>OX392521.1:1200000-1848257 GCA_947623375.1 Apotomis capreana | reverse complement strand
AATGCTTGTTTTTTTTTTATGAAATTCAATAGATCGTGCAAATTTTCTTAATATGGGTGCTGCCATGTCATCATCATCAATCATTTATTCAATAACAATTTCACATTGTGTTTGAAATTCTTACGCCAGTATAACTCTTAATCAAACCCTACTTCTAATTCTAATTTTAAAATATGGCTTCCATCATAGTTAATGATGATTTCGCCAATTCCGAGTTTGCTCGTAGAGCATGCCGTTGTTCGGTGAGGTTTTGCTTTTTGTAAAGTGATAGCGAACACCCTAAATACTAATCTAAATAAATTACTGACTGACAATACTCCACCATAAAAAAAGAATGTGTCAAATATGTGTAATAAAATAAATCCAATATATAAAACAGCTAAACATGTTTGAGAAAAGAATATAAGATATATTTTATTCAATAAATTTAGAGCTGAAGGCCTTACGTATACCCAAATTCCAAATTCAAACTTTCGTGTCTTTCCTCTCATTGAAATAGTGTCTGACAGAAAAGTGAGGGAGATGCTATCTATACTCTCAAGTCTATGATATAAACCTAATTTTAGGGTTCCTTACCATAGTCGGTAAAAACGGAAGCCTTAAAAAATCTATTTGTTGTGTTGACAGCATAATTTGACAAATTTTATTTTGAATAAGAATAAGAATGATCAGCCACACGTCATTAATTCAAATATGATTTATTCTTGAGCGAGTCGTTTTTTTTGAAATTTGCATCATATGTAGGTTATTTCTACCATCAAGTTTCGCATGTTAGGGTAACATGTTAATTATTCCACAAATACAACTCGTCCACAATGTCGGCTCGTCTATATTCCCATCTGGGTCACAATGCCAACTTGTCCACACACCCAACACGTCCACATTGCCAACTCGTTCATATACCCAACTTATCTGCATTGCTACCTCGTCTATATTACCAATTCGTCTCCATTGGCACCTTGTCCATATTCCCAATTCGTCCACAATGCCAACTCGAACATATTGCTAACTCGTCCATATTCCCAACTCGTCCACAATTCCAACGCGTCCATGTTGCTTACTCGTCCACAATGCCAACTCGTCACCACATAAAATTCGTCCACATTTCCAACTCGTTCATATTCTCAACTCGTACATATTCCCAACTCGTACACAATGCCAAATCGTCCACATTGCCCACTCGTCTATACACCCAACTCATCTACATTGCCAACTCGTTCATATTACAAACTCGTCTTTATTCCCAACTCATCCATATTCCCAACTCATCCACAATGCCAACTCATCTATATTGCTAACTCGTCCACATTTCCAACTCGTCCATACACCCAACTCGTCTACAATACCAACTCGTCCTTATTATTAACTCGTCTTTATTGCCAATCTCGTCCATATTATCAACTCGTCCATATTACCAACTCATCTTCATTGCCAACTCGTTTATATTCCCAACTCATCCACAATGCCAACGCATCCATATTACTTGCTCGTCCACAATGCCAACTCGTCCACAAATACAACTCGTCCACATTTCCAACTCGTCCATATTCCCACCTCGTCCACAATGCCAAGTCGTCCACATTACCAACTCGTCGATACACCAAACTCATCTACATTCCCAACTCGTCTTCATTTCCAACTCATCAACAATGCCAACTCGTCCATATTGCTAACTCGTTCACAAATACAACTCGTCCACATTTCCAACTTGTCCATATGCCCAACTCGTCCACAATTCCAAGTCGTCCACATTGCCAACTCATCCACATTTTTAACTCGTCCATATTCTCAACTCGACGATACACCCAACTCGTCTACAATACAAACTCGTCCTTATTATCAGCTCGTCTTTATTGCAAACTCGTCCATATTCCCAACTTGTTCATTTTGCCAACTCATCCACATTTCCAACTTGTCCATATTCTCAACTCGTCCACGTTGATAACTCGTCCGTATTACCAAGTCGTCTTCATTGCCAACTCGTCCATAATACGAACTCGTCCACATTGCCCCCTTGTCCATGTTCCCAACTTGTCAATTTTACCAACTCATTCACATTGCCAACTCATCCACATTTCCAACTCGTCCATATTCCCAACTCGACGATACACCCAACTCGTCTACAATAACAGCTTGTCCTTATTATCAGCTCGTCTTCATTGCCAAATCTTCCATATCACCAACTCGTCCGTATTACCAAGGCGTCTTCATTGCCAACTTGTCTGTATTACCAACTCGTCTTCACTGCGAACTCGTCCATAATGCGAACTCGTCCATATTGCCCACTTGTCCATGTTCCCAACTTGTCAATTTTACCAACTCATCCACATTGCCAACTCATCCACATTTCCAACTCTCCCATATTCCCAACTCGACGATACACCCAACTCGTCTACAATACCAACTTGTCCTTATTATCAGCTCGCCTTTATTGCCAAATCTTCCATATCACCAACTCGTCCGTATTACCAAGTCGTCTTCATTGCCAACTCGTCCATATTCTCAACTCGTCCACATTGCCCACTCGTCCGTGTTCCCAACTTGTTCATTTTGCCAACTCATCCACATTCCCAACTCGTCCATATTCTCAACTCGTCCACATTGCCCACTCGTCCGTGTTCCCAACTTATTCATTTTGCCAACTCATCCACATTCCCAACTCGTCCATATTCCCAACACGTCTACATTGACAACTCGTCCAATTAACAACTCGTCCAATTAACAACTCGCCCATATTAACAACTCGTCCATTTTCCCAACTCGTCTATATTACCAACTTGTCAATTTTACCAACTCATCCGCATTCCCAACTCTTCCATATTCCCAACTCGTCCACATTTCCAACTCATCCATTTTACCAACTCATCCATATTACCAATATAGATACATTCCCAACTTAGGCACATTGTCATGTCGTCCATATTCTCAACTCGACCACATTTCCGATCCCGTCGACATGCAAGCGCAAGGACTAAGTTTTTTCTTGTAAAATACCATTTAATTTACCATAACTCATGCCATTTTCCTTGGAATTATTTTTTTGATGGACTTTAATCATATTTATAATAATCTATCATAAATTTACCTATTTGAATGACGTGTAAATTAGTTTTACTAATTTTTTTCTGCTTTGATTTATTGTAAAACTCGCCTATAAAAATAATCTATTCTTGAATGACGGTCAGTTTTCTAGTCTTTCGAGCACCAGTCCAACTCGCACTGAACCGGCTTTTTCTCCACCTTTTTAACAGGTATGCGAAAAAAGTTTCCATACATTTTAACATTTTAAAAAGAAAAACAACCTGGCAATTTAGAGCATTGACATAATAGCCCCCAATAAAAAAGACATTAAAAGTTGTCAGAATATGGTTACTGTCATTCATTGTCAAGAAACTGTAAAATTATTTTTGCATATTCGTACATGTTTTAAGTGTTGCGGATATTATGTTGCCGACTCAAAAATAATATTTCATCATGCTGAACAACTTACTACAGGTTTGTGAGCAAATCATGCTTATTATTATTTGGTCATCTTATGTCAAAATAGGGATCACAGGTCACGTGGTCAAAGTCACGTGGTTAGCGCACAGTAGTTTTTTCAAATCCATTTTTCAGTACCTTTTCAGGAAAAAATGAAAATTCCAAGAGTTTTATGCACCTCTCCAGCATGAGACGAATCTAATGACATATCATTTATCAAAATCGGACCATAACTGTAGATCTGATGGGATGTACAAAAATCGGCCTCGCGTAATATATATATAGATTAACATGCTTTTACATATAATATTTACCATATACGTCCTAGAAAAACAAACTGATGTAATTAAAAAAAAAAAATTTTGCTAATGTATCACGAGCACACGGGCTAATCTCAACATCAACAATTTATTTAAGTTACTGTTTGTATGAAGAGTGCCCAATATGTATAAATTTTTAAAAACTAGATTATATGGGCTATTTTGCAATATTTTATTTACTTGTAAATATTCAGGAAATATAACTAATTTATGTCCATGAATAAAAAAAATTGTTGTGATTTTTACTATTTCGGAAATACATCCATATATGGTACTACTAGCTTTTGCCCGCGACTACGTCCGCGTGGAACTTGGAAGTATGGAAGCAACCTCGTACAACACGATAGATATCCACCTAATCACCTTAATTGATAAAAGAGCGCCTAAGCAAATGTAAGAGCAATTGTGCTTTTGGGTTTATCATTGCATTTTCTACAGGGTCATCAATGTCATCATGAATTACTTACTCACTTTTCAATCTTTTTAGGGATAATTTCCAGGATGAAAACTATCCTATGTCCTTCCTCGGATCTTAAACTATCTCCATGCCAAATTTCATCAAAATAGATTCAGCGGTTTAAGCGAGTAGAGGTAACAGACAGACAGACATACACACTTTCGCATTTATAATATTAGTATGGATGAATAAATAACAAAAAAATTAATTGCTGATATCTGTTTTACACGAAAATGATACCACACAAGCCCTAGTAGCGTTAACTGATCAGTAATAAAAAAAGGAAAAGAGGGCTCCTTTGTCCTATTTACCCCGCTTTCCCGCCGTACAGGGGATGAATCTAACTTCCCTCCGCATCGGAAAATAATCACCGCAGAATACTCTATCTGTGGTAGAAATTTCGTGGTTGTATCCCGATGCACATAATTTCGCGACTTAGCAAAATGTACTAAAGCACGCAGGCTAAGCTTAACAAAATCATTTTTTTTTTTCAAGGTACTTTTTGTATCAGATGTGCCCATTTTTAAAAACAAGATTAAATTTTGTACTTAAGTGATATTTTTTTAAATTGTAAATATTCAGGATATATAACTAATTTATCGTTCTGAATAAAACAATCTTGTTGTGATTTTTACCTTTTCGGCAATATACCCAAATTTTTATATCAAACTATTCTTAAGTAACATAAACAATGAATTGCTGATATCAGTTTTACACGAAAACGATGCTGCACAAGCCCTAACAGCCTTAACTGATCAGTAATAAAAAAAGAAAAAGGGCAATACTTGGTCCTATTCACCCCGCTCTCCCGCCACGCAGGGGACGAATCGGACTTCCTCCACATCTGAAAATAATCACCGCGGAACGCTCTACGTGTGATAGAAATTTCATGCTTGTAACAGTTGTAACCCGATGCGCACAATTTCGCGGCTTAGCAACTCTACTATAAATGAATATAAACCTTTTTGCAACATGTTAAGTTCTATGGGTGTATAGTTAAGGTTATATCGACATATTTGTATGGACATAAACTAATCACTATTTTTTTTTTTCAATTTCTGATAACACTCAGCTGTCAAGTTAGGTCGCCTGGTTAAAAACTCGAGTGTAATTTGTTATAGAAATCAATGCCGTTTAGTTTGAGTAGATGCAATATAATTGTAGTGTTCTCTAGGGTTTGCTATAGTAGAGTTGTTAGTCCGCTGTTTTCTAACATAATTGTGCGCATCGGGTTACAAGCATGAAATTTCTACCACAGATAGAGTGTTCCACGGTGATTATTTTCAGATGTGGAGGGAAGTCAGATTCGTCCCCTGTGAGGCGGGAGAGCGGAGTGAATACGGCCTAGTATCCCTCTTTTCTTTCTTTATTGCTGGTCAGTTAAGTCTACCAGGACGTGTTTGGTATCGTTTCCGTGTAAAACAAATATCAGAAATTCATTTTTTATGTTATTTTTGTATAGTTCTATATAAAAATATGGGTGTAATGGCCGAAAAGGTAAAAATCACAACAAGTTTTTTTTTTCAGTGAGGTAAATTAGTTAAATTTCGTAAACATTTTCAAATTATTATTATTATTTCAAAAAGCTCATTTAATCTTGTTTCTAAACATATAAGCTTGTTGGGCACTTCTCGTACAAACAGTAGCTTAAAATATATCTTTACGTCGGCGTAACCAACGTAAATCTCCGAACGCATCCTATTTCGCTTCATTAAATACATTAAATATTGATTATTATCATGCTTTTACATATAATATTAACTATATACGTCCTAGAAAAACAAATTAATGTAATTAAAACAAAATATTTTTTTGCTAATGTATCACGAGCACACGGGCTAATCTAAGATCAACAATTTATTTAAGTTACTGTTTGTATGAAGAGTGCCTAATATGTATATATTTTTAGAAACTAGATTAAATTTGCTATTTTGCAATATTTTTCTTAGTTGTAAATATTCAGGAAATGTAACTAATTTAGCTCCCTGAATTAAAAAAACTTGTTGTGATTTTTACAATTTCGGGAATAAAACCATATTTTTATATGGTACTATGAATAAATAACATGAAAAATTAATTCCTGATGTCTGTTTTACACGAAAACACCACACAAGTCCTAGTAGCGTTATCTGATCAGTAATATAACTAGAAAAAGAGGACTCCTTTGTCCTATTCACCCCGCTTTCCCGCCGCACAGGGGACGAATCTGACTTCCCTCCACATCTGAAAATAATCACCGCAGAATACTCTATCTGTGGTAGAAATTTCGTGGTTGTATCCCGATGTACACAATTTCGCGACTTAGCAAAATGTACTAGAACACGCAGGCTATGCTTAACATCGACATTTTTTTTCAAGGTACTTTTTGTATGAGATGTGCCCAATATGTATACATTTTTAAAAACAAGATTAAATTTGCTGTTTAGTAATATTTTTTTAAATTGTAAATATTCAGAATAGATAAGTAATTTATCGTTGTGAATAAAAAAACTTGTTGTGATTTTTACCTTTTCGGCAATAAACCCAAATTTTTATATGAAACTATTCTTAAATAACATGAAACATTTATAGCTGATATCTATTTTACACGAAAACGATGTCGCACAAGCCCTAATAGCCTTAACTGATCAGTAATAAAAAAAAAGAAAAAGAGCAGTACTTAGTCGTCTTCACCCCGCTCTCCCACCACACAGGGGTCGAATCTGACTTCCCTCCACATCTGAAAATAATCACCGTGGATCGCTCTATGTGTGATAGAAATTTCATGCTTGTAACCCGATGCGCACAATTTCGCGGCTTAGCAACTCTACTACTATTGGGATACTTCAATAAACACATTAATCGGGCTTTCAGTAAACCTGAAGTGCGTCCGCCACTGGTGACGTCTGTCAATGTAATGACTGGTAGCTGGCGGATCGAGGATACATTTATAATCTTTATATGTCTATATACTACAATAATGATCATAATACAATAATAAATGCCAGGGTATTTTGTACATAAATTGTTACATTTAAAGCAATTCACTTGAACCAAAAGAGTTTTCAATAGCACAGTATTTGGGGTCGGTGCCCTCGTTTGTGGGATATTTAATGTTGGTTTTGCTGTCTGTTGCTGCAGAAGAAGCGCCCCCTGCAGTGGTAAAGTCGGAGATGGCTGACGAGGACGGGGCGAGCGACGACTTGTTAGGTGAGTGCCGACTTCAACACATACAGCGTTATGACCATATTTAAACAAGGTAAAAGGCAGAAGTATATATGAGGAACTGTAACCCCTGGTCTGATTTAGATGAAATTTGATATGTAAATAATTGCAGTTCCGGGAAATGGAATGATTATTATAGGATAGTTTATATCCCAAAAAGGGCGAGTGAAAGTTTGTGCGAGGAAGTTTTTTCGTAGAAGAAGTTGTGGGCAAAACCTAGTTCACTATGAATTCTATAATGTGTAAGAATTTCTTAATGTAGCTTTTAGTCGAAGATATGCATCATTCCAAAATTGGTAAGTTGAATTATATTTCAGGTGAAGAGCTCCCAGATGAGATGGCCGGCAATGCAGGAGCGAGAGAGGGCACTGCCACACGTGAGTATAATTAATATACCAACTTAAATGTATGTACACATGAAAAGTTATCATTTTCGTGGAAAACTACTGCATCGTTTTCTATACGTTTTTTTTTCAGGATGGTTGGCGTTTGAGAGCTTTTCTGGAACTATATAGACATTTTCTTATTTCAAAACCTTTTCAAATAAAAGTAACTGACGCGAGTTCTGAGGTAATAATATAAAAAGAAAACTCATGCGCGTCGCCTTCCGAACCTTTTATTTTGAAGCCGGTTGGAAATTATAAATATACTTTCACTTGCAAAATCGTACCTTTCATAATTATGTGCGGAACTTTTCTTATGCGGCAGAGATTTTTCAGCCGGTTTCTGGCAAATTAGCCTTGTATTTTTACGAAGAGTTAGGCTGCCTGTCCACTGGAACGGAGCGGAGAGGAGCTATTACAATGGACGAATCATTTTCCTCAGATTGAATACACTTCTTTTTGACTTCTCAAAAACGTAGCCTCATTGGTTCAATTCTGGCCTTCATCCTTCCTTCCTTCCGTCAACAGGCAGCTCCGTTTAAGTAACTGACTTGTTATCATCATTATCACCCTTAACCCTTCTATAGGTGAAAAACCAGACGTCAAATCGGAGGCAGCGGACGAGGATGGGGCGAGCGACAACTCGTCAGGTCAGTACCGACTGCAATAATCTTATTAAAACTTTCGTAAGACATATTTAATTATTGTATGAAGCGGTTTACACTCACATGAAATTGTCAGGAACGGCCCGACATGTTTCGAACTCGTATGGAGTTCGAAACATTTCATCAGGGACTGCTACCCGTACACCGCCGCGTTGAGTGCCGCAGTTGCCGCGTGAGTAGATTTGGTGCGTTAAGATCATACGGCGAAAAGAAGATTTGGTGAAAATAAGTTTTGGCGTAAAAAAATATGCTTATAGGCGATTATATCTATAGTAATTATGATTATAGAAAAAATATATACGTAAAAAGGGGGCCATCCCAGAGATTTTTCAGCTGGTGTGTAAGAAACTAGCTTTGGTTTGTGGATGTAGTATAAATATTATATTTCCTGTGTCATTGAAAATTATTTGTGCGTTCTTGTAATAATTATCAACTAACTCTCCGTTAATTCTTGCATAGGTGAAGAACCTGACGTGAAATCGGAGGCAGCGGACGAGGATGGGGCGAGCGACAACTCGCTAGGTCAGTACCGACTGCAACACATGGTGTTGCTTAGCAGTTACTTAATGTTGATCCGCTGTCTAACAGTAGTGTTATTGCTTCAGTCGAGCAGCGCCGCGCAGCCGGCGAGCCGGAGACGGCGCGCGACGCGGCGAGTGACGAGGACCCGATATCACGTGAGTGACGTCACTTACTCTCATCATCATCCAATCCTAGCCGATTTCGGCCACGGCGACTGGACATACTAGCTAGTCAGAGCGTCGCTCGTGTGCTCTCATGTGACTGACATAGCCAACTTTTGCTGCAAATGTACGGCCACAAATGCTGCAAGTCAGCACCCCTCCGACGAAATTATAATTGATGACCACAGGTGGTCGGGTCTTCAACTCGTCGCGCTTAACGTCGAGTTCTTTTCGCCTTTTTCCTTCGAAGGCTTGCACTTTTACCTGCACTGTATGCCTCCAGTTAGGTCGATCTTGGGCCAAAGTCTCCCAGCGCGAAGGTTCGATGTCACATCTTCGCATGTGGCGCTTCAGCACATCTTTGTACCGCAGGAGTTGGCCGCCTTGTTTCCGCTTGCCTTCCTGCAACTCTGAGTAAAAGATGCGCTTAGCCACTCTCTCTTCTGACATTCGGGAGACATGGCCAGACCATCGCAGCTGCCGCCTCATTAAATAAGCTTCAATTCCGTTGACATTAGCACGTCGCAGAACTTCCGTGTTCCGAACACGGTCCAACCAGGAAATGTTCATAATGTCACGGAGGCATTTAAGATGAAACCTATCTAATGTGCGAATATGTCTGCGATAGAGGCACCATGTTTTCGAGGCATACAGGAGATTGGGCAGAACGATTGCCATGTATACAGAGACCTTAGTCGGGAGCTTTATGTCATGTGAGCGGAACACCTTGACGCGAAGTTTCCCGAAGGCAGCAGCAGCCGCTCCGATCCTGCTGTTTATTTCGTCGTCAAGATGGCACTTAGCAGTTACAGTGCTCCCCAGATATCTGAACCTGTCTACCTGCTTAAGCGAGTCACCATCAAGCCGTATGTCAGGTGGCGTCAATGTCTCCACCCCCATCACTTCAGTTTTCTTGACATTGATTTTAAGGCCAAACCGCTGACACGACTGATTTAGACTAGACATAAGCTCTTGTAGACTTTCTGGGGAGTCCGCCACAAAACACAGGTCATCTGCATACATAATCTCCGTAATCGTAGCTAGAGACACCTTCGTGCAAGCCTTCAGTCTAGCCAAATTGAAAACACTGCCGTCAGTGCGGAAGCGAATGCGGATTCCATCAGTCAAAACCTGTAAGGAGTCTTTGACTACAACTGCAAAATAAAGGGCGAATAGAGTTGGTGCCAGAACGCATCCCTGTTTGACGCCACATGTGACACCGAAATACTCTGATTGTTCGCCCTTTACGTTGACACAGCATTGCATGTTGTCATGCAGGAGTCGCGTCAACCTTACAAATTTAGCCGTGCACCCCAGCTTCACTAGCACATGCCACAAGGCCTCGCGAGGCACGCTGTCGAACGCTTTCTCAAGGTCAACAAAACAAAGAAAAAGCGGTTGACCTTGTTCTCTGCTCTTCTCTTGAAGTTGGCGAAGTGAGAAGATAGCCTCGCAGGTGCCTCGGTCAGGTCGGAAGCCAAATTGTGTTTCCGGCAAAATGTTTTCAGACATCGGCAGAAGACGGTTGAGCAATACCCGGGCAAAGACCTTTCCCGGGGAAGTCAGGAGAGAGATACCTCTATATGAGTTGCAATCCGACCGATCGCCTTTATTTTTGTACAGAGAGCAGATGCGGGATATCCGAAAATCACTAGGAACTCGTTCTTCCACCCACATCCTCTCAAACAACCTCCAGACCACGGCTTGCAACTCTTCTCCTCCGTACTTGAGCAGCTCCCCGGGCAAGTTGTCGACGCCCACCGCCTTTTTGTTTTTTTGTTGCCGAATCGCAACAACTACTTCACTCATTGCCAGTGGCTCATCAAGCAAACTGAAGGTAGGAAGCGTCGGGACTGAATGGATATACTGCATATCCACAGCGCGATCGACGTTTAGCAGGTTCTTAAAATGCTCTCCCCACCGGTTCAGTATGTCTTGGTTGCTGGTAAGCAGCGTGGATCCGTCCTGGGATTTTAGCGGCGCCGAGCTACGAATAGTCGTACTCGTACCAACAAGCTTACGAACCTCTTCGTAGAACTCTGACTGTTGGTTAGTATCATAGAGCCACTGGATGCGTGAGGACTTATCTCTCCACCATTTACCCTTCACCTCTCGCACTAGTCTGCGCAGATTGGCATTACTGCCCCTAACTGCGTCAGCTTGGTCATCCCGGCGAAGGCGCAAGAGCTCTCGGTGCTTTCTAACTGCCTCAGTAAGCACGCCATCATTGTCATCAAACCAGTCCTCATACGTACAAGGTTTAACACCAATCGTATGCGAGGCAACATCTATGAGGCTTGACGACAATGCCTGCCAGTGAGCCAGAAGATCACCACTCTCAATGTTTAGGCCTTCTATTGTTTCATCCACCGCCTGAGCGTAGGCTTCACGCACTGGTTTGCGTTTTAGTTTTTGGACATCCAGGCGGAGAGGTTTCACACGCTGTTTTCTGCATGGAGGCCGTAGACGAAGCCTGACTTTTGTTAAGACGAGCCGGTGATCGCTCCAACAGTAGGCGCCTCGCATCACGCGAGTTACGCGTACCTGTGAGAGGTGCTCTTGTCTCACTATCGCGTAATCAATTAGATGCCAATGTTTGGACCTAGGATGCATCCATGTTGTCTTGTCTTGTTTTGTTGTCTTGTCTTGTCTTGTACACATTACTCAGGACACGGCTCCTCGGGCGGCACAGAATAATACACTATGGTGGTGTGGGATATACTAAAGCAACGTTACCCCGTCGAATTCGAACTCGGTAGAGTCGTGTCGACGAGCAGTTAATTTGAGGAGAAGAAATTTCCATTTTTTTATCATTTTGTGTTGGAGGGGGAAAATGATGAATAGCTATTAAACGATTTAAAATTTATTATGTTGTCAAATATCGATGTTTAATTAGAATATTTTAATCCAATATTTGAATTTGGAATTGAAGTGTATCTTAAAATCCGTTGACAAGTAGGTAACTGTAGCAGTTATCTGAACTTCAGGAAGGCTCAAATACTGAATATACGAGATATAATCCTTTTAAATGGTCTCTTGAATCTTTAGTTATTTGGTCTGTGGCATATATATATATATATATATATATAAAGCCTGACCAGAAATATATGAGGATTGTCGAGAGGGCGCTATTTATAAGATTTATATGGCAACAATTTTGCAACCAATCACAACCCACTATAATGACATTAGTTTAAATACCTGTTACTTCCTATGCTAACCTCATAATACCATTTAATGGAATGCACTCTTTTCCTGACTGTTTTTCGTGTAGTAAACACATGTACACTTTATTTATAATCTTCACAACTGTGTATATGTTTTTGGATAATTTTAAATATTTGTCTTTTAAATAAATCACCACGAATGACATTGACATTGTTGACAAGCCATCATAATATCATTGCCAGTGTAAAGAAATTAGTTCCATTGAAATTCCGCAATATGGCGCATCCTCATATTTTTCGGGTCAGGCTTTATATACAGATACACGTGGATTTCAAACCTATTGGCGCATCGTTTCTTAGTTATTGACTCAGAATAAGTACTGAGCTGTGAACATAGAATTTCGTTTATCTTTGACGGCCAACGTATTGGGACTTGTCCTAACTTTAGTTTATTTGTTCCAGTGGCATGGCGGGGCGCGGGAAACGTGGAGGCCCTCTCGGCGCGCTCTGTGTCCGCCCGCGCACGCGCACAGCTCGCGATGACTTGTTCCGTGAGGCTCGAGCGCCTTCGCGGCGATGAGGCGCATGAATCGAGTCTCGCGAGGCACATGGACAGCTTCGAGGCTCGCGCCGAGGAACAAGCGTACACGTGCGACACTTGCGGCCAACAGTTCACGAGGAAGCCTAGTCTAGTGAGACACGTGCAGGGACACACAGCCACTGCTTATTCCTGTCAGACATCTAAAAAGCAATTCACAGCCAAAAGTACCTTAAGAACACGTGGCAGAATAGATTCCGGACTGAAACCATTCAGCTGTAACATATGTAACAAGCAATTTAAACACAAAAGTACTTTGACAGGGCACCTCACAATACATACCGGACTGATACCTTATAGTTGTGATATATGTAACAAGCAATTCACACAAAAACGTACCTTGAAAACTCACGTCAGAATACATACCGGAGAGAGACCATACAGTTGTGATATGTGTAACTGGCAATTCATACGAAAAGAGCACTTGCAGAGACACGTTATAATCAAGGTCCGGAATTTTTCATAGCAAATGTCAGTCTTTGAGAGGGTTCGACCAAAGTGTTTTATCGACTATCGATAAATAATTTTCACTTAACGAAACATCGTTAAAGTAATGAAATCATGCTTTTGGATATATACAGTGGCGTTCAGCTAATTAGCGACATCATTATTTTATTCCATACAACTGTATATTACATATGACTTTAGAAATTCTATGAACGACGTAAGATGCAGTTGACCAATTTTATTATTAAATAGGACGTGCCGGCAACTTTGTCCGTGTATTTTTTTTATTAACTGACGACGGATAAAAAGTATCCTATAACCATCTTTGGATGTCTAGCTATCCCTGTACCAAAATTGGTTAAAATCTGTCCAGCCGTTTCGGCGTGATCAGAGGACATAGGAAATTATGATCAACAGATGGCGCCAGACAGGCATGGCGCCGCGAGTCTATACAAAACAAATGACGATCGTGCATCACGCTATTAAGATTTTTCCTGAAATGGTGACCCCTCTCCATAGAAAATATATTTTCAATAGAAATCTAGAATTTTATAATAGTATAGACACAGACCAATAAACCTAGGTTATATATAGGTTTATTGGTCTGTGAGTATAGATAACATAGATAGTGGACGCGTGTTTAAACAAGTTTCAGCAGAGTGCAAATGAAATTTCTGTAAAACCTATATTTTTAAATAGGCATATGTATATTCCGTTTCTAATTAAAATTAAAATATGGAGTTGTAAAAAATGTTAATTTGAACATGTCTTGTTTCTAAAGTACAACTTTTACAAAAACTTTATTTTTCCTTTTTTAAACACCTATACTCCCGTTTAAACACCCATACTTCATGTTATTAATAATAAAAATTCTCAACCGCATCTTACATTTTTCAACAAATTTCCAAAGTTATATTTTATATGCAGTTGTATGGAATAAAATAATGATGTCCCTAATTAGCTGAACGCCACTGTATATATCCAAAAGTTCATTTCATTGCTTTAACGATGTTTCGTTAAGTGAAAGCTATTTATCGATAGTCGATAAAACACTTTGGTCGAACCCTCTCACAGTTTGATTTTTGCTATGAAAAATTCCGGACCTTGGTTATAATACATACTGGTCAGAAACCTTATATCTGTAACATATGTAACAAGCAATTTAAAGACAAAAGTAGTTTGATAAGACACGTCAGAATACATACGGGACTGATACCTTATAGTTGTGATATATGTAACAAGCAATTCACACAAAAAAGTTCCTTGAAAACTCACGTCAGAATACATACCGGAGAGAGACCATACAGTTGTGATATGTGTAACTGGCAATTCATACGAAAAGAGCACTTGCAGAGACACGTTATAATACACACTGGTCAGAAACCTTATATCTGTAACATATGTAACAAGCAATTTAAAGACAAAAGTAGTTTGATGAGACACGTCAGAATACATACGGGACTAAAACCTTATAGTTGTGATGTATGTAACAAACAATTTACACAAAAAAGTCATTTGTTAAGACACGTCAGAATACATACCGGACTGAAACATAGTTGTGATGTATGTAACAAACAATTTACAGACAAAAGTAATTTGATAAGACACGTCAGAATACATATATCGGACTGAGAACATACAGCGTGACATAGGTAACAAGAAATCCAAACGAAGCGGATATTTGAATAGACACCTAAGAATACATTCCAGACACCCCTTAGCGTAGAGCAATGAGATTTGTAACAACTGTTATCTACTAGTAATTTATGGATGACGTCACGATTATTCACTTAACCCTTTACCGCATATAGAAAAAAAATTGTTGTTTGAATTTGAACCTTGATCTATGCCAATAAGGTGCAAGTTCATATCTGCCATATATGGCTTCGTATGCGGCAAAGGTTTAACTATTTGAAAATGGATAAAGCTAGCGTATTGAAATAAATTTTATCTACGCACATATCATTAGTGCTCTAAAATGCGTTCAGAAATCGTAGGAAATGACCAGCATTATTACAACCAATTTTACTATGAGTTTTTTTTTGTCTGTGGTAGTAGGTAAAATCTGTACTGTAATGTTATGAAAGTGCCGATTTTTGTAAGGTTACGAGTTTAAATTAGGAACAGCTGTCAAAACACAAATTTGTCTCTATTCTAGTATCCATAGATATTAATATTGTTATCGATACGAAACGTCAATTCAGTATGTTTTTTTATAAAAACCGCACGACATTTGATCTCGAGTGACATGAGAATATGGATACATTCGTTTGTATATGATTTAGAAAAAAAAACATTCGTCTTGACGGAGGTTCGAATTGCCGCCATTATTGTTGTCATTTGTTTGTTGGTTCTTTGCTGAGTTACGAAAGTAGAATTGTGAAAAAGTTTATTGTAATTCACATTTTAGTTGAAAATATTGTTTCAATGTAAATGTAAATAGGTACTAATTAAACAAGCTTCTTTTTAATAGCATTATTCGCTTCAGAAAATATAAGTTACCTTCTAAATTACTAAGTCAGCCACAACCAACGCGCGTCTGAATAATAATATCTCAGCCACTAGTTATCTTTTTTGTAAGCCACTGTAATTGTAACTTAGCATGGTGATTATTTTTTAGCATCTAAATTTGAGGCATGCATTCAAATAGCAAACTTCTAAAATATTATTATATGACACCAAAATAGTAACTCTATTAGCTTCTAATTTTATAACTTAGTATGTTTAAAATGTAAGTCATCCTACATTAATCGATCGTAAAATTTACCTAACATTGTCATCAAATAGTATATTAAAGCCACTATTATTACATATGAACTATTGAGGAGAGAACAAAACAAAATACTTAAATCTCATTTTAGGTTAGGGTCGCAGTTCAACCTAACACTCCTCCTCGCTTCGCTCGTCGTCGTACCTAACCTAAGCCAAGTCGGACCTGCCTTAGAACTAGATTGTTGTGGGTTAAGTACCGTTGTTTTTTTTTTTTTTTTAAGTAGGTACTAGCGGCGCCGCGCGGTGTTACCCGCTCATCACACGGGGACACTATTTATTTTTCGAGATAAAAGGGGCATGTATTTAAATCGATATCTGTAAGTATATTCCCTTTTTTCGATCAAATATTTGAAAGTTTCACCAAAAATACTGACTTGACACTAATAATGCACACTAAATAATGCAATGCGAATTCAATATACTATTTAAATGTATTTGCAAAACTGTTTTACTGAATATAAAAAAAAAAAACTAACCTAACCTAACCCGGCCGAGTCGGACCTTAGTGTACAGTGCGAGGATAATTAGTTTTCGAAAACTTTAATTAATTACACATGCATATCGCAATATGAACGAACGAATGACAATAAACAAACATGGCGGGTCGTTCGGTACAAGAATCGAATGGCGCTCTCTGATTGGTGCAAATGGCCGTGGCTGTCATGGCGCGCACTCGCGCCAAATCGTTCCTACAGTGGCTATTTTCATGATAAAAGAATATGAAGTATTATTTTAGATGTTAAGTTATAATATATGATGCTGTCTATTGAAGCTCGAATATATAATTTTTGAGGAGCTTGTATTGAAGCTGTTAAACGAAAAATGATGATGAGTTACAAATTTCGTGGCTGAGTTAGTAAATTAGATGGCAATGTATAAATCAGGAGGACAAGTAATAATAATTGTTGATTATGACTTGATGCTTTCTTTAACATTTTTAGTTGGCGTTGTAAAGAAGATGGAGTAGTAGGGCCTCGTGCAGGGTCCGTCCGGATTGTTACTACCGTCTTGCCTACTAACCCACCGCCAAACAGCAATGTTCGCATTGTTGTGTTCCGGTGTGGGGGTAAGATAGCTGGTGAAATTACTAGCATAGAGGCATTCTATCTTCGTCCTCCGGGTAGGCAAACACTTGTGACTCCTCTGGTGTTGCAGGTGTTTATGGGCGACGGTAATCGCTTTCCATCAGGCGATACGTTTGCTCGTTTGCCCCCTATGACATAAAAAAAAAAAAAAAAAAAAAGATGAATTAGTTTATTAGAGGCTATCTCATATTCCCGATGCTTAGTTATTAAAAGAGAAGTTCGACCAAGTGGCCAAAAAATAAAATTGCGGCCGGATTTATTATTTCTCAATGTAAATTACAACTATTACAATAAATAATCTGTTTATGTATTTGTTCAGATTTATTGCTTACTGCATTAGTATATGTCGTTTTTAGATATTTTTCAGGTAGCACTAGTGGTGCCGGTCATTTCCTTATGGCTTCTGAACCCATCTTAGAGTATTTATGATATGTGTGTAGATAAAGTAGTGTATACAACTGTACATAATTAGGCCTTAAAACACTCGTGTGATCCTATTATGAAACTCGCTGACGCTCGTTTCATAAAACCACACTCGTGTTTTAATGCCTCTCATTATGTATCAGTTGCATAAACTACTATAACCTAATTTTATGACCATTCAATTTTACTTAAATAAAATGCATTACATGTTTTACTAATCGTTCGTTTTATTTTATTTAAAACAATAAATTAATACTGGCGTCAATTTGCTTTCAAAATCAAAATTGAGAATGATGATTTTTTTATATATTTACATACAAGGTGGCCCACAAAGAGCATATAATCACTGTGGCCCATTTAGATCGCTGTGTTTGGGAAAGTCTGAAACTATAAGACATACGAAGATCTGTCCTGAGGAACCATGTCATCGATTTTAGTAACAAGAAAAAGTGCATTCATACAATTGACAAACTCGGGATTCGAACCCGGACGTTTTGAAAAATAAATCTAACATTACTTCTTCTTAGATCATAAAATTGTGTAGGTCTTATATTAATGAATAAAATGCATTGTTTTCATATTCTTTAATTTATTTTAGTAAGTGTTCGATGACCAACGCCTTTTACAATACAATATTCAACACGTTTAGGTAACGATCTTACAATTGCATTTTGTATATTCAAAACTGGTGGATTTGCGTGGTGAAATTACTCTATGGGTGCTTTTTAGGTCTTCAACGGTATCGCAGCTTGTTTTGTACGCTTCATCATGTTCATGTAACAAGTTGCGACACCAGAAAAGAGCTACAAACAACCATAGAGACAATTGTTTGCACCTAAATATGCTGAAAATTGTGTTTAAAAAATGGTGGTCATTTCGAAAACTTAAGTACTAAAATCATTGAGGTATTATTTACTAAAATAAATTAAAGAATATGAAAACAATGCATTATATTCATTTTAGACATCATGTTTATTAGTAAAATTTACAGCTTAAGACCTACACAATTGATATCTAAGTAGAAATAATGTTAGTGCCATTTCTCAAAAGGTCCGGGTTCGATTCCCGAGCTGAGTACAGGTTTATTTTAAATGTATGAAAGCAGTTTTTCTTGTTATTAAAATTGATTACATGAGTCCTAAGGACAGATCTTCATATGTCTTATAGTTTCAGACTTTCCCATATACAGACCGATCCAAAGGGCCACCTGTATAAATTTAGACGTATTTTAGTGCTTGGTCTGTGTTTAGGCTTGAGATGGTTTTATTTTTAACCCCGACAAAAAAAGAGGGGTGTTATAAGTTTAACATGTGTGTCTGTGTGTCTGTCTGTGGCATCGTAGCTCCCAAACGGATGAACAAATTTAAGTGAGTTTTTTTTTATCGAAAGACTTCCGTCGAGATGGTTCTTAGTTATGTTTGGTGGAAATATATCCAGTAGTTTCCAAGATATTCTGCTTTCCAAATTTTGGTTATATGTCAAGTTTTATTAACATTTTCCATATCACTCACTAACAGAGGGTCTCATAATAACCAGCTATTTAGTTTGTAACCAACAATTTAATAAAATTTTGACAGTACAGTAATTTGGTATCTTGGAGCTGAAGACGAACGTTGGAACTCCTAAACAGCACAAGATAAAGGGATGGTGTTTGGGCTCGTCTGATTGGTCTTGATGAGCAATTAACGTTTGTGTAAGAAAGTACTGTCGGTAGAAAACTGAGTACCAGAAAAACTTTTTTGACATAAAAACTCATAGGTATGATTTCTGTCTAGTACTGAGTCACTGCAGTTTCTAAGTTTTGCAATTCTGCTAAAGGATTATTGAACAGTTTCCTTTGATTGAGGTCACAAACAGCAACACCCCGCAAGGTTTTATTGGTTTATTACACTGGGATAAATAAGAGAGATAAGAGATCCCTTAAAAGGATAACTCCGCCTTTGTACATGCTTATTCTTTTGTAATGTGTTTTTCTTGTTTTTATGTACAATAAAGTGTTTACATACATACATAAATTTAGCATCCTAAGTGAGGGCTGCAGCAATAGCAAGGAGTGAGATGGAGTTATCTCCACACGTGTCTCACATATTGCCGCATCCCTCTTTTAGAGACTAATGTTTAATGTAGGAAAGTGTAATAGCCGCATTAACGCGATTTAAGACCATAGCAGTAAGCTTATCCTTTCACAAAAATACTCTTGCCTAAATGAATAACAGCTTTTAAGGGTCTTTTACGAGTAATAGGGTGTCATGTCGGGGGCTTTTAAAATTTTAATTTTTTGTTATTACCATGTTAAGGATCCGCATGGAACAACCTGCGCGGCGACGTCTGTGGTCGACAAAAATCATAAGAAAATAATTTACTCGCATGTCAATGTGAGTCATCGTCCTACTGAATTAGAAATCGATTATAATTTTCATTTTTAATGCTTTTCATCATCGGCATTCTTTTGGTTTTCCGCGTTGTTTGTTCCTGCTGCGGTGCCGCAGTTTTACAAGGGTCAGTGGATGATGATTTGATTGATTTGATGATTTGGTGTGGGGACGCCCGGCCGGAGACAGGCGGGCTGTCGATCGCTTGGGTGCGTTCATTCAGCCCAGTTCCCAGTTGGAGCCAACGGTTACTGTCCCGGCAGCGCTCCCATACAGCCTTCTTCCTCGAATCTTCTTGTTCTCCTGCAGAAGGAAAGGACATCTTTGAGGTTAATGTCCCTCAGCTCCTCCTCTTCCAGTTTATCTTTCCCGAAGATGCTATAGCGTACTATCGCATACATGCCACACTCTGCTACAACATGCTTACTAGTCTCCTCATGGCCACAATATGAGCAGCTTGGGTCACTCACTACACCCATGACGTTTAGGTGCCTGTTAAGGCTGTTGTGGCCCGAGATTATACCTGTTAATAATCTGAGATTTTTCTTACCTAGTTCCAGGAGATTCCTTTTCCTGTTTATGCCTCCTAAGATCATCTTCGATTGTCGACAGTCCGTTGTCTCACGCCATTGTTTGTTGGCCTCTTCCTCCATTAGTCTGGCTATAACTCCTTTCGTGACCTCTGCCGATATTGGCAGTGCAGGTTCAGGTCCTATGAGTTCCTTTTCTGCCCCCAGTCTTGCCATCTCGTCTGCCCTTTCATTCCCTATCACACCCTGATGTCCAGGTACCCATGCTACCGTAATCCTTGTGTGCTCTCCAAGTTTGTTTAGGGCTTCCCTACATTCCATTACCAAGGATGAGCTTACCATCGGCTTGTCTAACGCTTTTAGCGCAGCCTGGCTATCTGTGTATATGACGACAGATCCCTCTCTCTGCGAGCATTCATCTATTATTTGCACACATCTCATTATGCCACATACCTCTGCCTGAAATACGCTGGCATACCTCCCCAGAGGGATGTGTACCTTCTTCCCCAGCTTCGGTATCACTACACCGGCTCCTGCCAGTTTCGTCGATTCCCGCCGAGAACCGTCCGTAAAGCAGACAGTCACGGGGTGTTCTACCTCTATTTTCCAGTTGTCCCTGTCTCCTATATGTATCCTATATTTCTTGTCGAACATTTCTCGTCTCTTTATAAGGTCGTTGTTTTGGGTGATCATCCCCATCTTTGAACATGCTTCCCTCTGAATGAGTGCATGTCCCTTATCCACACAACTTCCTCTCCATTCCTTACATGCTTTCATTCTGTACCATTGCTCCATGGCCCTCTTCTCCGCTTCTATTTTAAGTGACTTGAGACCGAGCATGATTTCCATTGCTTGCGTGGGCGTTGTCCTCATTGCCCCCGTGATCATAAGACATGCCAGTCTTTCTACTTTGGATAATTCTTTGTGGTATTCTTTGATGTTGGCCTTATGCCACCATACCAGGGCCCCGTATAGTATCCTGGGTAGTATCACTGCCTTGTAAATCCAATGTACCATGTGTGGTTTCAGGCCCCATTTCCTTCCTACCGCCCTTTTACACTGGTAGAGCGTTCTTATGGCCTTGGCCGATTGCTCTCTTATATGTGTTTTGTATCTGAGAGAACTATCTAGCGTTACTCCCAGATATTTTAGCTCCTTGACTACTTCGAGTTCTTTACCTAGAATGCTGATGGGCTTCATTTTCTCTGTTTTCCTCTTATTGGTAAATAATATTAGTTTAGTTTTATCGGGGTTCAGGTCCAATCCTCTGCCCCTACACCATGCTAATATTTCCATCACCCCTTTCCTCATTATGTCTCTGACTACATTTAGGGCCACTCCTCGTACAAGTATGACTCCGTCATCGGAGTATGCTTGTACGTATAGGCCTCCTTTATTTGTTTTCTCAATTAAGGAGTCTAGAAGTACACACCACATTAGTGGCGATAGACATCCTCCTTGTGGAAAGCCTCTTCTCGGTCTTATCCGTCTTACCTCTCCTCCGAGTTTCGCCGTTACCGCCCTTCCCCTGAGCATTTTGCTTATCCAGGACCCAATAGTAGGATTTATCCCGTCTCTCCTTAGACTTTCTTCCACCGCTTCAAAGGTCGCCTTGTCAAAGGCCCCTTCCACGTCGAAGAAACATCCTAGTGCGTGGTGTTTTGCTTCCAGAGATCTCTCGATCCTTACTGTCAAATTGTGTAGAGCCGTTTCCGTGGATTTTCCCACCATATAGGCGTGTTGGTTTCCATGTAGTGGCTTTCCACTCTGTCCTATTTTTGTTCTTACGAATGCGTCTATCACTTTCTCCAGTGTTTTCAATACGAATGATGATAGGCTTATGCTTCTGAATGACTTTGCATCCTGGTATGTCTTTTTCCCTGGCTTTGGTAGAAAGACTGCCCGTACTTCTCTCCAAGCTTTCGGGATGTGCCCCAGGGCAATACTGCTTTTGAATATTTCCTTCAGATTCTCTTTTATCAGGTCGTAGCCCTTTTGGAGTAAACCCGGGATTACGCCGTCCGGCCCTGCTGCTTTAAAAGGAGCGAAGGATTTGACTGCCCAGGCCAGTCTCTCATCCGCTACTACCTCCTTAGCCGTCTTCCAGTCCGGTTCAGAGCATCCTGACGAATCCTCTTCATCTAACCTGGCTGCTTCACAGTCCGGGAAGTGCGTCTTCAGCATCACTTCCAAAACTTCTCCCGGGTCCGTGATCAAGCTATCGCCTGCCTTCAGGCTTCCCAGCTGGCATGCCTTATCGCCTGCTAATAGTTTCACCACCCTTGCCCCCTCCGAGTAGTTATTTATCTCTTCAGTATATTGTCTCCAGCCTTCCCGGCTGCATTTCTCCCTCAGCCTGCTGTAGGCGTTCCGAGTTGCTTTGTACTTGTCCCAGCTCTGAGTATCATTCCTTTTTACGGCTTGTCTCATCGCCCTGCGTGTTTTCTTCCTTTGCTTTTGGAGTTCTTTGTTCCACCATGGCTGTCCTCTGCCAGTCTGAACTGTTTTCTCAGGGCATGCGGTGTGGAATGCCTCTATGATGCTTCGCTCGAGTCCTAATGCAGCCTCTTCCAACTCCTTGATGTCCTTACATTTCCTTGGTTTTGGCGCATTGGTTTTCAGTTCATCTTCGTATTTTGCCCAGTCTGTTTTCCGTGGGTTTCTTATCCTCATTGTAGACCGCGGGTTTGGTTCCGATTATGTTAAAACACAGCTTTATAAGAAAACAGAATTTACTTAGAAAAACACATACAAATCGCTCCAAAAAAAATTATTGACAACCAAAAAACTGAACTGACATATACAATCAAAAGAACATACATTTCAGTGGCCAGCTCACACCAAAGAGGCCGTCGTCTACACTCCCCACCCTAGTGCGAGACTAGCACTCATCAGCTATTGGTACAGGGGCAACACGCGCCACGGATCGGCGCAGCACACCGGTTGCAGTGGTAATATCAACTACTCTGATGCGACCGTCTTTGCCGGGCACCACGCTCTTAACTATACCGCGAGGCCATACGTTTCGAGGAGAGTCAGGATCGACGACAAGCACAAGGTCACCGGCACTCAGTGGCCTTTGTTCTTGCTGCCACTTCTTTCTTGGCAACAGTTGCGGAAGAAACTCCTTAAGCCAACGTTGCCAGTACATGTCAGCCAATTGCTGAGCTTTACGCCATTGTTTCCTCAAGGCTAAATCCGAGTCATCGAATACTCCAACAGCTGGTAATTTTGAAGAAGAGCCTAAAAGAAAATGATTTGGCGTAAGTGCCTCAGTAGAGCCCGGTTCTACTGAAACATGCGTCAAAGGTCGGCCATTCACGATACCTTCGACTTCTGCTAGTAGGGTGTTCATGGTTTCGTCGCTAGGCGCCCGTTCCTTCAAAATGACACGAAGCGACGTTTTGACAGATTTTATTAAACGCTCCCATGCCCCACCCCAATGGGGGCTGGCGGGTGGAATAAATGTCCACCGGACATTGTTGTTGACAGCCTCTGTTCTCAGCGCTTCTTCATCGAGCTCTTGTATGGATCTGCGCAGCTCTACGTCCGCGCCTCGCAGATTAGTCCCGTTATCCGAGAAAATGTGAAGCGGCCAGCCTCGTCGAGATGCCATTCTGCGTAGCGCCATTATTAAGGAGTCGGTGGTAAGCGAGTGCACAACTTCGATATGGATTGCGCGAACAGTGAGGCAAGTAAACAAAACGCCATAACGTTTCTCCCTGTGTCTACATACCGTGACCTCCATTGGTCCAAATAAATCGATGCCGCAGTAAGTAAAGGCACGCTGATGATGCGCCATGCGCGCTGGGGGTAAGTCACCCATACGAGGCACCAGTGGCATTGCCTTCCGTATTCTGCAGAACATACAACGGGATACGACATTTTTAATTGTAGGGCGCAACTGAATTACCCAGTACAATTGCTTCAGATCGTTCACTACGGCTTCTTGATGTCCATGCGCAGCCTTTACGTGGTAGTGTCTGACCAAAAGTCGGGTAGTTGGATGACGTCCATCAAGAATAATAGGCCTTTTAGCTTCCAGGGGTACATCATCTACGGCATCTATTCTGCCACTCATGCGTAATAAACCGTGTTGATCCAGGTAAGGCGATAGATTTAGCAATCTGCTATCGCGGGGCAAGCATTTGCTCTGCTTAATCGCTTGTATATCGCCAGCAAACGAATCGGCTTGGGCTCGTCGCAGGACGAGTCGGTTTGCTTCATCCATCAGAGTGTACTCATCGAGAGCGGTACCCTTACATTTATTTATAAACTTCAGTACAGAAGCAGCAGATCGCACAAACCGTAGCCACGAAGAGAAGCGGTTTGGGTCAGGAACGGGTAAGTTCGCAGGTAAGTCCTGAACAACTGTTACGCAAGCTTCGAAAGTTTCTTTACTTTCAGGTTCGAAGACATTTACTGGCCAATGACTTTCTCCCGCGTATAAAAACTCAGGTCCCTTAAACCATTCGTTTCGAAATGATTGACAATTGAACGTCTCTCTTGTAGCTATATCCGCTACATTTAGTCCTGTGGGTACGTATCTCCACTCCGAGGGTCTTGTTAGGTCGTCTATCTCACCCAACCTGTTAGCTTCAAACGTTTTGTACTGACGCGTATTGTTGTATATCCAGTGAAGAACAGTACTGGAATCACACCAGAAGTACCGTCGACTGACGTGCATACGATGCGCCTTTGCTATCGACTCTGCAAGCCGTGCTGCTAGCAGTGCAGCTTGAAGTTCCAGACGTGGTACAGTTTGGGGCTTTACGGACGAGACACGAGACTTACTGGCAACAAATGCAACAAATATTCGACCGTTGTTCTTCCAACGCCAGTACGCAACCGCTGACATTGCTTTGAGCGAAGCGTCGCTGAACAAGTGCAATTCTAAGTTGTCATAACTTCGCATAGTTGTAGCATCGTCAGAAAAACTCGCTGAGCCAGTATTCAACTCCTGCTCCATTTCATTACCAATCGTAGCGCATGATTGGTACCACCTTGGCAGCCGGATTTCTCCAATGACCTTTAATAGTTCTAACCAACTACACCATTTTTTATACAACTCATCAGGAATAACGTCATCCCAATCAATATTTTGACGCCACGTGTCCTGAAGCATGATTTTACCTTGTGAGGTAAAAGGTGACAAAAACCCGAAGACGTCGAAAATTGACATAACGACGCGCAGCATTATTCTTTTGGTGGGTCTTAGTTCGCCTTTAATGACGCTCTCAGGAATGCGCTTGAATGAGACATCGAACCCCAGTTCATCCTTAGCAGGGTACCAGATCAGACCAAGCGTACGTTCGCCTTCGATCTGTTCACCCAATCCAAATTTTACCGCTGCGGTACCTAAAATATCCTTAGGAATAGTGTCGAGCACGGTGGTGCTATTACACGTCCAGTTGCGGATTTCAAAACCTCCTGCCCTGTGAATATCGCGAATATTCTTTACCATAGTGATGGCGGAAGGCTCGTCCGTAAGGCTATCGATATAGTCATCCATGTAGTGCTGGTCGTGTATAGCGGCAACTGCATCTGGAAGCGTCGACTTGTACCTGTCAGCATTAATATTCTTAATGAACTGCGCGATAAACGGCGCGCAGTTTGCACCAAAAATTAGTGACGTCATAACGTATGTCTTTACTGAGCCTGTGGGGTCACTGCCTCTCCACAGGAACCTAAGGGCATTTTGATCCTCAGAATTAATTTTAATTCTCAAAAACATATCTTTAATATCCCCGGTTACTGCTACCCTATTCTCTCTAAAACGTACCATAATGCCGAACAGGGAAGCGAGTAAATCCGGGCCCGTTAGAAGATAGTCATTAAGTGACATTCCTTGACTTTTGGCAGCAGCGTCGTAAACCAAACGAAGGTTTTTTTTATTAGGATTGTCGACTCCAAAATGCGGCAAGTACCATGTTTTGGGCGTGAGTGACGTGCCAGTCATTTCTCGAGCAAAGTCATTTTCAAACAGATGATTAACACGTTCCTCATACCTGCGTGCGTACTCTTTATTAGCGAACATCTTTTTTTCAACACCCTGTAGTCTCCTAAAAGCACTCGGAAAACTATCGGGTAAAATACAGTGCGGATCTTTCCACGGCAGACCCACTGTCCATCGGCCATCGGCGAGTACCGCAGTCTTCTCCAGCATATCCTGCGCTCGTACGTCATCTGCGTTTTGTCGAGGCTTACCTGACACACCTAAAGCGTCGATTGCAAACGAGCGGCGCACCTCTTGATGTAACTCGCGTAGCGCGTGCAAGTTCGCAACGGCGTCCATGTCGGGCACCTGGCAGAGGTTGAGTGTGGCGTCCGGCGAGTGCGCCGAGCGCGCGGCTCGCGTCTTGCGCGCCACCTGTACCGCCCCGTGTAAACAATAACCCAAGGGAGTTCGTGTAGCCGACGGCTCGTTGATATGACCTACGAATATTTCTAACGGTAGTAGCAAGTGATAATTATCCTGACCTATTAATAGCTCTGGCTTAGTATTTGCGACCGAATGTATCTGATTTTTAAGAGCTTGGAGATGCACATATTTATCACAATCTACTAAAGCAACATTTTGTACAGGTAAGTTTAACTTATCTACGCTACGTACAGTTAAGTCATGCATGTTACCGTTTAAACTCGAAACGCTTAGATTTAACACGGTCGATTTACACTCGAGCACGTCGTCGTCCCAGGCGCCGCACACGCGCATGGTTTCAGTGCGGCCTCGGAGGCCGGCGCGCGACGCCAACTCGGCGCTGATGAGGGAAACGGTAGACCCGTCGTCCAGGATCGCGTTGACTGTAAACACGCCGTTCGGTCCGTGGATATTGACTGGAACCACTTTCAATAAAACCTTTTTTTTATCATCGAGAAAGCAGGTCGCAGCTTCTGTTGCGCACGATGTATATGCCGACGAACTCGGTTTAGGCTCTACGATGGGCGCAGGCTGCTCGACTGGTGAAGGCTCGAGGACTGCTACTGACTGGGGCTCCGGCATCATCAGAGTGCTCGCGCCCACGATGTCCGGGCGGCGAACGTTGCCGCTGTCTTCGTAGTGCAGCAGCCGGTGGTGCGCGCCGCCACATCCCTCCTTGTCGCATACAGGCGCGGGACAGGTCTCACGATCGTGACAGTTTACTAGACATCTGAAGCATAGTCCGTGCTTTTTCACATGGCGCCATCTGTCTTTCCGTAATGCCCTTTTGAACTTCTTGCACATCGGTAAGTCATGTTCTAATCCGTTGCAAAACAAACATTTCGCGGCTGACTGTACTAGTACGGCGTTCGGTCGGTAGGTATTACTATTTCGCGTGCTTGTTGTAGGCAAAGTCAGTATATTAGCTGTAGTGGATACCTTTAGTGCCTCTTCATACAGAAACTGGGATAGTATATCCAGGCGTGACATTTTACCATCCTTGATGGGCGCGAAACTGTAGTCCGACCATTAGAAATGAGCAAAGGCGGGAGTTTTGACAAGATGACCGTCGACATGTGCATTCCTTGTAGGTACTCCTCGCGGCCGACTGCACGTACTGCGGCGACGGAATTCTGCACGTTTACGGAGAATTCGACAATGTCTTTATGGTAGTCAGATGATACCGGTGCAAGTTTTATGATATTTTGCATGACTTTATGAACGATGACATCAGGGTTTCCAAATCGTAGCGCTAACGTCGACATTATTACCTCAGGTGACGTAGCGCACGCTAAAAGGGCCGAAACGGCATCTCTCGCGGGACCAGTGAGACATTTTCTGAGCCTCCATAGGTTTTCTTTTAGGCTAAAGCCACAAACATCAGTGGACTCCTCGTAGGCTTGTTTGAAATAAATCCACTCTATTGGGTCGCCGGAGAAGTTCGGTAAGTCTTTGTTAATACTTAAGCGGCTCAGTAAACGACTGTTATTCGGTCCGTCGTTGCTCTTCGACACTGCGGCGAAGTCTTTGAGGGCACTAGCCAGCATCTGAACCGTGTCGGAAGGGCTGGCAGCGACTACTGCCGGCGGGCGCAGACTGTCCGGTTTGTTAACAGTTTCGTGGACAGGCTGCTCGTCTAGTTGTTGCTCATCTAACCACTCCTCGACGTGGCTGACAGACCGTGCCCTGGATTCGTTGCGTGAACTGTAATTTTCTAGGTCGGCTAAATCTGCCTCAAACTGTTTATCTATTAACTGGAGCTGTATTTTAGCCTTTTGTTTTGCGACCTCTAACTCCAACCTTTTTCTTCTAGCTGACGTGCTCGTAGATACGGACGAAGACTTACTGTGCGGTGGCAGCGGGTGCGGCGCACCATCGTCCCTCAACGATGGTTGCCGAAGATCCATATGGCTGCTGCCAGCCACGAACGTCGTATCTAAGTTCGTCGGTGGTGGTGATAAAGGCTTCGCAAGAGTGGATTCCTTTAGCTCTGCTTCGCGTGCCGCTCGCGTATCACTACGCGTTTGTACTCGGTGCGGCGGCGGTGTTGTAAACATAATCAATCACGGCTCGAATGGACCAATTTGTAGACCGCGGGTTTGGTTCCGATTATGTTAAAACACAGCTTTATAAGAAAACAGAATTTACTTAGAAAAACACATACAAATCGCTCCAAAAAAAATTATTGACAACCAAAAAACTGAACTGACATATACAATCAAAAGAACATACATTTCAGTGGCCAGCTCACACCAAAGAGGCCGTCGTCTACACTCATCTTATCCAAATGGTAATCTAAGTTATAGAGTAGCCTCCTGTAGTCCGACATACTGTCCTCCCTGTCGACTCTCCATCCTTTTATCCTTTCGGTTATTCCTCCCATGGCTATTGTTATATCCAGTACCTCTTTCCTTACCCTTGTTACGAACGTGGCGGTGTCCCCCTCGTTCAGTATGTCTAGGTCTTTACTTACTATGAACTCTAGTAGTGACTCTCCCCTGCCATTGGTGTCGGTGCTTCCCCACACTTCGTTGTGCGCGTTGGCATCACAGCCTATAATTAGGGGTATTCTCTTACCTTGATACATTTGTACCGCCTCTTCTAGCTCCTCTGTCGGTGCACCGCCCTCGCCCGGTAGGTAGCAGGACGCCAGCGCCGCTCTCCTCCTCTCCCCGCCCTGAGCGATGAGGCATACTTCCACGACTACAAGGTCTCTGTAACATAAGGTCATAACACAACCCATGTTCTCTACATTGTTGCTTACAAGAATGCATGCTCTTGGAGGTAGCTCACCATTCCTTTCGTAGTGGAGAGCCCCCCCCAGATGTCCCAGGCCTGTCACTTTGTTTCTCCATGCATAAGGTTCTTGCAGCAAGGCTATTTCAACTTTATTCCTAACAACATATTGTCCTAGCTCGGACATTGCATCTTTGCAGTGTTGCAGGTTTACTTGGCATATGCTTATTTGTGTTTGTGTTTGTGTTTTTGTTGTTTGTGTGTTTTGTGTGTTTCGTGTAGTGTTCATTATTGTTGTGTGTCTATGTTACTCCGTCAGCCTCCTAAGCAGTGGGTGCATCACTGTCGGCATCCATTCCCTCCTCAACCGTTTGGATGCCTACAGTTCCTGCAATCGCCTGCTCAGGTGCTGGCGTCTCTTTTGGCGGTGCTATGTCGTCTTCATTCCTCTCATTATCGCCGAGGTGTCCGGACGATTGGGCCCTAATTATCCTGGCCCGGATCTTCGTACACGCATAGTAGAGGATCCCGGTCCCCTCATTCCCCCAGGTTTCCTCCACCTGCTGCGGCACCGACAGGCAGACGCGGGTCCCTGCCTGTTGCCTCTCACTCGATATCAGGGTCCAATCGTCCATCCTCAGCTCTGGCTTGTCCCGGTTCTGGAGCCTCAGGAACCACACGAACTTGTTCACGTCCGTGTGTAAGTCCCCGGGGACCCAGACCTGCACCCTCGTCTTCTGCAGCTTCTTTACCACCAGTTTGTGGCCTCCTACCACCCCGAAGTCCCGGGTCAGAAGCCACTCCCTCGACTCCGTCGTGACTGGCGTCACCAGGAAAAACCCCTCTGCCACCAATCCCGACGTCGCGAATTGAGGGGCTTCCAACTCGGTCTCCCCTGCCATGAGCTTCATCACCTCCACCTCTATTAGCTCCGTTATCCTCACACGGATGAGCAGCGCCAGAGCCTCGACCACCAAAGCTCCGTCTTCTCGGCACACAGCGACAGCGAGATCACGGTGCGCTCTGGCCTCCCCCCGTGGTCCCTCTGCCGCTGCCCTGCCCTGATTCTGGCGCTTTGCTGGAGGACGCTCCGACTGCCCCTCATCCGTGCTCTGCCGCTTGATTTTCAGACCCCGTTTGTTGGGGGCCGGGTCAGCGGGGGGGTTTCCCCCTGATCCACTAGCCTCTCCCCCACCAAACGTGATCTTGGCGAGTTTCCTCCTCTCCTTCCTCGCCTTCTTCTTCTCCGCCTTCGACTGGTATTTCTGGAACCCATGTGTTGTGTTGTGTTCCTGTGTTGCTACACCTAACCCTGCCTTCGACGGCGACTCCAGTAGCCTCTCCTCATCACAAAGTGACAGACCCCCCATTTGTTGTTGGACATCCGGGGTGCCTGCCTCCTCCACTCCTGCTCCGGACGGGGGTCCTCCTTGCCTCGCGTTCGAGGAGCCTGGGTTCCCTCCCGATCCTGGGCCTGCTAACGGTGCAGTCGGTGGTCCACCCGCCGGCTTCCCGTTCTCCATGCACCCAGTGTCGCCACCGGCGCACTTCGCTGCTTTCGCAGATTTGTTGAGTAAAATATTACTGAGATAATTCTCCATATTAGTACTGTAATGGGAAGAAAAATATTAGAGTGGCAGCAGTGCTCCCTTACTACCCCCCAGCTACATTTGACGTACACAGTGAACGCCACCTCCTCTGCGCACAGTCGTTCGCGACAGCGATTGTGCCGAGTAAGCCCGCAAGCATGAGACAGCAGCTCCTGAGATGTTTTAGTGTGACGCGTCTGTTCGATTCACCAGTCTGGTTCCTCGCCGAGACGACGCTAACGCGCCCCGGTTTCACCTTCCTGTCCATCTCCCTTCCACGCCACTCCCGATTCCGGATCTGCACGTTACCCGCTTCACCCAAGGACAGTCACTAATGACATCCCGGGGTTCCCCGCGCTCCGCACTTCCCCATCCTCCGAATACATCTCAGGCCCTACTCCCCCTCCCCTCGTCCGCTTGCGAGCCCAATCCGCACCTACCCCCCGCTGCCCACAGCCGGCTGTGAGGGCCTTCGGCACGTCCTCCCACCTCTGACCCTGGGGGTTTTTAGACACATTGCTATATCAAAGCTGAAGTCTGATATGTCAATGTGTCCGTTGCACTCCTCTTTTACCCGGGCTTGTGACCGGCTCCATTGCTGGAGGGTCAGTGGAACCTCTTATTGTGTTATGAAATTTATTATTTTTCATTTTCGGCGCTATATTCTAAATTTCTAGGATGCCCATGTACTAGATCCTTTCAGGGTACTACCCTCACGTGCTGTCACCGCAGCCGCTATGCGATCCGTTATGCAGCACACCAAGTTTCGGAAACACGGTTGGGGAATGTTCTCTTATTCCTCTCCTCCTTGTTTCAACTCACGAACCATAGGTAATTGAAGAAGAATCTCGTTGCGGTACACGTCGTCCGAGCTCGTCCCAGGCATGCTCGGTTGGGTCGAGGGCGGGGCCACGTGCTGCCTGCTGGCCGCACCATGGCACGAATACCCACATTACCCAAGTACCACTACACGAGCAGGGAGACGGACATTATCGTGCATAAAAATAATAATAATAATGTTGACTCGACGATTATTGTCCCGATAGCCGTTTCGGCGGTAGGTCGGACGGAAGAATCTCGACAAAATCTTCAGAGGCTCTAGCTAGATGACTGGATCAAGGGTCAGATTCAGAAGACGGCACTCCTGGACACGGCACGTATAGTCAAGAGGTTCCTCTCTGCAGCCCTAACCACCGTAGCTCGGTCCCCGCCTCGCTGCCGGCGGAATCCTAGGTTAAGTTTTTTTCAGAATATGTTTATATTTGTACTATTTTTTTTAATTTACTTTTTATATAAATGTATTGCAAAAGAAACGTATCTTGAGAAACATGAATAAATTAGTGAATAATAATAATCTTTATTAATAAAAACTTATGAATAACAATTAGCATAAAAAGTCTTACATCTACACAGAGCATAAGTACTTATGTGCCTGTTAATATATCTAACTAAAGACATATATTAAAAACGTGCACAAGTAATATTAAAAATGCCAAAGTAATTCATATCATAGTGAACATGGCATACGTTCAGTGAGGTACTACCATTGCATCGTCAGAGTCGGCATAATTAGAAACTCGGTCAGGTCATAGTTGATATTGCATAAACCGTCGCCTCTGACGTTTAACACATTAGGTACCTACATAATATAACAAATTGGAATGATATTTTTGTAAGTTACGAGATTATATATAACTAGCGGCCGCCCGCGACTTCGTCCGCGTAGATTTTTGATGAGGACAAAGATATTAAAATAGGTAAGTGAATTTTATTCTTAGTTAAAATGGTCTAGACAATGCAATTGTTAAAGAATTTTTGAAGATTTTCCAATTAGATTACGGGAATTGTTTGCAGGATGCTTACTATTTATTCCGTCAGTTACCTGATGCTTTACATCTTTGACAAAAATGACTGCAAGATATAGAGCGACGCATGGATTTGGAGTTAGAAAATGGGGATCTTAGTTATTATGAGTGAGATTTAAAAAAAAATGTTAAATATCGTAAGGCTGTTAAAACAATCTTACACTCAGCACTGGAAATCGAGAGATGGAGGCAGTTTAATGAAGAGTATCTCTTTCAATAATAATAAATAATAAACTTTATTTCATAACAATGATAAATGATGACCTCTTTTCATAAGAAGGCAGCACTGGTATTTGTAGACGCCGGCCTGCCTATTAAACGAAAAGAGTGGTGTGGCGGACTTCCCGAGGCTGGCCAAAATGTTTCTAAATGGTCTAGCAGGTACCCCAGTCTACAGGCTAGTAGTATTGTTTGAAGAGTGATTCAATATATTCTGGTGCTATAGTTCTCTATATCTGTCAAGAAGCTAAATAAAGTAAGAATAGGTATATAAAGTATAAATTATTTATGTGCTGATAGACAACTCACTAAATATAGGAACACAAAAAGTTTGGAACACAATAAATAAGAGACAGCACTAAGAAAATATTGTTGACAGTCAACCATAGAAAAGGGGATGCAAGTTCGTTTTAAAAAAAGCACGTAGTCACTGGGTAGTAGACAGGAAATAAAAAAAAATATAAACTGATAACGTTAGCGTAACACTTCTTTATAAACAACATTAATAGCGGTGTTCCCCATACAAACTTTGCACCCCTTTTTAACCCCCTTAGAGGTAAAATTTTCCAAAACGCTGAAATTACTTTTTTTGTATTTGTTTAAGTAAGCTATCTACAAAGTTTCAAGTCTCTAGTTCAAAAAATAAAGTTTCTCCCATATAAACATTGGACCCCTTTTTAACCCCCTTAGGGGTGAAATTTTCTAAAACGCTGAAAGTACTTTTTGTGTTTTTAAATAAGTAATTATTTTACAAAGTTTCAAGTCTCTAACTCCAAAAAAAAAGTTTACCCCATACAAACTTTGCACCCCTATTTAACCCTCTTAGGGGGGGTATTTCCAAAAATCCTTTCTTATCTCTAGCCCACGTTATAAAAGTAACCTACTGTGCAAAAATCAACTCTCTAACATTAGTAGTTTCGGCTGTGCGTTGATGAGTCAGTCAGGACTTCTTCTTTTATATATATAGATAAGGATATAATGATTCAAGAAAGCTACCTTAAATAAATTTCTTAAAGCTAGGTGATCTATAGACTCCTATTCTTGTGTTAAATGGGACCTAGTTGAATAGGTTAATGTAATTAGTAATGACTAATTGTATGTTCAATTTCTATTGTTAAATTTCTTATAAATAATGCTGTGAAATTATTGACATTTTTATTTTGATTTCTGTGTTAGTTACCTACTTAAGTATTATTTCCAACAAAGGAATAAATAAATGAAATGGAAAAAAATGGTTGCCTGTAAAGTCGGTTTTACGGGCGAAGGAAGATTTTACGTGAGAACGTCTTCTTTTTCTCGGTAGAATAAGGGTAGAATATTTATTTGTATCATACCCATTCAATTCAATTCAATTCAATTTTTATAAAAAAATGGCTACTGTCCATTGGGACAATTCTGCCAGTGTCAAGGTTGTAAGAACGTTGTACGGTGAAGTCAAAATCTCATATCCATTCACAATTTCCCTAACAACATTTTAAGTGTTACTTTCTGAAGGCACCCATCACATGTGTCATTAATGTCATTATAGTAGTGTCATTATTTTACATGTTTTAAATCTAAATATGCGATAATCAGACTATTATGCATGTATGTTGTCGATTCCAAACCCTTATTTAGTCTAGATCTACATGTAATTATTCTAAAAATACCGAACCGACGGAACAAACATCATATGTTTGACAGGTAAGTACGAACAGTTTGTATTTGTATGGGAATATAAAATTATCGTTTTTATTATTTTCCACTCATTTATTCAATATTTTCTCACCGTTTAAACCTTCCCTTGACTTCCACGAATATTTCAATACTAAAATTAGCCAAATCGGTTCAGCCGTTCTCGAGTTTTAGCGGGACATAAACATCGTAACGTGAGCGGGCGTTACACTTTTTCATGAGTGACTCCGAGCGCAACCTAATTTAAGACGTTGTCACGTCAAAATATTCGATTCGGGCCTCGAACGAGAACACACATTCCAGCGCTGAGCAATCACGGGCTGTACATTATTAGTTTTCGGTAAGGGCAACACTGATCAGCTGAGTTGACATTGATGTTGACAATGACAAGACATTCACAGTCAGTCCAAAGAGTAGGGAATATATAACTGAAAGTCAGTCTCGCTCCCAGTTTCAGTGCTGCAAACTCTCCTGGTTTATCAGGAGATTATATGATTTTTAAGATAGTCTCCTGATCTACTGATTACTTTTTGGAATCGAGCAAATCTCCTGGTTTTTGAAAAGTTGTTGGAGCATACCGCAAAACACATTATTTTTTAATGATTTTTTAACATACGCGGTCATTTGACAACGTTGACATCCGATAATCGTCAACCGATTTGTGAGTGGAACGGAACGCGACTGATTTTGTCTATGGGTTTTGTCCTTGTCATTTTCTAATCTGAAGGGCTACTCCGAACTCCGATGTTCGATATTCGGCCGGCGTATAGTGCTGTCCCGTTTACCCATATATTAAGACAGACGATCGAGAGGGACGCCACTATACGACAGTCGAATTTTGAACTTCGGAGTAGCCCTACTGGTTTTTTTGACTGGCTCCTGATTTTTATGACCATAACCTCCTTGTTTCTTATTACCTGTGGGAGTTTGCAGCACTGCAGTGCACTGCCCAGTTACAGATTTCATACATTACGCTCCCGGAGACCCGCTCGATAGATGGAGCTTTAGCTAATATTTGAATTAGTATTATTAAAATAAAATCTGTTTTTATGTTATAATTTTATCCATAAGTAAACATGTAATGAAAGCATAATTATAAGTTATTGTGAAAGATTATGAAGCATTATTTTAATTTATCATTACAGGCAACTTTACCTTAAGAGGTTAGATTCCCGTTCCATTCCACTCATTTATTTGTTAGATTTCACCTATTATATTTTAAGCAGTTGTATGATGATTATCACAAAAATTTAATATAATTAATAAATGCGTATTTTTTTTTTATGTAAAAAACAATAGTATAAAGTTCAAGTATTGTGTGCATAAACTTAAGACTAAGACTGCTTAATACAATTCGGTGTAGAGGAACGCGTAGCGTCATGCTGTTTGACAGTTGACAGTTCAGTTTGCTTTATTTATGGACAGTTTGTTTCGTGGTAAGTTGTGGGCGTATTGTGCAGTGATCTAACGTATAAGTGAATAGCTAATGAAGAATTCAACTTGAAGCGTTCATAGCCCTTCCTGGGTCAAGGCCCGATAGTCCGCGTGGTTTTTTGTAAATCGCTATCACTTTACAAAAAGCACGATTTTACAACTCACCGTACAACGTGGTATCAATCCTCTATCTAGTCGCCTAGTGCGATTGGCAACGAGACATTGGCAGTAATGGTCGCTTAACTGTGACCGGTTGCCATTTAAAAAAAAAATAGAATAGAATAGAAGTTGTGAATTGTGATTGCCGTGATTGGAGATCTTTGTTCATGTTCATTTCATCTCATGTTTTAATCATTTAATTTTTATTTTATTTATACTTCTTTAACACGGAAGTCATGCAGTGGTTATAAACCAAAAAAACTGATACTGGCACAAGCTTCGAGCCGACATATACGGATTAATAATAATAGTTGTGATTGTGAAGCCAATAGATCCTTGTGTACATTGTATTACAGTGTTTAATTGTAATTAGTTACTACAGTACAATGATTGACGCCGCGGCTAACGATGCACTGCACGCGCTGGAGGCTTGTCCCTGCTGCCTCCTGGGCCCGCAGCAGCGCTGTCTGAAGACGCCGTACACCCATCTAGACAACACCGAGATATATTCAGATATGCTGAAAGAATGCTTCAATATACAGGTAAATATACATTTGTTTAAATTTTCAATACAACTCCCATACCATATTACTTCCATATAACTTTTTTAGTCATGGTAGATTGTATACAGAAGAATTAAAATTATAAGTGTTTAAGCGTAATTAACTCTGATGATGATGATTTGGTGTAGGGACGCCCGGCCGGAGACAGGCGGGCTGTCGATCGCTTGGGTGCGTTCATTCAGCCCAGTTCCCAGATGGAGCCAACGGTTACTGTCCCGGCAGCGCTCCCATACAGCCTTCTTCCTCGAATCTTCTTGTTCTCCTGCAGAAGGAAAGGACATCTTTAAGGTTAATGTCCCTCAGCTCCTCCTCTTCCAGTTTATCTTTCCCGAAGATGCTATAGCATACTATCGCATACATGCCACACTCTGCCATAACATGCTTACTAGTCTCCTCATGGCCACAATATGAGCAGCTTGGGTCACTTACTACACCCATGACGTTTAGGTGCCTGTTAAGGCTGTTGTGGCCCGAGATTATACCTGTTAATAATCTGAGATTTTTCTTACCTAGTTCCAGGAGATACCTGGTCCTTTTCCTGTTTATGCCTCCTAAGATCATCTTCGATTGTCGACAGTCCGTTGTCTCACGCCATTGTTTGTTGGCCTCTTCCTCCATTAGTCTGGCTATAACTCCTTTCGTGACCTCTGCCGTAATTAACTCTGTATTTGTTAGTAAAAAAATGTCAATAAGAGTTTATTTTAAATTGTAGAATATAACAGACCAATTATTTTTGTCCATATGATCAACAAAATACTGTGAGTTAGTTTGCTTTACTAGTAAATTATGGGTTTTTGAGCTTTGGACAAAAGAAATTGCAACTATTTGGTCAACCATTGGAGACAGTGGTAGTTGGGTTTGATTTAAACACTTTCACAACCTGCGACTAGCCTACTGTGTGTAACTCTAGCGTAGATACCGAACCAGCCCGCCGGGCGGACTGTAGCTACGAAAGCAACTACCTGGTGGGCTTACTTGTTTCCTGAGGTATTTAAAAAAAATCTGGCTTAGAATGTGTTCATGAAATTGTATGGGTTGTGGTGACAGTGCAAAATCAGAACAGGTGACTACTTTGATGTCTTACAATCCTACTATAAACTTTTTGGATGGTGACTAAACCAACTTTTTGACTGAATCAAAAATGTTGTATTGTATTGTTTTTAACTTGCAGCTAGATGCAGGCACTGATGACTGTGGTATCTGCGAGGAGTGCGTGGTGCGCCTGCGAGACGCCAGCCACTTCAAGCGGCAAGTGCAGCGCAGCCAGCAGGAGCTGCAGGAGCAGCTGGCAAGAGCTATTAAAATTATAGGTAACTGTGCTCATATCCAGAATTGACCCTATTACTACTCTATTAAATCTTGAATTGACACTTGAACAATTTAATTTAGATCCTAGAATAATGCAATATTAATTACAATTAAAAATGTCTCAATTGTTTGTTTCATCATTTTTTTAAAGTGATAATTACAATTACCATGTAATATAAATTGTTATACAAATCAATGCTGTTTAATTTGAGCAGATACAATGTAACATGTTACATTGAAAGCAATTCACTTGAACCAAAAGAGTTCTCAATAAAACTGTATTCGGGGCTGGGTGACCTCCTTTGTAGGATATTTAATGTTGGTTTTGTTGTCTGTTGCTGCAGAAGAAGCGCCCCCTGCAGTGGTAAAGTCGGAGATGGCTGACGAGGACGGGGCGAGTGGCGACTTGTTAGGTGAGTGCCGACTTCAACACATACAGTGTTATGATTATGAGCATATTTAAACAAGAACTGTCCATGCTGATACTAATAGTATAAATCCGAATGTGTGTCTGTTTGTCTCTTACCTCTCCACGCTTAAACCACAAAACTGATTTAGATGAAGTTTGGTATAGAGATAGTTTGAGTCCTGAGAAAGGACATAAATAAATAAATATTAAGGGACAATCATACACAAATCGACCTAGTCCCAAACTAAGCAAAGCTTGTACTATGGGTACTAGACGACGATATACATAATATATAAATACATATATAGATAACATCCATGACCCAAGAACAAATATTTTGCACAAATATTTGCCCCGGCCGGGATTCGAACCCGGGACCGCCGACTCAGTAGGCAGGTGTCTACCAACCGAGCCAAACGCGTCGTCTAGTTAGACATAGGATAGTTTTTATTCCGAAAACATTCTTCAAAGGTAAGAGGCAGAAGTATATGTATATGGGGAACTTTAAGAACTAGTCTGATTTAGATGAAATTCGGTATGTAAATCGTTTCAGTTCCGGGAAAAGACACAGGATATTTTTATCCCAGAAAACGCGGGTGAAAGTTTGTGTGAGAAAGTTGTTCGTAGAAGAAGTTGTGGGCAAAACCTACTTCACTATAAATCCTATATTGTGTAAGAATTTCTGAAATGTAGCTTGTAACCTATAAGTGTAGATATGCATCATTCCAATATTTAAAAGTTGTATTATTATTACAGGTGAAGAGATCCCAGATGAGATGGCCGGCAATGACGGAGCGAGAGAGAGCACTGCCACACGTGAGTATAACTAACATACCAACTAAAATGTATGTACAAATGAAAAGGCAAGGATTGGTGTTAGAGGTCGTGTGTGTCTGCTACCATTTTCCTGGAAAACTACTGCATCGTTTTCTATACATTTTTCCAGGATAGTTGACGCGTGAGAGCTTTACAGGATCTATATAGCCATTGTCAGTGCGGTTTCTTACTCAGGACTCTATCAGAAAAAGAAGAATATAGAATAAAATCTCATAATCGATTCATAAATGGCGCGGTTATAGAGATCCATACTAATCCATACTATACTATACTATATACTATAATATTATAAATGCGAAAGTGTGTCTGTCTGTCTGTCTGTCTGTCTGTCTGTCTGTCTGTCTGTCTGTCTGTTACCTCTTCACGCTTAAACCGCTGAATCGATTTTGATGAAATTTGGCATAGAGATAGTTTAAGATCCGAGGAAGGACATAGGATAGTTTTCATCCTGGAAATTATCCCTAAATTGATGACCCTGTAGGAAATGTAATCCTTAGACCAAAAGCGCAATTGCTCTTACATTTGCTTTTTTAAAACCACTTCTATAATAACCTAAACAAAATCCCTTGTTAGGGTAACCGGTACCGGTCCCTGGTTACAATGGATCAATCATATTCCTCAGATTTAAATACACCTTCTTATTGGTTTCACAAAAACGCAGCCTGATTGGTTCCATTTCTCCGCTCCGCTTCAGTCGACAGGCGGCTAGGTTTAAGAAGTAACTGTCTTGTTATAATCATTATATATGGATTAATTTGTCTGAAATAAATGCTTTTTATTTTTTTATTTTTATTTTTTATTTTATTTTTATTATCACTCGTAACCCTTCTATAGGTGAAGAACCTGACGTCAAATCGGAGGCAGCGGACGAGGATGGGGCGAGCGACACCTCGTCAGGTCAGTACCGACTGCAATACGTAGATTTGGCATTAAAAACTTATGCGTGAAGATCATTTGGCGACAAGAAGATTTTGCGATAAGAGTATTTGGTGTAATTGAATCATATATTTATTGTAATATTGTGACTACAAAAAGTAGGTCTTGTATTATATTATAGTTCTTCACAATCTACCGATAACCGGCGTACAATTTTTACATTAACTTAAAAGTTAAAATAACAAACTACACATACACTACAATTTTTAATTAAAGTAACTACATGTCAGATTTCTTAGTTCTACGATACAATAATATAATCTTGGCTACATATATCATTGAATTATGTTTATAGACGATTATATCTTCAATGGTTGTTATATAGAATTATGAAAAAATTATACGTAAAGAAGGAAAACCGCCTCAAAGATATTTCAGCCGGTGTATGAAATACTATCTTTGTTTTGTGGATGTGGTTTCCTGTGTCATTGAAAATAATTTGTGCGTGGTTGTTATCATTATCAACTAACTCTCCGTTAACTCTTGTATAGGTGAAGAACCTGACGTGAAATCGGAGGCGGCGGACGAGGATGGGGCGAGCGACAACTCGCTAGGTCAGTACCGACTGCAACACATGGTGTTGCTTAGCAGTTACTTAATGTTGATCCGCTGTCTAACAGTAGTGTTATTGCTTCAGTCGAGCAGCGCCGCGCAGCCGGCGAGCCGGAGACGGCGCGCGACGCGGCGAGTGACGAGGACCCGATATCACGTGGGTGACGTCACTTACTCTCATACACGTTACTCAGGACACGGCTCCTCGGGCACAGAATAATACACTATGGTGGTGTGGCACATGTATACTGTTGCTATTGCTAAAGATTTTTGTTTAAAAATTACATTTAGGCTCGTAGGAGAAACTGATCAATAGCTATTTTTTACACCCTGTTCAGGTGTCCCGCTGCGGGGTAAAGACCTCCCCTTCTTTTCTGCACTCGACCCTAGGGCTCGTGCAGAAATCATGTGATCATATTTGGCCTACTTTTGACCATTTTCCGATTTCGCAATTTTTTTGGAGCAGAAGTACAGACAACGTTCTTTACACGTTCGCTCTGTAGAGTGCTACCGGTCAAAGGATGGGCAATAAACATCTTGCGCTATTGGGCCGCTGACAGCAGGAGCGAGCGGTCAGAGAGCCAACAGCAAAGCAAATTTCCGCGCGCGAATAAAGGTGATCATTGGTGATTTTTTTAGGGTTCCGTAACCAAAGGGTAAAAACGGGACCCTATTACTGAGACTTCGCTGTCCGTCCGTCCGTCCGTCCGTCCGTCCGTCTGTCACCAGGCTGTATCTCAAGAACGGTGATAGCTACCCACTTGAAATTTTCACAGATGATGTATTTCTATTGCCGCTATAACAACAAATACTAAAAATGAAATAAAATAAATATTTAAGGGGGGCTCCCATACAACAAACTTGTTATACCTATATATAGGTACGGAACCCTTCATGCGCGAGTCGGACTCGCACTTGCCCAATTTTTTATTTTTAACTAACTAACTTAATTCATACAAATTCTTCATTCTATTCAGAGCTTTCGAGCTGATCAGATACCTACAAGACGAATTTAATCCTGCTCATCCTCAATTCCATACTTAAGCATCAGTCTATAAGTTAGCTTTACCTCACAAGTGTTCTATGTATCCAAAAGTTTGACTGTGCTATTGTGCTGTGATTTCCGAAGGTCTAAATGCTGGATTCTGTCGAATACAAATATATAATAATATAAAAGACAAGGCACGAAAACGTGCCTTTATTAATTAATATAATACCCTGTCTCCTGTCTCTTCTTCCGTTCCTGCCTTCCTACTTTACCTACCTCCCGGTCTTCTACGCGACAACGTGATGCGTTCTCGGACACCCCCTTCCCCCATCGTTCCTATTGCTGTGCGTTTCTGCCATTCTTTGCAGAACGCGTCTAGATCGTCCCGCCACGTCCTTATATTAAACAATTATATTATAGCTATTAAACGATTATAAATAAATCGGATTTTTCCCAGAGGTTTGACGCCGACCTCTATACGTCCATACTAAAAGTTCTCCACACCCCCCCCCCCACACCCCCCTTCCCCGAGATCAATTCACTTAGAAATGAGTCGTAATGCAGCTTTATATAGTATTAATTAATTAACTAGTATTTTCTCGGTGCGCGATTATAATTAAATAACAATATTTTATTTGAATTATTATATGAACTTACTTAAATTCGTTTCTCTTTGACGGCCAACGTCGGACTTGCCTTAATTTAGTTTGTTTGTTCCAGTGGCATGGCGGGGCGCGGGAAACGTGGAGGCCCTCTCGGCGCGCTCTGTGTCCGCCCGCGCACGCGCACAGCTCGCGATGACTTGTTCCGTGAGGCTCGAGCGCCTCCGCGGCGATGAGGCGCATGAATCGAGTCTCGCGAGGCACATGGACAGCTTCGAGGCTCGCGCCGAGGAACAAGCGTACACGTGCGACACTTGCGGCCAACAGTTCACGAGGAAGCCTAGTCTAGTCAGACACGTGCAGGGACACACAGCCACTGCTTATTCCTGTGAAATATGTAAAAAGCAATTCGCAGCCAAAAGTACCTTCATTACACATGGCAGAATACATACCGGACTGAGGCCTTATAGTTGTGATATATGTAACAAGCAATTCTCACGGAAGTGGAACTTGCAAACTCACGTTAGCATACATACCGGACAGAAACCTTTTAGCTGTGATGTATGTAACAAAGCATTTACGAATAGCAGTAACTTAGCGAGGCACCTCATAATACATACCGGACTGAAACCATACAGCTGTGATATATGTAACAAGCAATTCATACAGAAGGTGCTTTTGCGAAGGCACCTCTTAATACATAGCGGACTGAAACCTTATAGTTGTGATATATGTGACAAGAAATGTAGAGACAGAAGTGACTTGAGAAGACACATCAGAATACATACCGGGCAGAGACCATACAGCAGAGATATATGTAATAAACAATTTTCACACAAAAGTACCTTGATTACACATGGCACAATGCATACCGGACTAAAACCTTATATCTGTAATATATGTAACAAACAATTCACACATCAACGTAATTTGACACAACACGTCAGATTACATACCGGACTGAAACTTTATAGTTGTGATATATGTAACAAGCAATTCACAGCCAAATGTCATTTGATAACCCACATCAGAATACATACCGGGCAGAGACCATACAGCTGTCACATATGTAACAAGCAATTCACACGTAGCGGACATTTGAATAGACACGTCGGAATACATACCGGACTGAAACCATTCTGCTGTGACATATGTAACAAGCAATTTACACACAAAGGTTATTTGATAAACCACATCAGAATACATACCGGGCAGAGACCATACAGCTGTGATATATGTAACAAGCAATTCACAGCCAAAAGTTCCTTGATTATACATGGCAGAACACATACCGGACAGAAACCATTCAGCTGTGACATATGTTACAAAGCATTTACGACTAGCAGTCACTTGACTTGGCACCTCAGAATACATACCGGGCAGAGACCATACAGCTGTGACATATGTAACAAGCAATTTACACGTAGCGGACATTTGAATAGACACGTCAGAATACATTCCAGGCACCCCTCTACTAGCGTAGAACCAGCGAACGAATAAAACATAGAAGCCTAACTAGAGTCTGTAAATGGCCCCACAGATTTTGTGCCAGTAAAGGTGGGGCGTAAATTTTGTGTCAAACGGCCATCTAGATTGCACATGACGACGCAGCCTAACAGTTGCATTTCGTGTTTATCAAGTTGTAAAGTAATAAAATATGGTCTACTGTTCGGTGAAATGGTGTATTGATCACTCTAGAAAATTCATTAAAAAATATGGTATAAGTTTTCATACGTATATAAAAGAAAAAGGTTTAGTACCCTTTTCTTTTAAGGTTTGATACTCTAGCAGGGCATAGAGCGCTGCAGGCATGTTGTCGATTTTGACAGTAACATATTGTCAGATTACAGAAGTTGTTGATATGAAAATAATAATATAATTTGAGAAGATTTAATTGTAAAATAAACGTAAAATGTCGTTTCTTTAATTTCAGGTATGTTCTTATGTTATATAATATGAGTGATTTGGGTTTTATTTACTATGAATTGTGATTGACAATAAAACTTTAATTTCAGAGCAACACATTGTTTATTTTAAAAAAAATGAGAAAATAATCTTATAAAACGACATTTGTTTATAAAATTCAAAAATGGAGAAACTTCGTTTTGAATTCACGATACTGCCGGGAAATGATGGGAAATCAAATGTTTATTCCATAACATCAATCGCTACGAGTGATGACAAAGTATATGCTATACCAGAAGAGTTACAATCTGCTGGGCATCATAAAGAGATAATGAAAACGGCGGCCTATAATAAGGTAAAGAACAGTTTACAAAAAAGATTCCAAGTAAGACGAGTCTGGATATCAATGACAGACGAACTTAAAAAAATCTACTTGGATGAGGATGGTAATATCCAATTCGGTGACCAATTCCTCGAAGAATTAAACGATGAGAATTTAAGTACTGCTCAACAAAAGGAACCGGGTATTCTCGGGAAACTAATGGAAAAATTAATAGAAAATACACAAGAAGCCCGACAGCAAAACCTTAAACATGTTGCGGAGAAGTTTGTACTTGAGAAATTTACAAGTAAAAATTCAAATTCCAAACAATGGATTGATACTTTTGAGAAAGAATGCATACGCTTTGGGGTGACAACCGATGAGAAGAAAATTGAAGTGTTGAGATTGTTCATGGATAAGAGTTGCGTTGACTGGTACAGTTCTATGGCTGTTAAATTGACAATAGACTCAGAATGGTCAATATGGAAGAGCAAGTTTTGCGATTCGTTTGCCAATAAGGGATGGAACCCAGTGACATATGCATTGTTATTTAAGTATAAAGAAGGAACGTTGCTGGATTATGCTATAAGAAAAGAAAAATTATTACTCGATATGAGACGATCAATTGATACGGGTACTTTGGTGGACCTAATTGCAGCTGGTTTGCCAGAATTTATACTGAATAAGATCGACAGAGAGACATTAAAAGATACTGTTGATTTGTTTAATGAGGTAAGCAAGTACGAACATATGGTAAACAAGAAAAGCGTTATATTTAAGAAAACATACGCAAATGAGAAAGTTTTCAAAAAATGTGAAGAGAAAACTCCCTGCAAAATATGTGAAAATTTGAATAAAGGAATTCGTTATCATCCGGAAGTAACATGCTGGTTCAAGGCAAAGGAAGACTATGGGACAATGAGAAATAACATCAAGCATGTGAACAATTCAGTGATAGAAGCAGAGTTAAATGAAAATGACCAAAAAAACGAATTGTAACACCATTAATTAACGTCAAACTGCTATTGAAAGATACATTAGAAATATACGGAGTTTATGATTCCGGTTCAAATGTTTCACTGATCAATTCAAAGTTATTGAGTCTAAAAGGAAAAGATAATCATTTGAACAAAGCAGATCTAGTAACGATTAATGGTGTTAAAAAAACAAGTGGTTTGACAAACTTAAAAATTAAAATCTTTGAAATAGAAAAATATGTTGATGTTTACATAATCGATGAATCAAATTTCAAATATGACTTTTTGATTGGATTAGACCTAATAAAAATATTTAAACTAACCCAGGATGAGAACTTAAAGATAACACAGAAACAGTACTTAAATAAGGAAAATAAAAACATAGTGGAAGAAATTTCTGCAGATAAAAAGATAGATAATGACTTGATAAATGAAGAAAATAAAAAAAACTTAGAACGTAAAATAAATTTTAATGAACATATAAAGGAAGAAGACTTTGAGATTAATATAACTCATTTAGATGATCATCAACAATCTGAAATAGATAAAATAATTGACAAATACAAATCAGTTTTCGCAAAAGATAAATACGATATCGGTACTGTTAACGATTATGAAGCAAGGATAGATTTACTAGTGGACAAATACTGCAGTAAAAGGCCTTACAGATGTACTGTAGATGACAAGAAAGAAATAGAAGAGCAAATAGCAAAATTACTAGATAATAAGTTAATTGAAGAATCCTACAGTCCATTTGCTGCACCGGTTACTTTGGCCTTTAAAAAAGAAGATAATAAGAAATCTAGACTCTGCATAGACTTCAGGGACTTAAATAAAATAGTAGTTCCTCAAGCTCAGCCATTCCCGTTGATTGAAGACCTCGTGTTAAAAACAAGAAATTGCAAATTTTTTTCGACCTTAGACATAAATTCTGCGTTTTGGTCTATTCCTTTACGAATCGAAGATAGAAAAAAAACTGGATTTTTAACACAAGAGGGACATTTTCAATGGACTTGTCTACCGTTCGGATTAAAAACTTCGCCGGCAATTTTTCAGAGAATTTTAAGCAACATACTAAGAAAACATAAATTGTCTGAATTTACAGTAAACTATATTGATGACATCCTTATTTTTTCCAAAAGTTTTACTGAGCATGTACAGCATTTGACGCAGTTGTTGGAAGCAATTAAAGTAGAAGGTTTCAGATTAAAATTTACGAAATGTACATTCGCATCTAATTCAGCAAAATACTTAGGTCATATTATCCAAAATAATTCTGTTAAACCGATAAAAGATAATTTAATATCAATAAAACAATTTCCGATACCAAAAACACAGAAAAATATCAGACAGTTCCTGGGAAAAATTAATTTTTACCATGAGTACATACCAAGAAGTGCTATAATACTTGATCCGTTGCATAATCTGCTGAGAAAAAATCAAAAATTCGTGTGGTCTGATGATTGCCAAAAAGCATTTGAGACTATTAAAAAATTATTATGCTCTCAGCCAGTACTGGAAATTTTTGATCCAGATTTACCGATTAATATTTACACAGATGCTTCATTAGAAGGAGTTGGAGCCATTTTAAAACAGACACAACCAAATGGAAAAGAAAAACCAGTGGCCTACTTTTCAAAAAAACTAAATCCAAGTCAAAAAAAGAAGAAAGCAATTTACTTGGAATGTTTGGCAATCAAGGAAGCAGTTAGATACTGGCAATACTGGTTGATAGGTAAATCATTCACAGTTTATTCAGACCACAAACCACTCGAAAACATGAACTTAAAGTCTCGAACCGACGAAGAACTGGGGGACTTATGTTATTATCTGTCGCAATATGAATTTAAGATTAAATATGCACCAGGAAAACAAAATTTAGAAGCAGACTGCCTGAGCAGAAACCCAGTATTAGGTTCAGAGGAAAATAAAGATGAACAATTAAAAGTAGTAAATTTAATTAGCCTTGAGGATATTTTAATGGATCAAAGTAAAAATGAAGAAATACAAAATGAGAAAGACAAACTGATAGAAAGACATAGCGTCTATTTTAAAAAGGTGAAGCAACAGGAAAAGATAATGATATCGGAAGAATTTAGCATAACATTTTTAAAGGCTGTTCATGAAAATCTATGTCATATTGGGATTGGGCAAATGCAGAAGACTATTGCCCCATTCTACGCAGCAAAAAATTTAACGAATAACATCAAAAAAATTTGTAGAAGCTGTGAGATCTGTATCAAAAATAAAACAAGAGGACATGACAAGTATGGCTTTATGTCTCACCTAGGACCAGCCACCAAGCCTTTCGAAATAATGTCTATTGATACGAATGGAGGTTTTGGAGGTTCAAGATCTACAAAGAAATATTTACATTTATTGGTGGACCATTTTACAAGATATGCATTCATACTGACATCAAAATCTCAAAATGCAAGTGATTTTATAAAATTAATAATGAACATTGTAGAAACAGAAGACATAGGTATGCTCCTTTCTGACCAATATCCGGGTATCAATTCGAAAGAATTCAAGGAGTTTTTATATAGCAAGCAAATACCTATAATATTTACAGCGGTGAATGCTCCGTTTTCAAATGGATTGAATGAACGATTAAATCAAACTTTAGTAAACAAGATTAGATGTAAAATCAATGAAGAAGGTAAAAAGAGAGCCTGGACAACAATAGCTCAAGAGTGCGTAAAAAAATATAACGAAACTAGTCACTCAGTAACTGGCTTTTCACCGAGTTATCTTTTATATGGTACAGATTTAACGATTATACCAAAGGAGCTAAAGAAAGATATATTACAGAGTAACTGGATTAATGATAGGAAAATGGCACTTGAACAAACAATAAAATCTCATAACTACAATAAATTACAATTTGACAAGAAACGAAAATATAATAAATTTGATGTCGGAGATATGGTTTATGTAGAAAACGGAAACAAGCTAAACCGGAAGAAATTAGATGAACTGAGAATTGGACCTTACGAGATAATTGAGAAAATTTCAAGCTCCATATTTAGAATAGATACAGGTCACAAAAAAACTGAATCTAACCTATTTCATATCACAAAACTAATTCCTGTCCCTTCTTGAGTTAAGGGAAAATAATAGATATAAAAGAAGAATTCTTTTTCTAGTGAAGATTTTGTTGAACGTTTTAGTCCTCTCGGAGGAGGGGAGATATAAAAGAAAAAGGTTTAGTACCCTTTTCTTTTAAGGTTTGATACTCTAGCAGGGCATAGAGCGCTGCAGGCATGTTGTCGATTTTGACAGTAACATATTGTCAGATTACAGAAGTTGTTGATATGAAAATAATAATATAATTTGAGAAGATTTAATTGTAAAATAAACGTAAAATGTCGTTTCTTTAATTTCAGGTATGTTCTTATGTTATATAATATGAGTGATTTGGGTTTTATTTACTATGAATTGTGATTGACAATAAAACTTTAATTTCAGAGCAACACATTGTTTATTTTAAAAAAAATGAGAAAATAATCTTATACGTATATAAGGGGGTAAACATATTTATTTAATTTCTTTTACGGATCAGATTCTGTATAGGGATAGTGTTGTGCCATATGACTAATCAACATACGATGTTCAAAAAAGGTAAGTAATGCAATTTCACAGTGTTTACAAGTTTTGGAATACGGTGTTACCTTCTTGTAACAAATTTGATAAATGGTTTTAAGCAAATTCAACGTCTCTAAAATAACTTTTATAGAAGTCTACCCGGAGCAGAGAGACAGTCGGTAACTGACGTTGAAAGTTGAATTGAATGTTGACGTTGAATGTCACTCATGTAAAACAAAGAGAAAACATTATTATAGCAAAACGGGACTGAATCCCATTAAAATGTGTTTATTTAATTACCTCGACGTTTCGACCGTGATGTTTCGTTCATGAAGGGACTGTAACATCACGTTCAAAACGTATATAGTATAATATAATAATGTGTGAAAATCGTGTAAGTTTATATCAATCAATGTTCCTTATCCAATTACAAGTAATTTTTACATATTAAAGATGAAACTTTTTTTTTTTTCAATACGTTTCAGTATTTACTTATTTCAGAATATAAACGAAGGATCGAACAGCATTCCGGTAAATTCTGTTTCAATTTGGTTGATGACAAATCGCTACTGACATTTTATAATGCAAATATATGTATGACGTTGACACATTATTGCCATATGAAAGCCGTCTGTAGAGCCAATATCCCATCCCAAGGCAAGTCCCCACCTTGTTAGGCATTAATTATTAAAAAAAAAGCATTCATAATAATCACTAACAGTCTTGGTAACTCAATGGAAAAAACAAGCATTCTTTAATTGACGTATTTTTGTTTAGAAATGCATATAAAAATAACCAATACATTTAATAGTAGTTTATGCAACTGATACATAATGAGAGGCCTTAAAACACGAGTGTGGTTTTATGAAACGAGCGTCAGCGAGTTTCATAATAGGATCACACGAGTGTTTTAAGGCCTAATTATGTACAGTTGTATACACTACTTTATCTACACACATATCATAAGTACTCTAAGATGGGTTCAGAAGCCATAAGGAAATGACCGGCACCACTAGTGCTACCTGTAAAATACCTAAAAACGACATATACTAATGCAATAAGAAATAAATCTGAACAAATCCATAAACAGATTATTTATTGTAATAGTTGTAATTTACATTTACATTCAAACAATATTTTCAACTAAAATGTGAATTACAATAAACTTATCTTATCACAATTATACTTTCGTAACAGCAAAGAACCAACAAACAAATGACAACAATAATGGCGGCAATTCGAACCTCCGTCAAGACGAATGTTTTTTTTTCTAAATCATATACAAACGAATGTATCCATATTCTCATGTCACTCGATATCAAATGTCGTGCGGTTTTTATAAAAAAACATACTTACTGAATTGACGTTTCGTATCGATAACAATATTAATATCTTTGGATACTAGAATAGAGACCTACTTTAGTTTTGACAGCTGTTCCAAATTTAAACTCATAACCTTACAAAAATTGATACTGTTATAACATTACAGTACAGATTTTACCTACTGCCACAGATAAGAAAGTTCTCTTAGTAAATTTGGTTGTAGTAATGCTGGTCATTTCCTACGGTTTCTGAACGCATTTTAGAGCACTAATGATATGTGCGTAGATAAAATGAATAATGAATGATTAACTTTGAGTATTATGCTCTAAGATGATTAATGAAGTAAACAAAGATGGGTCTTTATTAAAAGAAAGAAAGAAAGAAAGAAAATTAATTTATTGCCACAATTTTCACAAACTTGGCATGTACCTACTAAAACTAACAATAAGATATTAAAAAAATAAACTAGTCCATGCATAGGTTAGCTTAGAAACTAAATGTGGCAAACGGTTAGGGCGTCAGCATGATGCTGATCGTGTCGTCTAGCGACACTTCAGCGCTGTTTTTCAGCCCAAACCAGTATTACATAACATATCTAATCTTATATGCGCACCTACAACAACCACGTATGTTGCGACCCACAATTTACATGTAAAAAATAATAATAACAATAAAAGACACAAGCAGTATACAAAGTAACAATGGTTTCCTAAAATGCTACTAAACGACATAATATAATTGAATATTATACGTTGCCAAACTAAAAAATAAGAAAATGTTTATGGGTACAATTTTGCATTAAACTGACGTTGTCCTATGTAACCGGTATAAGTTCGCCGCTTTCATTTGTTGGTCAAATATAATACTCTTGTAGTATTTCTTAAAAGTGTTGCATGTAACGATTTACCAATTATGGGTTTTCAGTTTCACTGTCACCGCCACATTGCTTAGCGCATGACAAATGTCATGCGCTAAGTCGAATCACAACAGGCTATTCTGAAATGGACGGATCACATTTATTTTTCACGTGTAATTGAAAATATGTCAATGGCTGTGATTGGTACAATAGCGCGAATGCGCAAATCGACTATTGGGCCCGTTTTGGATTGTACATTTGTATGAAACTCGTGTTCTATGTTTTATTTGTTCGCTGCGTAGAATAATGAAGTTTGTAACTGTTGAATAGTGTGTATCTGCCTTAAGCAACCATAGTATAATATCATCTTTTGTATCTCTGTACCATAGACCTTAAGACTATTAAGACGCTTGTCTATGTTACTTCCTTCTCTGATTTGCAACTGACCAAACTGGACATGAAATGTGAGTTCCTATTTATATTCATTGTGAATAAACTCGATATCATCATAATGTGATTGTGGTTATCATTCCATAAGCCCGGCATACACTCCGCTCCTCAAACTAAAGTTATCTTTACATATGTCATACCACTGACACTAAATTCTGAACAAGAGGTTATGGACCCAGCTATAAAGAAAGATTAAAATATAAGATAACTATTGGAACGCTGTCGCATAATTTTGAGTGAGCTCGTGCCGGGCTAATAAAAATAAATATCACGTTATGGATACGGAACAATCTTCGTCATCACAAGTATCGCAACCTAACCTTCAAGTCGGCGGACACATGTCGTCCATTGAGAAACTTACCGGTGCCGCTAATTTCCATACATGGAAATTCACCATAAAGAACGTTCTCATATTGGAAGGGCTTTGGGACGCCGTTGAGGAACGGGATAGCGATGATGGTAAACGGAAACGTGCCTTGGCACGCATATGTCTTTCAGTCTCTAAAGAGTTATATCAATATGTGAGAGATGCAGAAACCCCTGCTTCTGCATGGAAGAAACTGTCGGATGTTTTCGAGGATAAGGGTCTATTTCGTCGGGTACTCTTGCTGCGTCAACTACATCGGATTGAATTTGCTGAATACTCTTCTATGTCTACCTACATTGAAAGTGTAACAACATTGGTTCAACAACTCCAGGATATTGGGCGGAATACAGAAGACGTGGAAGTGGGAGAAATCTTACTAAGCGGACTGCCAGCGGAGTATGATACTATTGTTTCCAACTTGTCAACGGTTTCAGCAAATGGTCAGTTATCCAGTGAAGTAATAAAAACTAGGCTACTTCAGGAATATAGTAGGAAAACTACAGCAAATAGTACGACCGCGTATATAAGTAAGAAGACCACTCGCATCATCTGTGACTTCTGCAAGAAGCAAGGCCACGTAAAGTCTAAATGTTTTAAGCTGAAGCGTGAGAAGAAGATGAAGGCAAGCGCTGACAGAACCAACATTGTCGCTGCATTCATGGCTGGATCACCTTCACAGGATTTCTACTTAGATAGTGGTGCGACAAACCACATGATTAACAATAAATCATTTCTACATGATATAGTATCGCGCCAGTAGCCTGTTGTTGTTGCTAACAACAATACTATTAATTGTGAGGCCATTGGGAAAATGCAACTCTCATTGAAAGACAAGGTGAGTCCGTTAACACTTAGTAATGTTTTATATGTGCCAAAACTTTCATGCAACTTGATTTCGATATCAAAGTTGGTCGAGTCTGGCCATATTGTCCAGTTTAATAAAAATGGTTGTTGTATTTATGAGAGCAAAGCCACTGATGTTGACAAGCCCATTGCATGTGCTGTGTGTTGTAATGGTCTGTATAAATTAAATGTCTCTGTGTGTGTAACTAACAAGACCTCACTCGTGGAACACTCTTTGTTCCTGGATGGTAGCCAGGAATCACCGAGGGCCATATTAGCAGCCGATCATCCAGCGGAATTGTGGCACAGACGCTTAGGCCATCTAAATATTAAGGTGGGTACGCATTTGAGCGGCTCGGCCTGAGGCACGCTCACCCCGAGCGGCGAGCTGCTCGCGAGCAAAACCTTAGCACATTCTATGCTCGGGTGAGGCAACGCGCTCGCGGTGAGCCGACTTTGCGCGTCGCACAAAATGGCGTCGGACGCAATAACAGCTGTTGCTGCGTTTATAGTAATTCATAGAATTATTAATAAAAAGAAGAATAAAATGTCCTCTGTGGTGGATGAAACAGTTATATAAAAATCGTGATTCGTGTGGTATACATTTACTTAAACAAATTACATTTGAAAATCAAGCTCAAGACAGAATCAACTTTCATTGCATGTCAAGCACGGATTTTAAACCTTCATCCCTACTGGTATGGGCGAAAAAGTAACAAACATCGTAGAATACTATTTAACAAGCTATAACATTTGCACTCCTAAGACACCTACTTTGATCCATTACCGTGCTGAGCTATCACCAACACTTCCGGATCGTATTTTGACATCAAATATTCATAACATAGAAAAAGTTACCACTATTTCGGCACTTTCGTCTAATCATTTACCTATTTTGTTTTTCGTATAGTTGTATTAACAGAATACACTTTTCATTATCCCACACCATTATTAAAAGAAGACGTATTAATTGTAAATTATAAGTAAATACCAGCAAACCTAGGCGCCGTACGCAATGACAATTGACAAGTCAAAACTTGATCGCGCGCGCCGCTCGCGGGCACGCTCGGATACACGTCCACATTACACGAGGCACGCACACTGAGGCGCCTTTGAGCACGGTCAAAAGACCGCCGCCGGCCGGCTCGCCGCGAGCTGCTCGCTCGCTGCCCGCGCGCGGCGCGTGAGGCGCGTACGCATTTGAGCAAATGGGCGAGCCGTGCGTGCCTCAACCCGAGGCTGCCTCAAATGCGTACCCACCTTTAAGGCGACTCCTAATGCCAACGTCCTTGAGGATCTGGGCGGAGCCTAACGTTATTCCCCCCGCCGACCGTGCGCCCCCGGAACATTACTTCGTTCATAATCTCGTTGAGTGGCGTCCAAGCAGCTTCATACACTCGCATAGTCCGAGCGAGAGTTGAAGATGAACAAACCTTATAATATTTAAAGGCATTGAAAAATCTCGAAGTAAAATAAATCATTTAAACAATGATATTATTATTGCGGATTACTAAATATCTATTTACCCACTACAGTAGAATATTAAAAATAAAATGCGTTAAAGCTATTTTCCAAAAAAATAAGTGAAATTGGCCATTTGGAAGTCTCGCATCGAAAAATACTTTCTAGTTTCTTTTGTATGTGTAGGTACCTACCAAAAATAGTTAAAATGCCGACTAGATTCTTGATTATACGTGTAAAATCATGCAGAAATTAAAAATATCGTTTTTTAATAAATAAATCATATCGTGACCCAGCGGATGAACCGATATTTTAACATAGTAGTGAAGGCACAGCTTTATTTAGCCGGGTCATGCTGCTCTAATGAAAAGATAAACTATAAATAATAGAGCGACAAACTCTACCGTTGGAAAACGGATTTACGTCCTTTACCTACTTATAAACAATGATAGTTTTTATGACTACATTAGTAATGTTCTCAGATTTTCCCCTATACTTGTTGATATTGACGATATTTTACTAGACGATTTTTTTGGCTAATTTCAATGTTCAAGGTCAATGGATACCCTATAAAATGTATAAATGTTAATTTACTTGAGTGTCAAAATATGCCGATGCTGGAAAGAAGAACTTATCTAAGCGACATTTTTGGGGATATTGAGTTATACACACTGTTGGGATCGGCAGATTTTTCTGCATCGAATGGGTTGGGTCTCGTATACATCTATCTGACGACTTTCGTGTCGCTTATCCCGTCGGTGATTTAGAGAATCTCTACTTTCTACTAAACGACTTGATTTTTGAGGTTTTTTTTAGCAAAATGGAGATTACATAAAAAGTTTTTTGCATAATAATGAACGTTAGAGCTTTTTTACTTATTTGTCAAAACAGATCAAACAACTTGGATAATTTTTCTTTATTGCAACTAACCTTGCACTTGTTGGTTAACTGTTTTTACCTGATCGTAAAATATATTCTAATGTCGTTTGAGGCATTTTACCTACGTCTTTATGATAAAATTAACATAAAGGTAAATTATGAAAGAAAAATTGAATGTGATCCACTGCAATGTATGGAGGACTCGAACCTGCGACCCTAAGTTTCCGGCGTAGTGCTCTACCAACTGAGCTATCATATCGTTACGTCAATCACACTAAATCTTTGATTCCATAATTCTTCGCTACTGGAGCGCCCTCTGTGTCATGTGTGTTTAAAATGCTTATGCGCATTAGCCAAAAAGTAAAAATGTGGTATTTCCACATTATTAAACAGAATCGATATAAGATTCTATAAAAAAAAATAACATAGGTAGTTAGATTAAATTACCTGATTGTCGTATCTTAACTATTGGCGTTTATCCAAATTTACCTGCTGTGATACTATGAAACCATTGTCGCTTATCCTTTTCAAAGTCAAAGTCAAAGTCAAAATATTCTTTATTCAAGTAGGCCTAGCTACAAGCACTTTCGAATCGTCAGTTACAGAGAGCAGAGCAATTTATTGATAAACTTATACTAAAAATAAAATAAAAAAACATAAAAAACAACATTATAGAAATAAAAGAAAAATCCTAAAAAGGATCGTCAACACAAAAAAAGTATATAAATAAAAAACTAGAGGCTAGAATATTTCTAGAATAAAATTCTAAATGTCAAAAATTATAATAAGAATTATTAAAATTAAAATATCAGTACCCTGATAGGTAGGTACTCGTTACAATAATTACACATAACATTGCTTGATGTTCACTAATCCCACGACACGTTATCATTCATGTAGTCTTGAGTGCTATAATAAGCTTTAGAAATAAGTTTACGTTTTACATAATTCTTGAATTTACCAACAGACAAGTCAGTTACGCTTCTAGGAAGTTTATTATAAAATCTTACACAGTTACCCATGAATGATTTTCTTATTTTATGGAGCCTAGTGGCAGGCACTGCGAGCTTATGCTTATTTCTAGTATTAATATTATGTATATCACAGTTCTTCTTAAAATTGGCAATGTTCTTATGTACATACATAAGATTCTCATAAATGTATTGACAATGCACTGTCATTATATTAATGTCCTTAAACATCTCTAAGCGAGTCTCTATGGTGCATTTTATATATCGCACGAATAGCCCGTTTCTGGAGAACAAAAATTATATTAATATCTGACGCACTGCCCCAAAGTAATATGCAATACGACATAATGCTATGGAAATAACTAAAATATACTAATCGAGCTGTTTTCACGTCTGTTAATTGACGGATCTTACTAACTGCAAAAGCTGCAGAACTCAGTCTATTCGAGAGATTAGCAATATGGGGACCCCATTGGAGCTTAGAATCTAATGTAATACCGAGAAAAACTGTGCTATCAACTAGTTCCAGTTCCTCATCTTTAACAATAACACTTGCTTGCTCGTGTATAACGTTAGTCGTGACAAACTTAACACATTTAGTCTTTTTCTCATTTAACAATAAATTATTTACATTAAACCAATTCACTACTTTACATATAGCATTGTTTACGTCATTATAAGATTGTTGGTTTCGTGCGACTTTGAAAATAAGTGAAGTATCATCCGCAAACAAAACTATATCATGGTGGGTCTTTATGAGCTGTGGCAAGTCGTTAATGTAGATAAGGAACAAGAAGGGTCCCAATATTGATCCTTGCGGCACACCCATAGAGACTAATGACCCAGGTGATCGCTTTCCATTCACATCAACCCTCTGTATTCTACCATTTAAATAAGATTCTAACAATTTCAGTGCCGATCCTCTAACTCCATAGTGGTGTAGTTTCCTGATCAGTGTCTCATGATTAACGCAGTCGAAGGCCTTAGATAAATCACAGAAGATACCTAAAGCATCTCGTGATTTTTTTACCTGGTATGACTTTGATCGACTACTGTCGCTTATCTTGAATTGCTTGAATGACAATTGAGTCGTATTTGTCGCATAGAATGTACTAAAAACAAATATTTTCGTTAAATTGGTAGTTAGACAACTTTACCGGTTCTGTTTTATAAAATATCACACATTTAGTAGTAATTCAATATATTTATAAAGGCCGTTAGGCCCATCTGCAGTGTAAATCTGTGTCTGTGGCGCTAAGGCATTATTTTGGACTCGCTTGATGGACCCAAACGCCATCTCACTCAAACAGTGTCTTATGAGACGTCACTTATACCACACAGAGTTGTAGGTAGTTTTGTTATTTTTGTTAGGATAGGATATTATCTCATTGCAATTGTAAAACTTGAAATTTCACGTAGTTCGTGATTTAAAATTCCTTAATGAGTACCGAGTGACTGCAGTCTTGAGAACTCTTGTGCTGTTCTCATTAGTCATAGCTATCGTTTGCTACCATACATTGTTCTAGAACTACTGGAAATCTTTCAGCAGATCACACATAAAAATTGATAAAATTGAAATTTCACGTGATATCTGATGAATAAATCTTTAACATTTCTAAAGCAGTTTTTTTTTGTAGTTGCGTAGTTGGACCATAAGTTTTTGTCTTAGAGAACTTTAAATGTCACTTCATTAGTTTTAATGTTTGAAAATAAATATTTTCCTCTAATTAAAACATTAATCGTGAGGTTTTATTGTACGATAAATAGCTTTTCATGTCTGAAATATTTCCTACAAAGGCGATTAGATAATTTTTCTTGATTTATTTCATGCTGATTTATGCACATTTATATATTTACCCGACTATAAAATGAGCATGCACATATATATTGTTAACTGTGTTGATTGTTGTGTAATAGATTATACTATTTTACCTGAGTAATATCTCGGGAAACGTGTCGTTTAGATAATTTTACCTAATTCTATTTTGACAGCCATTTTGCGTAAGCGATGCTAAATTTTAAATTATTCCATTAATAGACAAAATAACAAAAGCGACATTATAAAATGCTTCATTTAAAAAGTAGGTCTACAGAATATTTAATCTTTTTTTTTTTTAAAGTTCGTAGTTTTTTAGATCTCCTGTAAAGTTAGCTCCGTGTCTCTTGGATAATTTTCCTTTCCAGCGTAGATACGTTTTCTTTTTTTTACGTTAACTTAGAAGTTCCGAATTTTATTGGGTGGGTGTAGATTTCTTGATCTGCAGATCGGTTGACATGCGGCAAACGTGTCAGCCCTACTTTAGTTTAGCGGTTGTCTGAGTTACCTAAGCTATTTGGGTTTTGGCGTTCCTTCCGCGATCGATTAATTTGATCCAAGATCGTTTCATTGCCCTCTGGCAAACTTAGAGAGAAAAATTCTGAGCATTTGTCAAAAATCAAGTCCGGGCATTACGATGAGTCTAACTAAAGTTATATTTTTTTTCATTAATTCAACTGTAATCCGATCATTAATATATGGCTTTTAAACGATATGTAATAAAAATCTGGTTTTTATTTTATAAACGGTAAACAATTGGAACAGAACTTATGGCCAGGCTAGATATGTCTAGCTAGGCCCGGCGGATATTTCAATAATTACTAACGCTCATTTAGATTTAAATATGAAGTGGGAAATTTATTGATGCAAATATGTATTCTGACTATATTTACATAAATAAGCCCTCATGCCAAAATTGTCACTTGCCTTCTTGAACTAGAAAATTATTGTAATTTTTGATAATGTATTTTTATATCATATGTCATGTACTGTACTGGTGACGCAACGAATGTGAATACTTACAATAAATATTCGTATTCGTAAATTAGCGTTTTACCGAATATTACAATGGTATTCAAACGAACAATACTTGTTCTGCATTACGATATTCATATCTCTTAGGGTTGAATTAATAAAGATCATTAGACGTTATCATACTTAAATATCTGTATTATCAGATTTTTTTACTAACCGAAATACCTAAGGTACTCTACTATTACACAGAGAAGGGCCCTAAAACCCACACCAAAAGTGTTATTTTCTGGGAATCCTGTCTGGTGTGGGCCCATGACTGAGAATATCTAAGTATCCAAATGTGTCCGGGAATGCTAAGCAATGACATTTTTTTTTATAAGTACTTAAAATTAATAGATACCTAAATACGAAAAAAAACAGTTGAATTTAATTCTATATGAAAATGAGTGCTTTTTGTTATGTCGCATAGCGTAGTCGTGTGAAAAAACGAACTACACTCTCTTAAAATACACTTCAAACGCACGAAGACAGATCGAACCTCCGCGGGATCCGGTACTATAACAATTTTCCGTAACTAGATGGATCGCGAGAGCAAGTGACACAGCCTTCCCCTTCGACGGTAAGATTTACACTGAGCTCGCAGCCCGGGCACGGCCGCGCTCGCGGAAATTCAGTTTTTTTGATGCTTTATTAGACCGAATTTCCATTTTACTAACTTTTAAACAATACGATTAAAGATCAATGAATTGTCAATGTTCTTGCGAAAGAGCCGTGTAAATATCACTTGTAGTTTAGAAGCCTTAGGGAATTGAAAATTGAAAACGACCCTATTTCAACATTATTTTTTCAATAGTAATTATTGCTTTAAAAAAAAATCCAACTATAATTTTTTAGAAAAAATAGTCAAAAATAACATATATTTTTTTCAGATTTTTCCGTTGGCTAGATTACGAGCCTTAGGACTTTAAAAATCACCATTCCACGTACGGAGTCGCCTTAAAGGTATGTATGTATGTATGTATGTAATCACTTTATTGTACACAAAAACAATTCACAAAACTTCAAAAAAATAACAATAAAACATGTACAAAGGCGAACTTATCCCTATAAGGGATCTCTTCCAGTTAACCTTTGAGCAAATGAGAAAATAATGGGATATCCAAGAAGATAGACAAACGAACAAGTTAGTATGCACAGATAAACTAAGGACTAATGTCTAGGTATGTATATGTAAAGGTATGAAATGTTTGCGGGATGGTGCATGTGGTATAATGTTTCAGGATGAAGACATCAAGAACTGCACTGCTTGTCTTGAGGGGAAGATGTCTGCAGCATCCTATCCCAAAGGAAAAGCAAGGCGCGCTGATGAAATACTGCAGCTCATCCACAGCGACGTTCTGGGCCCTGTGCAAGAGCCTAGCTGGGGCGGCAAGAGGTTCCTTGTGTGCTTCACAGATGACTTCTCTAGAAAAACCTTCGGATATCTCATGAAGGAAAAATCAGAGGTAATGTCACATTTCATTACTTTTAAAACACATGTAGAAAAGCAAACAGGGCAGTCAATTAAGATTCTTAGATCCGATTTTGGTGGTGAATACATTAATAATAAATTCTCTAATTATTTAAAACAGCAAGGTATCGTTCATCAAACAAAACTCGGTACCGTACTGTCCACAACAGAATGGTGTGAGTGAACGCCTTAATCGCACCGCACGATTATGGACAAAGTTAGGTGTACGTATGCTTACTGAATCTGGTCTCTGCAACCGTTTTTGGGGCGAGGCAGTAATGACTGCCATATATCTGAAAAACAGATGCCCGACGGTCTCTTTAGCAGGAAAGTCACCTGAAGAGGTTTTCTCTGGATCCAAGGTGGATCTGAGCCACCTCCGTGTGTTTGGATGTACAGCATACTATCTTAATCCGTCACAGAAACGCCAGAAGTTAGATGCCAAGGGTAAATTAGCAATTTTTATTGGCTATAGTGAGACTACAAAGGGTTATCGTTTGTGCGAGCCGTTTAGTCCCAATACTGTGATATTGTCCCGTAGTGTAGCGTTTTTAGAGAATAAGTTTTATTATAAAAATGGATCTATTAATTTAAATGATAATTATTATTTGTTTTACAATGACAATTTGTTCAATAATAATTTTAATAATGAGTTGCAGGATAATCATGTCGAAATTTCTAGTCAAAATAGTGAAACTAATAATGTTTGTTCTGAAATTTCAGTTACACCTGATGGAGATGACGAGGAGTACCAGTCATTGAGCGAGCCCGACTCCGACGAATCTGCTGACGATGAGCGCGAGCAGCGCCCTACATTGTCTAAGCAGGCGTCATCTGGAGGGGAAGGCGTGCAGGCCGAGCCCGACTCCAACGACTATCGTGCCGATGATGAGCGCGTTCAGCGCCTTACATCTTCGGAACCGACGTCATCTGGAGGGGAAGCGGTTGTGAGCAACGATGCTGCAGGTACATCCGATCGTTCTGTCCGTATCAGGCGACCCCCACAAAGGTATGGTGATTATGATTATTCCATGTTAACTCGACCTACTTCATTTGATGAGCCGCAGTCATATGATGAAGCTATTGCGTCACCATATCATGATGATTGGATTGATGCAATGCAATCTGAGTATGATTCGTTGGTTTCAAATAAGGTATGGAAACTAGTCGATAGACCTACTAACAGAAATGTCGTTAAGGCGGGCTTTTCCCAGTAGACGCCGAACTCACTCATTTTCAGACTCGTCGTAGACGTTTAATCAGTGTTTGAAGATTATGAAAAACATATATATCATACTTAAGGATCTTCTGAATATGAAATCGTGTTCAGCAACATGATTGGAAAAATTTCGGTCGATAGAAAACGATCCCAAAGTTACCTCTATTCGTAATATCTTTTCTATAGAATAGCTAAAATACGAACCTTTTTTACCCGTTTTTTGCGTAAATGTATAGATACTAACAATATCTAGTTGAAGTGGATGGGATTTTCTGAATACAATTATTTATTTAATCACTAGAACGAAATATCTACTAAAACTATGAGGGCGATAGCTCGCGGTGCCATTTCAGTCGCGCTTCGGCGCTTGAAGGGGATGGACCTGCGTCAATTTGTTCCGCGCGACCACGTGATCGCATTTACGAATTATTGTTACAAAAAAATGAGAAATAAAGCAGCACAACGTCAACAAAAAGCTTTTCATATTATAAAACGAATAAAAAAAGACAATGCTTTTAGCAAGGAATGCCAAAAAGTAAGTTAATGTTTTATTTATAATAAATTCACAGAACCGAACATAAATGTCAAAAAGTGGCACGGTTGACATGTTCAAGTATATGCTAATAACGCTTTATTTATAATTTAAAACAACATAATTACTTCCTACAAAAGAACTCATTGTTCAAAGCATTAAGTGTCAAATTGACTTACGTACTTATTACCACAAATATTTTTCATCTAAATTAAGTTTTTTAGCGTATTCTGACTTATGTCTCTTGTCAAACTTGGAACATGGATTTAGTACACAGTTAACATATATCAGTACTTTAAGTCCCTGCCTGGGAAAAAGGCATGATTATGTATGTTATGTAACCTAGATATAGGTAAGTAAAAAAAACTGTACTTTACAAATGCTCCTCAGTAGGTACTTGTTCTTTCTTAAGGCCTTTAGCAACAATCGACTCCTAGGTAAGGTATGTAGTATATTTTTACCCGACAGCGCGACGCAAAGGAGGATAATGTGTTTAGCGCAGTCTGTTTATGTATATATATGCACCTTTGAGATTATTTCACATTTAAAAGTATCTAAAAAAACCAATAATTTTATTAATTGTATCTAGAGGCACGCCATTGCCCCCTCCAACTCGAGAAAACGCGCTTACCGGCACACCGTAACAACCTTTTCCTTTTTTCGAAGCCATTTAGACCATTTTCAAACCCCCTGTATTTCGTCGTGAACAAAGCTAGAAGCCTGAATTTTCAGTAACTATGTGGGCATAGTATAACCTAGGCATATTCCAAGTTACATTCAATTTGAACTAGTAAGTTAAGAATTATTGCGAGTCAAAGTTCCTTAATTTTGTGACTCACTAATTCACTGACTCATTTACACACGATCATACGAATTCTAAGTTATTTCCAGCAGACACACAAGCTTGAAATTTTGAACTCTATTACTGTTTAGTGTACAGTTATGCGACCTGCATAGGAAAATTTGTATTTCCTTATGAACCCTATAAAAAATACTCGATTACAAAGTTGATTTTGCGGTTCAAACCTTTGGTTTAGATACTAAAACCTCAGGCACAGAGTTTATACATACAGAATGGACACGCACACCCCCGTGCCGAATTGAGTTACCTCACCCCGCAGGGGCAGTGAGTTGGAGTCGTTTTTTCTGCGTAGATAATTTTGAAATGGTCGTGTGCACAGGCATAGGTAGAACAATAATGATGACTCGTCAAATAATGATGCTGTTGGTGATAGTAATGATGATAATGATGATGGTGGTGTTGTGGGTCATGCTTATGATGATGATAGTGGTGGTGTTGTTTATGATTGTGTTCTTGTTGATGATTCTGATGATAATGATAAATAAATAAATAAATAAATAAATAAATATCAGACCACCTCACACAAATCAACCTAATCCCAAATTAAGCTCAAGAAGGCTTGTGTTATGGGTACTAGGCGACGATATACATACTTATAATGATGGTCATGACGATGATGGTGATTAGGAATGATGATGGCGGTGTTGATTCAGATGGTAATGGTCATGGTGATGACTGATGATTAATAATGACGATGATTGTGATGACAATCCTTGTGGTGATGATGGGTCATTATGGATCATGAGAGTGATCATGAGAGGAATCAAGAGACAGATCATTATGGATGCTAAGAGGGATCATGAGAAGGATCTAGGGGCACGACAGTGCCTCCGCTAAGTCATTATTTACCATGAGATCGTCATGGATCATGAGAGTGATCAACATGGATCATGACGGATTTTGAGAGAGGTAATTATGGATCATAAGAGGAAGTGACAAGTCTGTGCGGTTTACATCTAGTTCACCTCCGCAATTGCAGAGTATAATAGAATAAGAAGTATTTACCGTCTTGGCTTGTCAAAAAAAGGAGGACCACTTAAAAAAAATGAGATCCCATCAAAAACATATCATGCATGCAAGTCTCGCAACCATCTACCGCAAAAAATTGTGAGATACAATATAACACCAAGTCGGTTAATTTATTTATTAAGTGACCCCCGGCCTATATTACAACATTGACATACATTTTCACAGAATTACATAACTAAAAACATATTGCCATAACCGTTTTAGTGCCCGCATTAATAATGTAATGTATTAAACATTTTTATCTTTATAATAAAATGTAAGGACTTGGCAATCGCACACGGTAATATACACTAGATATAATGAAAACATCTACCAAATATTATTAACGCTCTAAATGTCACGCTTAATTTATATGCGTAAATTCCTACTCATTGTTTCTCTCTGTTGTTTAAGAAGACCTGGCCACACGGGCAAAAGTGGACGACAGAAGATAATAGAGGAAGATGAGATAGTAAAAACAGCTGAAAAAAACGGGAGGAGCAGAGCTCAACACCGAACGAAATGGCCCAACTATCTAAATTGTAAACTATTAGATAAAGCTAAAAATATAATAATCACTTTAAAAGGAGATTTACTCGTGTTCCTATGTACTTATGTTGCTGTGCGATGGCCAAGTCATTACATTTATTATAAAGATAAAGATGTGTAATATTAATGCAAACACTACAACGGTCATGGTAATATGTTTTTAGTTATGTAACCCGGTGAAAATGTATGTCAAAGTTGTCATATAGGCGGGGGGTCACTCTGATAGGGACTGAATAAATTAACCAACTTGTTTTATATTGTAATCTCACAATCTCACAACTTTTAGCGGTAGAAGGTTGCGATGCGAGACTTGCAATTTTTTACATGTTATGTTTTTGGTGGGATACTTATTCCGTAATTCCTCCACAGAACACAGTCGCAAGTAAAAACTATAAAAAATAAATTAAGTTAAAACAAACATTTAGTTAAAACGAAAAATAATATTTAGTACTTTTTGGAGCGGAGCGAGCGAAGCGAGCGAAGCTCCCATGGATCGACTCGAATGGACTTTGTAACAATGCGCAGATCTCAGCAAGTTATCAACCGATTTTAGAAATTTTTGTTTTAAAATGCACAAATTAAATTTCGCTAGGTCGTGACGAAGAGAAAATTTCGAAAAAAAAAAAAACTCCGCTCCAATCTATGGTGCAAGCTTAGCCGGTGGCAGACTCTGCATCGACCTAGTATAGCAAGAATTCCCATTTCACTTTGAACATAAATTATAACCCGCTTTGCACCGGCCACTTAAAAAACTGCCGACTGATATCACTGTATTGTGACACCCCTCTACAGTGTACATTGCCATCGCGATTTCGCGTTAGCGAACTCGGCGAGCGGGGTCGGGGCGCGCGGGCGGCGCTCCGCGTCTTGCCGCGCACCTCACCCCCTCAATTCGGCCGTAGGGCCGGACAATATCGCCTTAAATGTAAGTGGGTATATAAGTTAAAGCATGATGCGGATGGAAAGTTTGATAAGTATCGGGCAAGGCTTGTTGCCAGAGGCTTTTCTCAAAAACAGGGCATAGATTACACCGATGTGTACGCTCCAGTAATCCGTCATTCATCTATGAGAATTTTATTTTCCTTGGCCAATGAAATGAGCTTGGAATTGGATCACCTTGATGTAGCCACAGCATTCTTAAATGGAGACCTAAATGAGGTAATATACATGGAACAGCCTGAAGGTTTTTGTAATGGAAATAAAGATAAAGTCTGTTTATTGCAAAAGAGTATTTATGGTTTAAAGCAAGCTAGTAAAATGTGGAACGAAAAAGTTAACCAAGTACTATTAAATAATAACTTTAAACAATCTATTTGTGAACCATGTATATACACTCAGAAGTCTGGTCACGATTTTGTCATTGTAGCGCTTTACGTTGATGACTTTTATGTATTTTACTCTAAAAATAGCTCAATCAAAATTAAATTGTTAAATATTTTAGAGAAAGAATTTAATGTGAAAGACTTAGGACCATTAAGAAATTGCTTAGGCATGCGAGTTACAAGAAATAGGTCAAAAGGTACTTTGTGTTTAGATCAGACAGAATATATTAAAAAACTGTTAGTACGATTTAATATGCAAAATTGCAAACCTGTTGCAACGCCTATGGCTTTAAATTGTAAATTGACTGTACCTAGTAACGATAGTGTTAATATACAGAATGAGACCTATGACTATAGGCAACTTGTTGGTAGTCTCAATTACCTTTCAGTGTGTACGAGACCTGATATCACGTTTGCTTGTAGTCAATTGAGCCAGTTTAATAACAGCTTTGAGAGGTCACACTGGATAGCAGCGAAACTGTACTTAGGTATTTAGCTGGTACAATTAATTATTGTTTATATTATATAAAGAGTGTTAATTGTAATTTACAGGCATTTACTGATGCTGACTATGGCAATGACATTAATGACAGGAAATCTTATACTGGTTTTGTCATAAAGCTAGGCAATAACACCATAAACTGGGAATCTCGTAAACAGAGATGTATAGCTCTATCGACAACAGAAGCTGAATTTTTGGCTATAGGTGACGTTTGCAAAGATATTTGTTTCATTAAAAATTTACTTAATGAGATATTAAATAAGCAAATAATTTGTACAGTATTTAATGACAAAGAGTGCTCAAAGACTCTTAGAATGTAAAGAATTCTGTCACAAACGAACAAAGCATATCGATATAAGATATCATTTTGTTAAAGATTTAATTAAGAATGACCGTATTTCTGTAAAATATTTATCAACTGACAAGATGATAGCCGATGTATTGACCAAGCCATTATGTGTGCAAAAGCATTGTAGTTTCATTACTGACATGAATATCACTTCGAAAAATGATTTATTATAATTTGGTACTTGTGATGACGACCAATAGATATTAATATATCTTATAATTTATTTATCATTCATTGTAATGACTATGATGAGTCTCTAATTTTAATAGACATCAATATTATATTGAATACAATATGGACATATAATTCATTTATGAAAGTTACATCTCTATATGGTAGAGAAACTTAACATTGTATAATTATGTATATTGATCTTTTAATTTTTATTGTGACAAATGACTCTATGTACCTGATGCTATATAGACTTAAACTTTTGTACAATTGTGAAATATGTTTTTTTACTACATATTTATGAATGTAGTTGCTTGAAGGCATAAGGGGAAGTGTTGAATAGTGTGTATCTGCCTTAAGCAACCATAGTATAATATCATCTGTTGTATCTGTGTACCATAGACCTTAAGACTATTAAGACGCTTGTCTATGGTACTTCCTTCTCTGATTTGCAACTGACCAAACTGGACACGAAATGTGAGTTCCTATTTATATTCATTGTGAATAAACTAGATATCATCATAATGTGATTGTGGTTATCATTCCATAAGCCCGGCATACACTCCGCTCCTAAAACTAAAGTTATCTTTACATATGTCATACCACTGACACCAAATTCTGAACAAGAGTACTAAGGTCTACATTAGATTAAAAATGGACAGTTATCAGTGTCTTCGTTTGTACATCAACGAATGGAGCTGCGGTATACGTCAGGAGTTAGTGCTAGCAATGTGCCAAATGTGCGCCAAAATTCGAGCAATGTGCTCTTTAAACTCCAGAGACGTTTAAGAAATTAAATGACCCCTTATATCAGGTTGTTGGGCGCATTTCCAGTTCTAGCTAATGGTTGCCTACTCGAGGGTGAAAGTACTGCCTGAGGTCAGTGCAGATTCAAACGAGCTATATCTTTTGGTTTAGTTCACTAGCTCTTTCGCTCACTGAAGATTCAAGTAGCTCACTATATCTATCATCTCAGTATCACTCACTCTCTCTCGCTCATAAAAGGAATGTTGCCATGCTTCCGTGAATCTAATTGATCGACATCTCTAGTTCTCTACTCACTCGTGAACGATATAGTCTAAAGATCTACTGGGCTAAATGAGCTAAAAGAGTGATACATATCTCGGTGAACTAAAGACACATATCACTCTTTTCAGTTTTCACTTTAGTGACACATTCTGCACATTTCTAGTGCTCGCAATGTGCTTCCACATGTATTAAGCACAATCAAATTCAGAGAACAGTAATATGGAAACGAATAAGTTTCTATATAGACGCCTGCTTATTTGAAATAGCGATATCACATCTTCATTGCAGGCAGTTCAGGCACCACAAAACACGCAGGCGCTTTACACAAAAAAAGTGAATCACTTATTTTTAACCGCTCTCTGAATTTGATTGTGCTTCATACATGTGGAAGCACATTGCGAGCACTAACCGTAGGCTGTTATTTCACCCTTGAGTAGGCAGCCATTAGCTAGAACTGGAAATGCGCCCAACAACCTGATATCAGGTTAGCGGGCGTCATTTATTTCTTAAATATCTCTGGAGTTTAAACAAGGATTGATAAATAAAACCATTGGAAATTTCAAGACATACGTGTTTAATTTTATAGAAGTGACGCAGACAGTGGTCTCGGAATAGTCACAAAGAAAAAAAACAGAATATCAATACAATCAAAACAGTTTATAGGTAAGTAAGTATGCGTAAAAAAATGTGTTTCTTAAAACAATGTGTTCAGATTATTTATTTATTTTATTTATTTAAACTTTATTGCACAAAACAAGTCAGTACAAATGGCGGACTTAATGCCAAATGGCATTCTCTACCAGTCAACCATAGGGCCAAACAGAGATACTAGAAGTGGGTGCAAATTAGAAATCTGATGGTACAGAGAGGATCTAGAGTACAAGTAAATACAAAATATTATATTGCTGTTTATACAAAAATACATATACCTACACACTTTAATACTATATATATATATATATATATATATATACAGATATATACATAATATATATATATAAATATATACAAATATATACGAGTCTACAACATGAGATGATAGATGAACTATATGAGCTCTTGTTCCAGCAGATGCTTACGCAGCAAACACTTGAAAGCTACCTTGCTTGGGGCTTGTCTGATAGAGAGAGGGAGTGAATTCCAGAGACGGCATGCCTGAACGGCGAAAGAATTAGACATAAAACCAGTATGGTGCGAAGGAATGGAAAGTTTGAGAGTTCGAGAGGAACGAAGTTCACAGCCTGGACGGGGAGTTTGAAAAATGAATTTACATTTGAGATATCCTGGAGTAGAAGGCTCGAACAGGATAGAAAACAGACAGCAAAGGATCCTGAGGGATCTGCGACTACGAATAGGAAGCCAGTTAAGCTGACGGCGAAATACTGAAACATGATCGTATTTTCGAAGTCCGAAAATGAACCGTATACCATTATTAAGGAGACGATCAAGTTTGTTGAGGGACTCTTGTGTGATGTTCGTGAGGCACACATCAGCATAATCAATAAGAGGTAACACCAACGCCTGCACAAGTAACTTTTTGGTACTTACTGGAAGAAAGTTTTTAAATTTATAAAGGTTGCGCAACGTACCAGTGACCTTCCGACTTACCTCTGAAAGTTGACCATTCCATGCCAGGTTAGAGTCTAAAACTAAACCGAGATTCTTGACCTGGTTAGAGACGGGAATGTGCTCACCATCGAAGAGGATCGGAGCAACAGAGATGGCAGGGAGCTTAGAAAGTTGCCGCTGACTGCCCAAAATTATAGCCTGGCATTTAGTGGGATTAACACAAATGCCAAATCTACTGGATCAGTCAGCGATGTGGTTGAGATCATCATTAATCAGTGAGATAGCAGAGTTAATGTCACTAACGTCTGCTTGGGAATAAATTTGCAAGTCGTCAGCATACAAATGGTAAGAACTGAGAAGATTAGTGGTTATAAGATTGATGAAGACAGAAAACAGAAGGGGAGAGAGAATACCACCTTGGGGCACTCCAGTATTTAGATCGCACCAATCAGATAATGACCGTTTGCCTTTTACAGCCTGGGTACGGTCCGAGAGATAGGTCGAAAACCACTCAGTTGCGCTAGAGGAAACCCGCAAGTGCCTAAGAGTCGCAAGGAGTAGATCATGGTCAACCGCGTTAAAAGCGTTTGAAAAATCGATGAGCACCAACACTGTAACCTTGGTTGATTCCATGCCATGTCGAACGTCTTCGATGACATTAAGGAGAGCAGTAGTGGTGCTATGTCCAGGGCGGAAGCCAGATTGAAAAGGAGATAGTAGCACGTTACGATTAATAAAACTAGATAATTGTCTGTGGGCAACTGCCTCGAGAATTTTGGAGAGAAATGGAAGAATTGAAATGGGACGAAAGTGATTGAGAGCACTGGGGTTTGTAACTTTAGGAAGAGGGATTACAAAGGCCTTACGCCAGCAGGATGGAAATACCCCAGAGAGCAATGAAAAATTGACAATGTGAGACACAATAGGCAAAATGCAGTCGAGAATGAGAATAACCATGATTCTACTCACATTATCATGTCCGACAGCCTTGGACTTGATTGACATGACGACTTTGCGGATATCCTCCTCATTAACCGGGGTGAAAGCAAATGGCACGATATCGGAATAAGGAAGCGAAGCAATAAAAGATATAGTTTTTAATTTAGTAACGGGATTGAGAGTAGAAGATTTAGAAAAGTGTGTATTTAGTTCGTTGAGAGAAAAAGTATAATTATTATACTTTTTCTCTCAACGAACTAAATACAAGTATAGATTATTTATAATTAAGACAGTATAAGTATACCAGAGCCCTCATAGTCATAAGGTAACAAACAGGCCAAAAACATTGAGTAGAATAGAAAATTCTTTATTGCACACCTAAACAGGATATATACAAACAAATTCAGATTACACGAAACATTCAATAGAGGTAAACAACAGGCGGTCTTATTGCTAAAGAGCGATCTCTTCCGGACATAATTATATATATAGGGTCGGGTTGCCAACAGTGGCTCGGTCGGGTACACTGACTCGCGGCTATATTTCCTAGATAGAGCAACAATATCTATCTGTCTCCTTCATTAGCCGAGAGCGTTCGACACCCAAACACGTACAAACCAGTTATTCGCCCGCTCCCGCGCAGTTTACATGTGTAGGAAAGTGTTTCGTGTGGCCGAGGGTGCAAAATTACATTTTAAGGTAAGTTACACTTGTTTTTATGTAGAGAAATTTGAGCATTAAGACAAGTATTGTTGTTTTGATGCAAAGTGACGTTATTATGCTAGGCAATGACATAGATTCGCATGTCCTTCGGCAAGCCACGTGATAGTTATGCGCCGGTGAATTTCAAAATGGCTGCGGCGTGGTCAGTGGCTCAAATTTAAGAAGTACACAGTGACTCGTGAGTCACTATGTACTTTCTTGAGCCACTGTGTACCTACTTATATTATTTCTATTGGATAATGTTATGTTATGCTACTGTTCAATGCCAACTAATTAATAAAATAAAAAAAAACATAAAAACAAAACTGTATTTTTTTTTATAAGAATAAACCTATATGCATGAAACACTTTTGCACTCGAGTGTAAACTATCCTAGTGTAAACCTACTTTTTTTTTGGTTATTTTTCTGGATTTTTTATCCTTTTAATGTATCTTGATAACTGTTATGTTATTTGCTTGGACTAAGAATAAAAATTAAACTCGTTTTTAATTTTTAGATCTCTAACGACAAAGAAACAAAGTCAGAAAAGAGGTTGATCTCAAATATCCTAAAGAGATTTGATTTTATAATTTTTATGTGTCTGATATTGATAGATATGAGGCTTAGAGTATATTTCTACTCAAACAAATAAATGAAACTGAATGTAAATTATAGTTTTAGTTAAATATTATATACTTGAGCCACTGTATACTGTTAGAGTCTCTGTGTACTACAGGGGCGAGTCACAATAGCCCAGTACCCGTACACAGTGGCTCATTTCCCATTTTTTTAAAAACATTGTCTGACTACTTTATTGTTGCCTTGATTGAAAAACTGATAATTCTGGGAAAAATTTTAATAACCAAAGCACGTTGAGTGTGAATTTCAGCCCGCTACCACGACTTTTTCTTCACAATTTGAGCGTTCGAAAAAATCCGAGCCACTGTTGGCGACCCGACCCTACATATATACCCTAACGGTTACTTTAGTAGGTAATTAATTATTATACAAACTTATTAGGATTATTTCCCATGATATTCTTGATGCTCGAAAAATAAAAGAAACCTTTTTTATCTGCAGTTAAGGTTAAAAATTAAATGAGAACAAACTTGCACGAAAAACAATAACGGAACTTGTTTTAATACACTATATTACACAACAAAACGAGTTTCATTAAAATCTCACCATAAGGGCGATTGTGCACTACAATGAATTTTACATGGCATTCGACATTACCTTTGTTTTGTCCATGTTCATCCAAAGACCTACCTGTTGGGGAACTCTTTTAAGGCCATCGAGCATTGTGCCGAGGTCCTCCAGCGATTCTGCCATGACCGCAATATCGTCGGCAAACCGAAGGTGAGTAATGTATTCGCCATTAATGTTGATGCAGAATTGTTCCCATTCCAGGAGTTTAAAAGCATCTTCCAATGCGGCGGTGAACAGTTTCGGATAGCTTTCGTGCTCTGCTCCTGTACTCGAACCGACATGGTGGTGTTTTTATATAAACACTTCAGCACCACGATGTACCGATAGTCAATATGGCACCGCTGGAGAGACTGTAGCACTGCCCAAGTCTCGATCGAATCGAAGGCCTTCTCATAGTCTACAAACGCCAAGCATAGTGGCAAGTTATACTCTTCGGTCTTCTGTATAACTTGTCGCAGCGTATGGATGTGGTCTATGGTACTAAAGCCTTTTCGGAATCCTGCTTGTTCGGGAGGCTGGAAGTCATCAAACCTACGCGCGAGACGATTCGTGATGACCCTCGAAAACAACTTGTAGACATGGCTCAGAAGCGAGATGGGTCTGTAATTCTTCAACAAGGTATTATCCCCTTTCTTGAAGAAGAGCACCACCACACCTCTGTTCCATGCCTCTGGCGTTATTCCCTCGAGCAAGACGGAGTTGAAGAGTTTCTGAAGGGCTTTCAGTATCGGTGTTCCACCCCCATTCAGAATCTCTGAGGTGATTCCGTCATCACCCTCCGCCATGTCATATTTATGTGCAACTAAAACACCAAAACACCAACTAGTGGTTGCAATGCGTCTGAGGCAGCCCTGTGCGTGTTACACACACACACATTGACACTGACATTCAAGTTCAGTTTTTAGTAGGCAGTGTCCACCCTGTGCCTATACTCAATAAACAACTCACTCGCTCACTCATTGTATAAATACTGTATAAACTTACCTTAACGTTACTGCAAGCATTTCATTTGGTGGTACACCCAGCCTAAATTTTTTTATCTTGCCTCTTAAATAAATAAATAAATATCGGACAACCTCACACAAATCAATCTAGTCCCACAGTAAGCTCTAGTAGTAGGCTTGTGTCATGGACACTAGATGACGATAAACATACTTATATAGATAAATACATACCTAAGTAAGTACAAATAACATCCATGACCCAGGCACAAATATTCGAGCTCATCACACAAATATTTGCCCTTGCCGGGATTCGAACCCAGGACCGCCGGCTCAGTAGGCAGTTGCTTAACCACTGCGCTAGCCGCGTCGCCTCTTGATCCATGTGCTTAAGCGGTATAGCAAAAAATCATAAGAAACTCATCGTTCTTAGTGTAATTACGATTGCGTGGCGTGTAGTTTCAAAGAGAGAGGTAACCGAAAACTGCGCCGCACCTGCGGGTAAAAAGACGGACAAGTGCACAAGCAAAAACCGTTTTTTTCATGCCATATCGACCATGAAAACTCGGACTGCCGGACAGTAAAATTCATTGTAGTGCACAATCGCTCTTACCGTTTTTTTCATGCCATAACGGACCGTAAAAAATCGGACTGCCGGACAGTAAAATTCATTGTAGTGCACAAACGCCCTTATTGTTGCTTCTACTGGTACTGGACTTAAAGTATAGTGTTTAGTTTTTGAACTGAGCCAATCTACATAGAGACGAGAACAAAGGCACTGTATCTTCATAACAGTCTCATCCGCTACTGTATTTGTACCTAACCAAAGCAGGTTCATGTTTTAAAGGATATTACATTACCAACCCCATTGTGTAGTCACTATGTTTCAAATGGAGCAATAGCGTATTTTCATAACCATTTTGGCCATATTATTTCTGTCGGGTGTCGGGAAACCGATAGCAAATATATATAAGAATATTCATGCTCTGCTATACAGTTAATAGAATGAGAATCCATTGCCGTTCCGAGGTAGTTATAATTTTCTTAAATTATGTTTTTGTTATCATAGTTCGTTAACCAACCTCTGAATGGCATTGTATTGTTAGGTGGATTAGCTCAGTCCAAACAGTAAATACAATTCACTTTCAAAAATCAAGTGGTAAATATCTACAGATGGAATGGAACGTCATATAAAGTGATGTAATCATATTAAACTACTAATTCATAAAATCATATAATTCCATAATTACAATAATCATCATTGATATTATAGTAACACTTGTACAAACATTTGTAGTTTGTATTTAATTGGGGCATGTCAGAGTTTCTTACTTCTACGGGTCAATTTGTGAATTTTTTTACTGTCATACATAAAATATTTCTTGCAAAATAAAGCTTTGATTGCGAAGCACAAAGAACAGTGCCTTGTCGAGAAGGGTATCCTGTGACTGATGCCTTATTTCTAAATAAGCCTGTTTTGCTTGACAAATATGGCTACTTCAAAGATATACGAGCGTGCGAGCGCGACCGAGATACGCGCAACATCATCTAACTAGTCGCTGATCATTTTTATTTGAATCGAGTGTGCAAAGTAATCTATGCTACATGCTTTTTACATCAAAATTAGCAGAAGGATACGGACTTCCCAATTCAAAAACTAATACTTCAATAGTGGTGCCGTATAAAGTACAATCCCAGTGTGAAGTGAAAGAACTTAGAGCTACAGTGACAGTTTATTTGAACGCCGGGCACGGGTCATTGCGCAGCGGTAGCCAGAGTTCGGTGACCCCGGTTCGGGTAACATCGGGACCTCGCTTGTTGATACCGCGGCGCGGGAACGACGAAGCACGAACGAGCACTGCAGATGAGTCATCCCTTACGCGACGCGCAACAGCGGTAATATAAATCGCTTCCTTGCTTATCGCTGTTTCTTGCCTGCATTTAATTATAAAGATCAATTACCATTATGGCTGACGTTTCTGCTAACACTGCTTGCGCTGGTTGCCGAGGTATCATCAAGGACCAGCGAATCTTGAAATGCTTGTCATGTATGGATACTTATGATTTGCTTTGTGCTAATGTTCCTGAAAGCTTATACGACACGTCGCCTGAAGAGCGCAGGTGCAACTGGATTTGCCCTGCATGCGTCTGTCGTCAAGCTAAGGTTGGCAACGCTAATACGCCGGTAGGGGAAACAACTCTGGATGCCAGCCAAATACATGCCGGGCAGGAGGACTCCATGGATTGCAGTTTCTTAAATCACTCCACAGGAAATTCGGTACAACATATAACTTACCGTCGCCCTCAGACGCATAAAAATGATCACTCGATGTCCTTGGACAGTGTTCGAGAGTCAATTAGAGAAGAGCTCCAGTTATGTATGGAAGAGCGCCTGCCAAATCTGATTAGCAACGCAGTCGCAAGCCAAATTGCCCCTCTTATTCAAACAGTGGCGCAGTTGAACTCTAGGGTAACTACCATTGAGGAAAGGGTTCTGGTCCTGGAAGACCGACTAAACACTATATTGGCTGTCAAGGTGGTATCTGCCGGGGAGACCTACTCCTCTGTTGCTGTCAAGCCAAAGACACGCGCTACTCTTAGTCACGAAGTAGCCAGTAAGTCATCGGTATCCCTGACTCAAAATAGGCCTGCTGATCAGGCGCAGCCAACGTCTGTTACAGCCGCGCAGCAGGCTAAAGAACGTGATTCAGGCGAACGCTATAGGGAGTCAACCTTAGAGAATACTTCAACTTCAATTTTAGACCATGAGGACGTCGGTACAACTCTGAGTCGCCCGCGCAAACAACTAGACGTGAAACGCGGTACGGCAGCCCCCGGTACTACGTGCCAGCTGGAAGCATCGGAGAGGCGCCGTTATATTCATTTATATTATGTAAAGATGGGTACTTCAGAGGACCAGGTACGTGCTCATCTTGCTACTATTTGTGAGGAAGACGTGTGCTTTGTCGAGACGCTTAAAGCAAAGGGCAATTATGCATCCTTCAAACTGAATGTCCCACTCAAATTTGAGGAGCGAGTATTAGATCCTTCTAACTGGGCGCAGGATATATGTGTTAAGCTTTGGAAAAATAATTTTCGTAATTTTCGCAACAGGAGCTCGAGGGAATCTAAATGATTCAGAACGAGTAATTAGTACCGCCTCCCAAAATTCGAGCCTTATACGACGCTGTACCCAACGCCTAAACATAATATATCAAAATGTAAGGGGGCTTAAAACTAAGCTCCAGCAATGGAGATTTAACCTTCTATCGCAGGAAGCGGACATAGTCGCAGCCACTGAAACTTTTCTTGATGATTCCGTTAGCGATTCGGAGGTAAACTCAAACGGATGGAGCATTCTTCGTCGAGACAGGACCGAACGACGCGGGGGAGGAGTTTTACTCGCGGCGCGTCCTGGTATAACATTGCAGCGGCATTGACAACGGTGAAGATTTATGGTGTTCTTTTTGCATAAAAAATTTCAAATTTTACGTAGCCGTAATTTATATCCCTCCGAATTCAAAGGACTGACTATCTGAAATTATTTCAGTCCATTGAGGCCGTTAGTGATAACTTAAAAGGGCCTTTTATTCTACTTGGTGATTTAAATTTAAATAGCGCGTCATTAAATATCAATACATACTACTGTTATTTCCTAAACTATTGCAATATAAATGATAAAAATAATGTGCTCAACGCATATGGTGGTAAACTTGACGTTGTTCTGGTGCAGGAGGCTTGCTTGACAGCAGTCCATAAGATAGTTGATGGGGGGCTCGTACCACGCGCCGATCCATACCATCCGCCTTTAGATATATTAATTGACTTTGATCTGTCCCAAATTAGACATAACTCATATTTAAACGCTAGCAATCTTGACCTAACAAGGGATTGGAACTTTGCGAGGGCCGATTACGACTTACTCTACCAAAAGCTTCGGCACTGCGATTGGTCTATGCTCTACGAAACCACTAACGTGGAGAGTGCGGTCGAGACTTTCTATAGTATCGTTTATAGCATATTCGACGAATGCGTTCCTAAAAAAGTACGGCCGCGCAAGAATTCAAGATGTTATCCCGTCTGGTACACACGGGAAATCATTAATGAAATTTATAATAAAGCCTCCCAACATAAGTTGTGGAAGTCAACGGGCGAAATGAAATTTTACCTTTCATTTAGTTGTCTAAGAGCGCGCGTTAAGACTCTAATAGCAAAAGCATACGACGATCATATGCGGCTTGTCGAAAGAAATATTAAAACGAAACCTCAAGAATTTTGGAACCATGTCAATAGTTTAAGGTCTAAGGGCGGTTTCGAAGCTACCATTTCATATCGAGGAAATGAGTATGAAGGAGTTGATGCCGCGGTGGCCTTTGCAGACTTTTTCTCCAGTGTTTTCTTACCAGTCATCCCGTCTCTGAATGCTGAGCATGCATTGAAGTATGATGATACTCATTCCGCCAACCGAATCGACGTTAAGGAAATATCACTGGAAGAAATTGCTGATGCAATCAATAAACTGAAGCCTAAAAGTTCGGTGGGTCCTGACAACATCCCTCCATACATCATTAAAGCCTGCAAGGACTTTTTTGTTTATCCCATTCACTACATCTTCAGGCTAATTTTACTCACTAGTAAATACCCATCTCAGTGGAAACTATCACGTGTGAAGCCTATACCGAAGTGTAGAGATTCCTCAAAAGCAGAAAATTATCGTCCTATTGCAATTCTTTCTTGCCTACCAAAAATATTTGAGTCAATTTTACACAAGCAAATCTCTGCTCAAATAAGCCCATATCTTACCGACTGCCAACATGGTTTTCGAACGAAGCGGTCTGTGAATAGCAATTTGTTGTCTCTTACCGACACAATATCGCGATATTTAGACCAGGGTTCCCAAGTAGATGTCATATACTTTGATTTCCAAAAGGCTTTCGACCGCGTCGATAATGATATTCTACTGGGAAAACTTTGTGAGATAGGCTTCACCCCAAAGCTCCTCAGACTCGTCGCTGACTACCTCAAAGATCGACAACAGTTTGTGCGTCATGGTTGCTACGTCTCCCCACCCTACCATACCCGGTCAGGAGTGAGTCAAGGCTCTATTTTGGGGCCATTGTTTTTCATTTTGATGATAAATGATTTAGATAAAGTGGTTCGTCACTCTCACTGCTTGCTCTACGCAGACGATCTCAAGATTTTTCGCTGTGTAAATGTAATCGCGGATAGTGTTCTACTACAGAAAGATATCGATGCCGTGCTTGACTGGAGTAAAAAGAATAAGCTACTCTTTAACACATCAAAGTGCTGCATGATGACTTTCACCCGTGCACTTTTTCCTCTCAATAAAATCTACCTGTTAGATAGCTGTCCTATCTCTCGTGTAAACTCTGTTAAAGACCTTGGAGTCACTTTTGATCCAAAACTTACTTTTAACCAGCACATCACTTCACTTGCGGGAGATTGTTACAAAAGACTCGGGTTTATTATGCGCAACGCGAAAGAGTTTCGGGATCCTAAGGTAGCGCAATTATTATACACGGCGCTGGTTAGAAGTAAGATTGAATCTGCCTCGATAATTTGGAACCCGCATGAGAAGTCATATATACTACTCTTAGAAAAGATCCAAAAAGCTTTTCTTCGCTTTCTCTATAAGAAACTGTATGGGTACTATCCCTTCCTTTACCCTACCCAATATCTGCTAGGAATCCTGGGATATAATTCTTTGCAGGTCAGACGTAGTGCCGAGCTTATGGTTACTGTGTGTCGTTTTATGAGAGGTGAGACGGATTGCTCTGATTTGGTCACGAGGATGTGTATGCTATTTGTTCCCAACAACTATCTCAGAGGCCGTAGCCACCGCCTCCTGGCGGAGGAAGGGGCACGCACGGTAGCTCGCAAGCACTCGCCAATTGTCTGTGGACGGACAATGCTGAACAATTTTATTTCCTCCGAACCAGGTTGCGATTTGTTTACGGATAAATGGAGCGAACTTCACTTTGCAGTGATGAGTTATTGTGAATGGAATGTATAATTCATGCCCAAACTTTATAATTATAATTAGGTATTATGTTTTTACTTTGTTTAAGGGATTTTGTGTTAAAGAAGTTTCCTGTTCTTATTGTAATTATTATTGTATCTATTATATTGTCTGCGTTATGTAAGGTCTGTTACTGTTTTTGAACCGTTATAAAGTGTAGTCTTAGGTCGATATTTTGTTAGTTAAGTTTAGAACTTAAGTTTGCCAGTGCCTTGGCGTATTGCTGTAATGCTGGTAGATTTATTAATGTAAATAAATAAATAAATAAATAAATATAAAGAGAGGGTAATTGCTTGACTAATGACGCTACTTCAGAGATATAACGAGAGGGTAATGTCAACAATTAAAATTTAAGGAATAAAGGTCGGCAATCCAGTAAAAAATAGAATCGATTGACACCCTCGATATAAAAATTAGAAGATCATTGTAAACTAGTTTTATATTTTTGGGACTCCTGCGCGGCGCATAGAATTCCATAAATTTAGTCTAGAGGAGGTTGACTTTAAAGTTTTTGTTCACTAGTTACAATTTTACGTCCGCAAAGACTTATTGATGTCATTCTCGTAGTTTTCGCTATTTTTCCTCTGAATTACGATAGAGCAGTCGTCCGCGAAAAGTGTTACCTTATGACAGGTAACATATGGTAAGTCGTTGATGTAGACGAGAAAAAGCAGTGGTCCAAGTACGCTACCTTGAGGGACACCGGTAGCAGACATCGTGTGATCAGATGGACATTTTATCAGCGTCTCTGTGTTACCATCGTATTTTGCTATCTCTGTACATTCAGGGTAGTGGAGACTTTCAAATACTTGGGCCACATAGTCTAGTGACTTATGTGATGACCGTGATTTGGAGAGGGAGCGGAGGGCGTTATCAGTGAGGAGTGATATGGTGGCCCGCAGGTTCGCGAGATGTTCAGTCGAAGTAAAAGTGACGCTATTCAAAGCATATTGCAAATCATTTTACTCAAGCGGCCTGTGGTTTCGATATACAAAACGAGCTTATAACGCCCTTCGCATCCAATACAATAACGCCTTCAGAATGCTGTTGAGGCTACCTAGGTGGTGCAGTGCCTCAGGAATGTTCGCGGACGCCCACACGGACGGGTTCCACGCGATCATGAGAAAAAAAATTGCGTCGTTGATGGACCGTGTCAGAAAGAGTCAAAACAGCATTCTGAAGGTGATAGCAGATAGGTACAATTGTCCCATTCTGTGTCACTGGGTGGCACAGATCCGGACATTAGTAAGGTATATTAAATAGCCGTGATCTGTGTCATACCAGTTGTACATTATAATTTTTAGGTATGTAGTTAAATTAGTATTAAGTTTTACTAACAAATAATTTATAAGTTTTTATGTTACTAACCTGATATGGATTTTTATCCGAAATAAAATATTTTGAATTTGAATTTGAATTGCATATTCTGGCTTAAGTAAGTTCGGACCCATTAATCAGTCCTTTAACTGGGCAATGTGCCGCCGTAAATGTCCGGCTAAACTGATTTCTGCGCAAACCGCTTCTGACAAATGTCGCAACAACAAGATTTCCGGCGTGCGTGGATGCGATCTTTGTGCTTCTTTAAACTTTTTAATTTCGTACTCTGCTTTTTACACACGTTGCATGTGTATTGTTGTGGTCTCGTGTGTTCGTTCATGTCTCTTTAAATTACTTGACTGTGCAAACTTCTGTTTACATATTCCACAAGAAAAAGGTTTGGCTCCCGTGTGAGTTCGTTCATGTGTCTTTAAACTACTTGACTGTGTAAACTTCTTTTCACATATTTGACAAGCAAATGGTCTTTCTCCCGTGTGCATTCGTTCATGTCTCTTTAAATTTCTTGACAGCGCAAACTTCTGTTGACATATTCCACAACAAAAAGGTTTGGCTCCCGTGTGAGTTCGTTCATGCGTCTTTAAATTACTTGACTGCGCAAACTTCTGTTTACATATTCCACAAGCAAAAGGTCTTTCTCCCGTGTGAGTTCGTTCATGTCTCTTTAAATGACTTAAGTGCGCAAACTTCTGTTTACATATTACACAAGAAAAGGGTTTGGCTCCCGTGTGAGTGCGTTCATGTTCCTTTAAAGTACTTAACTGTGCAAACTTCTTTTTACATATTTCACAAGCAAACGGTCTTTCTCCCGTGTGGATTCGTTCATGTCTCTTTAACCTGCTCGGCGTCGGAAACTTCTTTTCACATATCTCGCAGGAATATCGATATCCCCGAGCGCGAGTTGTTTCCCGCCCCTCCCCCCGCCCGCCCCCCGCTGCCGCTGGAACACAATGCACGTCGACGATTATTCAAAATGATAAAGATAAATATATTTTGTTAAACAGAGGTAGGTAACACGGATAATATAGGCTAGTAGACCCAGTTTTGAAATATATTTGAAATGGTTAATAATGATCTTACTAGCTCTAAAAAAAATGTCTTATATTTTGTGAAAGCTAGAAAGCTAAATTTTATCAATTGAAAATCAGAAATTTCATGAACAGTCAAAAACGCCGTCCGCATTTTTGCCTTTTGCTAATTTGTGGCGTGACGTAGAATTACGTGTAAATATTCGAAACTCGATCGTCGTATAGTGCCATTCCGCTCAATTCAATATACTTTGGCAGGAGATCGAGACGGACGGCACTATTCGAAGACTTCAAAGTAGACTCAGTTTTCTTTACAGGACCGATGACGTCACTATCAAAAGCGAATTTGGCGGACAGCGTTTTAAGCATTTCAAAATACCGATTAAAAACCATATTTTCTAATTAACTTTTTTCAGCCACCTTTCACTTTTATGAATTGAAAAATATATATTTAGGTTTCCTTTGCTAAATACTATACGAAATAAACATTAGTTTATGACAATTTGACATAAGTCAACCAACCTATTGTACATGAGGGTTAACCTTACTGTTTTACGTGTAGGCGTGCAAAATTTTATTAATTTATTTATTTTATAAAAAGAATTTATTTTAAATCATAATTATAATGAGCTAAGCACTTATTTATTCTATACCACTTACTGTAACATAATTTCAGTTATATTTGGTATCAAATATTACAATTATGACTAATTGAGAACATTAAATAAAGTAGTTACATTTTGTCATTATTTTGATGTCAATTTGATTAAACGTAAAATTAAATATAATTTCAATTCTTAGTTGTACACATTGGCAATGAAAATCTGGTATTATTATAATTAACTTTGAGACCTGTCATAGGTCTTATTGTTTCACACTTACATCATTCAAATAATCTTTGATAGTCCGTTTTCTCTACTAACGATCTAATAGCTCAGTTGGGAGAGTACTACGCCGGAAACGTAGGGCTCGCAGGTTCGAGTCCTGCTCAGATAGTAGTACCTAGATCACATTAGGTATTTTTTTTTCTTCATAGTTTACCTTTGTCAATATTAATAAAAAAAATAAAAATGTTGTATTCCCACATAATAAAATAGAATCGATAAAAAAATGGTTCTTTAAAAATATTTGTCCCATAATATTTATTTATTGTTTAATGATGATGAGTATGTGTGTAGATAAAGTGTTTTAGGACCTCTTATTATGTAACAGGTACACAGAGTTGGGCAAAAATTAATTGAATAAGAATAAGAATAAAAACAGAAACAGTATTCTTATTCAAATCGATTTGAATAAGAATAAATTCTTGTACTCGTAATTCAAATAAAATTAATGTGAATAAATCATGTAATTTTTATTTTAAATGAAGATTAAAAAACTAAATAATTATTTTGGAAATGGCATAATTTAAATACCATTTTATTTGATTAAAATGTTAATTGAATAACGTTAATTTGTAGTTTGGATGTTATACCTACAATCGGTTTTATTTTGTAAGTTGATCTTTACTAAGTTTTAATGTTTGGATTTATGTGAAATTAAGTAGGTTTTATGACAATAGGTATTTTTTGGTATCTTCGAAATGTTGATGATGATCTGATGATGAAACTAGAAACTGAACAGCGGAACTCTTCAATGGGTACTACCTATAGTATAGCCCTCGAGTATGGGCTCATTTGGTTTGTTTTTATGAGTCCTATAAATTACAATTGGGGAGGTTAGTTTGATGATGGAGTCAGGAGTTGGGTGATGGAACTCTTCAATCAATGGCTACTAGTATACCCCTCGAGTGTGGGCTTGATAAGACAAAATACTACTATCTCTACATATACCTAATAAGTCATATTAACAATCCAGGTACCCCAACCCTTACATTCGTATTCGTGGAATATTATTTGAATAAAAAAATCATGATTAAAATTATTTGATTAAGAATAAGCTATCTTTATTCAATTTTCTCAGCGACGAATTATTCCCGACGAATTTATTTGAATAATCTTGACGGGATTAAAATCGGCATGATTTTATTCTTACGAATTCTTATTCAAATTACGATTTTATTCTTGAATGCCCAACACTGCAGGTACATAAACTACTATTATATTAATTTTGACGATTAACTTTTTTAATCGATTACAAAATTAATCGATTAATGCCCATCTCTGGAATAAATGTTTCACCTTATGGCCATGTCAATATAGCGAAATGGCCAAGCCACGTATTTTGACTAAGGTGTAGAATTTGTGAAGTTTGCCTAAGCCTTAGGGCGAGAGTCAGAAGCTTGGCTCTACATAAGATCCCCTGTTGTATCTTATATCGTAAAGTCGATTTTGCTAGTACCTACCTACGTTTGAAGACAACGACAAAAATGTAGATTGTTGTTGAAGATGCTTCCACAAATTAAACTCACGCACTCACACATGCTTACACAATGATTAAAAACAAAATACCAATAAAACCATAAATTACCATCACGGGCGACGCCGCGCTTCCTCTCTTCTCGCTCCGTGCGTCGGTGGATATGCGTCATAACATGCTCCACCAGCTGGGTCTTTAGATCAAACTTCTTCTTACAAATATCACAGACATAGCTTTCTTTTTCAGTGGCTATATTAGTTGTATGTGTTCGATTGCCCACATCAGCATTATGTTCAACACGCCTCGTCCCCTCGAGCAGCGCCTCGAGACTGTCGATGCGCTCGAGCCGCACCGCACAGTCCCTCAGCACGGGTTGTTCTCTGACGGCTAACGCTTCCCACTCCGCCTCCTCTTTCAGGCACTCTACTACTTCCTCCTTCACGTGCACTGCGAACAAAGGCACCATTATCAACAGATTCCATACTTTTCATGGCACATGAGACTTTTGCAAGCTATGGAATCGACATTCACATTGAAATTCGAGTTGACTCATACTTATTTTGTCCATGCTAAACTATAATTTTATACAATTGCATGACAGAAAAGTAATGAATGAAGAGTGAATAAATATTTCACCTTATGGCCATGTCAATATAGCGAAATGGTCCAGCCACGTATTTTGACTTAGGTGTAGAGTTGGCTCTGTCCTTAGGGCGAGTCAGAAGCTTGGCTCTACATGAAATCTGACAACCTTTTGCCAGTGCGAGTCATAATATGGGTTCGTCTTGGCATCATTTTACATAAAAATCTATTTGGTGGGATTGTTGTTACTATAAAGTTAGAGGAATGTTCATAAAGCAGCGTAACTTTAAGGGGACGGGTAATGCGAAAATAGCGCCACTTACGAATTTTTATTATATCTTCCAAACCAGATCAATTTTCAGCAATTGCAAGATTTGAGGAGCTGGAAAAACACCTTTAGTGTTTATTAAATCATTATACACAATTTCTTATTCTTTAGTTGTCTCTAAAAACTTGCCCAAAACTATTGTGGCCGCTTTTGACGTGAACAAGTTTTGTAGGGTAAACTACAGTGAACAAATTGTATACAGTGATTTAATAAATATTAAAGGTGTTTTGCTAGCTCCTATACTTCAGCTATTTAAAAAGAAATATCAGATTATGAAGGTATAAGAAAAAAAACGAAAGTGGCGCTAGTTTCGCATTACCCGTCGCCTTAAAGCAATCCATATGTAAATGAATAAATATAACCAAAATTATTTATTTGATGGAATATAAACCGGAAATGTCAGGCTAAAGATAAGATTGAGTCGACCTGCTAGTAATGCAAATTATGATGAAGAGTAAGGAGGCCGATTTCCTAAAGACGGCTGGACCGATTTGAAACTTTATTTATTTTTGTTTGAAAGGGCACACTTTTTATACGCAGGCACTTCGAGACACACTAATCGAGATCCGAGCTTTATTTCCGCTTACAGTTACTCTGGTACAGAATCTTTTATTGACGTGAATCTTCATTGAAGCCGCTATATTTCATTAAAATTTCATATTTTTTTGTACACGAATTAACGCCATTCATGTCATGGCATTATTTTAGAGTCAACATTTTAACACATCTAAAAGCTTCAACTACACTACTAAATTAAGAAGAAATTTCCTTTGGTCCAATTTAACTGGTTTGAACAGGCTAGTTGCTTTCGTTTTCGATATAGCACATTCAATTAAGTTAGTGGCCCAGAATTTGCTTTTGAGAGGATAATCGGTGCCCTAATCCATAATGTAATGTAACTGGACTGGCAGTGGCGTGCACAGAGTTTTATGACAGGGTAGACACAACATTTTGAGAACCTAATAACTTACAGAAATACTGCGGGACAGTTTTTTTTCTTCGTCTTCTCAAATATCAAGCAAATCGACCATCTCTAAATAATTTCCTCTATTAACTGATGACCGCAAACAATAAACACCACCACAATTATCACCATTAAAATTATCCATTTTCAGACAACTTTTAAAAATACACTAAAAACTTTTATTCGCTTATTTACTAGTCACCACTATCACACCATCACTCGTAATAATCAAAACAAACAATAATGTCGTCCAAATATGCAAAACCTATAGGTAAGAAAAATACGAAAAACTTAAAAAACTTAAATTTGCGCTAATTAAAGTTACAGAAAAGTGCCTTTTTAAATTCGTTACATAGTCAACATCGGAAGTTTGAATCTATAAATAATAGCTAAGGAGAAAGCGAGACAGGCTACCCGTTCGGAATAGGGTTATTGACAAAAATTGAAAACCGGATTAAATGTATTAAGCTTATCGTAAATTAAAATATAAAACTAAGAATTTTTTTTTACTGCGTTAGTTTTTGTACAATTTGTGTTTTTTCGTTACCACTCACATGCTTGCGCCAAAACGCGATATAATTTTAGTGTGACGTCACAATGGCATACCAGACTAATGCGGATATTACACCTTCCTAATATTCCGATATTCGCGCGAGTCGCGGGTCAGAAACATCCTACTTCCGTAAGGAAGTAAAAGACATGAGACAATGTCTTACTTCTGTATATGTGTGCGTGAGTTTTGTTATTGTGTGCAATATTTTTATAAGAACGCACACACACGCAGTCCTTGTTACCACGAGGCACACAAATATAAATTTAGACAGAAAATCGCCTGTCTTTACCGCTTACGGCGCATAGCGGCGCTAGTGCCGCGGAATGTTTCAAGGCAATCTCCACGGAATCGACCAATAAGTACGTAATTTTGGCGCACCGACTCGATAGATGGCGCGGATCGCAAATTGATTATTTTTGTACATTTGTTTTATATATTTTTATAAAAAGGTAATGTTTGTAACAATAAATTATATATTTCGTTTCTGTAATCAACTAGGGTAGGCAGTGTCTTTTTGTCTTTATAAGGTGCACGCCACTGTAGACTGGTTGGTAAATAATTAAATGAATAAGTTTTATGCAACAGTTGTATAAGGGAGGTCAATACTCGCAAGTGCCCTGAGTAGCATCGTTAAGTAGAAAAGGTGGTATACGCCGTTAAGCTCACTTACAAAACAATTTACCAATAAAAACGCTAAACTCACCATTATCGGCGACGTTTATCTCTTCCTGCTCCTTGCTATGGTGGATATGAATCATTACATGTTCCATCAGCTGGGTCTTCAGATCAAACCTCTTCTTACAAATATCACATACATAGCTTTCTTTTTCATTGCCAATGTTAGAATTACAGTGTATTTCGTGTCCCACATGAGCTTTGTTTTCAACACGTCCCTTGACCAGACGCGTGTCGGTGCCGAGCGGCGCCTCGAGGTCTTCAATGCGCTCGAGCGGCAACTCACAGTCCTTCAGTTTGGGCTGTGCTCTAACGGGTAACGCCTGAGCTGCTACAAATGCACATGAAATAAATTAACGGCAAATAACTTAAGTAAGGAGAAAATCAAATAAATAAAAAAGATTGCTCGTTTGCCCCCTGTGACATAAAAAAAAAAAAAAAGATTTACCAGTTGGGTCCTGTAACTGGAGTAAAAAATTAAAACATACATTTTCATCCTCAAACTGCAACAACATCTGTTCAGATTTTTTTTTTTAAATACTGTTTTCATGTTTATTATTTCAAAAAATGTAAAAAGCATTTTCGATGTACGCCGTCCAACATTTATTTATGTAATCTTTATTGCACAAAAGAAAACTTATCGTACAAAAGGCGGACTTAATGCCATGAGGCATTCTCTACCAGTCAACCTTCGGGCAAAGCAGAAAAATTGTGGGATAACATTGACTTTGCCTTAGCATTGACATAGCTATCACTTTACTAAATTCAAATGTTATCAATACATTGCTTCTTTGAATAAACTTTATTTTACAGGTTTACATTATAAATGAGTTATTTTTAAGAGGTTTTTCATAAATGTTGTTCAGATTGATGGGTAGAATCTATGTTTTAATTTATTGCTCTGATACAGGACCAACCTGGTATATAATAAAAATAAATAAGAATTTTATTAAATTGTAAAGTAATTATTTTTGTGCACCAGAAGACAAACTGACTATATCTACAAACTAGATCAATTCAAGCTTGGTGAGAATAATACTACACAAGAAATTTAAAAATTAGGTATCGGTTATGCCTCTGTAAATTTTGAATATTGGGTTTGCCTTTAATTTGTCTAGGATATGAGCAATGTACCAAAGAGTGTGAAGGCTATGTCGCGTGGCTGCAGGCCCTCCGGCCCCAGCACGAGCTCATCCTTCACCTCGTGTCCAGCGTATAAAGAAGCAACATCAGCTGCACTATCTTCCCACTCCGCCTCCTCTTTCAGGGACTCTACAACTTCCTCCTTGACATGCACTGTGAACACAGACACCATTATTAACAGAATACAGAGCTTTCATGTCCCAGACAGCTGGAAACATAAAATTTTACAAAGGTTTTGTAATTATATTTTTTTCCGACAATATACATTATTTGGGACCGGCACCTACTTATTTTTTAAGTGGTATAGTTATTCAGATGTCATTTTTAAAACCTTGATTGCATATTTAAAAAATTGGGCAAGTGCGAGTCCGACTCGCGCATGAAGGGTTCCGTACCATAAAACAAGTTTGTTGTACGGTATAAATATTTAAAGGGGTCTTTAAATATTTATTTTATTTTATTTTTAGTATTTGTTGTTATAGCGGCAATAGAAATACATCATCTGTGAAAATTTCAACTGTCTAGCTATCACCGTTCTTGAGATACAGCCTGGTAACAGACAGACGGACGGACGGACAGCGAAGTCTCAGTAATAGGGTCCCGTTTTTACCCTTTGGGTACTGAACCCTAAAAATTAACTGTCAATGGGTCGATTGCAAAAAATTGTACATAGTTAAGGGCTTTAATTAAAACAAAACTTAATTGATTACTTTGTGTGACGAAAGTTAACCATACATACATTTGCTATTAAGACATTTAGGGCCAATGTTGGCTGTCATAACATCATACCCAGAATGTGCAAAGAGCACAATAAATTCTTCAAGGAAAGTCAAATAGACATTTTAAATGTTTCCTTGAATATGTTCAATAGTAGATTGTACAACAAGTGCATAAAACGCACCATTTTACACGAGACGTTTATCCATCCGAGCGAGCTTGCGAGCGAGGATGAATATAAAGTCGAGTGTAAAATGCGTTTTATGGATGAGTTGCACACTCTACTTTTCACTTCGATTGCGAGGAAATGAAACTGCAACATGTAAATATTATACTTAAAAACAAATTTAATTAAAATTTAAAGTTACATTAGAGCAATGAGAAACATTTAAAGTAATAGTTTTTAATAAAATAAAAAATTAATTTAAAAAGTAGTAAACGATAGTGAATAAAAATTACAAATTTATATCAAAAAGTTTTTTTGTGTACTTTTGCTGTTGGTATCTTTGCCTTGGTCTTAGAATACTAACGAAACGAAATAAAAAAAAAATCTATGAAGTTTTAAGTTGTTCGTGTGGCTGTTGGACCGATCGCCTTGGTCTTCAACGACGATTTTACTTTATGCTCTAGAGCATAAAAAGCGACTTAGAGCATGAGAAGTGAAAAAACAATTTATATACATTTAAGGCTGGTCTAAGTAATTAAATATTTTTGAGTAGTTTTGATCCCTTGATGGATCTAGTTATCTACCTATTCCTAGAATTGTGTATACTTAAATATAACACTTTAGTCTTTTAAGTATAGTGCAATAGCTTTTTAAATATTGAACCATTGTAAATTTTCATTAAATTTAGTTTTTTTTTTTTCTATGTTACCTATTGAATATAAAGTCAGTTATTAACGTCAGCAAATGTTTGTTCATAACGCATGTTGTGTTTGCCTGTAATTGGGTAAATACTCGGACATGTTTGGTACCTGCATTTGTTTTTTAAGTATGTTATATAGTAATGTACCTGTTGGCAAACCTAATAAATAAATAAATACATTTTGTATGACAACTTTCGTCACACAAAGAGAGTAATCGTGATTTTTTGTTAACTAAGCTTTAAACTATGTACAATTCTTTTGCAATCCACCCCAATTTCACAAATACTTCTTAATTTTCTTAACTGATTCCTTGTAGACCAAGGTAATGTTGAATACATTTAGACTGTAATGAAATGAGAAGTTCATGCATCACAAATATAAATATGGCATAACAAAGATTTGCGACTTGGTGCCTTCTCTTCCCGCACCTGCACTAACCTTCCGGTAGCCGAGGTATCTAAACCATGGTAAGCAGCACAAGACAAGTAACCATCACACAACAATAACACGGTCATTGTTGAGAGTAATCGTGTGTGGACCAACACATGACTAACATACTCTACTTTACCATTGCGAGTAAGGCTTTGTCGGAGATTCACTTTACTATTAGCATCGCCCAATGTTGTTTATCGGCACACCTGCAGTTGCAGCTGCGCGCCAATGACGAGCGGTCTGCACGTGTGGTGTGGCACTGGTGGCGGGGATGTTTACTACCGCCTATAAAACGGGGCTCTCCTGGGCTCTGGCATTCATTCTCATTCCGAGCGGCGTCCGAGTCACAAGTCCAACACGAGATCGTTGGTTCCCTCAACACCGAATTAGAACACTTGTTATTTATTGCCTAAGTCTGATTGATTATACTGAATGCTTGAATACTAGTACCGTATTTCAATAAACCGAAACCAGCAGTCATGCAGCCCACACCGGAAGACGCTCACACACCACCACCAGGGTAGCCATGTGTCCCACGTTTCGACAGGCTTTTATAATTTAAATAAAGTAAGCATGTTTAAGTTAACATTCAAAAGGTTTACTCGCTATGAAATAGTATAACCTCAATGCAGTTATCACTTTTAAAATCACACGAAATGTGGTATTCTCGCGCTTAAAGTCTTTACAAGACAGCATTTTATATAGGATTCAACAAGGGAACCATCACATTGCAAATTCTACCACAGTTTCATAAATGAGAGCATAATAGTCAGAGTAACATAACATACCTTGTTCGTTAAATACACACTCAGGCTCAACCTTAAAGTTTATTGCCTCCAAGGAACTGCTGCAACTGTTTTGTTCCATCACTTTTCAGAAAATCAATGAAACCTAATAATAAAACGTGACCCAGTAATAATAACAGAACATTAAAGAATAAAACTAAACAATTAACAAAGTCACTGTAATCCTTACTCCTGAAACGTAGTGTTAAGGTAGTGTTTATATTCTCTTTGGTGTTAAGTGTTTGTTTATATTCTCTTTGCTAAACAATCAGATCATGATCAGATCACTGGCCATAGACAACAGCATAGACCCTTTTATTTTTTTACAAATTATTTGTTTGCAATTTGTATGCATCTAGTAAATGGTTTGGTACGATGGTATTTGCTATATATTATACTTTTCGCCCGCATCAAATTGACATGTACGAAACCACATCCGTTTGATATTACTGCTTACTAATTATTGTTCCAAGTTTTTCAGATATGGATAGTGAATGTAAATATATAGTATCCGAGCATGATCTGAGCTTACACCGTCGACGCCATTTTGTTTCTTGCTTGACAGTTGACAATTGACATTTGCCAGTGTAGTGTTCCAAAATCTGGAATTCTACGGAATTCAGATTTTTTAAATATCCTTGCCGTGTTAGTTTTAATTGTATTTATATTACAGGTATACACTAATGAGTTTGAAGTCAATTTGTAACCAAATAAATGAAACACAATTTCAGTAGGTATTATTATTCGGACTGGAAAAACAAATGTGCTGTTGCCTCATACAGCATGGAGGGAAATGTTTCAGCAGTTAGCAGTATGGCGTCAGACTATAGAGTGACTGTGAAAGAGGAACCGGTATGGGAGCAAGTGACCGGCTCGCACAGTGTGAGCGAGGCGGCCGCACTCGCGGGCTTGTATACTGATCACGAAGTGAAGATGGAGCTGGTGATCGGGCCGGAGGTGCTGCAGCCCCGTGATGCCGTGTTTACAGCAGGTGGTTATTATTATTATTTTTATTGCCCTATAGCTGAATGCCGCATATCTATTAATTTTCTTTAGTTGTTGTGATATCAGAACGTAATACCAACAAAAAAATAGTGCAGGTCTCATAAAATCTGACATGGAAAATGCCCTTGAGATCTACTTGCAAACCCCACAGAACTTCCTTAAACAGTTCTTGCTCTTCAGCATGTCTTATAGTGAACTGCTTGTACATAATTTTAAAAATTTAAGAAATTAATGCCCACCTGGCTAGCATTGCCTGGAGTTCGGATAAAACGGACATAGTTAGGTTTTTTGATTATGTGTCCAGCTAATGTTAACGGGGTCTGGCTTGTCTGGTTTTTGTTCAGCTTTTTACATTTCACACCAAGCAAGATTTCACACACAATTTATTTTACGTACCTTCTAATATTGAGACACAAAGTCCTCAATAATATAGGGTGTCTGGCCTTTTTGCCCAAATATCCGATCAAACAGGCTGGTCTGGCTACTAGGTTTGAGGACCAGGCAACCCTGTAGGTATACCTGTCACATGTGTACTATCTGTACACTAGGGCCCACATGCGTGTATTATTTAAAAAAAAAAAACTTGGATTACATTGGATTTTTTAAATTAAAAAATGTTAAAGATTAATCCCTAATTCCCTATATTATGTCAAAAGTTCGTCAGTTAAATTAAAGCTCAATGAGATATTTAAATAGGCTTCAAAAGCTTTGCACTTATCAGTGCTTTGACTTATAAGGGGTTAATAAAGACTGTGACCTGTTTATTGTCCCTTTACAACAAGATGATATTTAATGGTTTTCCATTTGAAACCTGATAACAATAATAACAACAGGGTAATTGTTTACTTAAATACATTTTTTTATTCTATAGGTCCCACTTAGTGTCTTCCCATTATTTTCTTGTAAAACATACTGTACATACAAAACAAGTAGACAATACATACTATATGTTTATCTTAGCAATCCTGTATTTTGAACGAAAAATAATTACTTGAAATGTCATCTTGTAGCTGACTATTGGAGGATTTATTGCTTGCACGCCGCTTAGCTAGTAGCGCTGCTTGGTTGTAGTGGCAACCAACCTTAGTACTGCTAGTTATACTGTTCTTAAAGTTTAGTTCACTGATTAATTCTTAGGTGCAATTAGACCAGTAAACATTTCTTTAGGAAATAAAACGGAATAACTGTAGGAGATCCCTAATAGGGATAAGTTCGCCTTTGTACATGTTTTAATTGTTTAGAATGTATTTATAACCAGTTTTTATGTACAATAAAGTGTTTACATACATGAATAATAGAATAATGTATTTACACTCTTGCAGAAAGTCGCGAGAACTCGGAGCCCTCCCGTGGCGGCTCTCGCCAGGACCACACATATGCAAAAACGGAAAGTCCAAACGCAGAAGGTAATGTGGGGCAGTCAGATTCTATCACGTAAGAATGGGAATGGTCAAATACTTAAGTTTTTAACTTTTTAAGCATTGAAAAAACTTTGCCTTACCAACCAAGTGCAGGTATATTAAACGCGGCCCCTCTGAGCTGGATTAGGGTACCGATTCTCCTCTCAAGAGCAAATTCTCGGCTACTAACTTAAAAATTAAATGGAATGTATCGAAAACGAAAGCCACTCGCCTGTTCAAATAAGTTAAATTGAACTAAAGGAAATTTCTTCTTAATTTAGTAGTGTGGTTGAAGCACTTAGATGTGTTAAAATGATGACTCTAAAATAATGCCATGCTATTACTGAAAAGTGGCGTTAATACATGTACAAAATAAATAATGAAATTTTAATAAAATATAGCGGCTTCAATGAAGATTCACGTCAATAAAAGATGCTTTCCTCGAAGATCCTGGTCGTATGACAATGGTACCATATAAAATGTGTGCCCTTTCAAACAAAAATAAATAAACTTTCAAATCGGTCCAGCCGTCTTTAGGAAATCGGCCTCCTTACTCTTCATCATAATTTGAATTACTAGCAGGTCGACTCAATCTTATCTTTAGCCTGAAATTTCCGGTTTATATTCCAACTCGGGGTTATATTTATTCATTTACATATGGATTGCTTTAAAGTCACGCCGCTTTATGAACATTCCTCTAACAGCTAACTTTATAGTAACAACAATCCCACCAAAAAGATTTTCATGTAAAATGATGCCAAGGCGAAGCCATATTATGACTCGCACTGGCAAATGGGTGTCAGATCTTATTTAGAGCCAAACTTCTGACTCTCGCCCTAAGGCCAAACTTCACAAACTCTACACCTTAGTCACAATACGTGCCTTGGCCCTTTCGCTATATAGATATGGCCATAAGGTGAATAATTTATTCACTATTCATTACTTTTCTGTCATGCGATTGTATAAAATTATAGTTTTGCATGGACAAAATGAGTATGAGTCAACTCGAATTTCAATGTGAATGTCGATTCCATAGCTTGCAAAAGTCTCATGTGCCATGAAAAGTTTGGAATCTGTTGATAATGGTGTCTTTGTTCGCAGTGCACGTGAAGGAGGAAGTAGTAGAGTGCCTGAAAGAGGAGGCGGAGTGGGAAGCGTTAGCCGGCAGAGAACAACCCGTGCTGAGGGACTGTGCGGTGCGGCCCGAGCGCATCGGCAGTCTCGAGGCGCTGCTCGAGGGGACGAGGCGTGTTGAACATAATGCTGATGTGGGCAATATCAAATATCAAATCAAATATCTTTATTTTGCAAAAAATATGGTACATAATGGTGGTTATATTTAATAAAGTTTCACACATTTCACCAGCAACTGGCATGCAAAAACAAAAGGAAAACAAAGAGAAAATAGATTATCTGCATAGTGATGTCAAACACAATCTGTGACTTATTAATACCCAAATTAAAAAAAATATATATATACCTCAATCAATAAATAATAATTAAATGTCATAATTAACTTATATAATAATCAAAAAATTCATCGACAGAGTAAAAACATTCTTGTATTAACCATTTCTTAAGTCTATTTTTAAATAAGCTAATTGGCAACTCTTTGATGTCGTCATGTAAGCGATTATAAATGCTGATTGACATGCAATAGGCGTTCTTACCGTACAGTTTTGTCCTTTTAGCAGGAGCAACTAGACGATTAGGATACCGCGTATTGAAATTACATATGTCACTAAGTCTATTGAATAATTCTGGATGCAGTTTAACAAATAAACAAATTTCATAAATATATATGCCTGGTACAGTCAAAAGTTTCAAGTCCCTGAATAGAGGTCTGCAGGATGTCATAGTGTCTACATTACAAATCGCTCTAATGCACTGTTTTTGTGCTAATAAAGCCCTTTTAGCATGACTAGAATTTCCCCAAAGAAGAATGCCATATCTTAGCAGGGAGCAAACATATCCATGGTAAGCTTTTATTGCAGTGTCTTTATCGCTGATTTTTGTAAGTCTCCATAAGGCATAGGCAAACGAGTTTACTTTGTTACATAACTTATTAATATGCTCGCTCCAAGAACACTTATCGTCCAGGAAAATACCTAAAAATTTTACATCACAGGATTCTGTTAAAATATGATCAGCGAAGTTGACAGTTAGAGGGTATTTCTTGCTATTTCTATTGACAAACTGGATGAACGTGGTCTTACTTACATTAATATTAAGATTATTTTTGTGTAGCCAAGACAAAACTTCACTAATTGTCTGATTTATATCACTATTGTATGTCTTCGCATCGTGACAAGGAATAACAATGGACAGGTCATCCGCGAAGAGCGTACAATCAAAGTTTATTGCATTTGGCAGGTCATTAATGTACAATAAAAATAGTAGGGGGCCCAATATGCTCCCCTGTGGTACACCGACCTCGTTTACTTTAGTAAGTGACTTATGCGCAGTGACAGTATTGGTAGAATCAACCTGAACTACTTCTACGAACTGGGTTCTTGAATCCAGGTAATCCCTAAGCCATTCTTTGACTACGCCTCTAATCCCATAACGCTCACATTTGGCCAAAAGAGTTTCGTGGCACACAAAATCAAAAGCACGGCTCATGTCGAAAAAGATTGCAGTTACTGGTAAGCTCTGGTTCATGTGGTGTAAGATTTTGTTAGTTAAGGTAAAAGCAGCTAATGTCGTCGACTTTCCTTTTTGGAATCCAAATTGTTCGGATTTAATTAGTTTAAATTTATTGAGAAATGACATCATACGTTCGTGGAAAGCCTTCTCAAATATCTTCGATATCACGGGAATAAGAGATATTGGTCGATAGTTTTCTAAACAATCTTTGCTACCTTTTTTATAGAGCGGCTTGATTAAAGAGAGTTTTAATGGCTTCGGAAAAACACCGCTTATGAATGATAAATTCACTAAGTAGCTAAGAACTGCGGTGATTTCATGCTTGCAGCATTTTAAGATTCTAGTTTGAATTTCATCATTACCTGTAGCATTGGTAGAATTTAGGGTATTAATAATTTTAGCAATCTCACTACCATCGGTGGGGAACAAGAACATATTAGCTTTACTTTCAGCAACTAGTGAATAATCGGGCTGCTCTGCATTAGGGGTTTTGAGATTTGTCAAATTAATATAATAATTGTTGAAGGAATTTGCAATCTGTGTAGGATTTAATATTACGTTTTCTTTAATAACTAATTTATCGATGCATGCATCAGAACTATTTTCTTTCGTTGCGTTTTTAATTACATCCCATGTCGCCTTACAAACATTTTTAGAGCGGGCTACGTAATTACCGTTTGCAAGTTTCTGGGCATGGTTTATACATCGTCTAAGGACTCTAGTGTAGTTATTATACTTAGTTTTGCTTTCCGAATGACTAATATGGCATTTAGGTTTTTTGTAATAACTAAACCGTAAACGTCGTTTTGTTGCTATAGATTTTTTAATGCCTTTTGTAAACCAGGCAATGGAATGAGGTTTGACTGTGATTTTAATTCTATACACCGGGAAACAGAGGTTATAAAAAAGTATGAAAGTATCATAGAAGTCATTAAATGCCACTGATGCATCACTCTCCCCATAAACGTTAGACCACGATAAACTTCTGAGACAGTCCTGGAATTTAGCAATGTTCTCTGAACTATAGTCTCGCCTAAAGCGAAACAAATTCAACCGCGGCTTTTCAATATTGCTGACAGCAAAAGTTAAACTCTGCGCAGTTTCATGGTCAGACAAGCCCAGCCGAAGAATTTCACTTTTGGCATCACAAACATTTGATAATATCTGATCCAAACATGATTCCTTACGTGTTGGGCCGAGTATGTGTAATTTTAAATTATTATTAGAGGCAATTCTCTTCAGTTCATTTGAGCTTTTAGAGATCTTAAGTAAATCGATGTTGAAGTCCCCAGCTATAACTACTTTATATTTCACTTTGTGTTTTAGTTTTCTCGCAAGTTGTTCCAATTTCCTTAGAAAGGATGTTGAATCAGCTATTGGTATCCTATATATACAAATTACTATGCATTTTATTGACGGTATTTCTATACCGCAACATTCAAATATGTAGTCTTCAGAAAATTCATTTAAAAAGAGAATTTGAACACTGTTACTCGCGCAGCAGCGACCACAGATACCAAAATAGAACACATACAACAACTAATACAGCCACTGAAAAAGAAAGCTTTGTCTGTGATATTTGTAAGAAGAGGTTTGATCTGAAGACCCAGCTGATGGAGCATGTTATGACGCATATCCACCGACGCACGGAGCGGGAAGAGAGTATGCGCGGCGTCGCCCGTAATGGTAAGTTATGTTTTTATTGGTATTATGTTTTTGATCGTTGTGTATGCATGTGTGAGTGCGTGAGTTGATTTGTGGAAGCATCTTCAACAACAATCTGCATCGTTGTCGTTGTCTTCAAACGTAGGTACTAGCAAAATCGACTTTACGATATTAGATACAAATATCGGTTGTCTCTACCGGCTAATCATGGTTGAAGCTACAAGTCGACTTACGAATATTAAGAGATCTTAAAACACTTTATCTACACACATACTCATCACCATTAAAATATAAACAAATACTAAGGGACAAATATTTTTAAAGAATCTTTTTTATCGATTCTATTTTATTTTGTTAAAATACCACTTTTTTTTTATAAATATTGACACAAAAATAAGTTATGAAAGAAAAATTTACCTCATGTGATCTACTAATATCTAAGCAGGACTCGAACCTGCGAGCCCTACGCTTCCGGCGTAGTACTCTCCCAATTGAGCTATTAAATCGTTAAGAGCATCATATTTGAACACATAAAAAAAATTACTGTTTATTTCAGGAAAAAAATAAGTACTTGCTTAGCTAATCTTATTATTTAAAGATTGTATGCTAAGTACTGGGAAAGTTATCTATTAATATTAACTACATTTATTTATGTTTACCCAGTAGGGTTCTCTTCACGAACATTTTGTTTTTGTGTGGTTCTTCAACTAATGAGTCAACCATAGATCTAGGGAAACCATTAAGGATAAGAGGCAACTGGCTTGACCAAACCCTTCGTCCATAATAGTTGGTACTTTTTAGTATAATAAAATATTTTTCTTTTGCTAGTTTTCTTAAGTTAGTCGGTCTCCTATACCTAGTTAGCTCTCCTAGTCCATGCTTCTACTCTAGTATCACAGCCAGTTTAACTTTATCATAAATATTTAATATTCTACAGTGTTTAAACAAGTTATTATAATTCTCTCTATGCTGATGTTTGATTTTTAGAGGTACAATAGTTTTTAAAATTCTCAACTGTATATTATAAATGCTCTCAAGATAAGTTTTGTATGTTCTACCATAGCTAGAGATGCCATAATTTATAACTGAGTCTGCCATTGCCATATACAGTAATCGCAGTGTGTTGTAGGGCATTTTGTGTTTAAGGATACTTATATTGCTTAGTATAGCTCTTAACTTATTACAAACATGGTCTATATGGGGACCCCAGTTAAATTTGTCATCGATGACTAATCCAAGGTAGGTATGCTGATATCTATGTAGGTACGTATATGTATAAATATGTACATATATGATCATCCTAAGAGGCATTTGACGATGCGGTTGGCGCAGTTTGCAGACACCTGCCTACTGAGCCGGCGGTTGCGGGTTCGAATCCCGGCCAGCCGGAGCAAATATTTGTGTGATTAACTTGAATATTTGCTCTTGGGTCATGGAAGTTATCTATATATATATATATATATATAGATAACTTCCATATATTTAAGTATGTCTATCGTCGTCTAGTACCCGTAACACAAGTAACTGTTTAATGTTCTCAATTAGTCATAATTGTAAATTTTGATACAAAACATAACTGAAATTATATTAAAGTAAGTCGTGTAGAATAAATAAATGCTTAGCTCATTCAAATTATGATTTTAATTTTGCACGCCTACGCGTAAAACATAGTGGCATTAAGTCCGCCATTTGTACTTTTTTTTGTATTGTGCAATAAAGTTTAAATAAATAGTGAGGTAACCCTCCTGTACAATAGCATCCACACGGATGCTATTGTACAGGAGGGTTACCTCTTAGAGGTAGGTAACACCACCTACCTCTGTTTAACAATAGTACATTGTTGTAGAGGCTGTAAAGTAACCAATAGATGAACGAGTAAATTTGGCCTGCGATAATACGAGTTCATCTATTGTACTTTCAGCCGAGACTGAACGGAGTGCTTTTCACGACTACTGCGAGGAAATACATTAAAATACAAGTATTTTATATATGTAAACTAGGCGCCTTGTTGCAGCCTCATTTTTGTAAAAATTAGGGCTATTTTATACGTAAAGCTGATTGTGCCCCCAGATTCAAACGACGCAACGACGATTTTAAACCCATTTATTTTACCCATGTTATTAAGAAATAACAAAAATATTAAAACTTACCTCACTTTCAACTAAATTTAAACATTTAGTCTAGGTTACACTCAGGTATACAACTCAACTATACATTCTACACTGAAAGATCATTGTAACGTTTCGTCAATGTTAATATACGTTCCTAATATTATTTATTTCGTGAGTCAATGAGAACATTATTAAATTAAGCACTTCACAAAACCAATATTTAATATTTACTAAACAATACATTTGCCTTTTTAAAATATGGCGGAGCGCATGCGCGCATCGCAATGGAGTCATGGCTTTTAAGCCGAATTAAAAAAATATTATGAACTCAATATATATGTAACTTAATGTGTTTATTTGTTGAAAACTGTTAATTTGTTGAAAAATAAGTAATTGTAGAAATTAGTAAATTGTTTTACGCCCCATTACTAATTTTAAAATATAAATGTTCATGATTTTCAGGGTAAAACCTTTTTAACGAAAACGTATTAAAAAGTAAACCTGAGGAGTATTATCTTACTTAAGAAAATAAACTCCTTTGCGGGTATTTATAAGTTTAAGAGAAAAATACACCTCATAAATGACGCATTCTCATTGGTCAATTTAATTTGACATGCAGCAGATGATTTAGCTTTGATTGGTTAAATTGTCGTTTGAGCCGGCCGAGAAAATAACTCTGAAATATTTTCTAAAAAGTCGTATCTTACTATGAAATTCATGTGTAGATACGAACTGTTACCGTAAGGTGCTACATTGTTGTCGTGTTGGGAGCTAACATAGATATACAGTTTACAAATGAACATATAAGAGCTGTTTTGTGTACTGGATTCAGGTAATCTATAACCACATTTTCGAGCAGTGTCGTGAAAAATAAATTTATCTTTATCTTTTTGAATAATCGTCGACGTGCATTGTGTTCCAGCGGCAGCGGGGGGCGGGCGGGGGGAGGGGCGGGAACCAACTCGCGCTCGGGGATATCGATATTCCTGCGAGATATGCAAAAAGAAGTTTCCGACGGCGAGCAAGCTAAAGAGACACGAACCAACCCACACGGGAGAAAAGCCTTTTTCTTGTGGAATATGTAAACAGAAATATGCAGATTCAAGTACTTTAAAAAAACATGAACGAATTCACACGGGAGAAAGACCTTTTGCTTGTGGAATATGTCAACAGAAGTTTGCGCACTCATGTCATTTAAAGACGCATGAACGAACTCACACGGGGGAAAAACCTTTTTCTTCAAATTTTTCAAATTCAAATTCAAATTCAAATATTTATTTGTCCAACATAGGTATGTAAATTACACGATGTTACATTTTCGTTTGTATCACTATGTGGTGCCTTGGATTGAGGCATACAAATTTGATTGCAAGCTTGCTTGCTAACATGCAAAATAATTAATTTTACTGCTTAAAACTAACGTGCATGAAGTCCAACATTCCAATAATATTTTATAATAAATAAATTAAATTCAAATTCAAAATAGTTTTACAATAATCAAGTTTTAGTAACAATGTCAAACAAAGTTAAAAGATGTCTGTATATAATTTCTAATTAATCAATTTTTTCCGTCAAAAACTCATTAAATGAGTAGTATGCCTTTTTAAGAAGGTAAGCTTTGGTAGTTTTCTTAAATTTACAAATGTCAGAAATTATTCTAAGGGACTCGGGTAATTTGTTATAAATTCTAGGAGCCATGCCAAGAATGCTCTTCGATAAGAGAGCAGTCTTAGATGGGTGTGCACGAATTTTGTTCTTTAAACGCTCACTGGTAAATTCCTGAAACAGATGTGGATGACTTTTAACAAATACTACCAATTCGTAGACATACAGACATGGAAATGTTAGTATATTCAAGCTAACAAAGTATGGCCTACAAGATTCTGTGGGCAGTAGTCGACATATTGCCCTTATACATTTCTTTTGTGCTTTGAAAACAAAAATCCAATTTGTTGCGTGACCCCAAAATATTATACCATAGCGCAGTGTAGAGGATACATAAGCATGGTATGCGGTTAGCACCACTGATTTACTAACAACTTTATTTAACATATACAGAGCATACGAATAACGGCTAAGTTTCGTGCATACATTATCAATTTGACACTTCCAAGTCATTTTACTGTCTAATGATAACCCTAAAAATGTTGTATTGGTAACCTCTTTAATTTGTTGATTTCTATATTTCACGTTTAAATGTTCCAAATTATTCTTCCTTTGTCTGAAATTCATAATCATTGTTTTATCAATATTAATTTTTAAATTGTTATGGTTAAGCCATGTAATTATAGATTCTAAAGCATTATTCATTTCAATATCGTGACTAATTAAATTGTTCCCAGTGAATATGGCAGTGCTGTCATCTGCGAATAAAACCATAGGGTGTTTGGTTACATTTGGTAGATCATTGATGTATATGAGGAAAAGCAAAGGTCCTAAAATGCTTCCTTGTGGAACGCCATAAAATACATCTTTCATTTCCGACATATATTCAATCTCTGTTTTGGATTTACCACATAACTTGACAATCACTGTATATTGCTTCCTGTTGCTAAGATAGGATTTAATTAGATCTAGTACATTGCCTCTAACTCCGTAATTGTTCAATTTACTTAGTAGTAATTTGGGATTCACACAGTCGAATGCCTTCGACATATCCATATATATAGCTGACACAGGCGTTCGTTTATCCATGCTCACAACCACCTTTGAAACCAAATCATATATTGCCGAGTTAATAGATTTGTTCCTACGGAATCCTTTTTGTTCAGAAGCGAATAGGTCTTTGGCCTCAAAGTAATCGTAAACGTTTTTGAATATGACCTTTTCGAACACTTTAGACACAACCGATAACAGTGCTATAGGTCTGTAATTAGACATGTTCTTTTTATCTCCTTTTTTAAGGAGTGGCTTGATTTTTGTAATTTTTAATTTGTCTGGAAAGACTCCATTTAGAATGCTCAAATTAATAATGTGACAAAGAAGTGGAGCAACTATATTTCCGACACTTTTTAAAACTTTTGTACAAATATCATCGTATCCAGTACTTTTTGTATTTTTTAAGGAATTTATAATTTTAAGAATGTCATTTGATATTACCGGATGCATGAATAATGAATTAGATAAATTAATTGTTTTATTATTGTGACAAAATGAGTTATTATTTATATTAGAATCAGATTGAGGAACAGGAATATTATTAGCAATATCATTAACTGTATCAATAAAGTAGTTGTTAAAAACATCCGCTATTCGTTTGGGATGATTTATAGTTTGGCCGTTATTTTCTACGGCTGTGATGTTCTCTGCCGGGTAGTTGGATTTAGCATCATTTATAACACGCCAAGTAGCCTTGCTCTTGTTGACTGAACTATTAATAAAATGGTCATTTTGCGCTTTCTGTGTAAGTTTTATTATTCTTTTTAAACGTTTAGTGTATGTCTTCAAAGTTTCCTTGTCAGTGTTATTCAAAGATGCTCTATATTTCCAAAGCATTTGACGTTTGCGTTTACAACATTTGCGTATACCAGAACTAACCCATTTTGGTTTTCTTGTTTTTGATATTTTGATTCTTTTCATAGGAAAACAAAGATCGTAGAACAATTTAAAAGTCTCAATAAAACTGTCAAATGCTTTGTTTACACAGTTAGTGGTAAACACTTCATTAAAACTAAGACTTTGCAAACATCGAATAAATTTGTTAATATTATCACTACAATAGTCTCTTCGATATATGAACCAATATTGAAGAATGCACGTTTTTTTCACTGGACAGTTCACTAACTGTGCCGTATGGTCTGACATGCCCAGGTCGAGGACTTTACCAGAGCTTCCTCTGTTATTGTGAATTATATTATCTATGCAAGTTTTACTGCTTAAACGAGTTGGTTTATTTATTTCAATTTTGAGATTGTAGCTGGCAATGCACTTTTTAAATTGACTAGAAATGTAAGTAGTTTTAAGCAGGTCTATATTAAAGTCTCCACATATTATAATCTTATATTTTTTGTAACATACTTTGTTAAGAATATTACCAAAGCGATCAAAGAATAAGTTGATAGACTCAATTTTCATTCCTGGTACTCTGTATACGCAAATTACTATTGTGTTGAAGTCTATCAGTCGAATAGCCGAAATTTCAATTACATTTACAATACTTTGTGCTTTAATTTCATCTATTGTCTCATATTTATAAATATTGCGTATGAGTATGCAGGAACCACCATTTCTATTCTCTCTGGAAAAATGCGCTGCGAGTACATAGTTGGGTATTTTCAAGTGAACTTCATCTCCTGTCTTCATATTATGTTCCGTAATGCATATAATATCTACTTGCTTTTCCGAGTCGACTTCAACATCTTGGAGGTGAACATATAACATGTTCGCTTTATTTAATAGACCATTTATGTTTTGATGGAGCACTAAGATGCTGTCGCAGATGATCATCATGTCGTCATCATTTGTTCTGTTTTGTTGTGGGTTCGAGACGAAAAATATTTGTTTCTGCTACTGTGCCCTTTTTAATGGTGCTTTTATCTACTGTTGTATCCTTGTTATTTTTATCTATTATTTTCTTGACGTTTTCCAAAATATTTCGTATCCCTGAATTTTTTATTTTCCCAGTTTGCGCAGAAAACATGTTTAGAGACAAATCATAGTTAGAGTCAAAGTAAATTGCATATTTATGGGTTTGAACATCTAAGTTGAGTAGAGTATTAAATAGCTCTACCCTACAATTATACACCTGAGCTCCGCATATATAGGTTGGTACACATATCACTATGTTGGTATGCTTTATATTTTCTAATCTAGCCTTCATTAATTGTACAAGATTGATATAGTCGTTTGTCTCTTTATAATCATTTTCTCCTATGAGCAAAATACAGTAGTCATTCATTGTGTAGTCTCGTAACCGATTTTCTATATTTTCTAAGAGTTGGCATATACCTCCACCTGGCGTCAAGTAATGGCAAATGGAAAAGGTATCGTAGTAATCTTGTATGATGGAAAGGATATTGTTGTTTTTATTACTACTTATAACACATAACCTGTTTGTTTTATTAGTTATTCTCCTTTTTGTCTGCAGCGTCATCTCTACAGTATTCTTCTGTTCATATGTATGTGCCTTATCAGGCAATAACTGTGCAGTCTGTTTCATTTGATAACTCGTTGGAATTATGTCAAGTAAAGTCTCCACAGGCTGTTCTTGTATGCTAACTGTTTGTGTACTTGTGTCAATTTTAAGTGGGAATTTCTTTACGGGCGCTGGCGAAAGTGTTGGAGTAAGCGCTGGTGATAGATGTTGAGGAGTATCGTCGTCACTATCAAGGAGGTTGACCGATGTTTTATGGCTTATGAATCTTTTTACAGGAGTTAATTTACATATCGGTCCTTTTTCAGTAAGAATTGTTTTGTAAATTCCAATTGACTTTTGCTGCTCCGCCAGTTTCTTTTGCAAATGCCCAATCTCAATGTTGAGTCGATCAATCTCCTCGTGTGCACTTGCAAGTTGAGCCGAGAGATTATTAATTTCGGATTTTAATTCCGGGTCTTGTTCATTATTTATGCTCGAAATATTCGGTAAACTACGTGCGGTGTCATCTAAACTATTTGACAGAAAATCAGCATCAGAGTCAGTATCTGACAAAATTTCCCTGGATTTATGCTGGTTGTTGCGGCGTAGTGGCCGCCTAGTTGTAACGTTTTCTCTATCATCACTTACCAAGGGCCTATATTCGGGACTTAAGTTCGTTATAATAATAGGGTTTTTTTCTTGTGTGTTTTTTGTGGCGGATGTTATTCTCAAGATTTCAGAGCATCGTTTGTTATTGCCTGGGTTCTCACATTTACTACACACCCAGGATTTTTTGTCTTCCTTAGCCATTGATAGGAAAGTCTTGACTGGAATTTTTTCACAAGAAATATCGTAACATTTCCCGCAAGAATTACATTTTAGAAATTCTTTATTTTTTATTTCAGCCTTACAGATCATGCATTTTACTTTTAAAGACATTTTAAAACTATTTATTTAGTAGTGCCCTCTGTGGTCAATTTTGGTAAGGTAGTAATCTCACGGGTGTACTTGAACGTATCTATTTCTGAACGCACCCTTTGATAATGTCATGTCAGTGTCAGCTGTTGATGTCTGATGACAGTGACAGGTATTCAGATGACTGTTGAAACGTACCTGTTATTTCTCAATGATTTTTCATTAATTTTGACTGTTAATTTAAAGTTGCCGATGTGTGAGTGTGTTTATTTAAAAACAGTTATTCTTCCCGATCAGTTTTATGTATAATAATAGGTTAAAACAGCTCACCAAAGTGTAAACGAAGTGATTTTCTTGCACCTAGTATTCGCACGGTTGTTTTTAATAGACTTTATTCTTCTTCAAGCAGCGTTATGCATTTTAAATTAATATTTTTGTAGCTAGTTCGTCAACACTGTGTTATCCTTTCAGCTGACAGCTGTCACCTCCCCTGTTCTTGTGGAATATGTCAACAGAAGTTTGCACGGTCAAGTTATTTAAAGGTACATGAACGAACTCACACGGGACAAAAACATTTTTCTTGTGGAATATGTCAACAGAAGTTTGCACAGTCAAATCATTTAAAGACACATGAACGAACTCACACGGGAGAAAAACCTTTTTCTTGTGGAATATGTCAACAGAAGTTTACACGGTCAAATACTTTAATGAAACATGAACGAACTCACACGAGTACAGCCATACACAAGCAGCTTGTGTAAAGAGCAGTTAACGACATTACAAAGTTAAAAGAAGCACACGGATCGCATCCACGCACGCATGAAAGCCTTTTTGTTGGGACATTAGTCAGAAGCGGTTTGCGCAGAAAACCACTTTAATCGGACATATACGGCGGCACATGACGTCGAACCCTGTTGAAGAACTGATAAATGGATAAAAACTTACTTAAGCCAGCGTATGCAATGTACAGAGATAGCAAAATACGATGGTAACACAGAGACGCTGATAAAATATCCATCTGATCACACGACGTCTGCTACCGGTGTCCCTCAAGGTAGCGTACTTGGACCACTGCTTTTTCTCGTCTACATTAACAACTTACCATATGTTACCAGCCATACGGTTACACTTTTCGCGGACGACTGCTCTATCGTAATTCAGAGGAAGAATAGCGAAAGCTACGAGAATGACATCAATAAGTCTTTGCGGACGTAAACTTGTACTAGTGAACAAAAACTTTAAAGTCAACCTCCTCTAGACTAAATTTATGGAATTCTATGCGCCGCGCAGGAGTCCCAAAAATATAAAACTAGTTTACAATAGTCCTCTAATTTTTATATCGAGGGTGTCAATCGATTCTATTTTTTACTGGATTACCGACCTTTATTCCATAAATTTTAATTGTTGACATTACCCTCTCTTTAAATCTTTGAAGTAGTGTTATTAGTCAAGCAAAACAGGCTTATTTAGAAATAAGGCAACAGTCACAGGATTCTCGACGATGCACTGTTCTTTGTGCTTCGCAATCAAAGCTTTTTTTGAAAGAAATATTTTATGTATGACAGTAAAAATATTCACTAATTGACCCGTAGAAACAAACTTTGACATGCCTCAATTAAATACAAACTACACAAATGTTTGGACAAGTTTTACTATAGTATCATTAATGATTATTGTAATAATGAAATTATTATATGATTTTATGAATTAGTAGTTTAATATGATTTAATTGTGTAACACATAGCTCGTAGTAGTAAAACGTACTCACTTTTTATGACGTCCCATTCCATCTGTAGATATTTACCACTGGATTTTTGAAAATAATTGTATTTACTATTTAACTGAGCTAACAAACTATGATAACAAAAACATAATTTAAGAAAATTGTAACTAACTCGGATGTATTGTATAATTTGTATAGCAGAGCATGAATATTCTTATCTCATTATATTGGCGATCGGCTTTCGGATACACGACAGAAATAATGTGGCCAAAACGGTTCCTTATGGAAATATTGCTCCATTTGAAACATAGCTGACTACACAATGACTAGGGTTGGTAAATTAATATCCTTAAAAACACAAACCTGCTTTGGTTACAAATACAGTAGCGGATGAGACTATTATGAAGATACAATGCATTTGTTCTTGTCTGTAGATTGGATCAGTTAAAAAGTTGTACTTATTTTTAACCTTAACTGCAGAGGAATAGGGTTTCTTTTATTTTTCGAGCATCGAGCACAAGATAGGAAATAATGGATAAGGAGTCACCCGCGAGCTATATTGGATTGGATTAATGTAAAGTAAATAGGGCTCGTTAGCTCGATTCAAACCGCCCACAAATAATTACCTACTAAAGTAAACGTTAGGTTTAAAAATAAATTTAGGTAAACCCCAAATTATGATATGGGTCGATTGCAAAAAAATTGTACATGATTAAAAGCTTAGTTAACAAAAAATTACGATCGCTTCCTTTGTGTGACGAAAGTTAGTCATACAAAATGTATGGGTAACTTTCGTCACACAAAGGAATCAATTACCTAAGTTTTGTTTTTATTAAAGCCCTTAACTATGTACAAGCATGGAACAGGGATGTTTTCCCGACTGTTGGAAATTGGCGGTAGTGTCACCGATCCATAAAAGTGGGCCGAAGGATGTGCCTACTAACTATAGACCCATCTCTCTGCTTACTGTTTTCTCTAAAATTCTTGAAAAGATTGTCAACAAACGCCTCATAAAATATCTTGAGAAAAACTCATTAATTTCTGAGAGACAGTTCGGGTTCAGACCAGGTAAATCTACTGAAGATGCTGCTCTTGTTCTTACAAATACGGTTTATGGTCACCTAGATACTGGTAAATGCTCACTGGGTGTGTTTTTAGATTTAGCAAAAGCCTTTGATACCGTATCGATTAACATTCTGCTGAAGAAACTGGAGGCACTAGGAATTTGAGGAATAAGTCTTGACTGGTTCGCCAGTTACCTTACTAATAGACAACAAGTAGTAAAAATTGGCAAAGACATAAGCAGCAAGTCAGCTATTCACTATGGCGTACCACAGGGTAGTATTCTCGGACCTACCCTCTTTATTACCTACATTAATGACCTCCTAGAACTGTCCATCCCAAATGCCGAGGTTATTTGCTACGCTGACGACACTGTGGTTCTGTTTAACGGAAATACATGGGAAGAAACATATACTCGTATGCTAGCCGAGGATGGTCTTACAAAAGTAGCAAGCTGGCTGGACAATAATCTCCTCACCCTGAATGTAGATAAGTGCCTCTTTATACCTTTTTCAAAAACTGCAGTCTCCTCCGCCTCTTGCGCTAATGAAATTAAAATTCACTCCTGTACAGCAAATAAATCAAACTGCACCTGTGGGACCATACGTAAACAAAGAACAGTCAAATATCTGGGAGTCATCGTGGACGAATATCTCTCTTGGAAACCACACATAAGTACAATGTCAAAGAAAGTCAGGAAGGTGATATATCTGGTCAAACGGTTACGTGACTGCGCACCTCCGGATGTTCTGCGCATTGTCTACCATGCGCTGTGTCAGCCACTAATTCAATACTGTATTGCAGTTTGGGGTAGCGCTGGTAAGACGGCAATGCTTGAACTGGAGCGTGCGCAACGTGCAGTTATTAAAGTCATGTTAAAAATGCCTCTTCGTTTCCCGACTGATACTTTGTATAAGGAAACGGGTTTCCTCCGCGTCAGGCAGCTGTTCATCCTCAATGCGGTAATTAGGGTCCATAAAACCGTTGAAAGATTACCAGTACCACAAAAGGATCGCATTTTCAATCGACGTGTCTTTCGTGTCCCAGTTCCCAGCGTGAAATCGGTGCATGCAAAACGCGCTGCATTCTGCATGCACCCATTTGTGTACAATGTGGTGGCTAAGGTCTGTAATCTTAAATATAGTACCTCATACAAAGCAAAAAGCGCTGTCAAGAAATGGTTTGCTACTCTCTCTTATAATGATACTGAAGACATTCTACGGCCATGAAATCAGTTAGATCATGTTAGCAGTAATCATTTACCTGGTTCACACACACACACACACACACACACACACCCACACACACACACACACACACACACACACACACACACACACGCACACGCACACACGCAAGCGCGCGCGTGCGCACACACCCACTCGTAACTTTTAACATACTTTTTCTTTTTTCTTTCTTAAATTTTAAATTTAATGTGCAAATTGTTTTCCTCCTTTTGTAATTCAATAGTTTTGTAAATTTAAATGTAATGAGCAAATTGTTTCCCTCTTTTTTTATATCAATAGTTTTACCATAATATTAAGCTCAAGTCCTTAGTGTAACCAGTTATCAACCTGTGTTATCTGTAAACCGACTCGTGAGTGCCAAGATACAGGCTCAGCCTAGTTTGGTACTTACCGGATATTGATAATGTTTGTAATCATTTTCTGTTATTAAATAAACTATTCTATTCTATTCTATTCTATTCACAATTGTTTTGCAATCGACCCATAATGTATTAACGATTCGGGAAATGATCTAACCAAACAATCTGTTACAGATTAGTAACGAAAATATAGAAAATAAAATATGTTCAGTTCTATGTTAAGATAAGTTTGTACAAAATTAAGATGTCAATTAAGGGGCAATTTTAATTTATCCTATTTTGTAACCGTTAATGCCATAAGGCATTCCCTACCAGTCAACCATAGGGCCAAACAGAAACTATTATTATATATATTATATCATATCAATGTGTTTGGCCTGTTTGTCACCTAATGAGGTTTCTGTTATACTTATACTTTCTTAATTATAAATCATCTGAAAACATTGTATTGGAAATCACAATTTTTTTGTGTATACCTATAACCTACTTAACATTTATGGTCGTATATATATTCTGTTTTTCTTTGTGACTTCTCCGAGACCACGGTCTGCGTCACTTCTATAAAATTAAATACTTACCTGTCTTCAAATTTGCAATGGTTTTATTTATCTTGAATACTTAGCCTGGTTTCGCCGTCTGCTAGTGCTAGCTGCCCATTGTCTTGAGGGAAAGATATGACGTCAGAGTTAGGCATTCAAAAATAAATCATTTTAAATGACGCACCGCAAGAATAAATCTACCTACTAACCGTGAATTTGAATTAAAATTAACTATCGTTATGACCGTAATTTTAATTCAACTAACCGTCATTAAAGAATAGGTTATTTTGACTGAACGACTCCTGATGATGACTCGCGAACAGATTCTTAACATGTCGAGCCATATTCGACTTCTACGACGTGAGTGAACCCGTTGTGTAGGTATTGTTGTAATTAACATGTTACAGTAACATGCGACTCTTGATGATAGAAATAACATACAATGCCAATTCTAAACTATCATTCTAAACATCTATCCATCGGTAAAAAATAACATTTGCCTATTCTAAACTAATATCTATCTCATACATACATTCAACGTCATGTGTTCCGGTTCCGGCTCCACGCGACTTTCCTATTTGCTGTGTCAAGTAAATACGTTTTTTGATTGGAAATAAAACATTCATCAATTGTATTTCTTTATTTGTTTAAAATACTTACAATATTAAAGAGTTAAAGGAGCATTCCATGATGTTGTAATCGACATTCGTACTTAATTTTAGGACTTTACAAGTCTGGTACTCTTTAGATTTGAGTTGTAGTAATTAATTATTGGTATCATCTTAAAGCTGTAAAGTGTACCTAAAAAGTCTAGTATATACTTTTGCTGTAAAGTTTAAGAACTTAAAAAAATAAGATGTAAACCAAGCATGTCGTAAGCGACACCAAATCAACCAAGTCCAAATCCTAAGTAGTAATTTCGTAAATTTTAGCAAATGATGAGACAAATATTTAAGATTTTTTAAATAATTCACAAATATAAAGACTACTCTTTTAATTCTCAGCAACATAAACAGTTACACTCATCTAGTAATTAAATAAAAAAATAAAATGTACAGCATGTCGTAAGCGACACCTACATGTTGTAAACGACACGTACGAATTCAAACAAATAATCGCACATATTTTCGACAAAATATATATTCCTGCGTGTCGATTGCATGTTGTTTCTCTTTTAGTACTTCTCCATCACAATACTAAACATGAAATTTGGAAATTCCAAGTATTGTATCTACTTTTTCCCAAGGTATTTTTTGGGCCACTGTGGTGTCTATTTCTACCTGTGATATATTATATTATTAGGATTCCGTACCTCAAAAGGTAACACTGAACCCTTATAAAACCACTTTTTTGAGCGCCCGTCAGTCTGCCTGTCTGTCAAGACTATTTATCTCGGGAACGCGTGGAGGTATAAAGTTGAAATTAGTACCATAATACTTAGGTATAGGTACTTAATATTTCGACACTCTTGGGAATCATTTAAAGGGCAATTCCCGTTGACCTAGAAATAACTATGGAATTTGCCAAAACTATTATTATAGTTTTGCCAAATTCTAATGTGTACGTCAGTTTTCTTACGTTGTTGAAGTTAAGTTTGTCGCTCAGTATAGTTTAACTTTTCGTAAAACAACATCTAAGTATATGTGCAGTACTTTCATAGCTCGTATGACTTGACCGGTTTTTTAAACTGCCTTGCTTCATGTTTGAACGTATTTCTACGGATGTAGGCGTGAGGTAGACTGTAAACCTGATAAAGTTTACGCTAGAGCCTCATATGACCTGACTGAAGCCAGATTTTGGAGTTTTTCTTTTCCGTTCAGTTCACTTTTGCTTTCTTATATTAACCCTTCATTCTTCCGCTTGTGATAAGTTAGACACGTTTTTTTTTATTTGTCTGAATAGTTTTAATTCACTCGCACTCCCTTTTACTGAAGTCTAGAACTTTAAGGATTTTTTCAGACGTGATTTTCTCAATCTAAGTGCGTTCCAGCTAAGATTTGATTCATCCATTAGAAAATTGGACCAATCAGTCTCGTATTAAAGTAAAAATAACGTTTAGTTTAACGACTTTCATAAACACATGTCGTAAGCGACCGCTACCTTTGAAAGGGATAAAACTAAATAAACACGCAAATAACTAAAATTACTCTGCTCCACAATGTGACCCGTGACGAACACTGGTTAGATTATAGGCTTTGAAAGACATCTACCACCAAGTTCAGGTCATAAACTACAAATTATGTTCCTACGGTATACACTAATGAGTTTGAAGTTGAAGTCAATTTCTAACCAAATAAATGAAAACAACACAATTTGAGCAGTTATTCTATTATTCGGACTGGAAAAACAAATGTGCTGTTGCCTTGAGGTTGCCTCATACAGCATGGAGGGAAATGTTTCAGCAGTTAGCAGTATGGCGTCAGATACAGTGACTGTGAAAGAGGAACCGGTATGGGAGCAAGTGACCGGCTCGCACAGTGTGAGCGAGGCGGCCGCACTCGCGGGCTTGTATACTGATCACGACGTGAAGGAGGAGCTGGTGATCGGGCCGGAGGTGCTGCAGCCCCCTGATGCCGTGTTTACAGCAGGTGGTTAATATTATTATTTTTTAGTGCACTATAGCTGAATTCCGCATATCTATCAATTTCCTTTAGTTGTTGTGATATCAGTCCCTGATACAAAATACGCTCGCAAATCGCAAGTGTGATAAGGCTCTAAGACTCAAATCAATCAGCACTCAAATGACGACACCTTGTGGAAAATTGACAGTCGTAGCCTATAGAAGAACAGCGCTACAAGTTTTATACTAAATCCGCCTTAGTAATAGTCCGACTTATGATTTACTGCGCTGTGACCAATTACCTTTCGCCTACGGTCTTTTAAAATGAGGAACAAATAGATTTTTAATCGTTAATTGTAATATTTTCAAAAATATAAAAAGGGAATATACATAATTTTTTTATCCTTTATTTGATGATATTGGAAAATGAGTAAAAAAATTAAATGTTGTGAATTCGAGTACTTGGAACGTTTCTCTCTAACCACTTTTTGTGGGGTTTTTTTTTGCGACTGTACGGTCCACATACCGCACATTGCCATCTCAGCGAAATAACCAACAATCGCGTAAAGCATTGACATACGCGCCAGTACACGTTCATATTTGACAACAACCACGCGTGTCCTCATTAGCATTATCATTCATAATATCGCGCTTTTATAGTTTACTTTGACATTATAATTAAAGTGTGTATTTTCGACTATATTAGTGAGTTATTATTACATCCAGCAAATAACATTTCATAATTGGTGTATGTGACACTAGCAGCCCGTACATCAATTTGGTCCTTCGAGCAGAAAAGTAGTGTTCTTGAGTGTCCAAAGTGCAGTATCGCATCGGTTTGACTGGCCTCCCACAAGCGGGTCTCACCAGTCAGATTGAGAAGGCGTCTACACTGTACATAGGAAACAGGAACATTGCTTTACCAGCATCGCAGCACTAGCAGCTGCATCACAGAGCATAACAGCAACTATACAGCAGATCATCAGCAACTTGTGCAGTTAAGTATCTATTTACTATCAAAATGGGATCTATTCAGGAGATATTGGATACCCAATCTCAGCTTATGGAAGCTATGAGAAAGTTTCTTGAAAACTTTAAAAAAGACGGAGCAGACCGCAAGACGCCCGAAAGGATCCCAAGAAGGTTACAAATTCTTGACCAGTATTGGGCCGAATTTCAAGCAAACCACGAGAAGCTTTGTGAAGGGAAACACTTTGATCATCCTTACTTCTCCGAAAATCAATACGGCGTCACGGAGCAATTTTACCTGGCCACAAGGCAGCATGTTAACGCCTTTATGAAGGTGGAACGTAAGCCAGTCGTTACACTAGCAGACCCAACAACATCAAAAATAGGACTATCGCCCCAGCCAAGTCCTCGCGACCGTGCGGATCCACCCCGCCAAGATCAACCCCCAGTACAACCAACGGAAACGCCTTGGTCGGGAACTACAAGCAATGATGATGTTGCCCGTACCAACACAGGAGCAATAGAAACAGCAACCCGCGGATCGCTCAGCAAAACTGACGAGATGTTACGTAAGCAAGCCAGCAACTTTAGAGCATTCGTCAGAACTATATCTAACATAACCTTGGAACATATCAACGAAAAGTGGGAGTTTGAGGATGCCCTCAAGGCTCTACAAGCACGATGGACTGCCATAGATGCCCTACACTGGGAAATCGACAGCATTCTAGAAACAAAAAACGTAACATACGAGATGAGCTACAACACTTACGAAATGCAGTTTAACAAAATCAAAAAAGAAATCAATACCAAGATGTGGTCGGTCACCCACAGAGAAAAATCAACCCCTAAAATGGATATTCCCATTTTTAGCGGCAGTTATCAGCATTGGACGTCCTTCAAGGACTTATTTACAGAAGCAATCCATGCTAACCCATCTCTCCCAAACGCTCAGAAAATGCAATTTCTCAAGAGCAAACTAAAAGGAGAAGCAGAAAAACTGATCCAGCATTTACTTATCAGTTCAGAAAACTATCAGACATGTTGGGATATTTTAAATCATAGATACAACAACAAAAAGATGATTTTTTCATCTCATATCAACATTTTACTAAGCCTTCCCAACACACAGCAACATTCAGCAGCATCTATCAAAAAAATTCATGACACAACCAATGAATGTCTACACGCCATCAAAAATCTTGGAGTAGACACAGCGACGTGGGATCCAATCATAGTGCATCTGCTCACTCAAAAACTGGACGCGGAAACGCACAACGATTACGTGGAGTCCTTGAAAACACCACGTGAATTACCAACTCTTGAAGACTTTTTAGAGTTCTTAGAAAACAAATTTACATCATTGGAATCATCCCGTCGCAGACCAGATTTATCAAAATCATATCAGAATCATCAGCATCAAAATGAACCTTCAACAAGCAACAAGAAGTTTCATTCTTACAAAGCATATAGCACTAATCAGAACATGAATGCCAAATCATATTCATTTACAAAAACATCAAACAATTATAATGAACATTATAAATGTCCACATTGTCAGAATGACCATAAGTTATTTGCCTGTAAGGCATTTCTCGGATTACAAACTGGCAACAAGCGGGAAGTAATTGCGAAATACAATTTATGTAGAAATTGCTTATACGATCATAAAGGCAAAGAGTGTCATTCGCTCAAACGATGCCGCGTTTGTAGCGGAAATTACAACACGTTACTTCACGATGCCTACGGTTACCCGAGCCCGAGCACATCAAATCACAAAGCAATCGCCGTCGAAAACAAGAAACCTAACAATAGCAATAGCAACCTCGTGTCTCAAGAAGAATTACCAGAAATTCCTCTAGCAACAACATTAATCAAGGTCAAAGCAATGGACCAATCAATGGTAACTTTGAGAGCTCTAATTGATCAAGGTTCTCAAACAAGTTTGATTTCTGAAAAAGCAGCACAAATTTTGAGATTACCACGTGAACAATGCAAAGGTGTAATTTTCGGCATCGGCTCAAAAGAAAACAATTCCATCATTAACATAACTTGTACATCACTACACAATGAGTATACCTTTAACACAGATGTATGTATTATGCGAAACCTCATCAATAATTTGCCCAACAAATCATTCAAGAAACCGTCATGGGATTTCTTAGAAAACATTAATCTAGCGGACCCAGAGTTTTACACAAGCCGCCCGGTAGACATCTTATTTGGAGCCGACATTTATTCTGATATCATACAAGAAGGTATCATCAGACACGGAAAAAGCCATCCTCTGTTACAAAAAACACGCCTAGGTTGGATTTTGACTGGAAATGTGCAGACGCTGCAATGTAACGTTGTTCTCAACAACGTAGAAGATATTCACAAATTTTGGTCGGTGGAAGATATATCAGAAACATCAAACATGTCACAAGAAGACCTCGACTGTTTACATCATTATCAGAAAACAACAACTCGCAACGAAGAAGGCCGTTATATCGTGAGCATGCCTTTTAAAACAGATTTTGAGGAAAAACTAGGAGCTACGAAACCTATGGCCGTGGCACAATTTCGTCAACTCGAAAACAAATTTATCAGACAGCCGAAATTAGCAGAAGCATACAAAGAATTTATCACTGAATATCAATCACTAAATCATACGGTTGAGTGTACTAGCAACGAGACACCCAGTTGCTACTTACCTCACCATAGCGTCGAGCGCGCGGAATCAACGACGTCGGCATTACGCGTTGTTTTCAACGCATCGGCAAAAATGACAACTGGCTACACTTTGAACGATTTAATGCACCGAGGCCCGAATTTACAACAGGACCTTATGAGCCTCATCCTGCGATGGCGACAATATCAATACGCATATACCGCCGACATAGCAAAAATGTTCAGACAAGTATTGATGACCCCTGAACATCAGCAATTCCAAAAAATAGTATGGAGATTATCACCAAATGAGCCGTTGCGGGAATTCAAATTAGCAACTATCACGTATGGGACCAAGGCAGCTCCCTTCCTCGCCATGATGACCTTGAGGCAGCTAGCCATAGACGAAGGTCATAAGTACCCAAATAGCAGAGCAGCACAAGCATTACAAGAAGAATTTTATATGGACGACCTTGTTAGTGGAAGTTTCACTTTAGAATCAGCAAAACAGCTACAATCGATCGAGTCGTCATCAGTCGTCATACCTATCGGACGTGTCGATTAATAAAATAAATATATGACGGCGCGCAGGCAAATATGATGCCGGTTATTAATAGTTTGATTTGATTATCCGATTTTCTGTGTTATTTAAACGGTTAATTTGATTTTAAGATTGTAAATCGTAATAGTAACTAGTGTTGTTTACATCAATGAAATAGTTGAGGGTAACTTTAGATAATGCTTGACATTAATAAAAATGTTGAAGGTATATTGAAATAAGAGCGGGGCACCCCGAATAGGGTAGTAGGCAGACGCCAGTCGGTGACAGCTGGTCACTTGACGGACAGCTGGGCACGAGTGTGCATGCATACTAACCTATTGGCTCTCAATCAGTGTTTATCTTGTTAATCTTTCTTTATTTTGATTCCGAGTGTGTTTAAATAAAACCAGTGCTTGTTATTTGTTATAAAAGTGATTTTATTTCTGTGCTTTCGCCATCTTGACTCCATAATGAGTGATACCGATGACGGACGTTTTGCCGATCGTCCTACTGCCTTTCCCGGTGCTTCTATATCAGAAGTTGGGATAGTGTCTACGGGCCACTGAGCGAAAAGATGGAACTCGAAGCAAACACAATGAAACAACCAAAAATTTGTGGCTACTCTTCGAAATACTACGAACCTGACGGCTCTAAATCAGGACACAGAGGCATTAAAACACAGCTAACAGCGTCACAGATACGAAAACGTATGAAAACAAATGATGTTTGCACTGTTTTAATTGCGAGAGAAACGGACATGAAAAATTCGATTGTTTACTTCATATAAAAGAAAAACCACCGGGGCTACAACTTACCACCTCGGCGACAAAAGCCAGCAGTTAACAGCAAACTACATCAAAGTTCATTGTTTGCTTCAAGAACAGCGGGACATATCGTCAGTCGTTGCACCAGTGGAAGTGACCCAGAAGCGACAGTCAACTACGACTGACGCATGGACGTAGGCACCATGGCCCCACCGACAGATTTTAAAATCACATCAGGTCAGTCGTTAACTTGTCACTACGATTCCGATATAGTAATCACTAAAAGAAAGTGTAGACTGATGTGATGCTGGGGTAGACTTGAGTCGCATTTGTTCAGTTTAGTGGGTATTTGTCAAAAAAAAAAGTATTTCCGAGTACTGGTAAAAGCAACCCTCCAAGTAAACGTTGAATATTGCGTGCTAGAAATTAATAATCATTTGAAAGAAAGTTTATTGGACGTTTTTGTAACGATTGTTTTCGTAGTGATATAAAATGACCAGACGCAAAATTTTGCTACAGAGATTTGGTGTTGAGTGATATGACCACTACATAGTTTACCATTATTCAAGTTTAGGATTTAAAAATTGCGCCATGAGGGTGCATCAATCATACACAGTACTTAGTAGTAGGCCCCTACTAATAATCGGCTGCGTTAATAATCTACCCTCTGCTTATGATTTTCCAATCGTTCTGTAGAATTGAATTTGTTGACGTCTTGAATAGTTTCTTACTCGGTGTACTTTATCTGGCGTATAGTTTTTTTTAGCGCCTGTAACTTCCGTAAGAGCTGGTGAGCTTGAGATTTGTTTAAACGATCCTAATGTTACTTTTAACTGTGGTGATCGCTATAGCCTAAAATATTTAAACAGGAGACATTAGGAAAATATTAGGACACAAGAATTTGAAATTGAAGTTTGATTTTTATCATTTTTACTGTTTCACAATCGGTAAAGTCTTGGTAATCCAAAAACTATCATACAAAGTAAAGCTTGTTATTTAAGTGCAAATAATGATTTAATTAAAATATTTTCTTGTATCTACGTCGTGGATTAGATGTTCTCATCGTATCATAATTTAAGTGTAACTTTGTTAGATTGATTTGAGTTACCTTTTTTTGTTGGATTTAAGGTTAGAATGACCGAGCTTTGTGATACTGTGCTTGGAGTTTCTGTTTCAGGAAAAAAATACGCGAACTTAGCAGCATTATCAGCGACGCCATGGGTCGTCTGCTTTAGCTGCCACGGTACGAGTCGTGACGGAAAGAACTGCCAGGCCAGCGACAGGGCGATTTTACTGAGAAAAGAGTTAACATGTATGGCGTCGACACACCATATGAGGCAATCTGGTGAGAAGTTTTCATTTTGTTTCGATCTGAGACGTAGGCCTTAAAGTGGATAATTTTGACAGCTTAGAGACTGACGTAACCGGACATAGACTTAGATTCTGTTAGAGAGCAGTCAGCACGAGACATATAAACTAGTGCTTCTTACGATAAGGGCAGGTTCGATAGCACCAAAGCCAAAGTTAAAAAGTTTAAAGTAGGTGATTACGTACTTTTGGAAAACCACGAGCGTAACTAAACAAAATTAGATTCAAAATTTAAGGGCCATATTTAGTGGTTGAGTTGTTGGATGGCCATTGGCGATAGATATCTACTGAAGGCTCTCAATTCTAATAGAACCTATACAAGTACCTACGCACGATCGCGTGCGTTCTATGCCAGTGTTATGTTCCATTAGAGTTGAGCGCCGGACTAGAAGGCCCTATTAATCAGGCTAAGACAGAATGTGCCGATGACGGCGATGGTTAGTAATTGTGATTTCAAATACCATGCTTGCTTGTAATAGCGCCCCCATATGTGTCAACGATGGGCCTGCGTGGATCCACCTAGTATGTGTGACACTCACTAGGCCTGCGTGGCACCGACAGACCTGTGTGGCTCCGACTGGCCTGTGTGGCTCCGACTGGCCTGTGTGGCTCCGACTGGCCTGTGTGGCTCCGACTGGCCTGTGTGGCTCCGACTGGCCTGTGTGGCTCCGATTGGTCTGTGTGGCACCGACTGGCCTTTGTGGCACCGACTGGCATGTGTGGCTCCAATTGGCCTGTTCCCGACTAGCCGTTAGCATACATTTGGCCACTGTGTGTGGTAAACATTGGGTCAGGGTGACCGAGTAGTGAATAAAGTCAACCATTGTCTTTTACTTGTCCGCAGGTGCTGACAGTGTTGAGGCACATACATCTGCACACGAGGACGTGTGAATACGCAGGACGGCCGTGACGGCGCGCAGGCAAATATGATGCCGGTTATTAATAGTTTGATTTGATTATCCGATTTTCTGTGTTATTTAAACGGTTAATTTGATTTTAAGATTGTAAATCGTAATAGTAACTAGTGTTGTTTACATCAATGAAATAGTTGAGGGTAACTTTAGATAATGCTTGACATTAATAAAAATGTTGAAGGTATATTGAAATAAGAGCGGGGCACCCCGAATAGGGTAGTAGGCAGACGCCAGTCGGTGACAGCTGGTCACTTGACGGACAGCTGGGCACGAGTGTGCATGCATACTAACCTATTGGCTCTCAATCAGTGTTTATCTTGTTAATCTTTCTTTATTTTGATTCCGAGTGTGTTTAAATAAAACCAGTGCTTGTTATTTGTTATAAAAGTGATTTTATTTCTGTGCTTTCGCCATCTTGACTCCATAATGAGTGATACCGATGACGGACGTTTTGCCGATCGTCCTACTGCCTTTCCCGGTGCTTCTATATATATAATCATTTTAATACGTGACCTAGCTCTTAACGTTACGCGGAAGCAAGTATCTGTGTCACGGCATAGTACTTGCTAGTGAGAATGTTTAGACTTTAATCATTAACGGAGTGTATGAAAAATGGATCCAAGTAGTCCATTTAACCGGAGCGGACTAACGCGCCGCAGCCCGCCGCCCTCGCCCACGCCGCCGCCCTCGCAGCCCGCGCCGCCCGCCCCGCCCGAGCCGCGCGCACAGCACGAGCTCGAGCCCCTGGCGTGCGTGGCCACCGCGGACCTCCAAGCATGGATGAAGAACATCGAGACCTACCTAAATGAAGTGTGCAACATCGCTTCGGAAGGTAAATTAAACTCTGAGCAGAAATCCAAAATTAACACCCTGTGCCGCAAAGTGGGCCATTCATCGTCGCAAATGGCAATCGAGTACCAGTCCTTGAAACAAAAAGCTATTCAGGCCTATAACTCTCATAAGATCTATAAGGAAAATGTAGACCTATCTCTGCGCTTCCAGGAATTACAGAAATGTATACAAGAGTCCACTTTAGCCTGCCCCGGGCAAATTTCTTTTGCGGATGTGCTCAAGAAAAACACCGGTAGTCGTATCCAGCCCTCTAACGTCAGCTCGGTAGCTATCTACCCGACGGACAAATTAAAATCGAGTGAGGAAACAAAATCCCTCGTTCAACAAATTATTAGGCCTGATGAAATGAAATTGCACGTGAGAGGGATGCGCAAAGTGAAAAATGGTGGTGTGATTATCAGTACTGAGTCCAAGGAGGATATCTTGAAACTCAAGCAGTTGCAGCAACTAACAACTTCGGGCCTCACTGTGGATGAGCCTCAAAAACGAAAGCCCAGAATAGTAGTTGTCGGGGTGCCCGCGGCTATGCAAGAAGCAGAAGTTTTTAAATGTATATTTCAGCAGAACCTAGCCGACAAACTTCAAGACCTGACCCTGGAAAAGTTTTTATCATCATCCAAATTGAGCCACAAATCGGGGAAGAAGGACGCCGAAAACTGCAACTACATCATTGAAGTCCCAGCTTTTATTCGTAAGGTCCTAATCAATAATGACAGAGTTTTTGTCAATTGGTCGTCGTGCCCTGTAAGAGATTTTACTCTCGTTACAAGGTGCTACAAATGCCAGCAATATGGTCATGCGGCGAAATCATGTAAGACGGACACTAGTATTTGCGGGCATTGCGGAGATCTAGGGCACGCAATAAAGGAGTGCCCTAAGAAGGCAGAACCACCGAAATGTGCGACATGTTTGCACTACAAAAAGCCGAGTAATCACCAAACCGGGACTCCTGAATGCCCAGCTAGAAAAATGGCAGAAAAAAGGTACCAAAATTCAATAGATTATGAAGGCGCCTGAGAGCGCCTCTTTAAGTTATCCTTTTCTGAACTTTTTTTTTCTTGATAGTTTAGTACCTACGTGTACATTATGAGTGATAGTTTACTTTCTGACCTAGATAACTTCTCTGTATCCGAATCTAAAGCCTGTGATGTCGAATTATGCAAACAATATATTTGCCCAGGTCGTAATCCGCTTTCCATACTAACGCAAAATATACGAAGTATATTTAAAAATTTTCATAATTTTAATGTTTTTCAGCAAAGATTAGGTATAAATAGCGATGTTGTTGTTTTGACTGAATGTTGGCTAAGTAAATATAGCAATTTACCTAACATAACAGGTTATAATATATTTAGCAGTACGATTAATTACAACCAAAACGACGGGGTAGTAGTTTACGTTAGAAATAATTTAAGTGTCACGGTTGAAGAACCCAATATATTAGAATGTAATCGACTTTTAATTAAAATAGGATCAGACTTAGCAATATTAGCTTTGTATAGACCCCCTTCTTTTAAAAATGTAACCATTTTCACTGATTCCCTAGGCCAAACATTAAGTAATTTAAAGTCATTTAAAAATGTAATTCTGATAGGAGACATTAATATTGACATTCTCCCAGGAAAAAATGACTCCGCATCTGAGAGCTATCTCAACTTATGCTCCTTTCATGGCTTACTCCCAGCACACACGCTTCCAACTCATCAAAGTGGCTCCTGTTTAGATCATATCTTGCTTAAATCAGATTTCCCGGCTCTCGCACTAATTGCTAACTCCACCGTAACCGATCACAGAGCTGCCCTGTTGACCTTGTTTCAAAAACAACCTCATAAAACTCGCGCGCAAATAATCACAAAATTAAATGTAAACAAACTTGAAGACGATTTATGCAACATTGACTTTGCCCCCGTTTACAATTCTGCTGACGCAAATTTTTGCATGTCGTACCTGCTTCAAAGTGTACAACAAGCAATATGTAGCAATACAATAGAAAAAAATATAAGCAATAAGTATTTAAATATTAAGCCGTGGATTACTCCCGGTCTTATACGCTGTATGAGACACAGAGATAAGCTACATTCTAAGGCCAAATCGAACCCTGCCAATTTAGTACTGCAAATAGCGTACAAAAGATATCGAAATTTTTGTAATGACTTACTCAAAAAAGTTAAAACCAGCTACGATAAAAAACAACTAGAACTGGCTGGTACAAACAGTAAATTAATTTGGAAATGTATTAAAAAATTAACATATACGACGAAACAACGTAAATCGTCTTCGGGTTTATTACACTCGCACTCATCCCAATTAACATCTGTCAATAACGCAAATGATTTTTTCGTAAACATAGGGAAAAACCTAGCAGAAAAAGTAAAGAAAGATTTTCCTGCTCCTCCTCATAACTTATCTTCAATCAACTTCAGTACTTTAAAGTCATTTGTGTTATTAAATACTGATGAAGAAGAGGTTGAAAGAATTATTATGGGCTTAAAAGACGATTCCGCGGTTGGTTGGGATGGTATCTCAAATAAAATTTTAAAACAATTCAAGCACATCCTGGTTCCACCACTCACGCAGGTCTTTCGAAAATGCCTCTCAGAAGGAATCTTTCCTAAATGTCTGAAAAAAGCTGTCATTGTTCCTGTATACAAATCCGGCGCTAAAGACGAAATAGCGAACTATAGACCCATTTCTCTTCTACCATCGACATCTAAAATCCTTGAAAAAATTATCAATAATAGACTTGTCCAATATTTGGAGAAACATTCTATCTTGTCAAAAACCCAATTTGGTTTTCGCTCTAAATTGTCAACTGCCGATGCGGTCCATGAATTGACTGACCACGTAGTTCAGGAACTTGACAGGGGCAACCAGACAATAGGTATATTTCTGGACCTTGCTAAAGCTTTTGACACCGTCTCTGTTTCCATTCTACTACACAAGCTTGAAGCAATAGGCGTAAGAGGCACCCAACTCAAACTATTCGCAAACTATCTCGATGAGCGCACTCAATGCATAAAAATAGACAATGTTGTCAGCTCTGACCTGAAAAACACTTGTTTTGGGGTCCCCCAAGGAAGTATACTAGGCCCTACACTGTTTTTAATTTATATTAATGATCTCTGTAATTTGAAAGTGGATAGCGGCAAAATTATTTCCTACGCGGATGACACTGTTCTACTTTTTTCTGCAAAAACAATAGATGCAGTTTATACGTATGCGCAACGAGGCTTGAGCACTGTTAATAACTGGCTTCAACAGCATCTACTTACACTTAATTCGGACAAAACTAACTACATAAAGTTTTCCATGCGCAAATCTAATTTAACACCAAATAACCCCAAGCTCTACTCGCACAACTGTAAGGACCCCAATAAAACACAATGCAAATGTCCAGATATAACCGCAGTTACCAAAATTAAGTATTTAGGAATCATAATTGATGATACTCTCTCTTTTAAATATCACATCGCAGTGTTATGCAATAGAGTTCGTAAGTTGATATTTGTTTTCAAAAAACTGCGTTCATTTGCGGACCCACAGTTAATCAAACGAGTCTATTTTGCCCTATGTGAATCGATATTAACGTACTGCATTTCCTCATGGGGCGGCCTGGCCAAAACTACATTATTAAACTTAGAAAGAGCTCAAAGAGCAATTCTAAAGGTTTCCACTTCCCGTCCCTTCCTCTTCCCTACTAACCTTCTTTATAAGTCTTGTGAAGTACTAACCGTTCGGCAACTATTTATACTAAGCACGGTCCTTAAACAGCACGCTGCAATCCCTTATAGCACTGAGTATACTAATAAACGGCGCAAGGATATTGTTTGCTCTAAAACTATTCGAAGGAGTCACTTCTGTTTTAGATTTTTTGTTTCGCTGGGTCCTCTCCTGTACAGTAGGCTTAATACGAAGCTGGATATATATCCGCTCAGTTACGCGAAATGTAAGAAAACACTCCGGGAAGCACTACAAAATATGTCATACGAAGATACAGAGAAGTTACTGATTGTTCTAAATTGATTTTCTTGTATTCATTCTAATTAAATATTGTTGTATCCGATCTATAATTTATCATTTAATGTGTTTATGATTATTTATTTAAGAAATTTTTAATAAGTTAGTCCTCTTTATGCCTGAAACACAGGGAATCCTAGTTCAGGCGCATGTAATATTTTTGCCAAGTAGAATGTTATAGCTATAGTTATTATTAATTGTTAAATAAGTTATTATTCAATAAATATCTTATCTTATCTTATCTTATCTTATCTTATCTAATCAGATTTAATACAGCTTCTTAAATCAGGAGGCTTTAATCTACGAAAATGGTCATCGAATAAGGCCGAACTCCTACAAGATGTCAGCATAACACAAAACAAAGAAGAAGAATTCAACTTCAAGCATTTAGAATCAACAACAAAAACACTCGGCATCAAGTGGAACCCAATCGAAGATCAGTTTACATTTCAGTTGAAAAGCAACTTTACAGGGACACCGAAGACATTGACCAAAAGGTCACTATTATCAGAAATTTCAAAAATATTTGACCCCGTTGGCTGGTATACGCCTTTAACCACCAAATGCAAACTCCTGTTTAAGCAAGTCTGGCTATCTAACATACAATGGGATGATGAACTTCCCGGAAGCAACAGAACAGAATGGGAGAAAATTCGATGTGACCTTCAGTACATCAACGACTTCAAAATTCCAAGATGGTACCAGACCGGCGAGTCCGACAGCATTGAATTGCATGGATTTTGCGATTCGTCAATAAAAGCATTTGCCTGTGTTGTATACTGTAAAGTTAACGACAAGATAACACTGGTAGCAGGAAAATCAAGATTAATACCAGAAAACAAAAATCTAAGCCTGCCGAAATTAGAATTATCAGGGGGCCTATTATTGGCCAAACTAATGAACAAAATACAGCAAGCATTGACGGGTCATCATATCAAGGTCTTTGGGTGGACCGACTCGACCGCTGTCCTTGGATGGCTTCAAGGAGATAGCGGAAGATGGAAACCATTTGTAGCCAATCGAGTTGAGCAGATAAAGCAAATTATCCCGTCGAGCAACTGGCGATATATCAAATCAGGTGATAATCCAGCTGACAGCGCAAGCCGTGGCATGTCCGGAGCGCAATTAAAGCAGCATTTGTTATGGTGGAATGGACCCGCTTTCCTACCATCATTCAACGAAAAACATAAAATAGATCACCCAGCCTACGTCACAGATCAAGAAGTACGCAAAACAAAGCTTACTAACGTCACGACGGCACGTCACAGCGATGACGACATAATACAATACATATTAAACAAATTCAGCACAATGACGCGAGCAGTACGCGTACTCGCATGGATACTACGAGCGATAACACCGAACACAGAGCAAACCGTTTACTTGACGGTTACAGAGCTAGATCGAGCCAGAATAAAAATCATTAAATATGTGCAGGAACGTGACTATCAAGACGAAATCAGTAAACTTAAATCACATAAACAAATACACAAAAGCAGCAAGATTCTGGAACTCAACCCATTTCTCGACGATCAAGGACTACTACGAGTTGGAGGCAGACTTAAGCATGCAAATTTAAGCAAAAATAAAAAAACATCCGTACATCATTCCGCATCAAGGCCGTCTGACCGAGCTTATCATAGATCACGCGCACCGCACTATGTTGCACGGGGGCGCACGCCTAACATTATCAGAAATCCGTAACACTTTCTGGATAATAGGCGGAAACAGAGCAGTAAAAAAAAGGTTACAGCCTTGCGTGAAATGCAAGAAGATCAAAGCAAAACGCTTGCACCAACTTATGGGTGATTTACCCGAGGCCAGAATCAACCCCTCGCGACCCTTTGAGCATACAGGCCTTATCAAACGCCCCATAGTTAAATTGTCGCTACTCTCAACCGACACGTCATTAAACTCAGCATACAAATCATTGAAGATATCACAATCAGAAGCAAGCACTGACAACGTAGCCGGCGAACAGAAAACACAGCAATCAAATGTCGGAACTACGGGACAGAAGAAATTTTCGAAAAAGGGCTCAAGGACATCAATTTTCACATCAATGGCCTTACTCGTATCATTATTTTTATTCATGGTCGTCTCAACCGGGCACTGCCACTACAACATCACTAAACTGAGCAAATCACTTTATTTGGACCGAGTATCAAGCATGCAAGTCATACATGACGAATGGAAGCTGGTCGTATATTAAGACATGGACCCATATTGGGACGGCTCCGCAACATTTGAAAAATACCTGAAGCAAATCGAAAATGTTTGTTCTAAAACAAATATCAAACATCTTTGTGACATTGTAATGTTACAATTACATCACAGCGATAGCGAGCTACGATACTATAATAGCATGCTACTGAGTCAGCGCTTTGAGTCACACATACGAGAACGCCGCGGCCTTGTGGACGGCGTAGGCTACATCGCTAATAGCCTCTTCGGAGTCCTAGATCAACGATTTGCTGACCAGTACGAAAAAGACATCACTATTATCAACAACAATCGGAAACACCTGGCTCTGCTATGGAAAAATCAAACATCGGTAGTCGAAGCAGAGTACAATTTGCTCAAACGAACAGAAGCGGCAATCAATAAACAACACAAAGTCATCAACCAACATTTGAACAATTTAATAAACGCCACCAATACGCTGAACACAGAAGTTCAAAATACAGAAATAATGAATGAATTGGCACTGTCAACAATCATCGCCAACAATATGCTTATCAAACTAAAATCAATTCAAGACACATTATTAGATACAATAACGGATATTCACCACGGCATGTTTAACATTCACCTACTGTCACCCGAGCAACTACGCAGCGAACTAAGCATTATCTCAGGACAGTTATCTCAAGACTTATCATTGCCCATCAACAACATACAAACAGGGATGGCGAACATTTATCATTTACTGAAAGTTAAAGCAAGAGTTACGCAGCGATATGTAATTTTCGAAATTAAAATCCCACTGGTCAATAGAGAGAGCTTTGACTTATACAAAATTATATTGATCCCACAACAATACAAGAATAAATCAATCAGCGTGGTACCAGTGTCCAGCCACGTAGCTATCAATTTACGCAAGGATACCTATCTCATTATGTCAGAAAAAGACATACAACAGTGTCTCCGATATGAAGAATCTATTCGACTTTGCCGCACAAAAAAGCCAGTCTTTCATTTCAAGTCAGATGAAAGTCTTTGCATCAAGGATCAGATGACAAACCAATGTCTTACTACTATCGCAACATGCCGAAATAGTTGGACGGAATTAAACAATATAAACACGTACCTATACTACTGTTGTGATAAATGCACACTACGAATCATATGCGAGGATCGAGTTACGGCAACGCAGACAGAGAGTGCCGGGGTTATCGTACTCGGTCAGAGCTGCGTCATCAAGGGCGAAGACTTCACGGTATTCTCCCATAAGGATCACTGGAGTGAAATTAAAACTACATCGGACATTTACACACCAGAAATCGCGCAGATAAATCACATAATAAATATTTCACTCCCACTATCAGAAATCAACATCACTGATAACAGAGTTGAACTCGAACAAATTAAAAGTCAAATTCAACAAATGAAGACTGAAACACCTTTAAAAGAAAACATTTCATATCACGACGTGCACCAGTACTCCATCATTTACATCTTACTTGTTGGTGCGCTCATAGCAATTGGAGCAGCCATCCTTCGCCGCTTGCGCAGTCGCCGCAGCGGGAGCGCCGACATTCGTTCGGAACTACAGGAACAGCAGCTATCATCTGTCGCAACCCACGCTCCACAAATTCAACCTAGAATCCTGGGACATTCGTCAAGACAAACTTCGATTGTTCAATTGGAATTAGAAGCATTACCCAGCAATCCTAGTATTCGCAAGACGACGAAGCAAAACAAAGCTACCTCACCTATTTTGCACTAAGACTAGTTTCCAGGACAGCGGCAGTTTATAATTTAGAAATTTATAAGTTTTAATGTTTTATTTTGTATCAATTGCTTTTATCATAAAACTTGTATCACTTTTCATCTCACGCTTCTCTCGCGGGGCAGCATGTACGGTCCACATACCGCACATTGCCATCTCAGCGAAATAACCAACAATCGCGTAAAGCATTGACATACGCGCCAGTACACGTTCATATTTGACAACAACCACGCGTGTCCTCATTAGCATTATCATTCATAATATCGCGCTTTTATAGTTTACTTTGACATTATAATTAAAGTGTGTATTTTCGACTATATTAGTGAGTTATTATTACATCCAGCAAATAACATTTCATAATTGGTGTATGTGACACTAGCAGCCCGTACAGCGACCATGGCAACCCAACATTTTGACGTCATTATATGTCTTTCTCTTACGCCTGGTCGCTCTGTGGCAAATCTATAACTACTATACTATATCTATGTTAGAATGACAGTAAAAAAGTCAAAACAGACGTTGCTACGAAACGATGTCAAGTATATGACAACTTGTTTAACAGTCATAAAAAAAAAATTGGCAGTTTTTAAAAGAATTGTTATGAGTCTGATTTTAATCTTAGATATAAGAAATTATAACTGCTTTAATTATAAAATATTTTCAGATGCATGCAGTGGGTCGAGTTAGTGGGAAAAGAAGACTTGATAATAAAATACAAATTTAAGAATGTGTAACTGTGAAGTTTAATTATATTCATAAATTAACTCACGGAAGTTAAACTAATAATTAAATCAAAGCTCTTCGTTAATAATGCATCAAAGAATATATTTTAATAGAATAAGAATGTGACATGTAAACAACATTGCTAAGCAACAAAGTAAAACCATAAATAAGAATACGTTAAGCCATAGAAGAAAGGAGGTCTTTCTTTACAGTAACAATAAATAATTAGTACAAGTTTTTAATTTTATTTCGGGTCTACATTTAAGTCGAACCTTGTATTATAATAAATATTATATCATTATTATTATTATCCACTGTACAACATACGACTTAAATGTGGAGTCAAAACTAACCTAATTCCGAGAAAAAAAAATAGTTTACGTATTAGCCTTTATTTCAACCCTGTTCATTTTATCGATATCGATAAAAAACCGAGCCTATAGGCCGCTACACTATTTTAGTCTGTTAGGTTGGTACTACTGCTGTTTGTTGGTTCTTTGACGTACATTATGGTATCGGTTTGCCATGTAAACTGTTTCTTGACTGATTCTATTGGCTAGTATGAGAGTCCCGCCTCTTAAAACGTAGTGATTATCATAGATATAATAGACCATAACTATTCCTTACTCTAAGGTGATTATATTCTCTTTGTCTTGTCCACGTACAGAAACAGAATAATAGAACAATAATAATATTAATAATAAACAAACAGCATATACTTACACTTTTATTTTTTGACGTGACAACGTCTTAAATTAGGTTGCGGCTCGGAGTCACTCATGAAAAAGTGTAACGCCCGTTCACGTCTGTTACGATGTTTTAGTCCCGCTAAAACTCGAGAACGGCTGAACCGATTTGGCTAATTTTAGTATTGAAATATTCGTGGAAGTCAAGGGAAGGTTTAAACGGTGAGAAAATAATGAATAAATGAGTGGAAAATAATAAAAACGATAATTTTATATTCCCATACAAATACAAACTGTTCGTACTTACCTGTCAAGTGTCAAACATATGATGTTTGTTCCATGTTTGTTCCGTCGGTTAAAAGACGAGAAAAAGACGTTGTCACGTAAAATCTTCCTTCGCCCGTAAAACCGACTTTACAGGCAACCATTTTTTTTTTCCAAGTTATTTGTAAATTTTATTGTTAATTGTTTGATCCAACATGAATTTGCAAAATAGTATATTTTTATATTACTTAAAATAAGTTTAGTATTTATTGTTCTGAATTATTGAAGATGGAGATTGGAATGTGAATAGAAATAGTATCCGAACTTACTCCGTCGACGCCATTTTGTATCTAGCTTGACAATTGAATTATATTACAGGATTTACAGGTATACACATTGTATACACTAATGAGTTTGAAGCTTTGAAGTCAATTTCTAACCAAATAAATGAAACAACAACACAATTTGAGCAGTTATTCTATTATTCGGACTGAAAAAACAAATGTGCTGTTGCTTTGAGGTTGCCTCATACAGCATGGAGGGAAATGTTTCAGCAGTTAGCAGTATGGCGTCAGATACAGTGACTGTAAAAAAAAAAAAAATTTTTTTTGTGGAAGAGGAACCGGTATGGGAGCAAGTGACCGGCTCGCACAGTGTGACCGAGGCGGCCGCACTCGCGGGCTTGTATACTGATCACGACGTGAAGGAGGAGCTGGTGATCGGGCCGGAGGTGCTGCAGCCCCCTGATGCCGTGTTTACAGCAGGTGGTTAATATTATTATTTATGAATGCTCTATAGCTGAATTCCGCATTTCCTTTAGTTGTTGTGATATCAGTATCTAATATCTATAAAAAAAAGTGGTGTTGATCTCATAGAATCCGACTTGGAAAAATTCTACTGTAATTCTGGGTTTCTGAATATCCTTGCTGTGTTATTTCAAATCTTATTTATATTATGGGTATACACTCATTTCAATCATGATAGACGACGCAGCTAATGAGTTTGAAGTCAATTTCTAACCAAATAGATGAAACAAACACAATTTTAGCAGTTATTCTATTATTCGGAAAAACATACATCATGGAGGGAAATGTTTCAGCAGTTAGCAGTATGGCGTCAGATACAGTGACTGTGAAAGAGGAACCGGTGTGGGAGCAAGTGACCGGCTCGCACAGAGTGAGCGAGGCGGCCGCACTCGCGGGCTTGTATACTGATCACGAAGTGAAGGAGGAGCTGGTGATCGGGCCGGAGGTGCTGCAGCCCCCTGATGCCGTGTTTACAGCAGGTGGTTAATATTATTATTTTTTAGTGCACTATAGCTGAATTCCGCATATCTATCAATTTCCTTTAGTTGTTGTGATATCAGTCCCTGATACATGTAAAAAAGGGGTTTTTAATTTTTTTTTTCTACCATAATAAATGGTGTCTGGCTTGTTTCACATATCATTTATTTTTCATACTTACTAGACGTGTGTACGCCGCCGCGGCGTGACATCGGCGTGGCCTTTGTGTACTTTGTATTTATGCACATACAAATAATGTAACCTGTACTATATATAAAGTAACCTGTACTTTATATTAAGTACAGGGTACACTGCGGCGTCGGTACAAAACCGGCAAGGCACACATGTCTAATACTTACTAATACTGAGATATAAAATCGTCTATAATGTAGGGTGTCTAGTGTTTATACCCAAATGTCAGGTCTAACTGGCTGGTCTGTCTGGCTATAAGGTTTGAGGACCTGGCCACCCTACACCTGGCACATGTGTTCTATGCCTACACATAGGGCCCATCTGGCATATCATATACAGGGTGTTCGGTAGAGCGATGTCAATAAAAAACAGGCGAGTAGAGGAGGTCATTAGCTACCTGAATCAGGTACTATTACCTTAAATTTGGCTAAGGGCTATTTAATACCGATTTTTTTTTAATTTTGAAAAAAAATTGCGAAATTTGGCCTTCAAGCTAAAAAAAACGAAAAACTGTACCGTTTTATCGTAAAAAAATAATTTTATTGTAATTTTGAATGTTGTGCTATTCAAATAAAATTAGTTTAGGCAGCAGATAACGACTTCAGAAAAAAATGAGAGCCCTAAAAGTTTAAGGAATGAGTACAAAAATCTTTCAACCTCAACTTTACACTGAAATAAAAAAATAAAAAAAAATACCAGAGTTCTTCCAATTTCCTGAAAACATCTACAGTTCATGACAATTCTAATGGTATGCCACATGCACAAAAAATCTCTAGAAAATTCGAGTTTTTTGCTAATAACTTCCACCCGGCCGTGAATGTAACGATTTCGATTTTTGGGAAAATTTACTTGTTTATTCCGAATGACTATTTACGCAATTGGAAAATGATGTCTAGCTCTAATTCACATTTCCTTTCTCTTTCTCTCATAGAAAGAGACTACCTAGATGTTATTGATAGGTACAGGGGTAGGTATTTATTCTGCTTTTAAGCTGATTCGGTGATTTGTTCGACGAACGCTAGTAACTACGTTCTCCTGGTCGTGAGAATGTTCATTACTTGCGAATGTTCAAGTAAATCAGCACCTTTAGCGTCGCGTCGGCTACAATCAGATAAGAAGTGTAAAGTAGCATTCACCAGTCATGGCTTACAAAGATTAGAACAAAGACTCCTAAATATCAATAACAACTTAATCCAGGTAGTCTTGGGGATCTTATTTTAAGACCACGCTTTTTTTCGTTTATGAGGGTCTTTTGTTCTAATCTCAGTAATCCATGACTGATGCAATGCTACTTTATCCCTTCTTATCTGATTGTAGCCGACGCGACGCTAAAGGTGCTGATTTACTTGAACATTCGCAAGTAATGAACATTCTCACGACCAGGAGAACGTAGTTACTAGCGTTCGTCGAACAAATCACCGAATCAGCTTAAAAGCAGAATAAATACCTACCCCTGTACCTATCAATAACATCTAGGTAGTCTCTCTCTATGAGAGAAAGAGAAAGGAAATGTGAATTAGAGCTAGACATCATTTTCCAATTGCGTAAATAGTCATTCGGAATAAACAAGTAAATTTTCCCAAAAATCGAAATCGTTACATTCACGGCCGGGTGGAAGTTATTAGCAAAAAACTCGAATTTTCTAGAGATTTGTTATGCATGTGGCATACCATTAGAATTGTCATGAACTGTAGATGTTTTCAGGAAATTGGAAGAACTCTGGTATTTTTTTTTATTTTTTTATTTCAGTGTAAAGTTGATGTTGAAAGATTTTTTTACTCATTCCTTAAACTTTTAGGGCTCTCATTTTTTTCTGAAGTCGTTATCTGCTGCCTAAACTAATTTTATTTGAATAGCAAAACATTCAAAATTACAATAAAATTATTTTTTTACGATAAAACGGTACAGTTTTTCGTTTTTTTTAGCTTGAAGGCCAAATTTCGCATTTTTTTTTCAAAATTAAAAAATAATCGGTATTAAATAGCCCTTAGCCAAATTTAAGGTAATAGTACCTGATTCAGGTAGCTAATGACCTCCTCTACTCGCCTGTTTTTTATTGACATCGCTCTACCGAACACCCTGTATTATTTTCAACTCGGATTTTAAAAATTCAAACACTGTTAAAGATTAAAGACTTGTGTTTATTGTCCTATAACAACAAGATGACCTTTAACTGTTGTTCAACTTAAAACCTGATAAAAATAATAAGAACAAGCTAATGTATAGGTACTTAAATTTTAAGTACATTTTATTTTTTATATTTAAGGGACATAACGTCCCATTTAGTCCCACATTGTAAAACAAACTGTACATACAAAACAAATTGAAAATACATTTATATTTTAAAAGAACAATACCTAATTACATGAAATGTCATCTTGTAGCTGACTATTGGAGGATTTATTTATTTTTTGCACGCCACTTAGGCCACTTAGCTAGTAGTGTTGCTTGGTTGTAGTGGCGACCTTAGTATTGCTAGTTATAATATATATATATTTTTTTTATGGTTAGCCTTATACATTCAGATTTTGTTATTATTAAAATTCGGGCGCCGTCCGATCTCTATAGCTTCGTGTACCTTACGTTGTATAAAACGTTTCTAATAGAGACGGCGGTTGGGCTTTACCTCCAGCATGGAAGCCTGTGCTTCCGGCGGCGAAACATATTGTGCGTTTGGACAATCCCGTGGACCCCATTAGTCAAGTGTGCGTAATGTCTATTGATGACAAAAGTGACGTTGGGGTGCTGGACGGACAAGTTGCGGGCTTGCAAGCACCCCCCGCCCCCGCGCCATCGGCGCGCGCGCTCAGAGCGGAACGTCGATCAAAGTATCAGCAGTGACGAGGTTGCCGCGGCGGTGTACGGGCAGCCGTCCCTGATGAAGAGCTCCATACGAGTTCGAAACATGTCGGGCCATTCCTGACAATTTCTATAAAATTGTTTAATGTATTTATAACCAATTTTTGTGTACAATAAAGTGTTTACATACATACATCCATAAGCCGCGTCCACACTGGGCGAGCCGCCTCGCGCGGCAATTGCCGCGCGAGGCGGCGCGCTCTGTGTGTACGCGCCTCGCCCGCGGCGCCCGCACGCTTTGCCTCGGCCGAGCGCTGCCGCGGCCGAGCCGCGCGCTGTCGGTTTTTGTCCGTGCTCAAAGGTGCCTCGGTCGTTTGCCGCGCGCAGTGTGGACGTACACGTGTTTGCTTCGGTCAAATTATGACAGATAAAACAAAATGGCGTGCGACACTTACGTATTACGCGAAACGGAATAACCGTAACTAAATATTATGTGCTATTTGTTTGTTTTAAACATGAAAAAATATTGAATTGGCTTTTTTTTGGAAAATTCTTTGTATGAACGTAGCAACAAGTCAAAAATCAAAAGCTGATTGCGTGCGGCGGCGCCATATTGTTTTATCTGTCAAATGGGCGAACAAGACGGCTCGGGCTTGCCGCGCGCGGCATTCGGTGAGCGTAATTTCATCCAATGCCCGAGGCATGCGCCGAATGCCGCGCGCGGCAATTGCCTCGCGAGGCCGCTCGCCCTGTGTGGACCCGGCTATAGAATAATGTATTCACACTCTTGCAGAAAGTCGCGAGAACTCCGACCCCTCCCGTGGCGGCTCTCACCAGGACCACACATATGCAAAAACGGAAACTCCAAACTCAGAAGGTGAGTACAGGGCAGTCAGATTCTATCACGTAAGAATGGGAATGGTCAAATACTTTAGTTTTTAACTTTTTATAGGCACTGGAGAAACTTTGCCTTACCAACCAAGGCAGTTATATTAAACGCGGCCCCTCTGAGCTGGATCAGGGTACCGATTCTCCTCTCAAGAGGCCCCTAACTTATAATTTGAATGTGATATAAGTATCGAAAAAGAAAGCAACTAGCCTGTTCAAATAAGTTAAATTGGACTTAAGGTAATTTCTTCTTAATCTAGTAGTGTGTTGAAGAACTTAGATTAGATTTTGACTCTAAAATACAATGAATGAAAGGTGGCGTTAATTCGTGTACAAAATAAATAATGAAATTAAAATAAAATATAGTGGCTTGAATGAAGATTCACGTCAATAAAAGAAGCTTTCCTAGAGTAACTGTAAGCGGAAATAAAGCTCGGATCTCGATTGGTGTGGCTCGAAGATCCTGGTCGTATGACAGTGGTGTGAAAAGTGTGCCCTTTCAAACAAAAATTAATAATGTTTCAAATCGGTCAAGCCGTTTTTAGGAAATCGGCCTCCGTACTCTTCATCAAAATTTGCATAACTAGCAGGTCGACTCAATCTTATCTTTAGCAGACATTACCGGTTTATATTCCAACTCAGGGTTGTATTTATTAATTTACATATGGATTGCTGTAAAGCTACGCCGCTTTATGAACATTCCACTAACTTTATAGTAACAACAATCCCACCAAATAGATTTTCATGTAAAATAATGACAAGACGAAGCCATACTATGAGTGACTCTCGCCCTATGGCCAAACTTCACAAACTCTACACATTAGTCAAAATACGTGGCTTGGCCATTTCGCTATATAGACATGGCCATAAGGTGAGACATTTATTCACTATTCATTACTTTTCTGTCTTACAATTGTATAGCATTATAATTTATAATTTTACATAGACAAAATGAGAATGAGTGGAAGTCAACTCGAATTTCAATGTGAATGTCGATTCCCTAGCTTGCAAAAGTCTCATGTGCCATGAAAAGTATTGAATCTGTTGATAACGGTGTCATTTTTCGCAGTGCACGTCAAAGAAGAAGTAGAAGAGTGCCTGAAAGAGGAGGCGGAGTGGGAAGCGTTAGCCGTCAGAGAACAACCCGTGCTGAGGGACTGTGCGGTGCGGCTCGAGCGCATCGACAGTCTCGAGGCGCTGCTCGAGGGGACGAGGCGTGTTGAACATAATGCTGATGTGGGCAATCGAACACATACAACAACTAATATAGCCACTGAAAAAGAAAGCTATGTCTGTGATATTTGTAAGAAGAGGTTTGATCTGAAGACCCAGCTGATGGAGCATGTTATGACGCATATCCACCGACGCACGGAGCGGGAAGAGAGTAAGCGCGGCGTCGCCCGTAAGGGTAAGTTATGTTTTTATTGGTATTTTGTTTTTGATCATTGTGTATGCATGTGTGAGTGCGTGAGTTTAATTTGTGGGAGTATCTTCGACAACAATCTGCATCGTTGTCGATGTCTTCAAACGTAGGTACTAGCAAAATCGACTTTACGATATTATTATACGATGATATTGCAAATATCGGTTGTCTCTACCGGCTTATCATGGTTGAAGCTACAAGTCGACTTACGGATATTATAGTAGTTTATGCAACTATTACATAATAAGAGGTCTTGAAACACGAGCGCGGTTTGTGGACTCGCCTTCGGCTCGTTGGGTAATATGATCACACAAGTGTTTTAACCTAATTATGTACAGTTGCATCACTATTTTATTATCTACACATACTCTTCAACATTAATAAATAAATAAATATTAAGGGACAATCTTACACAAATCGAGCTAGACCCAAACTAAGCAATGATTAAAATAAATAACATAATAATAATACCAGATTTTAATTGCCAATGTATACAAATAAGAATTAAAATTACAATTCAAATTCAAAAATTCAAAATTAGTTTATTTACCAGAAATAATTATAGACACAGTAGGAACAGTGATTCCCACACTAGGCAATGCCTGTGTCGTGGGATTCAATACACAAAATATTACCAAAAAATAGTGCGGCTTATGAATAGGAATGTAGGTACACAACAAATAAAAATAGAATTAACTATTTACATTACAACTTACTTTTAACAACATGGAGTAAGTTGTGTATATGTGTGTGTTTGTGTGTGTGTGTTTGTGTGTGTGAGTGAGTGTGTGTGTAAGCAAGTGTGCACGAGCAGGATAGTGAGAGGCAAATAGTAGCTCTACGAGTGGATTAGTCTCTTGGGGTCGGACGGCAGCAAAATTGCCGTCCACTACATTTGCCTATAAACGAAGTATTTCTTCCGACATGTCATAATCCCAGGATAACAAAAGCTTATGGATTTTAATTTTGGCCTCATGAACAGAGCTGTGCCTTATGTCACAGCATCTTACCAATCCATTGTATATGTGTGGGAGAAGGAACTTTGAAAACCGTTTTGCAAAGGCCGTGTTTACACAAGGTTTAGGGATTTTATAAATTCTCTTACGTACCATGTCAGAATGCTCTAGGGATCTCAAACTCTTAATGTGGACATATATGGCAGCACGCATTAAGTAAAGTCTTCGGACGCTCAAGACTCTAGCTTCCTTAAAGAGTTCAGAAGTAGGGTACCGCCGTGGCCGTCGCAAGGACACTTTCAAAACCGTTCTTTGTGCCCTTTCCAGCAGTATTAAGTTAGATTTAGCAGAACCACCCCAAGCCAGTATACAATCGCTTAATATAGATTGATATACTGCTAGGTACACCATTTTAAGTAGTTGAGCATCGGCGGCTTCCCTTAGTAGCTTCATGGTGTATATAAGTTTACGAACCCTACCAGCTGTCATAGAAATGTGACTTTTAAAGCTTAGATTCTCGTCTATTATGACGCCTAAATATCTAAGTGAGCTCGCATTGGTTATATAGCTGCAGGTGCAGTCTAAAAGTTGTGAGCTTCCCGTTATATATTGCGTTTAATCAAATTAATACCAAAATAATGACAAAATCCAACTACTTTATTTCAATTAGTCATAATTGTAAATCTTGACGCGAAACCTAATTGGAATTATGTTAAAGTAGGTCGTGTAGAAAAAATAAATGCTTAGCTCATTATAATTATGATTAAAATTTTGTACGCCTACGCGTAAAACATAGTGAGGTGAGAAAACCCTCATGTACAATAGCATCCGTGTTACCTACCTCTGTTTAACAAAATAAATTTATCTTTATCATTTTGAATAATCGTCGACGTGCATTGTGTTCCAGCGGCAGCGGGGGGCGGGCGGGGGGAGGGGCGGGAACCAACTCGCGCTCGGGGATATCGATATTCCTGCGAGATATGCGAAAAGAAGTTTCAGGCGCCGAGCAAGTTAAAGAGACATGAACGAATTCACACGGGAGAAAGACCATTTGCTTGTGGAATATGTCAACAGACGTTTTCGCAGTCAAGTCATTTAAAGACACATGAACGAATCCACACGGGAGAAAGACCTCTTGCTTGTGGGATATGTAAAAATAAGTTTCCGACGGCGAGCAAGTTAAAGAGACATGAACGAACTCACACGGGAGAAAGACCTTTTTCTTGTGGAATATGTGAAAAGAAGTTTGCGCTGTCAAGTAATTTAAAGCAACATGAACGCACTCACACGGGAGCAAAACCTTTTTCTTGTGGAATATGTAAACAGAAGTTTGCGCTGTCAAGTAATTTAAAGCAACATGAACGCACTCACACGGGAGAAAGACCTTTTTCTTGTGGAATATGTAAACAGAAGTTTTCACACTCAAGTAGTTTAAAGACACATGAACGAACTCACACGGGAGCCAAACCTTTTTCTTGTGGAGTATGCAAACAGAAGTTTGCGCAGTCAAGTAATTTAAAGAAACATGAACGAACACACGAGACCACAACGTGTGTAAAAAGCAGTTTACGAAATTAAAAAGTTTAAAGAAGCACAAAGATCGGATCCACGCACGCCGGAAACCTTGTTGTTGCGACATTTGTCAGAAGCGGTTTGCGCAGAAATCACTTTAGCCGGACATATACGGCGGCACATGACCCTGTTAAAGGACTGATTAATGGGTCAGAACTTACTTAAGCCAGCGTATGCAATTCAAATTCAAAATATTTTATTTCGGATAAAGATCCATATCAGGTTAGTTACTAAAAACATATAAATTATTTGTTTGTAAAACTTAATACTAATTTAGCTACATACATAAAATTATAATGTACTATATACTGGTATGACATAGATCACGGCTATTTAATATACCTTACTAATGTCCGGATCTGTGTCACCCAGTGACGCCGAATGGGACAATTGTACCTATCTGCTATCACCTTCAGAATGCTGTTTTGACTCTTTCTGACACGGTCCATCAACGACGCAATTTTTTTCTCATGATCGCGTGGAACCCGTCCGTGTGGGCGTCCGCGAACATTCCTGAGGCACTGCACCACCTAGGTAGCCTCAACAGCATTCTGAAGGCGTTATTGTATTGGATGCGAAGGGCGTTATAAGCTCGTTTTGTATATCGAAACCACAGGCCGCTTGAGTAAAATGATTGGCAATATGCTTTGAATAGCGTCACTTTTACTTCGACTGAACATCTCGCGAACCTGCGGGCCACCATATCACTCCTCACTGATAACGCCCTCCGCTCCCTCTCCAACTCACGGTCATCACATAAGTCACTAGACTATGTGGCCCAAGTATTTAAAAGTCTCCACTACCCTAAATGTACAGAGATAGCAAAATACGATGGTAACACAGAGACGCTGATAAAATATCCATCTGATCGCATGATGTCTGCTACCGGTGTCCCTCAAGGTAGCGTACTTGGACCACTGCTTTTTCTCGTCTACATTAACGACTTACCATATGTTACCTGTCATAATGTTACACTTTTCGCGGACGACTGCTCTATCGTAATTCAGAGGAAGAATAGCGAAAACTACGAGAATGACATCAATAAGTCTTTGCGGACGTAAACTTATAACTAGTAAACAAAACCTCCTCTAGACTAAATTTATGGAATTCTATGCGCCGCGCAGGAGTCCCAAAAATATAAAATTAGTTTACAATGGTCCTCTAATTTTTATATCGAGGGTGTCAATCGATTCTATTTTTTACTGTATTGCCAACCTTTATTCCATAAATTTTAAGTGTTGACATTACCCTCTCTTTATATCTTTGAAGTAGTGTTATTAGTCAAGCAAAATAGGCTTATTTAGAAATAAGGCAACAGTCACAGGATTCTCGACGAGGCACTGTTCTTTGTGCTTCGCAATCAAAGCTTTTTTGCAAGAAATATTTTATGTATGACAGTAAAAATATTCACTAATTGACCCGTAGAAGTAAGAAACTTTGACATGCCTCAATTAAATACAAACTACACAAATGTTTGGACAAGTGTTACTATAGTATCAATGATGATTATTGTTGTAATAATGAAATTATTATATTATTTTATGAATTAGTAGTTTAATATGATTTAATTGTGTAACACATAGCTTGTAGTAGTAAAACGTTCTCACTTTATATGACTTTCCATTTGTAGATATTTACCACTGTAGTAGAGTTGCTAAGCCGCGAAATTGTGCGCATCGGGTTACAAGCATGAAATTTCTACCACACATAGAGCGTTCCACGGTGATTATTTTCAGATGTGGAGGGAAGTCAGATTCGTACCCTGTGAGGTGGGAGAGCGGGGTGAAGAGGACCACGTACTGTTCTCTTTCTTTTTTTTATTACTGATCAGTTAAGGCTATTAGGGCTTGCGCGACATCGTTTTCGTGTAAAATAGATATCAGCTATTAATTTTTCATGTTATTTAAGAATAGTTTCATATAAAAATTTGGGTTTATTATTATTTATTATTATTTTTTTTCGCTTGGGCCTTTTGTGTGCCGCATCGACTAAAATTGATCTATTGTGGCAGCCCTGTCTTAAAGCTCACTGCTGAGGCCCGTTGAGTCCAGGAATTCCCAGATTCTTTGGGCCGTGAGTTGTTGTATCTCCTCTGGGGGCACAAAGTGTTGCCCTAAGTGGATACTTCTTTTGTGCATAAGTGGTCCACAGGAGCAGAGGATATGCATAGCTGTCTCCTCTGACTCTTGGCAGAACCTGCACGTTGCGTCCTGTTCCATACCCATTAGGGACAGGTGTTTTTTCAGCTTGCAGTGACCGGTCAGAGTTCTAGTCACCGCACAGACTTTTGATCTTTTGAGCTGTAGTAACTCTTTAGATAACCTCTGAACAAAGCCTTTTATAAGGGTTTTCGAGTGATTTTGTCCTTTCACAGCCACCCACATCTCGATCGCCTTAGATTTGTGTAAATCGTTGAGCAGAGAATAAGCCTGGCGTTTTGTGATTCCACAGAACGGTTCTGGGCCGACAAGGGGCTTGTCCGCGCCATCTCTTGCGAGTTTATCTGCTCTTTCATTTCCGTCAATATCGGAGTGACCTGGTACCCATCTAAGAGTGACTTTGTTGGTTTCGCCTAGGGCATTTAAATTGTTTTTGCATAGTTGGACTAGTTTAGATTTGACCTCTAGTGATTCCAGTGCCAACAGGGCAGCTTGGCTGTCCGAGTTGATGTATATGTGGCAGTGTCTTATGTTCTTGTCAAGGTTTATCTCTGCACATTTGTTTATGGCAAAGATCTCCGCTTGGAAGATTGAGGCCTCTGTGCCCATGCTGACGCTTGCATTGAGCTTTGGTCTCTGTCCATAGACCCCACATTCTACATCTTTTCCTTTTTTGGAACCATTCGTATACCAGATGTGGCAGCCCTCTTTGAGAGACATTTGGTCGTTTAGCCATTCGTCTCTTGAGGGTAGTTCCACTGAGTAGTGTTGCGTAAAGATACATTCAGTGAGCATGTCGTCAGAGGGCATGCACAGTAGTTTGTTTTCGAACACTGAAGCCTTTAGTTTGTTCAGTGCTTGTGAGCGCCATTTCGTCTTGGACAGTGTGCAGAGCCTGTAGATGCACTGCTCGGCCTCTTTCTGCACCTGTAGGTGCAGAGGTGTTAGGTCGAGCAGTGCGTCCAGGGCCGCACCCGGCGTCGAAGACAGGGCTCCTGTTGCAATAATGCAGGCAGTGCGTTGTAGGCTGCTTAGTTTTAGGATCGCTGTCTTTTGGTTGGCCTTATTGCACCAGACAGCGGAGGCATAGGTTATTATAGGCCTCACGACTGCTGTGTATAGCCACATAGCAATGTTGGGTCTTACGCCCCATCTTGCTCCTGCCATTCGACAGCATGTCCACAATGCCATTTTCGCTTTTTGGATTATATTGTTCAAATGCGTGTTCCAAGTTAGCCTTTGGTCAAAGGTGACCCCTAGATACTTGGCTTCATTTGTAAATGGTATAGTTTGTCCGTTTAGCTTTAAAGTGTTGAGCTTGTCGAGTTTCCTTTTATTTGTGAAGGGCACTATAATGGTTTTGTTTGCATTGATAGACAATTCGTTTTCTCTGCACCATGTACAGATAGTGTTGAGAGCTCCTTGCATGATGTTCGAGATTGTGTTAAGGCAGGGTCCTTTGATTATGACTACGATATCGTCGGCATATCCTTGTACGTCATAATCCCTGGCCGCCATTCGAACAAGGAGTTGGTCCACCGCTAGAGTCCACAGAAGTGGTGATAAGACCCCTCCCTGTGGACATCCTCTTTTGGTGTGAAATTCATGCGTGGTGGCATTTAGGGTTAGTATTACTGTTCTGTTCGAGAGCATACTCCGAACCCATCTTTTTGTGGTGCCGTCTACACCTTTTGATTCCATACCTTTAATGATGGTATCTGTAGGTGTGTTGTCGAAGGCCCCTTCTACATCTAAGAACGCGCATAGAGCTGTTTGCTTATCCTCTAGGGTTTTCTGCACCTTGTCGACCAGATCTAGCAGGGCAGTTTCTGTGGATTTCCCCTTTTGGTAGGCATGCTGGCAGGGACTGAGTGGCCTTGTTACCAGATGTTTAGCTCGTACGTGTTGGTCAATTACCCTTTCCATAGTTTTTAGTAGGAAGGAGGTTAGACTGATGGGTCTGAAGGATTTAGGTTGTGAATAGTCCTTTTTCCCTGCTTTTGGTATGAAGCGTACCTTGACCTTAGTCCATTGCTCTGGTATCACGCTCAGGGCGAAGCTCGCCCTAAATATTTTTACCAGAAGCGGGAGGAGTATATCGCGGCCTTCCTGTAGTAAGGCAGGGAATATTCCATCATCTCCCGCAGATTTAAATGGTTTGAATTTTTCCAAGGCCCATTTAATTTGGTTTGGTCTGAAAATATTTGCAGCCAAGTTCCAGTCAGTATTGTGTGCCCTGTGAGATTGGTAGCTCTTGTGGGCGCATCGTCGTGTATCGCTGGTGGAGTACGATCCGGGGAAGTGTGTGTCCCTGAGGAGTTCTAGCGTCTCCTCTTCTGTGGTCGTAAAGGTATTATCTGGTTTCTTCAAGAGTCCGAGATAATTTGTTGGTGTCTTGGCTAGTATCTTGTGAATTCTCGCTCCTTTATGGGTTTGGGCAATCTCTTCACAGAATCTTTTCCAAGACGCTCTCTTGGCTTTTCTGATCTCTTTATTATATTCTGTTAGCGCTCTTTTGTACCTTTCCCATTCGCTAGGTTTGGTAGAGTGATTGAATATGCGTCGCGTGGAGACACGGAGCCTTTCCAGCTTTTTGTTCCACCACGTCGTCTTGTTTTTGTTGTTCGGTTCCCTCAGTGGACAGCTCCTTTCGTAGGCCCTGTTGATGCCTTCTGTCATGAGCTCTACGGCTGAGTTGAGAGAATCTGGTGTTTTTATGTGTTTTGGGGTTTCCTTTAGGTACTCTTTTAGCAGGGCACTGTATGTGTCCCAGGCGGTCTCTTTTGGATTCCTGCGCTTTTCCCGTTCGGCGATTTCTAATCCTTTCACACTAAAAAGAATATGTTTATGGTCCGACATCGAGTTTTCACAACTTACGTGCCAGTCGGCGAGGCAGTTGGCTACCTTTTCAGTTGCAAAAGTTATATCGAGTACTTCCTGCCTGGCCCTAGTAACGAAGGTCGGCGTGTTGCCGTTATTCAACAGATGCAGACAGTTAGTAAAGATAAAGTTAGAGAGTAACTCACCTCTATTGTTGATTCCTGTGCTCCCCCAAATGGTGTGGTGAGCGTTGGCATCACAACCCACTATCAGTTCCGACTTTTGTTCTTTGGCGTATTCCAGAACTTTAGTCAGGTCTTCAGTGGGATCTAGTTTCTCTCCGGGCAGATATGCAGAGCAGATTAACACCTTCTGATTGCCCCGCCCCTTGAGATCGACGTATGCGACGGCTAAGTCGTCGCTACATAATTCTGAAACAGGAAGAAAGTTAATATTTTTGTTAAACACGATGCAGGCCCTTGGTTTGGTTCCATTTTCGTGAGCTAAAATTTTACCTGCATTACTCAGTCCCGCAATCTTGGAGTCGTGGTTTAGCCATGGTTCTTGTATGAGGGCGATGTCCCGGCCATTGTCGCTAAAGATTTTTTCCACGACCGCTGAGGCCGCGATGGCGTGGTGCAGGTTGGCCTGTAGGAACTTCGCTCCCCTGGGTGTTGCGTCCTTGTTGTTACGGCCGTTGGGCACTGCCGCGCCCTCGCCGTCCTCCCCTATTGTGGGTCGTGCCCCTTCCCCTGGGGTGGTTCGCAACCCTATGCGTTCCCCTGCCTGGGGGAAACCGCCCTGAAGTGCCCGGGTTGAGAGGGTGTTGGGAGGGGAACTGCCGTTTTGGTCCAGGGACCTTTCGCGCAGGTGTCGTGCTCTGGGACGGCTGGGTAATGATGAGGGTGGGAGGCCCTGATGGTCCTGGGAGGACCTGTGGGTCTGCGGGGGGTGGGTTTGAGGCTGGCGGTGGTGGGGTTGGGGTTGCCTCAGTTACCGACTGTTGGGCCCTAGCCGGGCCCTTTAGTCGGAACTGGACTTCCCGGAAGCCAAGGCTAACCTTTAGCTCCCTTTTCTTGAGGGTATCCACAGATTGGTCGTCTAGGGACACGGTTAGCATAACCCCGCCCTTTTCGACCTTTGTGTGGATGACCTTCCAGAACTCCGTGTGCAGCCCCTTGTTTTGCGCACGGAGGAGAGATAGCGACCGCCCGACCTTCGTCGCATCTATCTCTGGGATGTACACCATCCCTATGTTTGGCCTGGGGAGCTCATTTTCGGGTATTATACCGAGGTTGGCTGTTGGCCATGGTTTTAGGGATGGTGTGGTTTGCTCGAGCCAGCTCTTGGACTGCTGGTCGCTACATGTGACGAGCAGCCAGCCGGGCTTGTACGAGTAGCCCTTGAAAGTAGGTCCCTCTCCAGGTTCCATGGTCGCAATTCTCTGCAAGATGGTGTTGCAGAGGGACTCCAGTTGCGCGTCCGTCATGGGACTGGAGTCCTTGATGCCGACCCGGATCTGGCTAAGGACCTCGCTATAAGCCTGTGTAGGCGGAGGTTTAGTTGGGGGGGTCTCACTCACCCTTGGGGCTTTCTTTAGATGCATTCCCCTGTGGCGATTCCTCCTCCGAGCGTGGCCGTTTTACCGGCTTTTGCTCAGGTTTGGATTGTGAGGCCCCAAACTTATACCCCATGGCCTTTAGTTCCGCAAAGCTCTTTGCGGAAAGTTGCGTCGCATCAGCGTGCGGCACACCTATTCCTATAAGAGCCCTATAGCGGCCTTTGGCGGAGCCTCCCAATTTCTTGGCAGGTCGCTGGTGGGTGGTGGGGGGATCACCGGTTGGCGGGTTTGGTCCGCAGACGGCCCTTTCCACCATGCTGGTGCTCCCTCCCACCTCCATAGGTTGCTCCAACGTCTGGGCAGATTGCTCCGCGCCTACCGTTAGGGGCAGTAGTTCCTGGCATAGGTCTTCCAGGGTACCTTCAATGTTGGTTTTTTTAATAGTCTCCGTTTTTGAACCCACGAGAAGCTAGGGAAACATTAGGTCCACTCCTGCATTGCCCCGCTTACAGGAGTAAGGCAAAGACTACCCCTCGATTTTGCCCGGTTTCGAGGGTACACCGTTAACGACTGAGCTCCCCCTCAGCCATGCATCTCTCGGCACGGTACGATTAACACCTTAGATTGGGGGGGTTGGGCCTCTCATACTTGGCTACCTTAGGTCCGGGGTAGATGGTAAATAGAGCGACGCCCGATTCGACCTTTGGTATTTCCGGGGTGTACGACCCGAAATGAGGCGGGTTCGCCCCAGTTCCGTTCGGCGGCAGATCCTGAGGCGACGAGGACGTGTATGAGACACCACTTGGAGGGGTGTGCCAATAGCCTAGCGTCGCATACCTAAGCGTACTCACCCCTCCCTACACCCCTGAATTTGGGTTTATTGCCAAAAAGGTAAAAATCACAACAAGTTTTTTTTATTCAGAACGATAAATTAGTTATCTCTCCTGAATATTTACAATTTAAAAAAATATTACAAAACAGCAAATTTAATCTTGTTTTTAAAAATGTATACATATTGGGCACTCTTCATACAAACAGTAACTTAACCTTTTGAGCGCCACAGTCGGCTGTAGCCGTCAACAAAAAATCGTGCCCCTGACGCCACGTCGGCCACAGCCGTCCAAATTTCAATGATCAAAAACTTTGTAATTCTAACCGCTACAAGTATTTTTCAATCCCTGTTGATTTTGGGGCACATCTTTTTTTTTTACTCTGGCGTCAGTGGCACGGTAAATTGCTAGACCGCTTGGCGGTCAATAGGTTAAATAAATTGTTGATGTTGAGATTAGCCCGTGTGCTCGTGATACATTAGCAAAAAAATATTTTGTTTTAATTACATTCATTTGATTTTCTAGGACGTATATAGTAAATATTATATGTAAAAGCATGTTAAAAATCATCATTTAATGTATTTAATGAAGCGAAATAGGATGCGTTCGGAGATTTACGTTGGTTACGCCGACGTAAAGATATATTTTAAGCTACTGTTTGTATGAGAAGTGCCCCACATGCATATATTTTTAGAAACCAGATTAAATAAACTTTGTGAAATAATAATAATAATTTGAAAATGTTCACGAAATTGAACTAATTTACCTCACTGAATAAAAAAATGTTTTGATTTTTACCTTTTCGGCCATTACACCCATATTTTTATATAGAACTATACAAAAATAATATAAAAAATGAATTTCTGATATTTGTTTTACACGGAACCGATACCAAACACGTCCTGGTAGACTTAACTGACCAGCAATAAAGAAAGAAAAGAGATATAGTGGTCTTGTTAACCCTTTGACCGCCAAAGACGGCAAATCACGTCATCGGGAATTCGTGCCACTGACGCCAACGACGTCTATTGACGTCAAAAATTTCAGTGGTCAAAAACATGCTAATTCAAACCACCATCTGTGTTTCTTAATCTCTGTGGATTTTGGAGCACTTTTTTTTTTTCTTGGTTTGGCGTCAGTGGCACGGTAAATTGCTGTGCCGCTCGGCGCTCAAAGGGTCTACTCCGCTACCTAAAGGTTGTCTGGAAGAGATCGCTATTTAGCGATAAGACCGCCTGTTGTTAACCTCTGTAATTTTTTTTCTGTATATCTCTCATGTTTTGTATCCCTGTGTATTTGAGGTGTGCAATAAAGTGGATTTGTTGTTGTTGTCGTTGTTGTTGTTGTATACTTGGCCGTATTCACTCCGCTCTCCCGCCTCACAGGGGACGAATCTGACTTCCCTCCACATCTGAAAATAATCACCGTGGAACACTCTATCTGTGGTAGAAATTTCATGCTTGTAACCCGATGCGCACAATTATGTTAGAAAACAGCGGACTAACAACTCTACTACTGAGCTAATCCACTTAACAATATAATGATTAATGTCATTCAGAGGTTGGTTAACGAACTATGATAAGAAAAACATAATTTAAGAAAATTATAACTACCTCGGAAGGGTAATGGATTCTGATTCTGTGTACTGTATAGCAGAGCATGAATATTCTTATATATATATTTGCAATCGGTTTCCCGACACCCGACAGAAATAATGTGGCCAAAATGGTTATGAAAATACGCTATTGCTCCATTTGAAACCTAGTGACTACACGATGGGATTGGTAATGTAATATCCTTTAAAACATTAACCTGCTTTGGTTACAAATACAGTAGCGGATGAGACTGTTATGAAGATACAATGCCTTTGTTCTTGTCTCTATGTAGATTGGCTCAGTTCAAAAACTAAACACTATACTTTAAGTCCAGTACCAGTAGAAGCAACAATAATGGTGAGATTTTAATGAAACTCGTTTTGTTGTGTAATATAGTGTATTAAAACAAGATTTATTATTGTTTTTCGTGCAAGTTTGTTCTCATTGACTTTTTAACCTTAACTGCAGATAAAAAAGGTTTCTTTTATTTTTCGAGCATCGAGAATATCATGGGAAATAATCCTAATAAGTTTGTATAATAATTAATTACCTACTAAAGTAACCGTTAGGTTAAAAAAAAAAAAATATATATATATATATATAATTATGTCCGGAAGAGATCGCTCTTTAGCTATAAGACCGCCTGTTGTTTACCTCTATTGAATGTTTCGTGTAATCTGAATTTGTTTGTATATATCCTGTTTAGGTGTGCAATAAAGAATTTTCTATTCTACTCAATGTTTTTGGCCTGTTTGTTACCTTATGACTATTATTTATTTATCGTATGGCTTTTATAGTTCTCTACTTAAATTTTTGAATGGTTAGATTTGAGGGCTCTGGTATACTTATACTGTGTTAATTATAAATAATCTGAACACATTGTTTTAAGAAACACAATTTTTTACGCATACTTACCTATAAACTGTTTTGATTGTATTGATATTCTGTTTTTTTTCTTTGTGACTATTCCGAGACCACTGTCTGCGTCACTTCTATAAAATTAAACACGTATGTCTTGAAATTTCCAATGGTTTTATTTATCAATCCTTGTTTAAACTCCAGAGATATTTAAGAAATAAATGACGCCCGCTAACCTGATATCAGGTTGTTGGGCGCATTTCCAGTTCTAGCTAATGGCTGCCTACTCAAGGGTGAAATAACCGCCTACGGTTAGTGCTCGCAATGTGCTTCCACATGTATGAAGCACAAACAAATTCGGAGAGCGGTTAAAAATAAGTGATTCACTTTTTTGTGTAAAGCGCCTGCGTGTTTTGTGGTGCCTGAACTGCCTGCAATGAAGATGTGATATCGCTATTTCAAATAACCAAGCGTCTATATATATACTTATTCTTTTTTTTTTATGTCATAGGGGGCAAACGAGCAAACGTATCGCCTGATGGAAAGCGATTACCGTCGCCCATAAACACCTGCAACACCAGAGGAGTCACAAGTGCTTGCCTACCCGGAGGACGAAGATAGAATGCCTCTATGCTAGTAATTTCACCGGCTATCTTACCCCCACACCGGAACACAACAATGCGAACATTGCTGTTTGTTCGTTTCCATATTACTGTTCTCTGAATTTGATTGTGCTTAATACATGTGGAAGCACATTGCGAGCACTAGAAATGTGCAGAATGTGTCACTAAAGTGAAAACTGAAAAGAGTGATGTGTCTTTAGTTCACCGAGATATGTATCACTCTTTTAGCTCATTTAGCCCAGTAGATCTTTAGACTATATCGTTCACGAGTGAGTAGAGAACTAGAGATGTCGATCAATTAGATTCACGGAAGCATGGCAACATTCCTTTTATGAGCGAGAGAGAGTGAGTGATACCGAGATGATAGATATAGTGAGCTACTTGAATCTTCAGTGAGCGAAAGAGCTAGTGAACTAAACCAAAAGATATAGCTCGTTTAAATCTGCACTGACCACTGACCTCAGGCAGTACTTTCACCCTTGAGTAGGCAACCATTTGCTAGAACTGGAAATGTGCCCAACAACCTGATATAAGGTTAGCGGGGGTCATTTATTTCTTAAACATCTCTGGAGTTTAAAGAGCACATTGCTCGAATTTTGGCGCACATTTGGCACATTGCTAGCACTAACTCCTGACGTATACCGCAGCTCCATTCGTTGATGTACAAACGAAGACACTGATAACTGTTCATTTTTAATCTAATATAGACCTTAGTACAACGTGTTAAGGTCTATGGGTGTATAGTTAACTGTGTCTTCGTTTGTACACCCGCCATCCTGACGCTCACAATCCTTGAATCCTGAGTCTGGTTTCGCTGAGTCTGCTAGCTGCCCATTTTCCTTTGTCTTGAGGGTAAGATATGGCGTCAGAGTTGGGCATTCAAAAACAGATCATCATTTTAAATGATGCACCGCAAAAATAAATCAACTGACAGTTTATTATCGTTATTACAGTAATTTTAATACAACTGACCGTCATTCAAGAATAAGTTGTTTTGACTGATCGACGCTCCTGGTGATGAATCGCTAACAGATTCGAAACATGTCGAGCCATATTCTACGACGTGAGTGAACCTGTTTCGAAGGTATTTTAGTAATTAACATGTTACAGTAACATGCGACACTTGATGATAGAAATAACATACAATGCCAATTTCCAACAATCACTAAATCAAGATAACAGTCATTTTAAAGGTGGGTCCACAGTTCCACACTTGTGACATGATGACGGACCGGACTACGTGGCATCGCTACAGGACATGTTACGCTCAATGTGGACGGTTTAGGTTGTGCTGACACGGTCACATACCATGTACGATGTAATGTTACGAGTACAAGTGTAGATGCATGGTGTCGAACTAGACTGCGTGGCACGGCATCGCTACAGGAGTCGGTGGGTGGTGTCATTTAAGCTGCCGATGGTGGCACATTGAGTTATTCAGAAACAGAAATACACATGGAGGAAATGCGTTGCTAAGGGATTTAAGATTTCAAGAAATAAGTGGGAAATTTAAAAAAACTACACGCAAACAGATTTTGATTATTTATTATTTAGTAGGCCCAAACGTAAAAAAAAAAGTTGATATTCAACTGAGGGTGGCAATTTCAGTGCAGAAAACGCTTGCAGTGACATTGAGATTTCTTGCAACGGGTGACTCTTATTCCTCTTTGCAATATTTACGACGTGATCCACTCCTACCCCGTGTCTGTATCTGTGTTATCTGGCGTACTTCGACGCGTGTCATAAATACAAGTGTGGACGTCTCCTGGTCACGCGAACAATACCGAACACCTTTGGAAAAACCGACTTTTGATGGATTGGCTCGTAACACGTGACTTAGACGAGTGTCAGTACGCAGACCAGCGTCCACACTGGGCCCGGTTAGTAGATCGTAACTACATACATTGCCCTGCCGTTTATTTTGTGTTCGGCAATTTCTTTCAGTGTTCGGAATGGATTGAATCATACTGTATCTTGTGACAATTATTCGCGTAACAGAAATACGTCCACATTATCGGTACTGACACGTGTTTCTGATACGGTCTCGGGATAATGTTCGGCAAATTGTCACAAATGTGGACCCACCTTAAAATCTATCTCATACATACATAATTCAACGTCATGTGTTCCGGCTCCACGTGACTTTCCAATTTGCAGTGTCCAGTGAAGTAAATACAGTTGCCGAGAAACTTCTTGAGCCTAACCTTGACTGCGCAGTAGCCGATTTACGTACAAATATGCATGCGCAGATCCGCCATTTTGGGTCAAGAAGTTTCTCGGCAACTGTAAGCAGTTTGAGTGAAAAATAAAACATACATCACTAAATTGTATTTCTTTAATTGTTTAGAAATACTTAAAATCTTAAAGTTGTTCTAACTTATTATACAAATATATTTATTTAATGTATCTGTCCCGAAAGTACACAAAGAGAACCTAATAATGTGATTACATTAAATACATACAGCCTGACCAGAAATATACGAGGATGCGCCATATTGCGGAATTTCACTGGAACTAATTTCTTACACTGGCAATGATTTTATGATAGTTTGCTCTAGTGATTTAGTTTGTCAACAATGTCAGTGTCATTCGCGGTGGTTTCAACAAGTCGTCAAGACAAATATTTAAAATCATCCTAAGAAAATGCTGAAAACCATTCACAGTCGTGAACGTAAGATTATAAATAAAGTGTACACGTATTTACTACACGAAAAACAGTTAGAAAAAGAGTGCGTAACATTAAAATGATATTACGAGGTTAACATAGACTGACAGGTATTCAAACGAATGTCATTATAGTGGGTTGCGATTGGTTGCAAAATTGTTGCCATATAAATCTTGTAAATAACGCCCTCTTGACAATCCTCATATATTTCTGGTCAGGCTTTAAATGAAGGTATCACATTTGCTCCTGATTTGTCGGACAACTTCGTAATTAACGTATATTCTCTTTTCGTTTCACTTTGACGGAAACTATTGATATAGAAATATAATTACAGGCTTATTTGACTAACAAATATGGCATAATATTATTAAAAACCTGCAATTTATACTTAAAATACTATCAACATTTAGTGTACTCGTACCCTATACCATTACCAGTTACAGGTAAGTAGGTAGCCTTGAATATTGAAACTGAACTCAATCACGACTTACAGTCCACTACTCTTCACACTCGACCACTGGTTCATCTCCCAGCACAGTGGAGGGAGAGAGACGACAGAAGGAGACAGGACTATCGTTGGACGCCTCCTCGTTTTCCTCGATGCTCATAAAGACAAGGCACCGGAGTCGGTGCATGTGAACTACGTTCTCGAGTAAATCTTTCTTACACTCGTCGCAGCATGGTATAGGTTTTCTTCCGTGCGAGTGAGTTCATGTTCGAGAGTGAATTCGTTCATGTTTCTTTAAATTACTTAATATCGTAAACTTATTGTTACATGTTGCACAGGTAAACGGCTTTTCTCCCGTGTGAATTCGTTCATGTCTCTTTAAACAACTCAGCTGCGCAAACTTCTTGTTACATGTTCTACAGGAGAACGGCTTTTCTCCCGAGTGAACTCGTCCATGGGCCTTCAAACCACTCAGCCGCGTAAACATCTTGTTACATGTTTTACAGGTAAACGGCTTTTTTCCCGAGTGAATTCGTTCATGTGCCTTTAAACTACTCGTCTGCGTAAACTTCATGTCACATATATCGCAGGAGTAACATTTTTCCCTAGTGTGAATTTGTTTATGTTCTTTTAAAGCGCCGGATTGAGTAAACTCCTTTTTACATATATCACAAGAATACGGTCTTACTCTCGTGTGGATAAGTTCGTGCCTCTTTAAATTACTCGATCCCGTAAACTTCTTGTTACATGTTCTACAGGAAAACGGATTTTCTCCCGAGTGAATTCGTTCATGAGTCTTTAAATGAGCTAATAACTTAAACTTCTTGTTACATGTTCTACAGGAAAACGGCCTTTCTTTTGAGTGCACTCGTTCATGTCTCCTTAAGTTACGCCACAGCGTAAACTTCTTGTCACACATATCGCAGGAATACCTTCGTTCGCCAGTGCTTATTCGTCCCCGTCTCTCCCCCCGCCCGCCCACCACCGCCAAAGCTGCAATATAGAATGTCGTCGATTATTGAACACTTCAGTATCAGTATTACGCAACAGGATCATAAGAGAGGTCAATATTCGCAAGTGTCCTGGGTAACATCGCATTACAGAGGTCCCCGCGTTAAAAAAAAAATCTGGCCGATTATTTTGGACCTTTGATCAAGTTTGGTGTTGTTTTCAGGATGATGAACAAATCGCGGGCAAACATACATACGTGTCAAACTGAGAACCTCTTTTTTGAAGTCGGTGAAACTACCAAAACGTGCTCCTAAGTGTAACAAATACTTTTCTGAAAACCGCATCAAAATCGGTTCCGCCAAACGCGAAGTCACCGCGGACAAACATACATACTTTCAGTTAGAACCCTTTTTTTTTTATATCTGTTAAAAATAAAATAGATAAGTATTGTGACTCACGTGTGACGGCTACGTCGCGCGGCTGCGGGCCCTCGGGCCCCAGCACGAGCTCGTCCTTGACCAAGTGCCCGGCGTACAGACTGGTCAGCGCGGACTCGTCCACCCCACCACTATCTTCCCACTCCGCCTCCTCTTTCGGGCACACTATTTCCTCCTTGACATGCTCTGCGAACACAGACACCATTATTAACAGAGTTTTACTGACACAACCAGACATTTGTAAAGTATGGAATCGACATGCTCATTTTCGTAAATAATATTATTAAAACTATTTATTTATTTAGTTACTACAAAACAAAAGTCAGTACAAATGGCGGACTTAATGCCAAATGGCATTCTCTACCAGTCAACCATAGGGCCAAACAGAGACACTAGAAGTGGGTGCAAATCAGAAATCTGATGGTACAGTACAGAGCACCTAGGGTACAATTAAATACAAAATACATATTACTATTTATACAAAAATACATACCTACATTTACACACTATAAATATATATATATATATAAATAATGAAAACAAATATATAACTATTGTGTGACATCTTTAATAATTATAAAAATGCTACCCCTGATGAAGAGCTCCATATGAGTTTGACTTTTAATATAAATAATAATTTCTTAAACCAATAAATGAGAATATGCATTATTGTTTATGTTCGATTGACTTCCACTAATACAAGGGTTATGGTCAAACTTTGAAACTAAACGGTATTAATCTTAATCACCATCTAGTTTTACGATTAAGAATCGAGTATAAGCAAGTGTTGTGTTGTGAGTTTTCTAGCTATGTAAAAGTATATGTACTGCTTTCAAATTAACAATGTATCCTTGTTACAGTTTTGCTAACCATAGTTTTTAGTTTTAGTATAAATCGTTTTTTTTCCATTTTTCTATAACAAACGGTTTCCCAAAACAGTTACAAGGGATAAGATTGCCTGTTGTTAGCAACTTAAGATGAAAATAAAGATGAAATATCCTAATTCATGATAATTAATTCAAGAAAAAGTATTATTGCCTATATTATATATGTATATTATTTGTGTATATGTATGTTTATATATATTTATTTAAGTATGTGTATGACTTATACTTTATGTTATTTAAGTTGCTTAATTTTTTATCTCACCACCTACTCTTTCATTGTTTATTTTTGCTTATTCTTCTACCCAATGGTTGTCTGGAAGAGATCGCTCTTTAGCGATAAGACCGCCTATTGTCTACCATTTATAAATTAAGGTTTCAATTGTAAAAAATTTCTTGTTGGTGTGCAATAAAGAATTGTTGTATTGTATTGTATTGTATTTAGAAAAAAAAAGGTATGCATAAAACCTTACTTTAAATAACCTAAAATACAATAAAAAGAAGGGTTATAAAGAGATACCCAATCTAAAAGATCCGCCTGCGGCAGGGTCCCCAGTATGCTGGTGGCGTTACCTCTTCGAATAGTCAGAGATTCTCTGGCAGAGGTAAGCACCAGCTCTGGGTTCTCCCAAAGCGTTGATCAGCGTTTTGGCAAGGCCTTCATGATTGTATTATTATTTTACTAATTTATTTATTTCTTTAGAATATGTTTTTTACAATGTATCTATAAAAAAGTAAAACACAAAACAGAAGTAACATAACATAAAGACATAATAAAAAAACCTAACCTAGTGTGATTTCGGCAGCGGGGCAGGGCCCAGGCTACCGGTGCTTAGGACTGCTGAGAGAGGAACCTCCTGACGATACTCGCCGTGTCCAGGAGCACCGCCTTCTGAATTTGACCCTTGATCCAGCCTTCTAGCGAGTTAAGGTTTTTGTCGCGACTCTTCGCTATAAGAGCGTTCGCCGAAACGACTATCGGGACAATGATCATCGAATCAACATCCCACATAGCGATCACTTCGTGCGCCAAGTCAAGGTACTTGCTGAGTTTGTCCTTCTCAGCCTTCACGAAGTTCTCGTCATGCGGGATGGTGATGTCGACGAGCACTGCCTGGCGCTTGGATCGATCTACCGACACGGTAAGAGGCTTATTGGCTACAATAGCCCTGTCCGTGTCCGTGATGAATGATGATGGTGCGATCCCATTATTATTATTATTGCACAGTAACTAATACCTTGTTCATTAAATTCGTACTCAGGCTCATTTTTTATGTTCACTGCAACGAAACTGCAACTGTTTCCTTCCATCATTAACAGCGGCGTCACCACACGAAGACTGATATCAATATAGATACTATTACATTAGACATGTAACAAAAATTATTGTTTAGTTCGCAAAAGTATGAACACGGTGTAAGCATAACCTAGAACCTACAGTTCTCTTCTCTGTTGATGTTTGTAGTGATGTAGCAAAAACATATTGTTTGCCAAATCTAACGATTATGAATGGTTGATCAAATCGATTTTATCGACGAACTATTTTCAAACCTGAATATATTTTTGTTTATTTTGTGTAAATAAACATTTTTTTGGGCTACGAGGTGTCGGACACTAGAGCATTCTATGTAAAATAATAGTTTGTTTTATTTTTCTTTCTTTAGCTTATAAATTTATCGATTTAATCGATTTCTACCAATTTACAGAAATATTACATGAATCGAAACGCAAGATTTAGTCACAACACAGGTTAAAAAAAAAGGGCGTAGTACGTATCTGACAACTGTTTGAATATCAATGCAATGCAAATCGGAATTCTGAATTTCTGAATATTTTTGCCGTGTTGTTTCAAATGTTATTTATATTATAGATATACACTTATTAGAATTATGATAGAAGACGCAGCTAATGAGTGTGAAGTCAATTTCTAACCAAAAAGGTGAAACGCAATTTCAGCAGTTATTCTATTATTCGGACTCTGGTAAAACAAATGTGCTGTTGTCTCATACAGCATGGAGGGAAATGCTTCAGCAGTTCGCAGTATGGCGTCAGATACAGTGACTGTGAAAGAGGAACCAGTATGGGAGCAAGTGACCGGCTCGCACAGTGTGAGCGAGGCGGCCGCACTCGCGGGCTTGTATACTGATCACGAAGTGAAGGAGGAGCTGGTGATCGGGCCGGAGGTGCTGCAGCCCCCTGATGCCGTGTTTACAGCAGGTGGGTTAATATTATTATTTTTGAATGCACTATAGCTGAATCCATACTATATACTATAATATTATAAATATTATAAATATATACTATATACTATTATACTCATCATCATCATCATAGGTGGATATCTATCGTGTTGTACGAGGTTGCTTCCATACTTCCAAGTTCCACGCGGACGCAGTCGCGGGCAAAAGCTAGATCAATTTCTTTAAGTTGTTGTGATATCAGTATCTAATACCTATAAAAAAGTAGTGTTGATCTCATAAAATCCGACTTGGAAAATGCCCTTGAGATCTACTTGCAGACCCCACAGAACTTCCCTAACCCTTGGTATGTCGAAGCACTGATCAGTTCAAAGCATTTAAAGCCTATGTTTTGTATACGTATTATTGAGCTTCAATTAAATTGCCTAATTTTTGATATAACATATGAAGGGTTACGCAGTTCTTCCTCTTCAGCAGGTCTTAGGAACTTCAAGTTGAAGTAATTAATGTCCCCCTGGTTAGTGTTGCCAGGCATTCAGATAAAGCCAGACAAATTTAGGCTTTTTGATTGTGTGTCCTGTCAAAATAATTGGTGTTTGGCTTGGTCAGCTTTTGTTGGGTTTTTACATTTTGCAAACTAGGGAGTGCTGAGCGTGGCATTATTTCACATATAATTTATTTCTCATACTTACTAATACTTACTTACTTACTTACTCCTCTGGCGCAGCGACCGGAAGTGAGTCTTGGCCTCCAATACGAGTTCCCGCCAGCGGTCTCGGTCTTGTGCGGTTTCACGCCAGTCGACGGCTTGGAGCTCGCGCAGATCATCTTCGACCACATCTGCCCACCGATACTTACTAATAAATAGATATAAAATCCTCTATGATGTAGGGTGTCCTGTTTTTACCAAAATGTCAGGTCAAACTGGCTGGTCTGTCCCGCTATTGGTTTAAGGTAAATAAATAAATAAATAAGGTTTGAGGACCCAGCCACCCTACAGCTACACCTGGCACGTGTATTCTATGCGTACACATAAGGCCCATCTGGCATATATTATTTTTAACTCAGATTTTTTAAATTCAAACACTGTTAAGATTAATAAAGACTTGTGTTTATTGTCCTATAACAATAAGATGACCTTTAACTGTTGTTCCACTTGAAACCTGATAACAATAATAACAACAAGCTAATGTATACTTAAATATTATTTATATTAAAAGGACATAAGGCCCCACTTAGTGTCAGCCCGTTCTTTTTGGAGTTTACTCCATAAGAATCGATTTTATTGTGAAAAACAAGTTGAAAATAAATATATTATGTTGGCAATTTTAAATGAAAAATAATTATTAACACTTATTATAAAAACTTTCTGAGCAATAGAGTTGTGAGTGCATGGAACAAACTCCCCGAGGATGTAATCTCAGCACCTAAAGTCAATAATTTTATGAATAAATTAGACAAGCATACCACTGAGCAACCTTCTTAAGACACAGACCACTGGATATAGGCATTATCAGTGGTTAAACTGCGTGCCTCATTACACATCTGACTATTGGAGGATTTATTGCTTGCATGCCGCTTAGCTAGCAGCGCTGCTTGGTTGTAGTGGACAACCAGCCTTAGTATTGCTAGTTATACTGTGCTTAGAGTTTTAGTTCACTGAATAATTCTTAAGGACAAATGGACTAGTAAATATTTCTTTAGGTAATAGAATAATGTATTTACTCTCTTGCAGAAAGTCGCGAGAACTCGGAGCGCTCCCGCGGCCGCGGTCAACAGGACCACACATATGCAAAAACGGAAAATCCAAACGCAGAAGGTAAGTGCAGGGCAGTCAGATTCTATCAAAAACTTGATTGGTCTAATACTTTTAGTTTTAAGCATTGGAGAAACTTTGCCTTACCAACCAACCAAGTCCAGTTATATTAAACGCGGCCTCTGAGCTGGATTAGGGTACCGATTCTCCTCTCAAGAGCGAATTCTGGGCCACTAACATAAAATGTGAATGTGATATATCGGAAACGAAAGCAACTAGCCTGTTCAAATAAGTTAAATTGAACTAAAGGTAAATTCTTCTTAATTTATTAGTGTGGTTGGAGCTCTTAGATGTGGTAATATATTGACTCTAAAATAATGCCATGGCATGAATGTAATGGCGTTAATTCGTGTACAAAACAAATAAAGACATTTTAATAAAAAAAAAATATTTCCTGTTTATATTCCACTCGGGGTTATATTTATTAATTTACAAATGAATCGCTTTTAAGTTACAACACTTTATAAAGACTCTTTCTTATAACTTTAAAGCAACAACTCTCTCTCTGTGGTCGCTCCCTCATGACTGAGGATCGTGGTCATCGGTGGATATAGATGCTCTACACCTAGTTTTTATGATCTGCCTCCACCGGTGCCTGTTCATCGCATCTCTGATGACCGAACAAAACTTGGTTGAGGAAGGGCCCTTCACTTGATCGGTCCATCTGGTTGGAGACCGTCCCCGGGCTCGTTTGCCCTCCGTGTTCCCAACAATGATCAGCTTTTCAAGGCTTTCATCATCCCTCCTCATTATGTGGCCAAAGTAGGTCAATATACGCTGCTGGCAGATTGTGGATAGGCGGGTTTGGACACGAAGCTGGGAAAGGATCGACACATTGGTGCGCATGGCGGTCCAGGGTATCCTCAGCATACGCCTCCAGCACCACATCTCGAATGCATCGATCCTTTGCCTTTCTCGAGCTCGAATCGTCCATGTTTCTACGCCATAGAGAAATATGAGGAATACTAAAGCGCGTACTAGCCGGGTCTTGGTGGTGATGGTTATACCTCTCTTCTTCCAGATGACATTCAGTCGGGTCATCGCGTCCTTAGCCATACCAATACGCCTCTTTATCTCCGGTACGCAGCTGCCATTATGGCAAATGAGTGCGCCTAGATAAACGTAGTCGTCTACGATGTCAACCCCTGGGATGATGTTAATTGTACAGGGCAGTTTTTCGGCACGGTCTACTACCATTAGCTTCGTCTTACTCCTGTTTACTGCGAGACCCATGCGGTTGCTCTCCGTCTCGAGTCTCCCAAACAGCTCCTGCATATCTTCCACAGACGTTGCTAAAATAACCGTGTCGTCGGCATATCTAAGGTTCGATATCCGCTTTCCTCCTATCGGAAATCCCTTGTCCCAAGTTTCGAGCACCCTGCGGATTACAAACTCCCCATATATATTGAAAAGGGCTGGGGATAATATGCAGCCCTGACGCACTCCCATCTTTGCTTCGAACACATTGGAACAATCGGTGCCGATTTTGACAAAAGAGCGGTTCTCAACATATAGGTTTCGAATCAAGCCAATCAAATGCTCAGGAGTCCCCATCTCGCGTAACACAGTCCACAACTTGTCCCATTGCACGCAGTCAAAGGCCTTAGTGTAGTCTATAAAACACAACGACTGGGCAATTAAATTCCCTGCTCTTCTCGATGACTTGGCGAATGTTAAGAAGCTGCTCTCTTGTGCCCTTTCCTTTCACGAAGCCAGCTTGTTCTTGGGGTATCTGGATCTTGAGGAAATGGTTGAGCCGCTGATTAATTATATGTAAGAGGATTTTACTTGCATGGGAGATCAACAAAGCAACAACAATCCCACCTAAAACATTTTCGTGTAAAGTGATGCCAAGATGAGGCCATATGACTCGCACTGTCAAAAAGTTGTCTAATCTTATGTAGAGCCAAGCTTCTGACTCGCGCCCTAAGGCCAAACTTCACAAACTCTACACCTTAGTCAAAATACGTGGCATGGCCATAAAAAAATTATTCACCTATCTTCATTACTTTTCTGTCATACAATTGTTTAACATTTTAATTTTGCATGGACAAAATGAGTATGAGTCAACTCGAATTTCAATGTGAATGTCGATTCCATAGCTTGTAAAAGTCTCATGTGCCATGAAAAGTATGGAATCTGTTGATAATGGTGTCATTGTTCGCAGTGCACGTGAAGGAGGAAGTAGTAGAGTGCCTGAAAGAGGAGGCGGAGTGGGAAGCGTTAGCCGTCAGAGAACAACCCGTGCTGAGGGACTGTGCGGTGCGGCTCGAGCGCATCGACAGTCTCGAGGCGCTGCTCGAGGGGACGAGGCGTGTTGAACATAATGCTGATGTGGGCAATAGAACACATACAACGACTAATATAGCCACTGAAAAAGAAACCTATGTCTGTGATATTTGTAAGAAGAGGTTTGATCTGAAGACCCAGCTGAAGAAGCATGTTATGATGCATCTCCACCGACGCACGGAGCAGGAAGAAAGTATGCGTGGCGTCGCCCCTAGTGGTAAGTTATGTTTTTATTGGTATTTTGTTTTTGATCATTGTGTATGCATGTGTGTGTGTGTTTTGAGTTTAATTTGTGGGAGTATCTTCGACAACAATTTGCATCGTTGTCGATGTCTTCAAACGTAGGTACTAGCAAAATCGACTTTACGATATTAGATGCAAATATCGGTTGTCTCTACCGGCTTATCAGGGTTAAAGCTACAAGTCGACTTACGGATATAATAAGAGGTCTTGAAACACGAGTGCGGTTTGCGGACTCGCCTTCGGCTCGTTGGGTTATAGGATCACACAAGTGTTTTAACCTAATTATGTACAGTTGCATCACTATTTTATCTACACACATACTCATCAACATTAATAAATAAATAAATATTAAGGGACAATCTTACACAAATCGAGCTAGCCCCAAACTAAGGAATGATTGTCGGTACTAAACGAAGATAGACATACACATATAAATAACATAATAATAATAATACCAGATTTTAATTGCCAATGTATACAAATAAGAATTAAAATTATATTATATATAACGTTTAATGAAATTAACATCAAAATAATGACAAATCTAACTACTTTATTTAATGTTCTCAATTAGTCATAATTGTAAATCTTGACGCGAAACCGAGTGATTCCCATTTGTTCCATGGAACTGTGACGTCATGGTATAAAATAGGATTTATTTTGCCAAATTGTTCCATAGAACTACATATTAGCTTTTCACCCCGGTTTACTTGCCAGTGACGCACTGGAACAAAATAATACTACTCTTTTCCCATGCTGTTCCATTATGAAACAAAATAGTAATTAGTTTTCCCAAGTTGTTCTATAGAACTTCATACTAGTATATTACCCGAATTCACTACTATGCAGGCGACCTTATCACACCTCAGGCGAAGTAATAATTTTACTTATCTAATCTGTTTTACAATAAATTTTGTAACTTCAAAACATAAAAGTTTTGTTCGTAGAAATATTTTTGTAAAGCCTGCCAAGTTCCTATTTAGAACTAATTTATTTTAATGGTAATGATTTTTTTGACAACATTTTTTAATAGATTTTTAATGAAAGATTAGTCTACTTTATTATGTGTTTTACTATCATATTTAAAATAAAAAGGAAACTAAGACATCATTTCATTGATTATATGAAAATAAATGTTGGGTCCTTGCTTTGAGTATCTACTACAGTCTGGAGTCTACACAGACTTGTCATGACTCAGAATGGTATTTATGACTTCACACCAAAATGTTTGCGGGGGGATGCTCATCAACAATTTATGTAAATGTAGTGGCTCTGTTAAATAAGAACAAGCTTCCCAAGGTTCTGTCCTGCAAAAAAATACGTTTTCATAATTACTACAGCTTTTCTCTAACCCACACAACAAATCATCATCATCATCATCATCTCAGCCATAGGACGTCCACTGCTGAACATAGGCCTCCCCTTTGGACTTCCATATATACCGGTTGGAAGCGACCTGCATCCAGCGCCTTCCGGCGACCTTTATAAGGTCATCTGTCCATCTTGTAGGTGGACGTCCTACGCTGCGCTTGCTGGTCCGAGGTCTCCACTCGAGCGCTTTTCGGCCCCATCGGCCATCTGCTCTGCGTGCTATGTGGCCTGCCCATTGCCACTTCAACTTACTAATCCGGTGAGCTATATCGGTCACTTTAGTTCGTCTACGGATTTCCTCATTTCTGATTCGATCACGTAGAGACACCCCGAGCATAGCCCTCTCCATTGCTCGTTGAGCGACTTTGAGCTTTGAGATGAGGCCGATAGTGAAAGACCACTTTTCGGTGCCGTAAGTCATCACTGGTAACACACATTGGTTGAAGACTTTCGTCTTGAGGCACTGAGGTATGTCGGACGAAAAGACATTGCGTAGTTTCCCGAACGCTGCCCAGCCGAGTTGGATTCGGCAGTTGACCTCTTTCTCGAAGTTGGACCTACCTAATTGGACCACTTGTCCTAGGTAGATGTATGAGTCAACAACTTCGAGTACCGAGTTTTCAACAGAGACTGGGATGGGCACAACCTTGGCATTTGACATGAGTTTCGTCTTGTCCATGTTCATTTTTAAGCCCACCCGTTGAGAAACTCGATTGAGGTCATCGAGCATCATGCTGAGTTCCTCCATCGACTTTGCTATGACTACGATGTCGTCGGCAAACCGAAGGTGAGTGATGTATTAGCCATTGATGTTGATGCTAAGTCCTTGCCATTCCAGGAGCTTGAAGGCGTCTTCCATAACGGCCGTAAACAGTTTCGGGGATATAACGTCCCCCTGTCTTACGCCTCTTCTCAATGGAATGGCCTTTGTGCTCTGCTCCTGAACTCGGACCGACATGGTGGCGTTACTATACAAACACTTCAACACTTCAATGTACCGATAGTCAATATGGCATCGCTGAAGTGACTCGAGCACCGCCCATGTTTCCACCGAATCGAAAGCTTTCTCATAGTCCACAAACGCTAAGCATAATGGCAAGTTATACTCTTCAGTCTTCTGTATAACTTGCCGCAGCGTATGTATGTGGTCTATGGTACTATAGCTTCTTCGGAAACCGGCTTGTTCAGGAGGCTGGAAGTCATCAAGTCTATGTTCGAGACGGTTTGTGATGACCCTTGAAAACAACTTATAAACATGGCTTAGAAGCGTGATGGGCCTGTAGTTCTTCAATAGGCTGTTATCACCTTTCTTGAAGAACATTACCACCTCGCCTCTATTCCATGCTTCAGGCGTTTTGCCCTCGGACAAGACGGAATTAAAGAGCTTCTGGAGGACCTTAAGTACCGGTGTTCCACCCGCTCTCAGAAGCTCTGAGGTGATTCCGTCTTCGCCCGGCGCCTTGTTGTTCTTAAGCTGCTTCAGGGCCATCCTAATCTCGTACAGACTGATGTCCGGGATGTCTTCGGTATAATGTCGGGACAGCTTGGCTCTTGGATCACCTACCAAGCTGTCAACGGGCTTTGCGACTGAAGTGTATAACTGACCATAGAACCTCTCGATCTCGCCTAGAACCTCTGCTTTGGTCGACGCTATGCTGCCATCTTCCCGTTTCAGCTTGGTCAGCTGGCTTTGTCCAATAGACTTGTCCTTTGCGAACACTTTGGAGCCTTTGTTCTGCTCAATGGTCTCTTTAACACGGTTCGTATTAAAGAGCCGCAGATCATGTCGCAAGGACTTCGATATACGTCTATTAAGCTGCCTATATGACCTCGCGTCATCGGGAGACTGCAACTGTAGCGAGCGTCGTTCAGCCATGAGGTTTAAGGTTCGATCAGACAATTTCTGAGGTCTATCTTTACGGCGGGGTCTGAAAAACTTAGACCCTACCGCGTGGACAGTTTCCACTAGCCCGTCGTTGATCTCGTCCACTGAGACAAAGTTCTCCAGACAAGCGAAGCGGTTGGAGAGCTCGAGTTGAAAGCTCTCGGGGTTTTGAATATGGGCCCGAGTAGGTCGGAGCGTAGACTTCATCAGACTGGACCTTTCCAGTTTAACATTGATATTCAGTGTGCCTCTTACGATTCAATGATCACTGCCGGTCTTTACCCTATTGATCACAGACACATCACTGAAAATCCGTTTCTTGTCGGTCATGATGAAGTCAATCTCGTTTCTCGTGGAACCATCGGGACTTATCCAGGTCCATTTCCTGTGAGGCGGCTTCTGGAAGAAAGAGTTCATCATGAAGAGTTCCTCTTTCTCTAGAAAGTCGGCCAGCCTCTGTCCCATAGGGTTCCGTTGCCCGTATCCAAATTGCCCCACTCTCAACTCATCACCGCTGTTCTTGCCCACCTTTGCATTGAAGACACAACAAATAAGAAATAATAATTGCCTCATAATTGAGAATTACATAGTTCTTCTGGTTGAGAGTCCATTTTACAACAATGTCATGATATGTTCAAGACTAATCAAAATCACAAAGACTAATCTAACTGACAGTGTTTTGAGTGGCCAGTTAATGGTGATAAGGTAAAGCATTTATTAGAATATATAATCGTAAAGAATAATTATTATTTGCTATTTCATTCTAACCTGTCAGTTCCATGGAAAAATTTTAAAAATCAAGTTTGCCATGTGTTCTATAGAACAACTTAACAATACTGCCATATGAGTTTGTTCCACAGTATTCTAGTTCTATAGAACAAATAATATTTGGCAATCTTTTAAGTTCTATGGAACAATTAAAAATTAAAATATCACTTACTTCTATGACGTCACAGTTCCATGGAACAAATGGGAATCACTCCGCGAAACCTACTTGGAATTATGTTAAAGTAAGTCGTGTAGAATAAATAAATGCTTAGCTCATTATAATTATGATTAAAATTTTGTACGCCTACGCGTAAGACATAGTGAGGTAGCCCTCATGTACAAAAGCATCCGTGCTACCTACCTCTGTTTAACAAAATAAATTTATCTTTATCATTTTGAATAATCGTCGACGTGCATTGTGTTCCAGCGGGGGGCGGGCGGGCGGGGGGAGGGGCGGGAACCAACTCGCCCTCGGGGATATCGATATTCCTGCGAGATATGCAAAAATAAGTTTCCGACGCCGAGCATCCTAAAGAGACATGATCGAATTCACACGGGAGAAAGACCATTTGCTTGTGGAATATGTAAAAAGAAGTTTACACAGTCAAGTAATTTAAAGACACATGAACGCACTCACACGAGAGAAAGACCTTTTTCTTGTGGAATATGTAAACAGAAGTTTGCACAGTCAGGTCATTTACAGAGACATGAACGAATTCACACGGGAGAAAGACCATTTGCTTGTGAAATATGTCAACAGAAGTTTACAGATTCAAGTACTTTAAAACAACATAAACGAATACATACGGGGGAAAAACCTTTTTCTTGTGGAATATGTAAACAGAAATTTGCACAGTCAAGTCATTTAAAGCAACATGAACGAACTCACACGGGAGAAAAACCTTTTTCTTGTGGAATATGTAAACGGAAGTTTGCACGGTCAAGTGCTTTAAAGAAACATGAACGAACATACGAGAGCACAACCATACACATGCAGCGTGTGTAAAAAGCAGTTTAAGACATTACAAAGTTTAAAGAAGCACAAAGATCGCATCCACGCACGCCGGAAACCTTTTAATTGCGACATTTGTCAGAAGCGGTTTGCGCAGAAAACCACTTTAGCCGGACATATACGGCGGCACATGACTTCGAACCCTGTTGAAGAACTGATTAATGGATAAAAACTTACTTAAGCCAGCGTATGCAATGTACAGAGATAGCAAAATACGATGGTGACACAGAGACGCTGTAAAAAATATCCATCTGATCACACGATGTCTGCTACCGGTGTCCCTCAAGGTAGCGTACTTGGACCACTGCTTTTTATCGTCTACATTAACGACTTACCATATGTTACCAGCCATACGGTTACACTTTTCGCGGACGACTGCTCTATCGTAATTCAGAGGAAGAATAGCGAAAGCTACGAGAATGACATCAATAAGTCTTTGCGGACGTAAACTTGTACTAGTGAACAAAAACTTTAAAGTCAACCTCCTCTAGACTAAATTTATGGAATTCTATGCGCCGCGCAGGAGTCCCAAAAATATAAAACTAGTTTACAATAGTCCTCTAATTTTTATATCGAGGGTGTCAATCGATTCTATTTTTTACTGGATTACCGACCTTTATTCCATAAATTTTAATTGTTGACATTACCCTCTCTTTAAATCTTTGAAGTAGTGTTATTAGTCAAGCATAACAGGCTTATTTAGAAATAAGGCAACAGTCACAGGATTCTCGACGATGCACTGTTCTTTGTGCTTCGCAATCAAAGCTTTTTTTGAAAGAAATATTTTATGTATGACAGTAAAAATATTCACTAATTGACCCGTAGAAATAAACTTTGACATGCCTCAATTAAATACAAACTACACAAATGTTTGGACAAGTGTTACTGTAGTATCATTAATGATTATTGTAATAATGAAATTATTATATGATTTTATGAATTAGTAGTTTAATATGATTTAATTGTGTAACACATAGCTCGTAGTAGTAAAACGTACTCACTTTTTATGACGTCCCATTCCATCTGTAGATATTTACCACTGGATTTTTGAAAATAATTGTATTTACTGTTTAACTGAGCTAACAAACTATGATAACAAAAACATAATTTAAGAAAATTGTAACTAACTCGGATGTATTGTATAATTTGTATAGCAGAGCATGAATATTCTTATCTCATTATATTGGCGATCGGCTTTCGGATACACGACAGAAATAATGTGGCCAAAACGGTTCCTTATGGAAATATTGCTCCATTTGAAACATAGCTGACTACACAATGACTAGGGTTGGTAAATTAATATCCTTAAAAACACAAACCTGCTTTGGTTACAAATACAGTAGCGGATGAGACTATTATGAAGATACAATGCATTTGTTCTTGTCTGTAGATTGGATCAGTTAAAAAGTTGTACTTATTTTTAACCTTAACTGCAGAGGAATAGGGTTTCTTTTATTTTTCGAGCATCGAGCACAAGATAGGAAATAATGGATAAGGAGTCACCCGCGAGCTATATTGGATTGGATTAATGTAAAGTAAATAGGGCTCGTTAGCTCGATTCAAACCGCCCACAAATAATTACCTACTAAAGTAAACGTTAGGTTTAAAAATAAATTTAGGTAAACCCCAAATTATGATATGGGTCGATTGCAAAAAAAAATTACATGATTAAAAGCTTAGTTAACAAAAAATTACGATCGCTTCCTTTGTGTGACGAAAGTTAGTCATACAAAATGTATGGGTAACTTTCGTCACACAAAGGAATCAATTACCTAAGTTTTGTTTTTATTAAAGCCCTTAACTATGTACAATTGTTTTGCAATCGACCCATAATGTATTAACGATTCGGGAAATGATCTAACCAAACAATCTGTTACAGATTAGTAACGAAAATATAGAGAATAAAATATGTTCAGTTCTATGTTAAGATAAGTTTGTACAAAATTAAGATGTCAATTAAGGGACAATTTTAATTTATCCTATTTCGTAACCGTTAATGCCATAAGGCATTCCCTTCCAGTCAACCATAGGGCCAAACAGAAACTATAATTATATATATTATATCATATCAATGTGTTTGGCCTGTTTGTCACCTAATGAGGTTTCTGTTATACTTATACTCTCTTAATTATAAATCATCTGAAAACATTGTATTGGAAATCACAATTTTTTTGTGTATACCTATAACCTACTTAACATTTATGGTCGTATGTATATTCTGTTTTTCTTTGTGACTTCTCCGAGACCACGGTCTGCGTCACTTCTATAAAATTAAATACTTACCTGTCTTCAAATTTGCAATGGTTTTATTTATCTTGAATACTTAGCCTGGTTTCGCCGTCTGCTAGTGCTAGCTGCCCATTGTCTTGAGGGAAAGATATGACGTCAGAGTTAGGCATTCAAAAATAAATCATTTTAAATGACGCACCGCAAGAATAAATCTACCTACTAACCGTGAATTTGAATTAAAATTAATTATCGTTATGACCGTAATTTTAATTCAACTAACCGTCATTAAAGAATAGGTTATTTTGACTGAACGACTCCTGATGATGACTCGCGAACAGATTCTTAACATGTCGAGCCATATTCGACTTCTACGACGTGAGTGAACCCGTTGTGTAGGTATTGTTGTAATTAACATGTTACAGTAACATGCGACTCTTGATGATAGAAATAACATACAATGCCAATTCTAAACTATCATTCTAAACATCTATCCATCGTTAAAAAATAACATTTGCCTATTCTAAACTAATATCTATCGCATACATACATTCAACGTCATGTGTTCCGGCTCCACGCGACTTTCCTATTTGCTGTGTCAAGTAAATACGTTTTTGATTGGAAATAAAACATTCATCACTAAATTGTATTTCTTTATTTGTTTAAAATACTTAAAATATTAAAGAGTTAAAGGAGCATTCCATGATGTTGTAATCGACATTCGTACTTAATTTTAGGACTTTACAAGTCTGGTACTCTTTAGATTTGAGTTGTAGTAATTAATTATTGGTATCATCTTAAAGCTGTAAAGTGTACCTAAAAAGTCTAGTATATACTTTTGCTGTAAAGTTTAAGAACTTAAAAAAATAAGATGTAAACCAAGCATGTCGTAAGCGACACCAAATCAACCAAGTCCAAATCCTAAGTAGTAATTTCGTAAATTTTAGCAAATGATGAGACAAATATTTAAGATTTTTTAAATAATTCACAAATATAAAGACTACTCTTTTAATTCTCAGCAACATAAACAGTTACACTCATCTAGTAATTAAATAAAAAAATAAAATGTACAGCATGTCGTAAGCGACACCTACATGTTGTAAACGACACGTACGAATTCAAACAAATAATCGCACATATTTTCGACAAAATATATATTCCTGCGTGTCGATTGCATGTTGTTTCTCTTTTAGTACTTCTCCATCACAATACTAAACATGAAATTTGGAAATTCCAAGTATTGTATCTACTTTTTCCCAAGGTATTTTTTGGGCCACTGTGGTGTCTATTTCTACCTGTGATATATTATATTATTAGGATTCCGTACCTCAAAAGGTAACACTGAACCCTTATAAAACCACTTTTTTGAGCGCCCGTCAGTCTGCCTGTCTGTCAAGACTATTTATCTCGGGAACGCGTGGAGGTATCAAGTTGAAATTAATACCATAATACTTAGGTATAGGTACTTAATATTTCGACACTCTTGGGAATCATTTAAAGGGCAATTCCCGTTGACCTAGAAATAACTATGGAATTTGCCAAAACTATTATTATAGTTTTGCCAAATTCTAATGTGTACGTCAGTTTTCTTACGTTGTTGAAGTTAAGTTTGTCGCTCAGTATAGTTTAACTTTTCGTAAAACAACATCTAAGTATATGTGCAGTACTTTCATAGCTCGTATGACTTGACCGGTTTTTAGGGTTCCGTAGCCAAATGGCAAAAAACGGAACCCTTATAGATTCGTCATGTCTGTCTGTCCGTCTGTCCGTCCGTATGTCACAGCCATTTTTTTCCGAAACTATAAGAGCTATACTGTTGAAACTTGGTAGGTAGATGTATTCTGTGAACCGCATTAAGATTTTGATGCAAAAATAAAAAAAATAATAATAAATATTGGGGGCTCCCCATACTTAGAACTGAAACTCAAAATATTTTTTTTCATCAAACACATACGTGTGGGGTATCTATGGATAGGTCTTCAAAAATGATATCGAGGTTTTTAAAATACTTTTTTTCTAAACCGAATAGTTTGCGTGACAGACGCTTCCAAAGTGGAAAAAAGTTGGTCCCCCCCCCCTCTAACTTCTAAAATAAGAAAATGAAAAATCAAAAAAAAAACATATGATGTACATTACTATAAAAACTACCAACGAAAATTGTTTTGAACGAGATCTAATAAGTAGTTTTTTTTTAATACCTATTAATACCTAACTTTGCACCTAATTTATATGGGGCGCTATACATGCCAGGTGCAAACTTAACTTAACCACTTAGGGATGGAAAGTGTTTGTACGGAACCCTCGGTGCGCGAGTCCAACTCGCACTTGGCCGGTTTTTTAAACTGCCTTGCTTCATGTTTCAACGTATTTCTACGGATGTAGGCGTGAGGTAGACTGTAAACCTGATAAAGTTTACGCTAGAGCCTCATTTGACCTGACTGAAGCCAGATTTTGGAGTTTTTCTTTTCCGTTCAGTTCACTTTTGCTTTCTTATATTAACCCTTCATTCTTCCGCTTGTAATAAGTTAGACACGTTTTTTTTTATTTGTCTGTATAGTTTTAAGTCACTCGCACTCCCTTTTACTGAAGTCTAGAACTTTAAGGATTTTTTCAGACGTGATTTTCTCAATCTAAGTGCGTTCCAGCTAAGATTTGATTCATCCATTAGAAAATTGGACCAATCAGTCTCGTATTAAAGTAAAAATAACGTTTAGTTTAACGACTTTCATAAACACATGTCGTAAGCGACCGCTACCTTTGAAAGGGATAAAACTAAATAAACACGCAAATAACTAAAATTACTCCGCTCCACAATGTGACCCGTGACGAACACTGGTTAGATTATAGACTTTGAAAGACATCTACCACCAAGTTCAGGTCATAAACTACAAATTATGTTCCTACGGTATACACTAATGAGTTTGAAGTTGAAGTCAATTTCTAACCAAATAAATGAAACAACAACACAATTTGAGCAGTTATTCTATTATTCGGACTGGAAAAACAAATGTGCTGTTGCCTTGAGGTTGCCTCATACAGCATGGAGGGAAATGTTTCAGCAGTTAGCAGTATGGCGTCAGATACAGTGACTGTGAAAGAGGAACCGGTATGGGAGCAAGTGACCGGCTCGCACAGTGTGAGCGAGGCGGCCGCACTCGCGGGCTTGTATACTGATCACGACGTGAAGGAGGAGCTGGTGATCGGGCCGGAGGTGCTGCAGCCCCCTGATGCCGTGTTTACAGCAGGTGGTTAATATTATTATTTTTTAGTGCACTATAGCTGAATTCCGCATATCTATCAATTTCCTTTAGTTGTTGTGATATCAGTCCCTGATACAAAATACGCTCGCAAATCGCAAGTGTGATAAGGCTCTAAGACTCAAATCAATCAGCACTCAAATGACGACACCTTGTGGAAAATTGACAGTCGTAGCCTATAGAAGAACAGCGCTACAAGTTTTATACTAAATCCGCCTTAGTAATAGTCCGACTTATGATTTACTGCGCTGTGACCAATTACCTTTCGCCTACGGTCTTTTAAAATGAGGAACAAATAGATTTTTAATCGTTAATTGTAATATTTTCAAAAATATAAAAAGGGAATATACATAATTTTTTTATCCTTTATTTGATGTTATTGGAAAATGAGTAAAAAAATTAAATGTTGTGAATTCGAGTACTTGGAACGTTTCTCTCTAACCACTTTTTGTGGGGTTTTTTTTTGCGACCATGGCAACCCGACATTTTGACGTCATTATATGTCTTTCTCTTACGCCTGGTCGCTCTGTGGCAAATCTATAACTACTATACTATATCCATGGACCTAGTAAATACTATAGTATACCTGGACTGCTCATTGCTTCGTTTGAACGAGCCAAGTAAGAAAGCCGCCAAGGGGGCAGTTTGTCCCACTCTGCTGGGGTAACCAAATATTTAGCAACAAAGAGGGACTCATCCTTACTCCATTTTATTACAAGTTTGGCTCGGTTTGTAGACACCTGCCTACTGAGCCGGCGGTCCCGGGTTCGACTCCCGGCCGGGGCAAATATTTGTATGATGAACTCGAATATTTGTGCTTGGGTGATGGTTGTTCTATGTATTTAAGTATATATTTATCTACATAAGTACGTATATCGTCGTCTAGTATAACACAAGCCTTCTTGAGCTTAATTTGGGACTAGATTGATTTGTGTGAGGTTGTCCGATATTTATAAAAAAAAAATGAAAAAAATTAAAGTCTAAAAATGTATATTGGCTGGCACTGTAGCTAGAATTTATTTTATATATACCTAATGGAAACTCATAAATAAATATAGTGAATGTTAGCTACTATGCCAGCAATAACACACTTTTGGCTCCTGTTATTTTAACAGAACGCAGCAATCCCGTAACTGTTAATTTGATTTGATAAATGACAAACTTCTTAAGTCATACTTAAAAACAAAACAAACAAAAAACATATTCTGATGTACGTGGACATGAACTCATTTATGAGGATATAAAAAAGTGGTTATTTGTAGGGTACCATAAATTAATCAGGGAGGTAAAACTGTAAGTATACCGTTATTTTATAAACTACCTGTATAACTGTTTTACCAATGCAAGACTACGCAATACTTTTTATTACTGTACTAACGGTTACTAAGTATATGGCGAAATAAAAAGCAAAAAAAAACCGACTTAAAAAAAACTAAAAAGCTAAAAATAACCCATTTAAGTACAGATTACGTTTGAATCACGTTTTGAAGACGTTGCCAAACCACTCATTTATTATATTTCTATATTATATAAGTATATTTTTTTGTTTTTAGTGATTCATATAAAATACTTTTGGCGGGGTGATCTGGGAGGTCTTAAAGGCATACATCTCGTTTGAGTTATCTCCTAACTTCGGTTCTACGATTGCTACTACTACTACGATTACTTAGGCGGGTAGCAATGTTCTAGGTGGGCTCGCCCTGAGGGCCCTTGGGCTCGCGCGCTACGCCGTCTCTGGGACGCTCCGCACCTTTGGTGCTACACGGAGCTCGGCCTGCGGCCTCGTGGGGGGACGTTCGCCCTTAAGCCTGCGGCCCTCGGTCGAACTAAAATATTAAAGTTTGTTGTCCGATATTTTCTGAATTTGACCGATAATTTTTTAAATTCGATTTCAGATTCCGACTCGGGGGCCCCAAAAACTGCCTGATACCGAATTTCAGCCCCCTCGGACCAACTTGTTTTTCCGATATTTTCCGAATTTGACCAAATTTTCGGACACCGATTCCAGATTAATATTTGTGAGCCTGAAATGCCCCCCGATATCGAGTTTCAGCCCCCTAGCACCAACTTGAAATTTAGAAAAAAAAAGTCGCCATTTCGATTTTTTTTCACGACTGTACTCGGGTGGAGGCCCCCTATGACATTTGGTCGAGCACCTCCCACCTGAGCCAACCGTTTACGAGATACGGGCCTCTTAAAAAAATTCCCATACATTTTTTTTTATGATAGAAAAAAAAACTTTTTTGGAATCAGGGGGCCCAAAGCCCCCTACATACCAAATTTCAGCTTGCTACGACCATTTTGAAATTTCGACGCCTATTAACCACCCTTAGATAGCGAAGCATTATCGTAGTATAGTTAAAACGACATTACTGCAATAGTGCAATGCTCAGATTGTTTTTAGTACGAATAATATTTTCGAAGTAAAACATAGATCGGAATTATCTGGTAATTTTGTAAATTCATTGTCACTCTTTTAGTACTTTATCAAAGTTTGACATCTATCTATATATATATTACGCGAGGCCGATTTTTGTACATCCCATCAGATCTACAGTTATGGTCCGATTTTGATAAATGATATGTCATTAGATTCGTCTCATGCTGGAGAGGTGCATAAAACTCTTGGAATTTTAATTTTTTCCTGAAAAGGTACTGAAAAATGGATTTGAAAAAACTACTGTGCGCTAACCACGTGACTTTGACCACGTGACCTGTGATCCCTATTTTGACATAAGATGACCAAATAATAATAAGCATGATTTGCTCACAAACCTGTAGTAAGTTGTTCAGCATGATGAAATATTATTTTTGAGTCGGCAACATAATATCCGCAACACTTAAAACATGTACAAATATGCAAAAATAATTTTACAGTTTGTTGACAATGAATGACAGTAGCCATATTCTGACAACTTTTAATGTCTTTTTTATTGGGGGCTATTATGTCAATGCTCTAAATTGCCAGGTTGTTTTTTTTTTTTAAATGTTGATATGGAAACTTATTTCGCATACCTGTTAAAAATGTGGAGAAAAAAGCCGGTCAAGTGTGAGTTGGACTGGTGCTCGAAAGACTAGAAAAACTGACCGTCATTCAAGAATAGATTATTTCTATAGGCGAGTTTTACTAAATCTAAATCAAAGCAGAAAAAAAATAGTAAAACTAATTTAAACGTCATTCAAATATGTAAATTTATGGTAGATTATTATAAATATGAATATATAAGTCCATCAAAAAAATAATTCCAAGGAAAATGGCATGAGTTATGGTAAATTAAATGGTATTTTACAAGAAGAAACTTAGTCCTTCCGCTTGCATGTCGACGGGATGGGAAATGTGGCCGAGTTGAGAATATGGACGACTTGACAATGTAGATAAGTTGGGAATGTATCTTCATTGGTAATATGGATGAGTTGGTAAAATGGACGAGTTGGAAATGTGGACGAGTTGGGAATATGGACGAGTTGGGAATATGGACGAGTTGGGAATGTGGATGAGTGGGCAAAGTAAACAAGTTGGGAATACGGACGAGTGGGCAATGTGGACGAGTTGGAAATGTGGATGAGTTGGCAAAATAAACAAGTTGGGAACACGGACGAGTGGGCAATGTGGACGAGTTGAGAATATGGACGAGTTGGCAATGAAGACGACTTGGTAATACGGACGAGTTGTAGATATGGAAGATTTCGCAATAAAGACGAGCTGATAAAAAGGACAAGTTGGTATTGTAGACGAGTTGGGTGTATCGTCGAGTTGGGAATATGGACGAGTTGGAAATGGGGATGAATTGGCAATGTGGATGAGTTGGTAAAATTGACAAGTTGGGAAAATGGACAAGTGGGCACTATGGACGAGTTCGCATTATGGACGAGTTGGCAGTGAAGACGAGTTGGTAATACGGATAAGTTGGCAATGAAGACGACTTGGTAATACGGACGAGTTGGTGATATGGAAGATTTGGCAATAAAGACGAGCTGATAATAAGGACAAGTTGGTATTGTAGACAAGTTGGGTGTATCGTCGAGTTGGGAATATGGACGAGTTGGAAATGTGGATGAGTTGGCAATATGAATGAGTTGGTAAAATTGACAAGTTGAGAACATGGACAAGGGGGCAATGTGGACGAGTTCGTATTATGGACGAGTTGGCAATGAAGACGAGTTGGTAATACGGACAAGTTGGTATTATGGACGAGTTGTGAATATGGACGAGTTGGGAATGTGGATGAGTTGGCATGAACATTGAACAAGTTGGGAACACGGACGAGTGGGCAATGAAGACGACTTGGTAATACGGACGAGTTGTCAACGTGGACAAGTTAAGAATATGGACGAGTTGGAAATGTGGATGAGTTGGCAAAATGAACAAGTTGGGAATATGGACGAGTTGGCAATAAAGACGAGCTGATAATAAGGACGAGTTTGTATTGTAGACGAGTTGGGTGTATCATCGAGTTGGGAATATGGACGAGTTAGAAATGTGGATGAGTTGGCAATGTGGACGACTTGGAATTGTGGACGAGGTGGGAATATGGACGAGTTGGAAATGTGGACGAGTTGTATTTGTGGACGAGTTGGCATTGTGGACGAGCAAGTAATATGGACGCGTTGGCATTGTGGATGAGTTGGGAATATAAACGAGTTGGCAATGAAGACGAGTTGCTAATACGGACGAGTTAATAATATGGACGAGATTGGCAATAAAGATGAGTTAATAATAAGGACGAGTTGGTATTGTAGACGAGTTGGGTGTATGGACGAGTTGGAAATGTGGACGAGTTAGCAATATGGATGAGTTGGCATTGTGGACGAGTTGGGAATATAGATGAGTTGGCAATAAAGACGAGTTGGTAATATGAACGAGTTGGCAATGTAGATGAGTTGGGTGTATGGGCGAGTGGGCAATATGAACGATTTGGCATTGTGTACGAGTTGAGAATGTGGACGAGTTGTATTTGTGGACGAGTTGGCATTGTGGACGAGTAAGCAATATGGACGCGTTGGAATTGTGGACGAGTTGGTAATATGGACGAGGTGGCATTATGGACGAATTGGGAATATGGACGAGTTGCCAATGGAGACGAATTGGTAATATAGACGAGTTTGCAATGCAGATGAGTTGGGTGTATGAACGAGTTGGCAATGTAGACGTGTTGGGTGTATGGACAAGTTGGCATTGTGACCCAGATGGGAATATAGACGAGCTGACATTGTGGACGAGTTGGCAATGTGGAATAATTAACATGTTACGCTAACATGCGAAACTTGATGGAGAAATAACCTACATATGATGCAAATTTCAAAAAATCGACGCGCTCAAGAATAAATCATATTTGAATTAATGACGTCTGGCTGATCATTCTTATTCTCATTCAAAATAAAAATTGACAAATTCTGCGGTCAACAAAACAAATTGATTTTATAAGGTTTCCGTTTTTACCGAATATGGTAAGGAACCCTAAAATTAGGTTTATATTATAGGCTTGAGAGTCTTTAGCATCTCCCTCACTCTTCTGTCAGACACAATTTCAATGAGAGGAAAGACACGAAAGTTTGAATTATTCTTTTTTCAAACATGTTTAGCTGTTTTATATATTGTTTTTTCTTATTACACATATTTGACACATTCTTTTTTTTATGGTGGAGTATTGTTGGTCAGTAATTTATTTAGATTAGTAAGTAGGGTTTGATTAAGTATAACTAGCGTAAGAATTTCAAACACAATGTGTAATTGTTATTGAATAAATGATTGATGATGATGACATGGCAGCACCCATATTAAGAAAACTTGCACGATCTAATGAATTTCATAAAAAAAAACAAGCATTGATAATAGTGGTTTTTCGTGTATCTATAAACGTTTTTTACTCTCTATTTCATACAATTGAGTTTTTGTAACATTTTTTATTATTAATATTGTGAAATATTTACGATTATAAATGAATACATAAACAGTTACGCACTCCATGATTTCCTGTTTCCTCAAATCTGTCGTTTCGATTCATGTGCTATTTCTGGAAATTGATAGAAATCGATCAAATCGATAAATTTATGTCCTGAAGAAAGAACAACAAATTAAAATTCTACCAATCTTATGTTCGGTCCTATGAAAATATGTCAATTATATTTTTAAGATATGGGACTATTGTCATGAATATATTTTTCCATAAATCGAATAATATGCATTTTATTTGTGAAACAGATCAGCAGATCACATGTCATGCACAAGTTATTTTTACAAAAGAGTTGAATAAATTGTCACGATGAAGCTGGCAGTTGGCTATCAGGCCTGCCTCTAGCCTGGCATGTTTTAACGTTTTTAAAACATAATTTTAATGTGTTTTTTTACAGTATTAATTTATTCTTCATTCCCCAAAAACTTCTTATCGATAAAGTAGTTATTTTCTGTAACACTACCGGATTTCCATATTCTAGCGGCGGTTCGACGCCGCAACGGGTCTCTAGTTCTTTCATATTAATGTATGATACCATATTTTACCTAAAAAAATATACTATAGCCACCAAAAGATTTCCTTCTGCAACCTTTAATTCCAGTTACCATGATGCAAGTATGTAATTTTTTAAATAATCAGAAAAGATACCATTAAGCACTGTCAAAAATGCTGACAGTTTTCAATTATATTAATAAGATTTCAAATTTAAAGGTTTTATCCTGCCCTAACATAAAATTATTTTTATACATATACTAACGGATTGTATAACTTTCATAATTTTTTCCGTCAGTTTCTTTGGTGACGCGTAAGAAAGTTTAGCGAATAAAATATTTAATTATTTGAAGTGAATAGTGTTTATTTAAAGTATAAACTACTAATAACTACCATTTTATTTGAAAACTACTAATTATTACTATTTTTTGTGACTGGCAATATTAGAAAGGGACACACTACCCATCTGCGAGCTGTCTCTGTCTTCCCGTGACCCCTTCACCCGTAAAATATACTTTATGTATTTATACTAAGATTTAATTTTGTGTGAACACGTATTCTGAGTTCGCACTCCTGTTGTCTTAAATATAAGCTCCTTGACTATATCTATGTTAGAATTGATAAAACCTAATGGTCATTGGGGCAGTGGAAGTAAAAACGCAGTGTTCGGCCTTCACGTTTATTGTTACTTACACACAGAATCCGAAGCATTAAATTGTATATAACAAAACTTTATATTAAAGAGAAATGAGCAGCTTAAAGAACGTGTCCGTCTCCTAAGGCTACCAAAGACAAAGAGAGCGACACAGACAGAGTAGATAATACACGTCAAAAAGATAAAGAGCATGCACACAATTCTACATAACCAAGTTGGTATTATAAGGGTGGTAATACATAATCCAATTTCTAACACTTCCCCTCACACTTATAAGACCAATATGTCACATGCCTAGACACAAATACACAACGACATCGACAATGAAGAGACAATGTGTACAGACTTATCTCTGATGTAAGGCTTTAACTTAATATAATATCAATTATATAAGTTTACATTGACCATAATGTTTGCCCTAAGTAGAGACTAACTTTACTTATACACATTCATAACAATAGCATGCTTCCACAAGATACAACAAAGAACAAAGTGAAGAAAAATGCATACTATTTTTATGATAGCACATTTACATTCTCAAACAAGTAAATCGTAACTCTACATTCACATATACATGCTTTAAATTACTTTACATTCAAGCTATGAACAAATTTGGAATGTTTACTGAAACTAAGCGGCTTGGTAAGTACATCAGCTATCATTTCCTCCGTTGGTAAGTATTTTACAGTTAAAACATTGTTATGTACCAAGTCTTTTATGTGATGATACCGCACATCTATATGCTTGGTGCGTTTATGAGAATATTCTTTACAAAGTAGCAGCTTGTGCGCACTCTGGTTATCATTATACACAGTGATGCTAGGTTTCACACATAAAATTTCAGACAAAATGTTCTTAATAAAACATAGGTCTTTACATACATCATTGATTGAAATAAATTCACTTTCAGTTGAACTAAGTGCAACACAACGCTGTTTGCGTGATTCCCAGTTAATGACATTTGAACCCAACTTAACTACAAACCCTGTATAAGAGCGTCTATCAATGTCATTAGCCCAGTCGGCATCTGCATATGCAATTAAATTCAATTCTCTACTCTTTATAAAATATAAGGAATAGTTAATTGTACCTGCTAGATATCTTAAAATCCGTTTAGCTGCAAGCCAATGACTTTTATTAAACTTAGAATTATATTGACTCAAATGGCTACAAGCATAAGCTATATCGGGTCTAGTGCAGACAGCCAAGTACATTAGGGAACCCATAAGTTCTCTGTAATTATAAGTTTCATCACACAAAGCTTCACAGTCAGTTTCAAATTTACAGCCTACTGACATTGGAGTAGAAACAGGTTTACAGTTTTCCATATTAAATCGCTTAAGTACTTTCATGATATAGTCGCTCTGATCCAATTTTAATATATCTCTTTCTCTTACGACATTAATGCCAAGACAGCTTTTTAAGTTGCCCAAGTTTTTACAACTAAACTCACTTTGCAATACATTAATAAGCTTACTTTTCAGAGTACTATTATTAGAGAAAATGTAAAAATCATCTAGGTACATACAGAGCTACTATCACTAAACTATTTTTGTCTTTACTTATATAGATACAAGGTTCACATTTTACTTGTGTATAACCCATGGCAACTAAACGCGCTTTAAACTTTTCAAAGTTACCTGATGCATCTGTCTTAATTTTATAAACCCATTTTGACTTTATAACATTAGTATTACTAGGTCTATCAACTAATCTCCAAACTTTATTGGCTATGAGAGAGTCATACTCACACTTCATAGCGGCAGACCATTCTGCGCTAAGGGGACCAGTGACAGCTTCCCTATACGATAATGGTATATCGTTGTCATGGACAGGCGTCGCGTTGTGTACTACCATGGAGTAATCCGATGTGTAGTCAGCATACCTTTTAGGTTTTTGTGACCTTGTAGTACGTACGGGTCGAAGAGGATGGACAGCCGGCGCATCAGCCGAGGGCAGGGCTTCCCCTGAACGTGACGACGGCGACGACAGCACTACAGACTCGCCCGACGAGTCACTCGAGCCCGAAGGAGAGCAGCCTGGCTCATCATTCTCGCTCCCGGTACAGAATTCCTCCGAATCTCGGATTTATGCCTCATGAGGAAGATGTGTGACTTCCTGGTGTAGTCATCTGTCATCGTTACCATGAACCTCGCACCACCAATGCTGTCTTCCTGCATGGGTCCCGCTACATCGGAATGCACAATTTCTAAAGGTTTATGCGCTCGTGTAGCCTCGCCAGCGGGATACGGCAATGCAACTTGCTTCCCAAGCAGGCAGGTCTCACACTTCGCATCAGAGCAAACCTGAAAGTTGACACCAGTTGCAAGACCATCTCGTAAAGCACACATACCTTTATAATTCAGATGAGCTAACTTTTTATGCCAAAGCTCAGCTGACAGAGATGAAACAGCTACGTTAGCACTCTTTGTATCTTGCCTATTATGCAAAAACATGGAAGAGTGCACTTCCTGCGAAGTCCCTTTACTACTATGAATACACCCGTCCCATTCATATAAACCATTTTTATGAGATGCTGAGGTAACAGGATTGCCATGAATTTTACAACTTTTATAAACATTACAATTGTCCTTGGTAAAAATTACAGTAAAACCATTACTACATAATTTACTAACTGACAATAAATTCGTGGACAAGTTAGGAACATATAATACCTTGTTAAGTTTGTTGATAACTCCACCGACAGGTAGCTCCCCGATGCCTTCGGCCGAAATTGACTCATCATTGGCCAGAATCACTTTACTTCCATTCTCCGGCAGCTCCACGTAGTTGTCCAATAAAGACTTATCATTGCAGAGATGGTTGGAGCACCCCGAGTCCAGAAAAAAGGATGACTTCTTAACTAAATAAGCCGATGTAGTCTCCGTAGCCAGAAGCGATCTGTTCCTCGCCTTGTCCTTCCTATACTTGAAGCACTTGCTCTTGATATGACCAACCTTGCCGCAGTAGTGACATACTATTTGCTTCTGTAGTTTTGTAGATGTACTAACCGGACGGTTCCTGGATTTCGAGAACAATGCCGCTTCCTCCGTATTGGAAAAACCTTCCCTCTTTCTCAATTCCTCTTGTAGAAGACGAGACTTAACCATATCAGAAGTAAGGTTATTATTGGCGATATTTGCAGTCTCCAAATTGCTTACTAGCGCATCGTACTCTTCTGGTAAGCCACTCAGCAGGAGTTCAACTACTTCCTTGTCCTCTATGCTCTTGTCGATGTCCGCCAACTGATGAACTAGCGACATCAAAGCCTCTATGTAGCGTGACATACAGTTAAACTGTTTGTAGTCAATGCGGTGTAGTTGACGAAGCAGCAGCACGCGCCTGTACAAACCTTTGTTCTCAAAAACTGTTTTGAGGTTATCCCACGCTTCCTTGGCTGTTTTCGCAGTCCTGATATGTTGCAAGCAGGCGGTCGACACGGTAAGACCGATCCTAGCGAGCGCTCGACTGACGTGCGAGGAATCCGTGTCTGTACCTTCTACAGCCTCCCATACGCCATCGAGTGTCAGCAACATTTTTATTTGGTATTTCCATGTAGGGTAATTTTCCACGCCTCGAAGTTTTTCGACTGATTGGCTAGAGTAGTTCGCAGAGGTCGGCTGGTTTTCGTTGGCCATAAGAGAAAATCCAAACTTACCGGCGAACAGGAAACACGTGGCGATATGTACCGCAATATGGCGAACACGGTGAGCCGGGTGACCAAGTTCTGTGCGCCGACGCAAACAAGTCAGCGTTGTGCTCGTTCTCACACGAAGATCCTCAGGATACGATTTGTGAAGAGATTAACGGAAATAGCCAGAACAGTGCAATCGTCGACTATGCCCTTAACCTGATAAAACCTAATGGTCATTGGGGCAGTGGAAGTAAAAACGCAGTGTTCGGCCTTCACGTTTATTGTTACTTACACACAGAATCCGAAGCATTAAATTGTATATAACAAAACTTTATATTAAAGAGAAATGAGCAGCTTAAAGAACGTGTCCGTCTCCTAAGGCTACCAAAGACAAAGAGAGCGACACAGACAGAGTAGATAATACACGTCAAAAAGATAAAGAGCATGCACACAATTCTACATAACCAAGTTGGTATTATAAGGGTGGTAATACATAATCCAATTTCTAACAAGAATGACAGTAAAAAAGTCAAAACAGACGTTGCTACGAAACGATGTCAAGTATATGACAACTTGTTTAACAGTTATAAAAAAAAATTGGCAGTTTTTAAAAGAATTGTTATGAGTCTGATTTTAATCTTAGATATAAGAAATTATAACTGCTTTAATTATAAAATATTTTCAGATGCATGCAGTGGGTCGAGTTAGTGGGAAAAGAAGACTTGATAATAAAATACAAATTTAAGAATGTGTAACTGTGAAGTTTAATTATATTCATAAATTAACTCACGGAAGTTAAACTAATAATTAAATCAAAGCTCTTCGTTAATAATGCATCAAAGAATATATTTTAATAGAATAAGAATGTGACATGTAAACAACATTGCTAAGCAACAAAGTAAAACCATAAATAAGAATACGTTAAGCCATAGAAGAAAGGAGGTCTTTCTTTACAGTAACAATAAATAATTAGTACAAGTTTTTAATTTTATTTCGGGTCTACATTTAAGTCGAACCTTGTATTATAATAAATATTATATCATTATTATTATTATCCACTGTACAACATACGACTTAAATGTGGAGTCAAAACTAACCTAATTCCGAGAAAAAAAAATAGTTTACGTATTAGCCTTTATTTCAACCCTGTTCATTTTATCGATATCGATAAAAAACCGAGCCTATAGGCCGCTACACTATTTTAGTCTGTTAGGTTGGTACTACTGCTGTTTGTTGGTTCTTTGACGTACATTATGGTATCGGTTTGCCATGTAAACTGTTTCTTGACTGATTCTATTGGCTAGTATGAGAGTCCCGCCTCTTAAAACGTAGTGATTATCATAGATATAATAGACCATAACTATTCCTTACTCTAAGGTGATTATATTCTCTTTGTCTTGTCCACGTACAGAAACAGAATAATAGAACAATAATAATATTAATAATAAACAAACAGCATATACTTACACTTTTATTTTTTGACGTGACAACGTCTTAAATTAGGTTGCGGCTCGGAGTCACTCATGAAAAAGTGTAACGCCCGTTCACGTCTGTTACGATGTTTTAGTCCCGCTAAAACTCGAGAACGGCTGAACCGATTTGGCTAATTTTAGTATTGAAATATTCGTGGAAGTCAAGGGAAGGTTTAAACGGTGAGAAAATAATGAATAAATGAGTGGAAAATAATAAAAACGATAATTTTATATTCCCATACAAATACAAACTGTTCGTACTTACCTGTCAAGTGTCAAACATATGATGTTTGTTCCATGTTTGTTCCGTCGGTTAAAAGACGAGAAAAAGACGTTGTCACGTAAAATCTTCCTTCGCCCGTAAAACCGACTTTACAGGCAACCATTTTTTTTCCAAGTTATTTGTAAATTTTATTGTTAATTGTTTGATCCAACACGAATTTGCAAAATAGTATATTTTTATATTACTTAAAATAAGTTTAGTAGTTATTGTTCTGAATTATTGAAGATGGAGATTGGAATGTGAATAGAAATAGTATCCGAACTTACTCCGTCGACGCCATTTTGTATCTAGCTTGACAATTGAATTATATTACAGGTTACAGGTATTAGAGATGTGCCAACCCGAAAATATCACAAACCGAGTTGAACGGTCCGACTTTCTATGTAAACCGGTTTCAACCCGGGTTGATCAAACCGAGTTGCTATGACGGTCCTAAACGTATTAATGCACCCTAGGTGCCATAGAGTAATAAGTAATTATAAATTGCTCACTATATATAGTACATAGTGTATATACATATAGCTGAAAATGTATTTATAATAGATTTCAAATCAAACGAAACACTGAATTAAACTGAATTGAACTTTCGCACGATCGCACATTTTTCATAATTACAATGAGAGCGGGATGTACAATATAAAATGTACTTAAACATTTTCATTTAATAAAAAAAAATGGTTAATTTAGTCCTTTTGTGGGTAAAGGAAAGGCAATACAACAAAACCAAGATATGAACCAACATTATTACTCTTAATTGAACATAAGACATAATGTAACTTGTACATACGTAAAAAAATAGAATGGACAGGTACAAAAAAACAAACTAAACAGCTTCATATTTTTTAAAGTCATTAAAAAGAAAACTAATCATTAAAGAAACATAATCGCCTGTTGTGTTGTTGCCTTAGTTTAAGTGACCTATTCTTTGTACCCTTGTATTGTATTGTGAACATATTAGTATATATTATTATTAATCTTTAAACATTTTTATAAAATGTTTTTCTTTCCTTAACTTTAAGAATTATTTTTTTGCGGTCCCGGTCCTGATATTGTTCAACAAAAAATAATATTAAAACAATAGCACTAACATTAATAAACAACGCTGATACTACTTTCTAATAACGAAAAGCAAGAGTTCTAAATTATAAACAACTAAATAACACGAATTATTTTTAAAGTTCCACAACATCCGTTTCATTCAAAATTCTATTACGTAATAAACGACAAAACTTAAAAATGCAAAAATCAAATTAAGTTCAAGAGCTCAAGGTCAAGGACAAGTGTCACGCCACCGTACCATTGAACTGGACGAATTTATGTAAACTTTCTTGCAACGAGATAAGGTCTACTTATGGTCGCCGTCGTCGCCCGCGCACCTGTTCGGGAGAAATCGGGTTTATTCGGTTTGCCCGCTCCGGCTCAGCCCGCTCGCGCGAGTCGCGCGCTGTCGGTTTCGTTACTTTCGTTCGCCCGGCCCGGCCCGCTGTCGGCGAGCGGGCTCGAATGTAGCGGTCCGCTGCTCGTTATAGAATCGAGTTAGTCGACTAACAAACCGGGTCGGTTCGACTTTAGCTTGACTCGGTTTGGTCCGGGTTGGCAAACCGAGTTGGCACATCTCTAACAGGTATACATATGGTATACACTAATGAGTTTGAAGCTTTGAAGTCAATTTCTAACCAAATAAATGAAACAACAACACAATTTGAGCAGTTATTCTATTATTCGGACTGCAAAAACAAATGTGCTGTTGCTTTGAGGTTGCCTCATACAGCATGGAGGGAAATGTTTCAGCAGTTAGCAGTATGGCGTCAGATACAGTGACTGTGAAAGAGGAACCGGTATGGGAGCAAGTGACCGGCTCGCACAGTGTGAGCGAGGCGGCCGCACTCGCGGGCTTGTATACTGATCACGACGTGAAGGAGGAGCTGGTGATCGGGCCGGAGGTGCTGCAGCCCCCTGATGCCGTGTTTACAGCAGGTGGTTAATATTATTATTTATGAATGCACTATAGCTGAATTCCGCATTTCCTTTAGTTGTTGTGATATCAGTATCTAATATCTATAAAAAAAAGTGGTGTTGATCTCATAGAATCCGACTTGGAAAAATTCTACTGTAATTCTGAATTTCTGAATATCCTTGCTGTGTTATTTCAAATCTTATTTATATTATGGGTATACACTCATTTCAAACATGATAGACGACGCAGCTAATGAGTTTGAAGTCAATTTCTAACCAAATAGATGAAACAAACACAATTTTAGCAGTTATTCTATTATTCGGAAAAACATACATCATGGATGGAAACGTTTCAGCAGTTAGCAGTATGGCGTCAGATACAGTGACTGTGAAAGAGGAACCGGTATGGGAGCAAGTGACCGGCTCGCACAGTGTGAGCGAGGCGGCCGCACTCGCGGGCTTGTATACTGATCACGAAGTGAAGGAGGAGCTGGTGATCGGGCCGGAGGTGCTGCAGCCCCCTGATGCCGTGTTTACACCAGGTGGTTAATATTATTATTTTTTAGTGCGTTTTAGCTGAATTCCGCATATCTATCAATTTCCTTTAGTTGTTGTGATATCAGTCCCTGATACATGTAAAAACGTAGTGTTGATTTCATAGAATCCGACTTGGAAAATGCCCTTGAGATCTACTTGCAAACCCCACAGAACTTCCTTAACCCTTGATAAATCGAAGTACTGATCAGTGCAAAGCATTTAAAGCCTATTTATTTGTATACATATTGTTGAGCTTCAATTTAATTGCCAAATTTTTGACATAACATATGAAGGATTAAGCAGTTCTTCCTCTTGAGCAGGTCTTAGGAACTGCTGGTACGTCATTTCAAGTTGAAGTTGCCAAGTGTTCAGATAAAGCCTGACATAGTTAGGCTTTTTGATTGTGTATTCTGCCAAAATAAATGGTGTTTGGCTTGTTTCACATATAATTTATTTTTCATACTTCCTACACGTGTGTATGCCGCCGCAGCGTGACATAGGCATGGCCTTTGAGTACTTTGTATTTATGCACATACAAATAATGTAACCTGTACTTTATATTAAGTACAGGTTACACTGCGGCGTCGGTACAAAACCGGCGAGGCGCACATGTCTAATACTTACTAATACTGATATATAAAATCGTCTATAATGTAGGGTGTCTAGTGTTTATACCCAAATGTCAGGTCTAACTGGCTGGTCTGTCTGGCTATTAGGTTTGAGGACCTGGCCACCCTACACCTGGCACATGTGTTCTATGCCTACACATAGGGCTCATCTGGCATATATTATTTTTAACTTGGATTTTTTAAATTCAAACACTGATCTGAACAAAGATTAAAGACTTGTGTTTATTGTCCTATAACAACAAGTTGACCTTTAACTTTTGTTCCACTTCAAACCTCATAGCAATAATAACACTAGGGTAATGTATACTTCAATTTTGAGTACAGTCGAGTTCATTTACATCTACACACTTAAGAGAACAAAAATATCTAAACACGATTTTATGCTCCTGACAATAGGGTCGTGTTCAGATATTTTTGTTCTCGTAAGTGTGTAGATGTAAATGAACTCGACTGTACATTTTATTTTGTATATTTAAGAGACATATAAAGTCCCACTTAGTCCCACTTTGTAAAACAAACTCTTAAAGAACAATAATTACTTGAAATGCCATCTTGTACCTGACTATTGGAGGATATATTGCTTGCACGCTGCTTAGCTAGTAGCGCTGCTTGGTTGTAGTGGACAACCAGCCTTAGTATTGCTAGGTATACTGTGGTTAAAGTTTAGTTCACTGAATAATTCTTAAGGCGAACTTAATCCTATTAGGGATCTCTTACAGTTATTCTGTGTTATTACCTAAAGAAATGTTTACTGGTCGAACATTTCTTTAGGTAATAACACAGAATAACTGTAAGAGATCCCTGATAGGGTTAAGTTCGCCTTTGTACATGTTTTAATCGTTTTGAATGTATTTATAACCCCTTGTTGTGTACAATAAAGTGTTTACATACATACTTACATAGAATAATGTATTCACACTCTTGCAGAAACTCTTGAAAACTCAGATCCCTCCCGTGGCGGCTCTCACCAGGACCACACATATGCAAAAACGGAAAGTCCAAACGCAGAAGGTAAGTGCAGGGCAGTCAGATTCTATCACTTTAGTTTTTATTTTAGGCATTGGAGAATCATTGCCTTACCAACCAAGTCCAGCTGGTGTAGCAGAATTATGTTTACTCTTGTCATGCGACATAGCATCATCCGTCACTATCTCATAATAGTGTACAGAAAGAGACAGGTAGTATATCTCGCGCGAGAAAGGGTGGCGTGTCAAAGTTATACTAGACGTTCAGTTATATTAAATGCGGCCCCTGTGAGCTAGATTAGGGTACCGATTCTCCTCTCAAGAGCAAATTCTGGGCCACTAACATAAAATGTGAATGTTATATATCGGAAACGAAAGCAACTAGCCTGCTCAAATAAGTTAAATTAGACCAAAGGAAATTTCTTCTTAATTTAGTGTAGTTAAAGCACTTAGATGTGTTCAAATGTTGTCTCTAAAATAATGCCATGCCATGAATGAAAAAAGGTTAGATAACGTTAATTCTTGTTCAAAATAAATAATTCAATTTTAATAAAATATAGCGGCTTTAACGATTATTCACGTCACCTAAAAATGCTTTCCTAGAGTAATTGCACGAGTAAGTGAGCGGAAATAAAACTCGAATTTAGATTGGTGTTCCTCGAAGATCCTGGTTGTATGACTGGTACCATAGAAAAAGTGTGCCCTTCCAAACAAAAATCAATAATGTTTCAAATCTTAAGGAAATCGGCCTCCTTACTCTTCATCATAATTTCCATAACTAGCAGGTCGACCTAATCTTATCTTTAGCCTGACATTTCCGGTATATATTCCAACTCAGGGTTATATTTATTAATTTACATATGGATTGCTTGAAAGTTACGCTGCTTTATGAACATTCCTCTAACTTTATAGTAACAACAATCCTACCAATTAGATTTTCATGTAAAATGATGCCAAGACGAAGCCATATTATGACTCACACTGGCAAAAGGTTGTCAGATCTTATGTAGAGCCAAGCATCTGACTCTCGCCCTATAAGGCCAAACTTCACAAACTCTACACGTGTCAAAATACGTGCCTTGGCCATTTCGCTATATAGACATGGCCAGAAGGTGAAAACTTTATTCACTATTTATTACTTTTCTGTCATACAATTGTATAAAATTATAATTTTGCAAGGACAAAATAAGTATGAGCCAACTCGAATTTCAATGTGAATGTAAATTCCATAGCTTGCAAAAGTCTCATTTGCCATGAAAAGTATGGAGTCTATTGATAATGGTGCCTTTGTTCGCAGTGCACGTGAAGGAGGAAGTAGTAGCGTGCCTGAAAGAGGAGGCGGAGTGGGAAGCGTTAGCCGTCAGAGAACAACCCGTGCTGAGGGACTGTGCGGTGCGGCTCGAGCGCATCGACAGTCTCGAGGCGCTGCTCGAGGGGACGAGGCGTGTTGAACATAATGCTGATGTGGGCAATAGAACACATACAACTAATATAGCCACTGAAAAAGAAAGCTATGTCTGTGATATTTGTAAGAAGAAGTTTGATCTGAAGACCCAGCTGAAGAAGCATGTTATGACGCATATCCACCGACGCACGGAGCGGGAAGAGAGTATGCGTGGCGTCGCCCGTAAGGGTAAGTTATATGTTTTTATTGGTATTTTGTTTTTGATCATTGTGTATGCATGTGTGAGTGCGTGAGTTTAATTTGTGGGAGTATCTTCGACAACAATCTGCATCGTTGTCGATGTCTTCAAACGTAGGTACTAGCAAAATCGACTTTACGATATTAGATGCAAATATCAGTTGTCTCTACCGGCTTATCATGGTTGAAGCTACAAGTCGACTTACGGATATTATAGTAGTTTATGCAACTATTACATAATAAGAGGTCTTGAAACACGAGTGCGGTTTGTGGACTCGCCTTCGGCTCGTTGGGTAATAGGATCACACAAGTGTTTTAAAACCTAATTATGTACAGATGCATTCACTATTATATCTATACACATACTCATCAACATTTATAAATAAATAAATATTAAGGGACAATCTTACACAAATCGACCTAGCCCCAAACTAAGCAATGATTGTACTATGGGTACTAAACGACGATATACATACATATATAAATAACATAATAATAATACCAGATTTTAATTGCCAATGTATACAAATAAGAATTAAAATTATTTTTAATATTACGTTTAATCAAAATAATGACAAAATCTAACTACGTTATAAAATTTTCTTCTTTTAGTCATAATTGAAAATCTTGACACGAAACCTAATTGGAATTATGTTAAAGTAAGTCGTGTAGAATAAGTAAATGCTTAGCTCATTATAATTATGATTAAAATGTTGTACGCCTCCGCGTAAAACATAGTGAGGTAACCCTCATGTACAATAGCATCCGTGTTACCTACCTCTGTTTAACAAAATAAATGTATCTTTATCATTTTGAATAATCGTCGACGTGCATTGTGTTCCAGCGGCAGCGGGGGGCGGGCGGGGGGAGGGGCGGGAACCAACTCGCGCTCGGGGATATCGATATTCCTGCGAGATATGCAAAAAGACGTTTCCGACGCCGAGCAAGCTAAAGAGACATGAACGAACTCACACGGGAGAAAGACATTTTGCGTGTGGAATATGCAAAAAGAAGTTTCCGGACCCGAGCAAGTTAAAGAGACATGAACGAATTCACACGGGAGAAAGACCATTTGCTTGTGGAATATGCAAAAAGAAGTTTCCGGACCCGAGCAATTTAAAGACACATGAACGAACTCACACGGGAGAAAGACCTTTTGCTTGTGGAATATGTAAACAGAAGTTTGCGCAGTCAAGTAATTTAAAGACGCATGAACGAACTCACACGGGAGCCAAACCTTTTTGTTGTGGAATATGTCAACAGAAGTTTGCGCTGTCAAGAAATTTAAAGAGACATGAACGAATGCACACGGGAGAAAGACCATTTGCTTGTCAAATATGTGAAAAGAAGTTTACACAGTCAAGTAGTTTAAAGACACATGAACGAACTCACACGGGAGCCAAACCTTTTTCTTGTGGAATATGTAAACAGAAGTTTGCACAGTCAAGTAATTTAAAGAGACATGAACGAACACACGAGACCACAACAATACACATGCAACGTGTGTAAAAAGCAGAGTACGAAATTAAAAAGTTTAAAGAAGCACAAAGATCGCATCCACGCACGCCGGAAATCTTGTTGTTGCGACATTTGTCAGAAGCGGTTTGCGCAGAAATCAGTTTAGCCGGACATTTACGGCGGCACATTGCCCAGTTAAAGGACTGATTAATGGGTCCGAACTTACTTAAGCCAGAATATGCAATTCAAATTCAAATTCAAAATATTTTATTTCGGATAAAAATCCATATCAGGTTAGTAACATAAAAACTTATAAATTATTTGTTAGTAAAACTTAATACTAATTTAACTACATACCTAAAAATTATAATGTACAACTGGTATGACACAGATCACGGCTATTTAATATACCTTACTAATGTCCGGATCTGTGCCACCCAGTGACACAGAAGGGGACAATTGTACCTATCTGCTATCACCTTCAGAATGCTGTTTGACTCTTTCTGACACGGTCCATCAACGACGCAATTTTTTCCTCATGATCGCGTGGAACCCGTCGTGTGGGCGTCCGCGAACATTCCTGAGGCACTGCACCACCTAGGTAGCCTCAACAGCATTCTGAAGGCGTTATTGTATTGGATGCGAAGGGCGTTATAAGCTCGTTTTGTATATCGAAACCACAGGCCGCTTGAGTAAAATGATTGGCAATATGCTTTGAATAGCGTCACTTTTACTTCGACTGAACATCTCGCGAACCTGCGGGCCACCATATCACTCCTCACTGATAACGCCCTCCGCTCCCTCTCCCAATCACGGTCATCACATAAGTCACTAGACTATGTGGCCCAAGTATTTAAAAGTATCCACTACCCTGAATGTATAGAGATAGCAAAATACGATGGTGACAGAGACGCTGATAAAATGTCCATCTGATCACACGATGTCTGCTACCGGTGTCCCTCAAGGTAGCGTACTTGGACCACTGCTTTTTGTCGTCTACATTAACGACTTACCATATGTTACCTGTCATAAGTCCTTTCTGTTGTGCAATGTTCTGTATTGTTACTTAGTTCTATGACTGTACTTGTTACACAATGCCTTGGTGTATCACTGTAATACTGTGTAATTATAATTGAATAAATAAATAAGGTTACACATTTCGCGGAAGACTGCTCTATCGTAATTCAGAGGAAAAATAGCGAAAACTACGAGAATGACATCAATAAGTCTTTGCGGACGTAAACTTATAACTAGTAGACAAAAACATGACAGTCAACCTCCTCTAGACTAAATTTATGGAATTCTATGCGCCGCGCAGGAGTCCCAAAAATATAAAACTAGTTTAAAATGGTCCTCTAATTTATTTAGAGAGGGTGTCAACCGATTCTATTTTTTACTGGATTGTCAATTGTCAACCTTTATTCCATAAATTTTAAGTGTTGACATTACCCTCTCTTTATATCTTGGAAGTAGCGTCATTAGTCAAGCAAAACAGGCTTATTTAGAAAGAAGGCATCAGTCACAGGATTCTCGACGAGGCAGTGTTCTTTGTGCTTCGCAATCAAAGCTTTCTTTGCAAGAAATATTTTATGTATGACAGTAAAAATATTTACTAATTGAACCGTAGAAGTAAACTTTGACATGCCTCAATTAAATATAAACTACAAAAAAATTGTTTTGTCAAGTGTTACTGTAATGATTATTATTGTAATAATTAAATTATAGGATTTTATTAATTAATAGTTTAATATAATTTAATTGTACAACACATAGCTCGTAAGTAGTTAAGTGATAAACAAAATGTGCATGCTTCTTTAAGTAAAATGTACTCACCTTATATGTTGCATTTTCTCAAATAAAATTCTTATGATTAATTGTATTTACTGTTTGAACTGAGCTAATCCACTTAAAGAATACAATGTCATTCAGAGGTTGGTTAACGAACTATAATAACAAAAACATAATATAACAAAATGATAACTACCTCGGAAGAGTAATGGATCCTGATTCTATGTACTGTATAGCAGAGCATGAATATTCTTATATGATTATATTGGCGATCGCGACACCCGACAGAAATAACGTGGCCAAAATGGTTATGAAAATACTATTGCTCCATTTGAAACCTAGTGACTACACAATGGGGTTGGTAATGTAATATCCTTGAAAACATTAACCTGCTTTGGTTACAAATACAGAAGCGGATGAGAATTTTATAATTATGAAGATAAAATGCCTTTGTTCTTGTCTGAAAGTAGATTGGCTCAGTTCAAAAACTAAACATTATTCTTTAAGTCTAGTACCAGTAGAAAAAACAATAGCCGTGTGATTTTAATGAAATTCGTGTCTGTTCTCAATACTCTACCTTATATAGAGATCGACTCGATCTCTATAATAGTTTCCACCTGTTAGAAATATAGTCAATTAATCGGGAAATGATCTAACCAAACAATCTGTTACAGATTAGAAACTAAAATATAGAAAATAAAGTATATTCATTTCAATGTTTAGATAAGTTTGTACAAAATTAAGATGTTAATATAGGAGCAATTAAATTTATCCTATTTTGTAACCAATTATTTTAGTACTTTATATCAATGTTTTTTGGCTGTTTGTTACCTTATGAGGTTTCTGTTATAGGTACTTATACTTTCTTAATTATAAATAATCTGAAAACATTGTATTGGAACTGACAATTTTTTTATGTATACCTACTTAACATTTTTGATTGTATTTATATTGTTTTTTGCTTTGTGACTTCTCTGAGACCACTGTCTGCGTCACTTCTATAAAATTAAACACTTATGTCTTGAATTTTCCAATGGTTTTATATAACAATCCTTGAATCCTGAGTCTGGTTTCGCTGAGTCTGCTAGCTGCCCATTGTCCTTTGTCTCGAGGGTAAGATATGGCGTCAGAGTTGTGTATTCAAAAATACATCATGACGCACCGCAAGAATAAATCAACTGACCGTTTATTATCGTTATTACCGTAATTTTAATTTAACTAACCGTCATTCAAGAATAGGTTATTTTGACTGATCGACTCCTAATGATGGATCGCGAACAGATTCTTAACATGTCGAGCCATATTCGACTTCTACGACGTTGTGTAGGTATTGTTGTAATTAACATGTTACAGTAACATGCGGAACTTGATGATAGAAATAACATACAATGCTAATTTCAAACAATCACTCTAAATCAAGATAACAGTCATTCAAATATTCTTATTCTCATTCAAAATAACATTCGCCTGTTTCTAAACTACTATCTAATACGAATATCTACCTCATGCATACATAAATCAATGTCATGTGTTCCGGCTCCAAGCGACTTTCCAATATGCAGTGGATTATGTAAGTAAATAAGCTTTTTGAGTGGAAATAAAACATAAATCAGTAAATTGTATTTCTTTAATTGTTTCAAATACTTAAAATCTTAAAGAGTGTCAAAGTTATTATACAAATATATTTATTCAACGTATCTGTCCCGAAGGTACACGAAGAAAAACTATTAATGTGATTAAATTAAATACATAAATGAAGGTTATCAGAACTTATTGATACAAATAGTGATTATCACTAGCACATTTGCTCGTTAAGGATGTAGTGAATAACGTTTTGCTTGTGATTTGTCGGACAACTTCGCAATCAACGTACCTACTTTCTCTGTTCGTTACACTTTGGAAGAAAACTTGGTATAGAAATATAATTAAAGGCTTATTTGACTAAAAAGACGGCATAATATTACTAAATACCTGTACTTTATACTTAAATTACTATATAACATTTAGTGTACTCGTACCTTACCAGTTACAGGTAAGTAGGTAACTTCGAATATTGAAACTGAAGTCAATCACGAAGAAACAGTTCCTCCATCCACTGTTGTCTAAGAGCCCCCGCTCTCCGGAGTCGTGCGTTTAGGCTTACTTCGTCAACAATCCCGTTCCCTCCACATTCTACTTCCAAATCGTCCCACTTTCTTACCCATTCCCTAATCCACTTCCTGTCTTGTCTACATTCTTATTTGATACAAAATACAAATACAAAAAATAATGCCATGCTAAATATGCCAGCGCCGACGGACTACTACTAGTTTAATGCCTCTTTGACGTAATATTTAGTACCTACAGTAGATAAAGTCATGACGATGGATATAAGCTCCATTTTCATTTCAGAATATAAGACAGAACAGTTTCAGAGACAACAGCTGTGAAGCGAACGGAGAGCGGGAGGCAATATGTAAGTAGATATGTCAATTATATTTATAAGTTGGTAAAGTGGATGAGTGACAACGTGGTCGTCGACAAAGAGGAATGTAGACTAAAATACCTTCACAAAATTACTATTTAATTAATTACTATTCCGTTATATTCAATATGCCACAAATTATTTGTAAAAAGGTCTTCGCACATTATAACAACTCAACGGCGACTCGATTTTAAGCCAAATGTTGAAATTTAAGCCCTATGTCATATTTACTAGGTTTAATTTCAAAAAATGATATTAGTAGTGGACAACGAGTGGACGACGCGTCGTACATTTTTTGAAATTAAACCTAGTAAATATGACATAGGGCTTAAATTTCAATATTTGGCATATAATCGAGTCGCCGTTGAGTTGTTATAATGTGTAACCTTAAACAAGACTAAACTAACGACTCAATATAAAGTCGTCATCCGCGGGAACGGGTCGCGCGCTACAAGGCCGCTTTGTATATAACATGAGCCGGTGTTCTGTTTGGTTACAGTCCACTACTCTTCACACTCGACCACTGGTTCATCTCCCAGCACAGTGGAGGGAGAGAGACGACAGAAGGAGACAGGACTATCGTTGGACGCCTCCTCGTTTTCCTCGATGCTCATAAAGACAAGGCACCGGAGTCGGTGCATGTGAACTACGTTCTCGAGTAAATCTTTCTTACACTCGCCGCAGCATGGTATAGGTTTTCTTCCGTGCGAGGAGTTCATGTTCGAGAGTGAATTCGTCCATGTCTCTTTAAATTACGTAACTGCGTAAACTTCTTGTTACATATATTGCAGGAATAACATTTTTCCCCAGTGTGAATTCGTTCATGTTCTTTTAAACTCCCGGATTGCGTAAACTTCTTGTTGCATGTTTTACAAGAAAACGGCTTTTCTCCCGAGTGAATTCGTTCATGATCTTTTAAATTATCCAACCGCGTAAACTTCTTGTTACATGTTCTACAGGAAAATGGCTTTTCTCCCGAGTGAATTCGTCCATGTGTCTTTAAACTACTCAGCTGCGTAAACTTCTTGTTACATGTTCTACAGGAAAACGGCTTTTCTCCCGAGTGAATTCGTTCATGTTTCTTTAAATCATTCGATCCCGTAAACTTCTTGTTACATATATCGCAGGAATAACATTTTTCTCCAGTGTGAATTCGTTCATGTTCTTTTAAATTCCCGGATTGCGTAAACTTCTTGTTACATGTTTTACAAGAAAAGGGCTTTTCTCCCGAGTGAATTCGTTCATGTCCTTTTAAATGACTCAACTGCGTAAACTTCTTGTTACATGTTTTACAAGAAAATGGCTTTTCTCCCGAGTGAATTCGTTCATGTCCTTTTAAATGACTCAACTGCGTAAACTTTTTGTTACATGTTTTACAAGAAAATGGCTTTTCCCCCGAGTGAATTCGTTCATGTATCTTAAAATTATCCGATGTCGTAAACTTCTTGTTACATATTCTACAGGAAAACGGCTTTTCTCCCGTGTGGATTCGTTCGTGTTTCTTTAAATCACTCGATCCCGTAAACTTCTTGTTACATGTTTTACAAGAAAACGGCTTTTCTCCCGAGTGAATTCGTTCATGTCCTTTTAAATTACTCAACTGCGTAAAGTTCTTGTTGCATGTTCTACAGGAAAACGGCTTTTCTCCCGAGTGAATTCGTTCATGTTCTTTTAAATTATCCAACCGCGTAAACTTCTTGTTACATGTTCTACAGGAAAATGGCTTTTCTCCGGAGTGAATTCATTCATGTTTCTTTAAATAACCCAACTGCGTAAATTTCTTGTTACATATCTCGCAGCAGTGCCATCGTTCCCCAGTGCTCATTCGTCCCCGTCCCTCCCCCCGCCCGCCTGCCGCCGACGGAGCTGCAATATAGAATGTCGTCTATTATTGAACACCTCAGTATTAGTAATTATAAAAACGGTTTAAACTCACGTAAAAATTGTCAGGAACGGCCCGACATGTTCGAACTCATTCGGAGCTCTTCATCAGGGGCAGCTCTTGTCACTAGTGGACTGTGCAAGAGCCCTTCCCTTCTCCCGCCGCGCTATCTGCGCGTGCGCTGAGGGCGGCGAGAAGAGCGATAAACAGTACAGTGGGTCGCGAGACGCGTAGCAGCGCGGATAGCTGCCCCTGATGGAGAGCTCCAAATGAGTTCGAAACATGTCCACCCGTTCCTGACAAGTTTTACGTGTTTAAACCGTTTTAATAATTATTAAGGATGTCTCACGATAGTTTTATTAATATTACTTCAGTACCATTATTATGCAACAGTTGTATAAGGGAGGTCAATACTCGCAAGTGCCCTGGGTAGCATCGTAAAGTAGCAAAGGTGGTATATATGTCGGCGGCCGATCGTAAAATCCTACAGATCACGAAATTCCTAGGCATATCGTGAAACGCCGCCATTTCATGATTTGGCTAAAAGTTGACCAGGCATATCATGATGTGCCTAATAAAAAATACGGCAGATCGATTAGAGCAACGCATTTGTCGATATTCCTAGCTCTATACCGGGCATATCGTGAAAACCCTGCAGATCACGAAATTCCTAGGCATATTGTGAAAACGAAAAATGTAGTCAGCGCAGAAAAAAAAATAACCCTAACCTACCTATCTCTGGGAGCAGTTTAGTTTTTAGGGTCATAAAAAAAATAACCCTAACCTAGACAGTTAGGGTTTTTTTATGACCCTAACCCACAGTATGCTTTTTACCCAAAAAGCGGCCATGCTCGTTTTATTCGCTTATTCGATAGAGCAAATCATTTTGAAATGAAGACTAAAACTCCCGTGTGTCAATTTCTCATAGAAATTGAGATATTAATATTTTATAAATTTTCAGGGATTTACGGAAAATCTCGATTACTACGAAGTGATCCGTTTTTTTTTCTTTTATTCAGTCTAAATTATTGGAACTATATATTAAGTAATTAATACTCAAAACGAAAATGGTCAAAGTTGTATGTAAATAAACAAACCAAAGATTTCATGTTTTTGGGTATTATATTTTTTACAGCTCTATTTCGTCATATTGGGATTCGATAATCCGTCTAAATATGAATTACAACAATACCAATGACTAGTAAAAAAATGGAACCCCTAACCCTCAGGATATAGAAATAAGAAGCTTCTAAAAATTTTCAATTAATTCTGGTTTTAGGGTTGGCACATTAGAATTTAAATTTCTTCATTATTTTTCTATGGTTTATTTTATTATATCTTAGTTTTATTATTTATAATAATAAAGAAGATCAGCGATATCTTTAATTTTATCGATATATACCTTAACGGTGGTCCCTTAAAATTTGATTCACATCTATAACAATGGCGAGTGAAGTTGGTTTTCAAAGAATCAATTATAAATTTCTTCTTCCGTGGGCAAAACTTCGCTTATGTCATCATCCCAGTTTTCTATAAGTGCTCGCATCACATCTTCCTCACTTATATCGTCGGAAACGTCATCTTGACGTTCCGAAAGATCCTCTTGGGGTATTTCGTATGGTTTTAATAGTTGCAGAACGGTCTGCGGTAATGGCAACTTTCTTAATTTTTGTTGCCTTTGCTTCAGCTACACATTTGAAATAAATGGATCGGATGATAGTAATGCCCAGTTAAATGAATCGGTCATTGTTTTAATTCTGTCGGATTTTCGAGCATGATGTTCTCTGTCCGATCTACAGAACTTATTTCTGGCTTCTCCCGCTTGTTCTGACAGTAAACCTACAGGTACAGCAGAATTTCGGATTATGTCCTTGCCATGTACTAATATTTTGTGCAAGGTAACTATCATGGAATGCCAATTAAAGTGTTGGACGTATTTAGTTGCTAATGACTTGCAAACATTTTTTAATGCTTTATTAGAATGAATTTGCATTTTACTAACTTTTAAACACTACGATTAAAGATAAGTGAATTGCCAACGTTTTTCCAAAAGAACCGTGTAAATGTCACTTGTAGTTTAGAAGCCTCAGGGATTAAACATTGAAAACGACCCTATTTCAACATTATGTTTGCCGTAGTATTTATTGCTTTAAAAAAATCCAACTATATTTTTTTAAGAAACTCTCTACTCATAAATACTTAAATATATTTTTTTCAAAAATTTTCGTTGGCCAGATTACGAGCCTTAGGACTTTTAAGTCCACATTTCACATACCCACTCGCCTTTATATACTAATCGTGTTTAACTCATTGGTAGTAATTAGATTAATATTATTTACTGTTCGAAGTTAATCATTTATTCGCAGTACTAAGTCTTACAATTTAGCAATACGGCAATGCAAAACATATTGGAAGAAACAAATAAACGAATGAATTGACACTGACAGTTATTACCGGTAATGGTTTTGAAGGGTGACATGTCAAATACAGGTATTGTCCGGTAATCAAAGTTTTAGTGATATCAATAGCTGCATACAATTATAACCGGTTATACCTAATTTACAACCGGTATTCTGGATACCGGTAACGATCCCTGGTTTTAACGAATGTCTAACCAGGGTGGACCGCTTTCCGCGCTACGCGTAAACCTTCATCGGAAATAATATTACAAATACCTGAACCAATAAAAATTATAGAGGACAGAACTCATACACTTTATTTATTATTGAGAACAGAACTCGTTTCTTCAGCATCGGGAACAGAACTCGACTACTCCCTATATGTAGTCAATATAAGTTTTGAGAATATTGTTAGGTGTCAACCCTAATGCAAAAATTTTAGAAACCTGTAACTTCTGAATCCAATAAGATTGGGATATGATTTTTTCAGGAAATATTTTTAAAGGCTTACTTAGAAATTAGTGTAAATACTGAATCCCAATACGTTCAAATAAGTCTATAAAATTAAAATAAAGAAAATACCTTGTTTATCGTGTAACTGTCTTCATATAAACTTCTATGTAGTTTTCTTTTTGACATATTATATCTTATTTAACATATCATACAAACGCAATGACAAATACTATGAAACATGAGCATGAACATGATCTCTAATTAATATATTAAAAAACAAATTTGATATCTGCTTCCCACTAAAAACGAGAAAAAAACCCGTTAATGTTAAAACTTGGGTCAACGACGAGGTCCTTAACTTAAAATATCTACTCTTCGATCTTATAGATTTACAAACTAAATTCCCTGATGAGGACAATATTCCAAAGAGAATTGCAGACTTACAACTAAAATACAAAATAGTCTCGCGCAAAGTTAGAACTGACTACTATGCCGATCAAATAGCCAACAGTGATAATAAAATAAAAACTATCTGGAACATTGTTAAGACCGAGACAAATAAAGGCAAAAATAATACACTAGATTACACTGATATCCTGAAAAGGCATGATGGAACTAACTATGATTGTAAAAAGAGCCTCGTCAATGAATTAAACCGTCAGTTTGTGTCCGCGGCAGCACAGTGCGGCGCCCCTCGCGCAGACACCGCGCGCGCCTGCGCGGCGCTCGGCGCAGCTGTGCCGCCAGCCGACCGTTCTTTGAGGTTTAAATCCTTTTCACCCTTCGAAGTCTTTCAACTTATACGGAATAAGATAGCAAAGAAGCCCACTAAAGATATTTACGACATATCAACGGAACTACTATATTTGGCAAACGAATCTCTTGCTACTCCGCTCGCACTGCTCTTTAACATGTGCATAAAATACGCCACATATCCTAAGGCTTTTAAGGAGATCAAAGTATGCCCTCTGTATAAGGGCAAGGGCAACAAAACGGACTCTAATTTCTATCGTCCCATAAGTGTGATACCTGCCATGGCAAAAGTGTTCGAAAATGGTCTGACAACGCGTTTAACATCATATCTACACGAAAATAAGATGTTATCGGAACGACAGTACGCTTACCGAGTCGGTCGGTCGACCACGATGTTGGCGCGGGAGGTCGTGCGCAGTATCCTGGCGGCACGAGAGCAAAAGCTTGAGGTCGCTGTGCTCTTCTGCGATCTCTCCAAAGCCTTCGACGTGGTCGACCACTCGACTCTCTGCTCTAAATTGTCACATTACGGAATTCGTGGACCAGCATTGTCCCTATTAACTGACTTCCTCCGTGACAGAAGGCAATACGTAGTTGGCCAGAGAGGGGAGTTAAAATCAGACGGCCTATCAGCTAAAGTAGGTGTTCCTCAGGGTTCGTCACTGTCAAACTTGGCTTTCTCCCTACTTCTTAACGACTTGCCTGACTCGGTAAACCATGCTGACGTCTATATGTATGCGGACGACGTTGCCGCTGTAGTCTCTGCCCAATCATTGAATGAATTGGAGATCCGCCTAAACCAAGTAGTAGCCAACCTAATTAACTGGTTTAATATTAACGGTCTAATGCTAAATTTAACAAAAACCCAATTCATACAATTTGACCTAACAGGGCGTTGGCGACGTCCACTGCAAGTACACTTTGACGGCAAGCAAATTGAGCAGGTTAAGGATACTGTTTTCTTAGGTTTCCACCTGGACCAGGCCTTGACGTGGGAGCTTCATATAGACAGCCTGTGCTCGAAGCTAGGAAGCGCGTGTTTCGCCCTCGGAAGACTCGCGTCGACACTCCCGCCACATACAGTCCGCGAGTGTTACTTCGCCACCGTGCAGGCGCTCGTACAGTACGGACTCGACCTCTGGGGCCGCGCTGCGGACTGGCAGCGCGTCTTCCGCTTGCAGAAACGAGCCGTTAGAATTACGGGACGTGTACCTTGGGATCAATCAGCAAAACCACATTTTACATCCCTTAACATCCTAACATTACCGAGCCTGCTGGTGCTGCACGTCGCCGTCTACGTGAGGGAAAACCGAGCTGAATATAAGACATGGGGTGAGGTTTCTGGACGGGTAACTCGCAATAGCGACAAACTTTCCGCAATACCGCACTCGTTAAAAAAATCCTCCAAAACAATGCATGTAATGGGTCCAGTCATATATAATAAACTACCTTCACATATAAAAGACACGCCAAGCCTTGCTAGTTTTAAATTTAAACTAAAAAAATGGCTTGTTGAGCAATCGTTCTACAGTATAGAAGAATTTCTAAACTGGGATAAATAATAGGTAAACTTGTACATACATAAAATAATAAATTGTAATGTATTTTATTGAAATAATGAATTATATTTAATGTATTTTAATTTAACGACATGTAACTTTTCTTACGAATAAAGATGATTATGATTATGATTATGATTATTTCATGTCTATGGTTATAGTGATTTTATGGTTTTTTTGAAAACCATAGAAATTACGAATATAAATTTATATCTCGATTATTATGAGAAATTGACACATGGGAGTTTTAATCTTCATTTCAAAATCATTTGCTCTATCGAATAAGCGAATAAAACGAGCATGGCCGTTTTTTGGGTAAAAAAGCATACTGTGTAACCTAGACAGTTAGGGTTTTTTTTTGTGACCCGTAAAACGAAACTGCTCACAGAGTATTGAAACTGCTCCCAGATTATGCCTAGGAATTTGAATCTGCCTAAACGTCACTGGTGGGTGTTACTTAGCCAGATCTGAAATGACGGCCTTTCATGATATGCCTAGGAATTTCATGATCTGCCTAAAAATCATTGGACAAATCGTTAAACGTTATGTTTTGAACGATATAGCAAATGTCATTTAGCCAAATCATGAAATGGCAGCGTTTCACGATATGCCTAGAAATTTCGTGATCTGTCGGATTTTACGATCGGCCGCCGATAAACTCACTGACAAAACACTTTACCAATAAAAACGCCGAACTCACCATTATCGGTGACGCTCATCTCTTCCTGCTCCGTGCTTTGGTGGATATGAATCATAACATGCTCCATCAGCTGGGTCTTCAAAATAAAACTCTTCTTACAAATATCACATACATAGTTTTCTTTCTCATCTCCAATGTTAGAATTACTGTCTATTTCTTTCCCCACATCAGCATCGTTTCCAACACGTCTCTTGTCCCGGCGCGTGTCGGTGCCGAGCGGCGCCTCGAGGTCGTCAATGCGCTCGAGCCGCACAACACAGTCCTTCAGTTTGGGCTGTGCTGTAACGGCTAACGCCTGAGTTGCTACAAATGCACATGAAATAGATTAACGGCTAGTAATTGAACTTAAAAGAGAATCAAATATTACAAAGATAAACAAAATAAATAAGATATAAAAAATCTATTCTGGCATACCAGAAGACAAACTGACTATGTCTACAAACCAGATAAATTCAAACTTGATGAGAATAATACTACACAAGAGTTTAAAAAATTAAGTAAACGATTATGCCTTTGTAAATTTTGAAAATTTTGCCTTAAACTTCTTTACAATATGAGCAATTTACCAAAGAGTGTGAAGGCTATGTCGCGTGGCTGCAGGCCCTCAGGCCCCAGCACTAGCTCATCCTTCACCTCGTGTCCTGCGTATAAAGAGGCGACATCAGCAGCACTATCTTCCCACTCCGCCTCCTCTTTCAGGCACTCTACAACTTCCTCCTTGACATGCACTGTGAACACAGACACTATTTTTAACAGGATTCAGAGCTTTCAGGGCCAAAGAGTGCAGAACATTAAATTTTAGAAAGGTTTTCTTATTATATTTTTTCTCGACATTATAGGTTCTTTATTTGGATCCAGAAACTACAAATTTTAAAATGTTACAGCTCATTCAGATGTTATTTTTAAAACCTTGATTGTAAATTAAAAAAAAAACTGTCAATATCACAACTACTTATTTCTTAATTTACCTTGCTGATTCCTTGTACACCAATCCATACTAATTCCATACTAATATTATAAATGCGAGAGTGTGTCTGTCTGTTACCTCTTCACGCTTAAACCGCTGAATCGATTTTGATGGAATTTGGCATAGAGATAGTTTAAGATATGAGGAAGGACATAGGATAGGTTTCATCCTGGAAATTATACCTAAAAAGATTGAAAAGTGAGCGAACATTTCTGTTGGGGTGCGGTGACCCTGTAGAAAATGTAATTATTAGACCAAAAGCACAATTGCTCTTACATTTGCTTAGGCGCTTTTAATGATCCCTTTTATCAAGTTCCACGCGTACGTAGTCGCGGGCAAAAGCTAGTGTTGAATACATTTAAAATGAGAAGCTGATAACAACACAAATAGGGCATATAAAGCTTTGCGACTTGTTGCCTTCTCTTCCCGCACCTGCACCAACCTTCCAGTAGCCGAGGTATCTAAACCATGGTAAGCAGCACAAGACAAGTAACCATCACACAACAATAACACAGACATTGATAATTTACAGTACCCCTGTACCCGTGACAAACATACTCTACTTTACCACCATGACTTATGCTTTTATAATTTAAATAAAGCAGTGTATTTTACTTAACTTTCACAAGGTTTATTGGCTATGAGCCTATGAAATATTAAAACCTCAATGCAGTCAATGAAACTCACTTATAAAATCACACAAAATTGTTAAATTATTATCGCACTTAAGGTCTTCACAGGACCGCATATAGGATTCAACAAGGGAACCATCACAGTGCAAATTCTAACACAGTTTCACGAATAAGAGAATAATAGTCAAGAGTATTAAGATAACTCACCTTGTTCGTTAAATATACACTCAGCACACTCGGGCTCAACCTTAGAGTCCATTGCATCCAAAGAACTGCTGCATCTATTTTGTTCCATCACTTTCACAGTAATAATAAAATAACAAAACATTAATGAATGAAACGATAAACAAAGTCACTGCAATGCAATCCTTACTCTAAGTCCTAAACCTAATTCACGATCACACGATTAAATACATGCCGCATCACCCGCAAATTTTTGAAATTTTGACATCATCAACTACACAATAACTTAGTCTATGGCTGTTTCATTATGCTTGGCCAGTCTAACGCAACTAGGAACAATAAAACTTTTGTATGGACTTTACATGGCAAACAATAGCCAACATACTTCATCAGTATAGTTCTTAGTATCTAATATCTAATCTTTGGTCATCCCTCGACAGCCATATTGTTTTGCTTGTCATTGCATTTCGTCTGTTTTGTTTGATTATTATTGTCCATTTTTTAATTGTTTTGGTCTTTATTTGTAATTGAACGTAGTGAAATGTGATCAAACACTGTGTAGTGAATATATTTTGTGACAATGCTACCGAAAAGACGGTTTACAACTTGTGAAACTTGTGGAAATCGAGCTAGTCGTGAAAGTTTCAAAAAACTGATGTTTGGTGAAAATTTCCTTTGGATGAAGTAAGTAAGAAGTAAGAAATAACCGGTAAGTATTGATTTAGCTATTTTTAGCAAAATTTAAGTGCAGCAGGCTATAAACATCCTAAATTAGATATTTTATTTCCATTTTTATTGTGTACTAGAGATGTACTGTATCTATCGATAATTATATTGGACCTTTATCGTCTGTCTTAATTGTGGGCAATATTTTTGAGAAATGCTTATTCAGGCTTATTTGTTTATCATTGCAGCTTATACCTGATGCGTGCATATCAATGTCCACTTGATTTTAAGTTAAAAATTATGGAGTTTTTCAACGATTTGTTATGAGTCTTTGATTTTCATCTTAGATATAAGAAATTATAACTGTTTTAATTATAAAATATTTTCAGATGCAGGCAGTGGGAAAAGAAGACTTTCTTTCCAATAGAAAAGTTACATGACCACAAAGATCGTCTTCTCCATATATTCCTTGTTCGGCTGAGTCATCTAAATACCAAATGAATGTAAAAATATTTCCTTTGCGAAATCCGAGGAATAATCTGCCAACATGATTAAAAAAGCACAGAAACAGGGCATCGCAAAATAATAAAATAAGAATTTAAGAATGTGTAACAATAAATTATTTGTAAGTTTCTAATTTTATTTCAGGTCTACATTTAAGTCGAACCTTGTATTGGAATAAATATTATATCATTATTATTATCCACTGTACATTGTACAACATACGACTTAAATGTGGAGTCAAAACTAACCTAATTTCGAGAAATTGTTTACGTATTGGCCTTTATTTCAACCCTGTTCATTTTATCGACATTATTAAGTTGTGTGCCTTATAATAACTTTTGGTTTGTATACACAGCTTAATGCTCTATAACATTTTTGTCTATGCAACTGTGTCTATGCCTAGGAGCCACAGACTATGTTCGCTCATTCCGATATTTGCGCTCTCATGAAATCCATCTTGTTCTAACCTAAATTAAGTTTGTACTGTCCTCGTGTGTAATTATAATTAGTAATACATATATTAATTTGATGACCATTGATTATGTACTTTATATATGGTATATAAAGCTGCGTATATCACGAGGACTCGTCTATTTATTTTCTCCGCCTACATATCGCTTCCCTGCACCAGAGTTGGTAAGAATCCACGGCATCCTCAGCAGCACCCAGACTCTCAAGGTGCAATAGGTTCCGGTCCCAGCAAGAAAGACCGAGAGAGAGGAAGGCGGAGAAGAAGACGAAACAAGTAAGTCGCAACATAACCTACAGCTACACACAATGGCTGAGACTGCCACGTGCAACGCGGCCGCGACTCCTGTCTCCGGGGCGCAGTCGGTGCAGATAGAACGCTTGGCCGGCCCTCAGAATTACTTCTCATGGAAGTTCGCCGTCCGCATGGCGCTCATGCACGACGGATTGTGGGAGATTGTCGAGAACGAGCCGACCGAAGGCGACGCGCGTGACCAGCGTGCGCTTGCCCGTATCTGCCTGTCTATAAAGCCTTGCATGTACCAATACGTCAGGAACGCCAAGACTGCAAAGGCAGCGTGGAAATGCTTAGCGGACGTATTCGAAGACTCCGGTTTGGTTCGTCGTGTTTTACTCCTACGACAACTACATAGGATTGACTACGGTACGTTTACTACGATGTCAGACTACATTGAAGCCACGACAATGCTGGTGCAACAATTGGCGGACATAGGCAAGACTATTGAAGACAGAGAAGTTGCGGAGATACTGCTCAGCGGGCTATCTTCAGAGTATGACTCCCTCGTGTCCAACCTGGAGACCATGAACATGACAAGTACGTTGACTAGTGAGCTGGTGCTTGCTAGGCTTCTCCAGGAGGAATCCAGGCGGTTGTCATCGGACGGGGGAACTGCGCTTGCATCGATGAAAAGGACTACGCAGTCCAGGTGTCATTACTGCAAGAAGCCGGGTCATATCAAGAAGAACTGCTTCAAGCTTAAGCGTGAACGGAGGAGCACTCCGATGATTGTGGAGCAGGCTCTTGCAGCCGGGCAGGCCAGCCGTTCCCAGTGATGTGATGTGTGTAGACTCAGGCGCTTCGGTGAACATCTTTAATAAAAGGGACTACTTCATTACCTTCAAACCTAGTTCAAGTTATATTATAACAGCTAGTAAACACAAAATGAGATGTTTAGGTAAAGGAGAAGTCCTTGTAGATGGTAAATTGTTATTAAAAGATGTTATGTATGTGCCAGATTGCTTGAATAATTTAATTTCAGTTAGCAAATTAATTAAAGATGATTATGTTGTGACATTTAGAACAGATGGTTGTGATATAGATCTTAAGGGTATACGTATAGCAGCTGCTGCATTAGTAAATGGTACATATTGGTTGATCAGAGATAGTAATTCGTGCAATTGGGAGAGCTCAAGATCCTTGCACGGGCAAGAAGCCTTGAGCTCCACAGTTACTGACGAGGAGCTTTTACACAATAGATTAGGTCATATAAATAGTAAAGATCTGCATAGTATTAGGGATAGGGTGCCTAACCTTTTTAAGTTTCAGAACCAGCAGGCGGACAGGTGCGTGCCTTGTTTGGAGGGCAAGCTGCCTTCCAAACCTTTTCCTAAGGCGTCGAGCACAACTGTCGACCAGCCCCTAGCCCTGATCCATACTGATGTGTGTGGTCCGCTCCCCGTCAGCTTGGGTGGCGCGAGATATCTCCTGACAATTACGGATCACTTCTCAAGAAAATCTTTTGGTTTCCTTTTAAAAAGGAAATCAGAGGTAAGTGACCGTTTTATAGAATTTGTTACCATGATAGAGAGGCAGCGAGGCTTACCTGTACGTTGTGTAAGATCTGATAATGGTAAGGAATTCGTGAACACAAAACTTTCTATGTTTTTTAGAAATAAAGGGATTTTGCATCAAACCACTGTACCATATTGCCCGCAGCAGAATTCGGTGGCAGAACGCCTTAACCGAACTTTAATGAATAAAGCGAGGTGCATGCTGCATCATTCAGGTCTGGACCGCCGCTTCTGGGGAGAGGCAGTGACGACTGCTATATACCTTAAAAACAGGTCTCCCACAGCAGCCTTGGATGGCAGGATTCCGGAGGAGGTGTGGGCTGGGTCGAAGCTGGACGTCAGTCACCTTCGTGTATTTGGATGCGTAGCATATGCTAAGGTACAGGATGTGAAGCGAAAGAAGCTGGATGCAGTGTAAGCCCTATGTGTTTGTTGGATACTCAGAAACCTCTAAGGGCTACAGATTGGCTGACTGTGATGACCCTAGTAAGGTTATTATATCCAGGGATGTCGAATTCTTAGAGCAAAGGTTTTATAATTTTAATCGGGATGACATTAATAATATCAATTTTAATTTTGAATTTTTCAATGATTTTAATTTTACAGAAAATGATATTGACAATTGTATGAATGAGAGTAATACAGATATATCTAGTAGGAATGAGAGTACTACGTCAGACACAGGCAGCATGGATGACAGTGCTGATCCTGATGTTGCTAACGTGAAAGAGAGTAACGCTAGGGGCAAAAATGACATTGCCAAGGTTAACCATTCAGATGAGAATGATAGTATCGTGAATGAGAATGAAGTCGTGAATGATAGTAATGATTTCAGTTATATACGAAATGAACATGATTATTCGTTATCATTTCCAGGTTCGGGAGACGAGGACTACTGCACGGTGAGCGAGGATGACTCCCTCGCTGACTGTCCAGCTGGTGAGGCGGACAGGTCACCGGGCGCGGGCTCTGCTCCAGGGGAAGCTGTGACGCAGGCGCCTGCCCCGCCGTCGACGTCTGCGGGACGTCCTGTGCGTAGTACTCGGTCTGTACTCCCTAAAAGGTATTGTGATACGGATTGGTCGCTAACGGCCACTAGTAATTCAGAACCAACTTCATTTAAAGAGGCCATGTCTAGTCCTAATGCCACTGAGTGGCAAAAGGCTATGAAGGATGAATATAACTCTTTAATGTCAAACAAAGTGTGGAAGTTGGTTGACAGGCCGAAGAATACCAATATTGTCAAGTGCAAATGGGTTTTTAAAGTGAAAAACGACGCTGCTGGTAATTTTGTTCGTTACAAGGCTCGCTTGGTAGCGAGAGGTTTCACTCAAAAAGAAGGTATAGATTTTCATTGTACTTACAGCCCTGTCGTTCATCACTCGACAATTGGGATATTGTTTAGCCTGGCAAATGAGCTTGATCTCAATATTGATCACGTAGACGTAACGACAGCATTTCTAAATGGCAATTTAAATGAAGTTATTTACATGGAGCAGCCGGAAGGTTTTAGTTCAAATAATGATAAGGTTTGTCTCTTGCAAAAGAGTATTTATGGACTAAAACAGTCTAGCCGTATGTGGAATGCGCGTATACACAAGGTCTTAAGTGATAATGGTTTTATGCAATGCAAAAGTGAACCTTGTGTATATACCATGAAGTCACATAATGATTTTGTAATTATTGCTCTCTATGTAGATGACTGTTACCTGTTTTACCCCAAGGATAGCCAATGTAAAAGTAAATTATTGGAGTTATTAGAATCAGAATTTGATATTAAAAATTTAGGTCCAATTCAGAACTATCTTGGCATCCGTGTTACTCGGGATAGAAAAAGTGGAACATTGACTTTAGATCAGTCGGTTTACATCAAAAATATCTTAAAAACATTTAATATGTTAGATTGTAAACCAGTGTCCACCCCTATGGTTCTCAATAGTAAATTACTTAAAGAAAATGTTACCTTGCAGGATGAGCAATATAAGTATAGAGAGTTGCTAGGCTCCCTCATGTACCTGTCTGTTTGTACTCGTCCTGACATCGCATTTACCTGTAGCCAACTGAGTCAGTTTAATAACTGCTTTGGAAAAACGCATTGGTTAGCTGCTAAACGTTTGCTTAGGTATTTGGCTGGCACAATTAATTACGGTTTACATTATGTAAAAAGTGATCAATTGGTATTAAATGCATATACCGACGCCGATTGGGCCAATGATTGTTATGATAGGAAATCATATACAGGGTTTGTAATTAAACTTGGATCTAATGTAATTCATTGGGAATCTAGGAAGCAAAAATCTGTTTCCCTTAGCTCAACAGAAAGTGAATACATGTCTATAGCTGATGTATCCAAAGATCTCTGTTTTATAAAGCAACTTTTAACAGAATTATTACCTGATGTTAAAGTGCATATCATAGTGTATAACGATAACCAGAGTGCTCACAAAATTATCTATATATATAAATGCAAGTGTCCTGACTGACTGACTCATCAACGCAGAGCCGAAACTACAAATGCTAGAGAGTTGAAATTTGCACACAAGGTTGCATTTATAAAGTGTACAAGAGATAAGAAGCGATTTTGAAAAATTCAATCTCTAAGGGGGTTAAATAGGGGTGCAAAGTTTGTATGGGAGAAACTTTTTTTTTAGAGATAGAGACTTGAAACTTTGTAGAAAGATTACTTATTTAAAAACACAAAAAGTACTTTCAGCGTTTTAGAAAATTTCACCCCTAAGGGGGTTAAAAAGGGGTGCAAGGTTTATATGGGAGAAACTTTTTTTTTTGACCTAGAGACTTGAAACTTCGTAGAAAGCTTACGTAATCAAATACAAAAAAAAAGTTTCAGTGTTTTGGAAAATTTCACCTCTAAGGGGGTTAAAAAGGGGTGCAAAGTTTGTATGGGGAAATCCGCTAATCTATCAATATATATATATAAATGCAAGTGTCCTGACTGACTGACTCATCAAAAGGCCAAGAGCGAGTCGGACTCGCGTACGAAGGGTTCGTTACTATTTCGTATACAATTGCAAAAAAAAGCACGTTTAGCAATTTCAACATTTAATTCAGTGAATAAAGGATTTTGACCTTACAAACGGTCCGGTAGTTTTGAATTTTTGATATGTTGTCTAGGATGGTTAGTCAGTGTTTAAAATGCAAAATGCACAATTCCCCCCCCTCCGCGCCCGCCGCCATATTGAAAAAACCGGCACTATCTTCATATTTTTGCTCATATCTTCCTTTTTAAAGTGTTTGAATTCAAAACAACATTGTATGTTTAGGCATGATTTATGTGTTAGGCCTTGTTAAATATTTGTTATATTGTTTTTTCTTAGTAGGTACTGTTGCATTTTGGATACTAAACTAACTGTGATAGGCATGTAATAAGGCTATGATGAATATTTTATTATTTTCTATGAATGCTAATGAGATAGGCATGTAATATTGTGATAAGGAATGATATGTTTGCTATTTATGTTTATTGTTTAATGTTGTGTAATGGTTTAATGGTTTGAAAGTTTGTAATTATAGAGCACAGCTGTTACATATACATGTCAAGTTCTTAAAGTCAAGGGGAAGTATTAAGTTGTGTGCCTTATAATAACTTTTGGTTTGTATACACAGCTTAATGCTCTATAACATTTTTGTCTATGCAACTGTGTCTATGCCTAGGAGCCACAGACTATGTTCGCTCATTCCGATATTTGCGCTCTCATGAAATCCATCTTGTTCTAACCTAAATTAAGTTTGTACTGTCCTCGTGTGTAATTATAATTAGTAATACATATATTAATTTGATGACCATTGATTATGTACTTTATATATGGTATATAAAGCTGCGTATATCACGAGGACTCGTCTATTTATTTTCTCCGCCTACATATCGCTTCCCTGCACCAGAGTTGGTAAGAATCCACGGCATCCTCAGCAGCACCCAGACTCTCAAGGTGCAATAGACATCGATAAAAAAGTGAGCGTATAGGCCGCTACACTATTTTTGTCTGTTAGGTTGGTACTACTGCTGTTTGTTGGTTCTTTGACGTACAATATGTACATTATGGTATCGGTTTGCCATGCAAACTGATTTTTGACTGATTTTATTGGCTAGTATGAGAGTCCCGCCTCTTAAAACGTAGTGATTATATTCTCTTTGTGCTTGGCTATGGCCCGCATAATGAACAAAAAACCCTTGAAAGCTTCTTGAAAGCTTCTTGAAAGAGGAGAAAAAGAAGAAACAAAATAATAATCAATCACTGGCCATAGACAGCATAAACTTACCCTTTTATTTTTTTACAAATTCTTTGTATAAATGCAATACAAATAATTCTAAATGGTTTGGTAGAACGCGGATTTGCAAAATGATATGTTTTTCGCCCGCATCGAATCCGTTTGATATTAATTGAAATAACTTTACTTATTATCGTTCTGAGTTTTTGGTGATGGAAAGTTCTTGGAAATAGTATCCGAGCTCACTCCGTCGACGCCATTTTGTATCTTGCTTGACAATTGACATCTGTCAGTTCAATACCAGGGTGACAGTGGTGACAGGCACTGGCTTGAGTGGCTGTAGTCGGAGTGGCTGGTGACAGGCCAAAGTGAAAATTAGGTTAGGCTTATGGCTTCTTCGTTTATCGTGATATTCATTAATGTTCGGTCACAAGAGTTCTATCTTTAAATAACTGATTATTTGCTAAAATTGATTAGTTTTACTGACTCATTTCTAGTAACATTTGCGCGTAGGTTACGCTCACACCGAGTTCATACTTTTGCGAACTAATTAATTTTGTCAAATGTAATAGTATCTATATTGGTATAAATTTTCGTGTGGAGTGACGCCGTTAATGATGGAAGGAAACAGTTGCAGTTTCGATGCAGTGAACATAAAAAATTAGCCTGAGTACGAATTTAATGAACAAGGTGAGTTACTGTCACCCCAGAGCTGGCGCTTACCTCTGCCAGAGAATCTGTCTAACTATACAAAGAGGTAACGCCGCCAGCATACTGGGGACCATGCTGCAGGCGGACCTTTTAGATGGGGTATTCTATTTATGGCCCTTTTTTTGTGTGCTGCTCTGTGGCGGCGCCACCATAATGAAAATCGATGAATTATATGGTGAAATGATGTACCTTGAAGGTACACCATGTACATATCATGTTTTTGGCTGTACCTGTACCAGGGAACGAAATAATGGACATTGTTTGTGGCGCCGCTGGGGAGCATACTCTGCAGCGGCGCCACAGAGAACTCATATAGATAGAAATGACATTAGCTATTATTTTCTTATGGAAATTGATGTACTAGTGCTATTTATTGTGTACGTATGTAAAATTGTCATTATTAATTCGTGATTTAATTAAATTTAATTTATTTCACTTGGCTGTTCGTGTTAGTTTTCGTTGGTCCCTACTGTTTTATAAAAAAAAAAACGTCAGAATGTTTAAAAGTTTATCGAAGTTGTAGGTTAGAACGCGGAATCATTAAAAATAAATAAAATCACTTATTAATAGTGATTTTTATCAATACGTACACAATAAATAGCACTAGTACATCAATTTCCATAAGAAAATAATAGCTAATGTTATTTCTATCTATGAGTTCTCTGTGGCGCCGCTGCAGAGTATGCTCCCCAGCGGCGCCACAAATAATGTCCATTATTTCGTTCCCTGGTACAGGTACAGCCAAAAACATGATATGTACATGGTGTACCTTCAAGGTACATCATTTCACCATATAATTCATCGATTTTCATTATGGTGGCGCCGCCACAGAGCAGCACACCTTTTTTTAGAGTAAGGTTTTATACATACCTCATTCTTATATGGGTAGATCAACTTTTTCTTGCTGTTATTTTGTCCGTGACCCAGGGGTATAATAGCGATTACATTTCTAAGAAAAGTGTTGATAATTGACATTACTGGTATTGTCAGGAGATAGTCTACATAAGAATGGGCTTATAACTGCTTAAATTACAAAGCTTTTTGCTAAATATAACCACGGAAAATCGTAGTTTTAAAAAGTGACCCAGGGGCATTCACCATGGCAAGGAGTGGCAGGAAATAGTTGATTGACCCATATGTAATTAAATAATATTGTTTCTTGAAAAATTTTCATACATTGGGATATTTTCGAGAATGAAGTAGAAATAAATTATATTCAAGTTGTTAACAAGGCGGTCTTATTGCTAGAAAACAATGAAGGACTGGGCATTTTTTCTTGTAACCGTTTTGGTAAACAGTTTGTTATAGAAAAATGGGTAAACCGTTTAATACTAATACTAATAACTTTTATTAAAAAAAAAAACTGTGAAATTGAGACATTGAAAATTTTACAGCAGTACATATACTTTTACATAGCATAATTATCATATGAAAAATAATAACTACATACAATTTTTAATCTTAAAACTAGTTGGTTATTAAGATTAATACCGTTTAGTTTAATAGTTTGACCATTTCACTTTAAATAAATAAATATTGTCGGACAATTGTACACAAATCTTAAAAACTTTGTATTAATAGAAGCTAATCTAACATCAATAATAATGAAAGAAGAAGAAATATTTATTTGCACACACACAAACACAGTAGTACCTAGTACAAACAAACCTGCAAACATAATGCATATTATCATGCATTGATGTAAAATAATATTTTTTATATTAAAGCGGTAAGGATTGTCAGTAATTGCCCAAAATGTTTTGAACTCATATTGAACTGACATGCACACGCACGGATAGCTGTCCCTGTTGAAGAGCTACATATGAGTTTCTAAATATGTCGGCCATTCCTGACAATTTGAACGTGAGTTTATACCGTTTCAATAGTTTAAATGGTATATAAAATTTAGCATGTTGCTTCCATGACTTGCACTGTTTTGTGGTGTCAGGAAAACTCTGAACTCCCTCTGTTATCCCTTAAATGCATGATGACTTTGTCAAGATTGTCCCTAAATCACCAACTGATGTAGATTTCATTGCTAATTAAGTCATTTCAGAAATAAAATTAGTGTAATTGGGTGGATCAACTTTTTCTTGCTTTTTCTGTGACCCAGGGGACAATAGTGATTAAACTTCTAAGAAAAGTTTTGATAAGTTATATTACTGGTATTGTCAGGAGATATTTACATAAGAATGGGCTTATAACTGCTTAAATTACAAAGGTTTTGCTAAATATAACCACGGAAAATCGTTTTAATAAGAGACCCGGGGGACATCACCATGGCAATGATTGGCAGAAAATAGTGTATGCATTTAAGGGTTAATAATGGTGTCTGTGTTCGCAGTGCACGTCAAGGTGGAAATAGAGTGTCTGAAGGAGGAGGCGGAGTGGGGAGATAGCGCTGGTGTGGAGGAGTCCCCGCTGTCCAGTCTGTACGCCGGGCACCAGGTCAAGGACGAGCTCGTGCTGGGGCCCGAGGGCCTGCAGCCACGCGACGTAGCCTTCACACGTTAGTCAGAATAGGGGGAAAGTGCTATGAAAGGGACTGCATTTTGGCAACACTGACCCATAGACATTATTATTTATTAAAATATTTAAAGACAATATTGACATTGATATTGTCTATGGTTCAGTGTTGCCAAAATGCAGAAAACAAAAATCTACTACTTGGTTTCTGCCGCGGTAAATTGAATTTGTCCCATTCATAACCAGTCCCTTTCATAGCACTTTCCCCATACTTATCTGTTTTATTAAAAAAAAAACAGGTTCTCACTCTAAGTATGTATGTTTATCCGCGGTTATCTCGCGTTCGGCTGAACCGATTCTGATGCTGTTTTCAGAAAAGTATTTGTTACACTTAGGAGGTTTTGGTATTTTAACCTATTTACTTAAAAAAAAAGTTTCCCAGTTTGACCGCTTATAATTTTGCACTATAATCTAGAAACACTTTTAAATGTGCGTCACAGTAGTTTTAAAGATCTAAGCATACATAGGGACAGACAGACAGGAAGCGACTTTGTTTCATACTATGTAGTGATTTTGCAGAGACGGCGCACGCGCGCGGGGGTCACCATGAACACACGTGCGCCGGGACACAGCCTCCCGCAGAAGGCACTCCGCCGCCGGCAGAAGGTTAGTATGCCATTCAACGGGTTAGGGTCGTAAGGACTAGTTTCTTTCGGCTTTCTCCTCAACGGGGCAAGTAATTGTAAAACAAACTGTACATATAAAACAAGTTGAAACTACATACAATATTTTTATATTTTGAATGAACCTATAATAACCAGTTGTTGTGTACAATAAAGTGTTTATATACATACACATAGTATAATGTATTCACACTCTTGCAGAAACTCTTGAAAACTCAGACCCCTTCCGTGGCGGCTATCACCGGGACCACACATATGCAAAAACGGAAAGTTCAAACGCAGAAGGTAAGTGCAGAAGGTAAATCAGTTAAATTGGACTAAACAAAATTTCTTCTTAATTTAGTAGTGTGGTTGAAGCTTTTAGATGTGTTAAAATGTTGACTCTAAAATAATGCCATGACATGAATGTAAAGTGGCGTTAATTCGTGTACAAAAAAAATAATGAAATTTTAATGAAATATAGCGCCTTCAATGAAGACTCACGTCAATAAAAGATGCTTTCCTAGAGTAACTGTAAGCGGAAATAAAGCTCGGATCTCGATTGGTGTGGCTCGAAGATCCTGGTCGTATGACAGTGGTACCATATAAAAAGTGTGCCCTTTCAAACAAAAATAAATAAAGTTTCATTTCGGTCCAGCCGTCTTTAGGAAATCGGCCTCCTTACTCTTCATAATAATTTGCATTACTAGCAGGTTGACTCAATCTTATCTTTAGCCTGACATTTCCGGTTTATATTCCAACTCAGGGTTATTTTTATTAATTTACATATGGATCGCTTTAAAGCTACGCCGCTTTATGAACATTCCTCTAACTTTATAGTAACAACAATCCCACCAAAAAGATTTTCATGTAAAATGATGCCAAGACGAAGCCATACTATGACTCGCACTGGCAAATGGTTGTCAGATCTTATTTAGAGCCAAGCTTCTGACTCGCCCTAAGGCCAAACTTCACAAACTCTACACCTTAGTCACAATACGTGCCTTGGCCCTTTCGCTATATAGATATGGCCATAAGGTGAATAATTTATTCACTATTCATTACTTTTCTGTCATGCAATTGTATAAAATTATAGTTTTGCATGGACTAAATAATTATGAGTCAACTCGAATTTCAATGTGAATGTCGATTCCATAGCTTGCAAAAGTCTCATGTGCCATGAAAAGTATGGAATCTGTTGATGATGGTGCCATTGTTCGCAGTGCACGTGAAGGAGGAAGTTGTAGAGTGCCTGAAAGAGGAGGCGGAGTGGGAAGATAGTGCTGCTGATGTCGCCTCTTTATACGCAGGACACGAGGTGAAGGATGAGCTCGTGCTGGGGCCGGAGGGCCTGCAGCCACGCGACACAGCCTTCACACTCTTTGGTAAATTGCTCATATCCTAGAGAAATTAAAGGCGAACCCAACATTCATAATTTACAAAGGCATAACCGATACTTAATTTTTAAATTTCTTGTATAGTACTCACCAAGCTTGTCTAGTTTGTAGATATAGTCAGTTTGTCTTCTGGTACACAAAAATAATTACTTTACAATTTAATAAAATTCTTATTTATCTTTATTATATACCAGGTGGGTCCTGTAACAGAGCAATAAATTAAAACATAGATTCTACCCCTCAATCTGCACAACATTTATGAAATAACTTTTAAAAATCACTTATTTATAATGTAAATCTAAAAAATAAAGTTTATTCAAAGAAGTATTGCATAAAATTTGATATTAAGCAAAGTGACAGCTATGTCAACGCTAAGGCAAAGTCAAATTTGGACGGCGTATTTAATAAATAAGACTGATCAGATGTTGTTCGAGATTAAAATCTATGTTTTAATTTTTTGCTCCTGTTACTGGACCCACCTGGTAAATCCTTTTTTTATTTGATTTTCTCCTAACATACATAAAAATTACTTGCCGTTAATCTATTTCATGTGCATTTGTAGCAACTCAGGCGTCAGCCGTTAGAGCACAGCCCAAACTGAAGGACTGTGTGGTGCGGCTCGAGCGCATTGACGACCTCGAGGCGCCGCTCGGCACCGACACGCGCCGGGACAAGAGACGAGTTGAAAACACTGTTGATGTTGGACAGGAAATACACTGTAATGCTAACATTGGCAATGAAAAAAAAACCTATGTATGTGATATTTGTAAGAAGAGGTTTGATCTGAAGACCCAGCTGATGGAACATGTTATGATTCATATCCACCATAGCAAGGAGCAGGAAGAGATAAACGTCGCCGATAATGGTGAGTTTGGCGTTTTTATTGGTAAATTGTTTGGTAAGTGAGCTTATCGGCTTATACCACCTTTTCTACTTTACGATGCTACCCAGGGCACTTGCGAGTATTGACCTCCCTTATACAACTGTTGCATAAAACTTATTCATTTAATTATTTACCAACCAAGTCCAGTTACATTACATTATGGATTAGGGTACCGATTGTCCTCTCAAGAGCAAATTCTGGGCCACTAACTTAATTGAATGTGCTATATCGAAAACGAAAGCAACTAGCCTGTTCAAATCAGTTAAATTGGACCAAAGGAAATTTCTTCTTAATTTAGTAGTGTGGTTGAAGCTTTTAGATTTGTTAAAATTTAACTCTAAAATAATGCCATGACATGAATGGCGTTAATTCGTGTACAAAAAAAAAATGAAATTTTAATGAAATTTAGCGGCTTCAATGAAGATTCACGTCAATAAAAGATGCTTTCCTAGAGTAACTGTAAGCGGAAATAAAGCTCGGATCTCGATTGGTGTGCCTCGAAGATCCTGGTCGTATGACAGTGGTACCATATAAAAAGTGTGCCCTTTCAAACAAAAATAAATAAAGTTTCAAATCGGTCCAGCCTCTTAAGGAAATCGGCCTCCTTACTCTTCATCATAATTTGCATTACTAGCAGGTCGACTCAATCTTATTTTTAGCCTGACATTTCCGGTTTATATTCCAACTCAGGGTTATATTTATTAATTTACATATGGATTGCTTGAAAGTTACGCTGCTTTATGAACATTCCTCTAACTTTATAGTAACAACAATCCTACCAAATAGATTTTCATGTAAAATGATGCCAAGACGAAGCCATATTATGACTCGCACTGGCAAAAGGTTGTCAGATCTTATGTAGAGCCAAGCATCTGACTCTCGCCCTAAGGCCAAACTTCACAAACTCTACACCTTAGTCAAAATACGTGCCTTGGCCATTTCGCTATATAGACATGGCCATAAGGTGAAAACTTATCATACAATTGTATAAAATTATAATATTGCAAGGACAAAATAAGTATGAGCCAACTCGAATTTCAATGTGAATGTAAATTCCATAGCTTGCAAAAGTCTCATGTGCCATGAAAAGTATGGAGTCTGTTGATAATGGTGTCATTGTTCGCAGTGCACGTGAAGGAGGAAGTAGTAGAGTGCCTGAAAGAGGAGGCGGAGTGGGAAGCGTTAGCCGTCAGAGAACAACCCGTGCTGAGGGACTGTGCGGTGCGGCTCGAGCGCATCGACAGTCTCGAGGCGCTGCTCGAGGGAACGAGGCGTGTTGAACATCATGCTGATGTGGGCAATCGAATACATACATTAACTCATATAGCCACTGAAAAAGAAACCTATGTCTGTGATATTTGTAAGAAGAGGTTTGATCTGAAGACCCAGCTAAAGAAGCATGTTATGACGCATATCCACCGACGCACGGAGCGGGAAGAGAGTATGCGTGGCGTCGCCCCTGATGGTAAGCTATGTTTTTATTGGTATTTTGTTTTTATCATTGTAAATGAATGTGTGAGTGCGTGAGTTTAATTTGTGGGAGTATCTTCGACAACAATCTGCATCGTTGTCGATGTCTTCAAACGTAGGTACTAGTAAAATCGACTTTACGATATTAGATGCAAATATCGGTTGTCTCTACCGGCTTATCATGGTTGAAGCTACAAGTCGACTTACGGATATTATAGTAGTTTATGCAACTATTACATAATAAGAGGTCTTGAAACACAAGTGCGGTTTGTGGACTGGCCTTTGGCTCGTTGGGTAATAGGATCACACAAGTGTTTTAAAACCTAATGATGTACAGTTGCATTCACTATTTTATCTACACACATACTCATCAACATTAATAAATAAATACATATTAAGGGACAATCTTACACAAATCGAGCTAGCCCCAAACTAAGCAATGATTGTACTATGGGTACTTAACGACGATCAAGGACTATATACACGGGACTTATGTTCTCATACAAAAAAACGTGACTCTGAAAAAGCTCAAAATTCGGTATAAAAACTAGATGGCGCTGCTTCGTAGCCTGGAAGTGACAAAAATGTTATTTTTCACCAACATTTTTAAGTGATTTTTGATTTTTGGAAATCAAACGCATTACTGCTTTATTTTAATACGATAATATAACTTAAATACACAATTTTTAAGGATTATATTTTTTACTCTTCAACAACGTGGTTTAATCGTATTAAAATAGATGGCACTACCTCTGGATAGCTCAAGGTTGCTTGCGGGCTCGCCAATTTTTGCTACACAAAATAGCTAGATGGCGTTGGTGCACTGATGTAATGGACAAAATAAGTTACGCCCGAATTGTCAAGCGTCATTTCCCACTAACAAACAGTCAGTAACGTAATATTTGTTAGATAAGTTTTGTACAGTCAAGGAATTTCATTTCCTACCCATTTCGTTAAAATGTCGTTAGACATTCGCAATGCATTAAGGTCGAAAATTATATTTCAATAATAGTATTGAAATGTCAATATTATTATTTGTCACTTCATTTTACAAAAAACCTCGCGAAAGGTTATCATTTGCTTTTAATTTCTAATTAGGAACATATGTCAGTGTCAATCGAGAAAATCGTAAAATAATTTTCAGCAACGTTATTAATATGAAAAATAAAATGCTTGCCGCTAACCGTGAACTATTAAAAGATAATGATAATGACTGAAAACAATGAAGAGCTCAAAGAGTGGAGTTACACCAGAAAGGAATACGGATTTATGAGATCACGCGTCGGTTCAATGCTAGCAGGGACACAGTTTGACGTTGGGTACGGCGATATAATGCTGAAGGAAACCTTATTGATCTACTGCAAAGCAAAGTAACCATTGCATCGTCCGCTTGCCATGGCCCAAGACCAACGCCGACGACAAAACGGCTTTACGCCAACGGGACGATTTGCGGAAATGTTTGACATTTACCCTAGAACAATTAGGAATTGCCTACATGCAGGCGGCCTGCGAAAATATATTCGTTCGTTTTGTTTTTGTTAAAAGTAATATAAAAAAAACGTTTATAAAATTGTGGTTTTATTGAATTATCACTGTCGTTAGTTCTGTTAGTTTTTGTATAGATAAATTGCGGGTGCCTGTCGTATCGCATAACGTTTTTTGTCCTAAAAATGTTTGGCCGAGAATGTTTGGCATACTGTTGAATGGCATACTACTCGTTTGTCCTAATAATTTTTGCGCATACTCTCTTAAAGTCCTAAATCATGTTTGTCCTAATATTGAATAATAGTAATACAAAAACTTTATGCTCTAATACTGTACTCGGCGGTAAATAATTATTGCCCATCGGTCTTTAGAAAGAGACAATTCAACAATTGGCTGTTTACGACGATTTCCTAACACTGGTGACCGTCCATCAATCATCGTTTAAAATTAAGAGGAACGAACGTATTTCACGTTTATAATATTATTGGGATTATTTATATAATGTTGATTATCCTATCTTTGCATACTCAGTTATTACTTTATTTTTATTCACTTACCAAGCGGGGGTACATAGTCAAAGCTCGTACTATTTTCAGATGATGTGCGTATCGAAACGTGATACCTACCTGAAGGGCTACTCCGATGTTCGAAATTTTACTGTCGTATAGTGCTATTCCATTCACTAAAATATTCTTTGACAGATGATCGAGAAGGATGGCGCTATTCGACAGTCAAATTTTGAACATCGGGGTAGCCCTTCTGGCATCACTGGTTTGACATGTCTTGCCAGATGGGTGTGTGATGTCGTCAAATCAAATGTCATTGTATCAAATTTGTAAAATTGTATGTATTTTATTCTTGAAATTACGCGATTAATTGAATTTTGCGGTTACGTGTTTCCATATCAGAATTTATTGTTTTTTTTACAAAGAATAGTTTGGTATGCGTTTCGTGAAGGTCTATCGTAGGCCCAGACAAAATTATTATTATATTGATTAGTTTACGTCAAAACGATGAAATGTAGGGAATTGTTGCAACTACAATGATTTGCTCTCCATACAAATTTTAATCCCGTTTTTCGTCCCTAAAAGGGATAAAACTTGATATAAATGATAGCCTATGTCCTATTCTGATATATAAGGTACATAACTCGAAAGTTTCATCATAATACGTCCAGTAGTTTTTTGAGATAAAGTGAAACGTACATACATACATCCATCCAAACTTTCACGTTTATAATATTATTAGGATTAGGATTAGGATGTAAGTAATTTTTATGTTTAAATAAAACATACACAAATAGTGAAATGAGACGAAACGGAACGTAGTAAACAAACGTCGCACCTAACGTCATCTATTCACTTTTTACTGTATCACTTGGAAGTTTGAATGTCGTTGAACGCTTGACGACTGTGTTACTTCACGCTTGCGCGTACCGTACAGTAGAAATTGAAAAATGTCGACTTTTGAATGAATTGATACCCTTAGCGGCATCTAGCGATGTAGAACGATAGTAACAAACGGAGTACGGTGCGTAGTATGAAGAATATCGGTCTAGGGGTATATAGTCTTTGACGACGATATACATACATATATAAATAACATAATAATAATACCAGATTTTAATTGCCAATGTATACAAATAAGAATTATAATTATCTATATATATATTACGCGAGGCCGATTTTTGTACATCCCATCAGATCTACAGTTATGGTCCGATTTTGATAAATGATATGTCATTAGATTCGTCTCATGCTGGAGAGGTGCATAAAACTCTTGGAATTTTAATTTTTTCCTGAAAAGGTACTGAAAAATGGATTTGAAAAAACTACTGTGCGCTAACCACGTGACTTTGACCACGTGACCTGTGATCCCTATTTTGACATAAGATGACCAAATAATAATAAGCATGATTTGCTCACAAACCTGTAGTAAGTTGTTCAGCATGATGAAATATTATTTTTGAGTCGGCAACATAATATCCGCAACACTTAAAACATGTACAAATATGCAAAAATAATTTTACAGTTTGTTGACAATGAATGACAGTAGCCATATTCTGACAACTTTTAATGTCTTTTTTATTGGGGGCTATTATGTCAATGCTCTAAATTGCCAGGTTGTTTTTTTTTTTTAAATGTTGATATGGAAACTTATTTCGCATACCTGTTAAAAATGTGGAGAAAAAAGCCGGTCAAGTGTGAGTTGGACTGGTGCTCGAAAGACTAGAAAAACTGACCGTCATTCAAGAATAGATTATTTCTATAGGCGAGTTTTACTAAATCTAAATCAAAGCAGAAAAAAAATAGTAAAACTAATTTAAACGTCATTCAAATATGTAAATTTATGGTAGATTATTATAAATATGAATATATAAGTCCATCAAAAAAATAATTCCAAGGAAAATGGCATGAGTTATGGTAAATTAAATGGTATTTTACAAGAAGAAACTTAGTCCTTCCGCTTGCATGTCGACGGGATGGGAAATGTGGCCGAGTTGAGAATATGGACGACTTGACAATGTAGATAAGTTGGGAATGTATCTTCATTGGTAATATGGATGAGTTGGTAAAATGGACGAGTTGGAAATGTGGACGAGTTGGGAATATGGACGAGTTGGGAATATGGACGAGTTGGGAATGTGGATGAGTGGGCAAAGTAAACAAGTTGGGAATACGGACGAGTGGGCAATGTGGACGAGTTGGAAATGTGGATGAGTTGGCAAAATAAACAAGTTGGGAACACGGACGAGTGGGCAATGTGGACGAGTTGAGAATATGGACGAGTTGGCAATGAAGACGACTTGGTAATACGGACGAGTTGTAGATATGGAAGATTTCGCAATAAAGACGAGCTGATAAAAAGGACAAGTTGGTATTGTAGACGAGTTGGGTGTATCGTCGAGTTGGGAATATGGACGAGTTGGAAATGGGGATGAATTGGCAATGTGGATGAGTTGGTAAAATTGACAAGTTGGGAAAATGGACAAGTGGGCACTATGGACGAGTTCGCATTATGGACGAGTTGGCAGTGAAGACGAGTTGGTAATACGGATAAGTTGGCAATGAAGACGACTTGGTAATACGGACGAGTTGGTGATATGGAAGATTTGGCAATAAAGACGAGCTGATAATAAGGACAAGTTGGTATTGTAGACAAGTTGGGTGTATCGTCGAGTTGGGAATATGGACGAGTTGGAAATGTGGATGAGTTGGCAATATGAATGAGTTGGTAAAATTGACAAGTTGAGAACATGGACAAGGGGGCAATGTGGACGAGTTCGTATTATGGACGAGTTGGCAATGAAGACGAGTTGGTAATACGGACAAGTTGGTATTATGGACGAGTTGTGAATATGGACGAGTTGGGAATGTGGATGAGTTGGCATGAACAAGTTGGGAACACGGACGAGTGGGCAATGAAGTTGACTTGGTAATACGGACGAGTTGTCAACGTGGACAAGTTAAGAATATGGACGAGTTGGAAATGTGGATGAGTTGGCAAAATGAACAAGTTGGGAATATGGACGAGTTGGCAATAAAGACGAGCTGATAATAAGGACGAGTTTGTATTGTAGACGAGTTGGGTGTATCATCGAGTTGGGAATATGGACGAGTTAGAAATGTGGATGAGTTGGCAATGTGGACGACTTGGAATTGTGGACGAGGTGGGAATATGGACGAGTTGGAAATGTGGACGAGTTGTATTTGTGGACGAGTTGGCATTGTGGACGAGCAAGTAATATGGACGCGTTGGCATTGTGGATGAGTTGGGAATATAAACGAGTTGGCAATGAAGACGAGTTGCTAATACGGACGAGTTAATAATATGGACGAGATTGGCAATAAAGATGAGTTAATAATAAGGACGAGTTGGTATTGTAGACGAGTTGGGTGTATGGACGAGTTGGAAATGTGGACGAGTTAGCAATATGGATGAGTTGGCATTGTGGACGAGTTGGGAATATAAACGAGTTGGCAATGAAGACGAGTTGCTAATACGGACGAGTTAATAATATGGACGAGATTGGCAATAAAGATGAGTTAATAATAAGGACGAGTTGGTATTGTAGACGAGTTGGGTGTATGGACGAGTTGGAAATGTGGACGAGTTAGCAATATGGATGAGTTGGCATTGTGGACGAGTTGGGAATATAGATGAGTTGGCAATAAAGACGAGTTGGTAATATGAACGAGTTGGCAATGTAGATGAGTTGGGTGTATGGGCGAGTGGGCAATATGAACGATTTGGCATTGTGTACGAGTTGAGAATGTGGACGAGTTGTATTTGTGGACGAGTTGGCATTGTGGACGAGTAAGCAATATGGACGCGTTGGAATTGTGGACGAGTTGGTAATATGGACGAGGTGGCATTATGGACGAATTGGGAATATGGACGAGTTGCCAATGGAGACGAATTGGTAATATAGACGAGTTTGCAATGCAGATGAGTTGGGTGTATGAACGAGTTGGCAATGTAGACGTGTTGGGTGTATGGACAAGTTGGCATTGTGACCCAGATGGGAATATAGACAAGCTGACATTGTGGACGAGTTGGCAATGTGGAATAATTAACATGTTACGCTAACATGCGAAACTTGATGGAGAAATAACCTACATATGATGCAAATTTCAAAAAATCGACGCGCTCAAGAATAAATCATATTTGAATTAATGACGTCTGGCTGATCATTCTTATTCTCATTCAAAATAAAAATTGACAAATTCTGCGGTCAACAAAACAAATTGATTTTATAAGGTTTCCGTTTTTACCGAATATGGTAAGGAACCCTAAAATTAGGTTTATATTATAGGCTTGAGAGTCTTTAGCATCTCCCTCACTCTTCTGTCAGACACAATTTCAATGAGAGGAAAGACACGAAAGTTTGAATTATTCTTTTTTCAAACATGTTTAGCTGTTTTATATATTGTTTTTTCTTATTACACATATTTGACACATTCTTTTTTTTATGGTGGAGTATTGTTGGTCAGTAATTTATTTAGATTAGTAAGTAGGGTTTGATTAAGTATAACTAGCGTAAGAATTTCAAACACAATGTGTAATTGTTATTGAATAAATGATTGATGATGATGACATGGCAGCACCCATATTAAGAAAACTTGCACGATCTAATGAATTTCATAAAAAAAAACAAGCATTGATAATAGTGGTTTTTCGTGTATCTATAAACGTTTTTTACTCTCTATTTCATACAATTGAGTTTTTGTAACATTTTTTATTATTAATATTGTGAAATATTTACGATTATAAATGAATACATAAACAGTTACGCACTCCATGATTTCCTGTTTCCTCAAATCTGTCGTTTCGATTCATGTGCTATTTCTGGAAATTGATAGAAATCGATCAAATCGATAAATTTATGTCCTGAAGAAAGAACAACAAATTAAAATTCTACCAATCTTATGTTCGGTCCTATGAAAATATGTCAATTATATTTTTAAGATATGGGACTATTGTCATGAATATATTTTTCCATAAATCGAATAATATGCATTTTATTTGTGAAACAGATCAGCAGATCACATGTCATGCACAAGTTATTTTTACAAAAGAGTTGAATAAATTGTCACGATGAAGCTGGCAGTTGGCTATCAGGCCTGCCTCTAGCCTGGCATGTTTTAACGTTTTTAAAACATAATTTTAATGTGTTTTTTTACAGTATTAATTTATTCTTCATTCCCCAAAAACTTCTTATCGATAAAGTAGTTATTTTCTGTAACACTACCGGATTTCCATATTCTAGCGGCGGTTCGACGCCGCAACGGGTCTCTAGTATTTAATATTACGTTTAATCAAATTAACATCAAAATAATGACAAAATCTAACTACTTTATTTAATGTTCTCAATTAGTCATAATTGAAAATCTTGACACGAAACCTAATTGGAATTATGTTAAAGTAAGTCGTGTAGAATAAATAAATGCTTAGCTCATTATAATTATGATTACAATTTTGTACGCATCCGCGTAAAACATAGTGAGGTAACCCTCATGTACAATAGCATCCGTGTTACCTACCTCTGTTTAACTTAATATATTTTATCTTTATCATTTTGAATAATCGTCGACGTGCATTGTGTTCCAGCGCCAGCGGGGGGCGGGCGGGGGGAGGGGCGGGAACCAACTCGCGCTCGGGGATATCGATATTCCTGCGAGATATGCAATAAGAAGTTTCCGACGCCGAGCAAGTTAAAGGTACATGAACGAATTCACACGGGAGAAAAGCCTTTTTCTTGTGGAATATGTAAACGGAAATATGCAGATTCAAGTACTTTAAAAAAACATGAACGAATTCACACGGGAGAAAGACCATTTGCTTGTGAAATATGTAAACGGAGGTTTACAGATTCAAGTACTTTAAAAAAACATAAACGAATACACACGGGGGAAAAACCTTTTTCTTGTGGAATATGTAAAGAGAAGTTTGCACAGTCAAGTAATTTAAAGAAACATGAACGAATGCACACGGGAGAAAGACCTTTTTCTTGTGGAATATGTAAACAGAAGTTTGCATGGTCAAGTACTTTAAAGACACATGAACGAACTCACACGGGAGAAAGACCTTTTTCTTGTGGAATATGTAAAGAGAAGTTTGCACAGTCAAGTAATTTAAAGAAACATGAACGAATTCACACGGGAGAAAGACCATTTGCTTGTAAAATATGTAAAAAGAAGTTTGCATGGTCAAGTAAATTAAAGGAACATGAACGAATTCACACGGGAGAAAGGCCGTTTACTTGTGGAATATGTAAAGCGAAGTTTGCGCAGTCAAGTAATTTAAATACACATAAACGAACTCACACGGGAGCCAAACCTTTTTCTTGTGGAATATGCAAACAGAAGTTTGCACGGTCGAGTAATTTAAAGACACATGAACGAACTCACACGAGAGCCAAACCTTTTTCTTGTGGAATATGCAAACAGAAGTTTGCACAGTCAAGTACTTTAAAGAAACATGAACGAACACACGAGAGCACAACCATACATGCAGCGTGTGTAAAAAGCAGTTTACGAAATTAAAAAGTTTAAAGAAGCACAAAGATCAGATCCACGCACGCCGGAACCCTTGTTGTTGCGACATTTGTCAGAAGCGGTTTGTGCAGAAAACCACTTTAGCTGGACATATCCGGCGGCACATGACCCTGTTAAAGGACTGATTAATGGGTCAGAACTTACTTAAGCCAGCGTATGCAATTCAAATTCAAAACATTTTATTTCGGATAAAGATCCATGTCAGGTTAGTAACATAAAAACTTATAAATTATTTGTTAGTAAAACTTAATACTAATTTAGCTACATACATAAAATTATAATGTACAACTGGTATGACACAGATCACGGCTATTTAATATACCTTACTAATGTCCGGATCTGTGCCACCCAGTGACACAGAATGTGACAATTGTACCTATCTGCTATCACCTTCAGAATGCTGTTTGACTCTTTCTGACACGGTCCATCAACGACGCAGTTTTTTTTCTCATGATCGCGTGGAACCCGTCCGTGTGGGCGTCCGCGAACATTCCTGAGGCACTGCACCACCTAGGTAGCCTCAACAGCATTCTGAAGGCGTTATTGTATTGGATGCGAAGGGCGTTATAAGCTCGTTTTGTATATCGAAACCACAGGCTGCTTGAGTAAAATGATTGGCAATATGCTTTGAATAGCGTCACTTTTACTTCGACTGAACATCTCGCGAACCTGCGGGCCACCATATCACTCCTCACTGATAACGCCCTCCGCTCCCTCTCCAACTCTCGGTCATCACATAAGTCACTAGACTATGTGGCCCAAGTATTTAAGTCTCCACTACCCTGAATGTACAGAGATAGCAAAATACGATAGTAACACAGAGACGCTGATAAAATGTCCATCTGATCACACGATGTCTGCTACCGGTGTCCCTCAAGGTAGCGTACTTGGACCACTGCTTTTTCTCGTCTACATTAACGACTTAACATATGTTACCTGTCATACGGTTACACTTTTCGCGGACGACTGCTCTATCGTAATTCAGAGGAAAAACAGTGAAATCTACGAGAATGACATCAGTAAGTCTTTGCGGACGTAAACTTGTAACTAGTGAACAAAAACTTGAAAGTCAACCTCCTCTAGACTAAATTTATGGAATTCTATGCGCCGCGCAGGAGTCCCAAAAATATAAAACTAGTTTACAATGGTCCTCTAATTTTTTTATCGACGGGGTCATTCAATTCTATTTTTTACTGAATTGCCAACCTTCATTCCATTAATTTAAAGTGTTGACATTACCCTCTTTATATTTTTGAAGTAGCGATATTTGTCAAGCAAAACAGGCTTATTTAGAAATAAGGCATCAGTCACAGAATACCCTTCTCGACGAGGCACTGTTCTTTGTGCTTCGCAATCAAAGCTTTTTTGAAAGAAATATTTTATGTATGACAGTAAAAATATTCACTAATTGACCCGTACCCGTAGAAATAAACTTTGACATGCCTCAATTAAATACATACTACACAAATGTTTGGACAAGTGTTACTATAGTATCAATCATGATTATTGTAATAATGAAATTATTATATGATTTTATTAATTAGTAGTTTAATATGATTTAATTGTGTAACACATAGCTCGTAGTAGTAAAACGTAATCACTTTATATGACGTTCCATTCCATCTGTAGTTATTTACGACTGGATTTTTGAAAATTAATTGTATTTACTGTTTAACTGAGCTAATCCACTTAACAATATAATGTCATTCAGAGGTTGGTTAACGAACTATGATAACAAAAACATAATTTAAGAAAATTACAACTACCTCGGAAGGGTAATGGATTCTGATTCTATTTACTGTATAGCAGAGCATGAATATTCTTATATATATTTGCGATCGGTTTCCCGACACCCGACTGAAATAATGTGGCCAAAATGGTTATGAAAATACGCTATTGCTCCATTTGAAACCTAGTGACTACACAATGGGGTTGGTAATGTAATATCCTTGAAAACATTAACCTGCTTTGGTTACAAATACTATGCGGATGAGACTATTATGAAGATACAATGCCTTTGTTCTTGTCTGAAAGTAGATTGGCTCAGTTCAAAAACTAAACATTATTCTTTAAGTCCAGTACCAGTAGAAAAAACAATAGCCGTGTGATTTTAATGAAATTCGTTTTGTTGTGTAATATAGCTTATTAGAACAAGTTGTACTATTGTTTTTTGTGCATGTCTGTTCTCAGTTATACACTACCTTATATGTATAGAGATCGACTCCACCTGTTAAAAATGATGTCAATTAATAATTATGATATTATATTAACGATTCGGGAAATTATCTAACCAACCAATCTGTTACAGATAAGTGACTAAAATATAGAAAATAAAGTAGGTATGTTCATTTCTGTGTTAAGATAACTTTGTACAAAATTAAGATGTCAATTAAGGGACAATGCAATTTATACTATTTTGTAACCAATTATTTTAATACTTTATATCAATGTTTTTGATCTGATTGTTACCTAATGAGGTTTCTGTTATACTTATACAGTCTTATTTATAAATAATCTGAGAACATTATATTGCCGATCACATTTTTTTTATGCATACCTACTTAAAAAGTGTTTTGATTGTATTTATATTGTTTTCTTCTTTGTGACTTTTCCGAGACCACTGTCTGCGTCACTTCTATAAAATTAAATACTTACATCTTGAAATTTCCATTGGTTTTATTTATCAATCCTTGAATCCTGAGTCTGGTTTCGCAGTCTGCTAGCTGCCCATTGTCCTTTGTCTCGTCAGAGTTGTGTATTCAAAAATATATCATTTTAAATGACGCACCGCAAGAATAAATCAACTGATCGTTATTACCGTAATTTTAATTTAACTAACCGTAATTCAAGAATTTTGACTGATCGACTCCTAATGATGGATGGCGAACAGATTCTTAACATGTCGAGCCATATTCGACTTCTACGACGTTGTGTAGGTATTGTTGTAATTAACATGTTACAGTAACATGCGGAACTTGATAATAGAAATAACATACAATGCTAATTTCAAACAATCACTCTAAATCAAGATAACAGTCATTCAAATATTCTTATTCTCATTCAAAATAACATTCGCCTGTTTCTAAACTACTATCTAATACTAATATCTACCTCATACATACATAATTCAATGTCATGTGTTCCGGCTCCAAGCGACTTTCCAATATGCAGTGGATTATGTATAAGCTTTTTGAGTGGAAATAAAACATAAATCACTAAATTGTATTTCTTTAATTGTTTCAAATACTTAAAATCTTAAAGAGTGTCAAAGTTATTATACAAATATATTTATTCAACGTATCTGTCCCGAAGGTACACGAAGAAAATCTATTAATGTGATTAAATTAAATACATAAATGAAGGTTATCAGAACTTATTGATACAAATAGTGATTATCGCTAGCACATTTGCTCGTTAAGGATGTAGTGAATAACGTTTTGCTCGTGATTTGTCGGACAACTTCGCAATCAACGTACTTTCTCTGTTCGTTTCACTTTGGAAGAAAACTTGGTATAGAAATATAATTACAGGCTTATTTTACTAAAAGTGACGGCAAAATATTACTGAATACCTGTACTTTATACCTTAATGACTATAATACATTTAGTGTATACCAGTAACAGGTACGTAGGTAGCTTTGAATATTGAAACTGAAGTCAATCACGAAGAAACAGTTCCTCCATCCACTGTTCTCTAAGAGCCCCCGCCCTCCGGAGTCGTGCGTTTAGGCTTACTTCGTCAACAATCCCGTTCCGTCCACATTCTACTTCCAAATCGTCCCACTTTCTTACCCATTCCCCAATTCACTTCCTATCTTGTCAATATTATTATTTTTTACAAAATACAAATACAAAAAAAAATGCCATGCTAAATATGCCAGCGCCGACGGACTACTACTGGTTTAATGCCTCTTTGACGTAACATTTAGTACCTACAGTAGATAAAGTTCTGACGATGGATATAAGCTCCATTTTCATCTCAGAATAAAAGACAGAACAGTTTCAGACACAACAGCTGTGAAGCGAACGGATTCCGCGCGAACGGAGGGCGGGAGGCATATTGCATTTTATATGTAAGTAGATATGTCAATTATATTTATAAGTTGGTAAAGTGGATGAGAGGCAACGCGGTCGATGTGGGAATGTTGGCAAGGTAGGACACTGGACAAAATTGCATTGCCAACGGGCTATGAAGTTGACTAAGACAAATGCAGACTAAAAAAACCATCACAAAAGTACAATTCAATTAATTACTATTGCGTTATATTCAATATTCCGTAAATAATTATTCGTATAAACAAGACTAAACAAGTCTATAAAGTCGTCATCCGCGGGAACGGGTCGCGCGCTACAAGGCCGCTTTGTATATAACATGAGCCGGTGTTCTGTTTGGTTACAGTCCACTACTCTTCACACTCGACCACTGGTTCATCTCCCAGCACAGTGGAGGGAGAGAGACGACAGAAGGAGACAGGACTATCGTTGGACGCCTCCTCGTCTTCCTCGATGCTCATAAAGACAAGGCACCGGAGTCGGTGCATGTGAACTACGTTCTCGAGTAAATCTTTCTTACACTCGTCGCAGCATGGTATAGGTTTTCTTCCGTGCGAGTGAGTTCATGTTTGTTTGAGAGTGAATTCGTTCATGTCTCTTTAAATTACTCGAGTCCGTAAACTTCTTTTTACATGTTCTACAGGAAAACGGCTTTACTCCCGTGTGGATTCGTTCGTGTTTCTTTAAATCACTCGATCCCGTAAACTTCTTGTTACATATATCGCAGGAATAACATTTTACTCCAGTGTGAATTCGTTCATGTTCTTTTAAATTCCCGGATCGCGTAAACTTCTTGTTACATGTTTTACAGGAAAATGGCTTTTCTCCCGAGTGAACCCGTTCATGTCTTTTTAAATGCCCGGATTGAGTAAACTCCTTTTTACATATATCACAAGAATACCGTTTTACTCCCGTGTGGATTAGTTCGTGATTCTTTAAATTACTCGATTCCTTAAATTTCTTGTTACATGTTCTACAGAAAAACGGCTTTACTCCCGAGTGAATTCGTTCATGTATCTTTAAATCACTCGATCGCGTAAACTTCTTGTTACATGTTCTACAGGAAAACGGCTTTACTCCCGAGTGTATTCTTTCATGTCTCTTTAAACTATTTAACAGCGTAAACTTCTTGTTACATATCTCGCAGGAGTACAGTCTTTTCCCAGTGCTCATTCGTCCCCGTCTCTCCCCCCGCCCGCCTGCCGCCGACGGAGCTGCAATATAGAATGTCGTCTATTATTTAACACTTCAGTATTAGTAATTATAAAAACGATTTAAACTCACGTAAAACTTGTCAGGAACGGGTGGACATGTTTCGAACTCATTTGGAGCTCTCCATCAGGGGCAGCTATCCGCGCTGCTACGCGTCTCGCGACCCACTGTACTATTTATCGCTCTTCTCGCCGCCGCCCTCAGCGCACGCGCAGATAGCGCGGCGGGAGAAGGGAAGGGCTCATGCCCTGTCACTATTGGACTGTGGAAGTGCAGTAGGTTGTGAGACGCGTAGCAGAGTTTAAATAATTATTAAGGATGTCTCACAATGTTTTAATAAAATTACTTCAGTACCAGCATTATGCAACAGTTGTATACGGGAGGTCAATACTCGCAAGTGCTCTGGGTAGCATCGTAAAGTAGGAAAGGTGGTATATATACTCGCCGATAAGCTCACTAACCAAACACTTTACCAATAAAAACGCCGAACTCACCATTATCAGGGACGCTTATCTCTTCCCGCTCCGTGCTTTGGTAGCTATGAATCATAACATGCTCCTTCAGCTGGGTCTTCAAAATAAACCTCTTCTTACAAATATCACATACATAGTTTTCTTTCTCATCTCCAATGTTAGAATTACTGTGTATTTCTTTCCCCATATGAGCATTGTTTTTTCCAACTCGTCTCTTGTCCCGGCGCGTGTCGGTGCCGAGCGGCGCCTCGAGGTCGTCAATGCGCTCGAGCCGCACCACACAGTCCTTCAGTTTGGGCTGTGCTGTAACGGCTGACGCCTGAGTTGCTACAAATGCACATGAAATAGATTAACGGCAAGTAATTTTTATGTATGTTAGGAGAAAATCAAATAAAAAAAGGATTTACCAGGTGGGTCCAGTAACAGGAGCAAAAAATTAAAACATAGATTTTAATCTCGAACAACATCTGATCAGTTTTATTTTTTAAATACGCCGTCCAAATTTGACTTTGCCTTAGCGTTGACATAGCTGTCACTTTGCTTAATATCAAATTTTATGCAATACTTCTTTGAATAAACTTAATTTTTTAGATTTACATTATAAATAAGTGTTTTTTAAAAGTTATTTCATAAATGTTGTGCAGATTGAGGGGTAGAATCTATGTTTTAATTTATTGCTCTGTTACAGGACCCACCTGGTATATAATAAAGATAAATAAGAATTTTATTAAATTGTAAAGTAATTATTTTTGTGTACCAGAAGACAAACTGACTATATCTACAAACTAGACAAGCTTGGTGAGTACTATACAAGAAATTTAAAAATTAAGTATCGGTTATGCCTTTGTAAATTATGAATGTTGGGTTCGCCTTTAATTTCTCTAGGATATGAGCAATTTACCAAAGAGTGTGAAGGCTATGTCGCGTGGCTGCAGGCCCTCCGGCCCCAGCACGAGCTCATCCTTCACCTCGTGTCCAGCGTATAAAGAGGCAACATCAGTAGCACTATCTTCCCACTCCTCCTCCTCTTTCAGGCACTCTACAACTTCCTCCTTGACATGCACTGTGAACACAGACACTATTATTAACAAAATTCAGAGATGTCATGTCCCAGACATATTGGAACATAAATTTTTACAAAACTTTTGTACTTATATATTTGTGCAACTGAAAAGGGTGGTGGCTTTCAAATATTTGGGGCATTTGGTCACTGAAGATCTGCGTGATGATGCGGACATCGAGAGGGAGCGCAGAGCATTAGCAATGAGAGCGAATATGATAGCTCGCAGGTTTAGCCGATGTACAGCGCAAGTAAAGATCACCTTGTTTAAAGCGTACTGTACATCACTGTATACCTGCAGCTTATGGAACAAATATACGCAGCGATCTCTTTATGCTCTGCGCGTCCAGTATAACGACGCGTTCAGGGTCCTGTTGCGACTGCCGCGGCAATGAATGTAGCGCGTCCGGTATGTTTGTTTGCGGACGCGCACGTAGATGTTTTTTTTGCGACGCTGCGCAGGCGGTGCGCCGCCACGCTGCGCAGAGTACGCGCCAGTCGCCACAGTCTCCTGGCCGCCGTAGCTGATAGGTGGGACAGTGGCCTTTTGAAACACTACTTAATATACCTTACTGATTCCTTGTAGACCAACATTGAATACATTTAGAATGTGAGGAAATGAGAAGTTGATAACAGCACAAATATGGCATAACAAAGCTTTGCGACTTGTTGCCTTCTCTTCCCACACCTGCACCAACCTTCCAGTAACCGAGGTATCTAAACCATGGTAAGCAGCACAAGACAAGTAACCATCACACAACAATAACACCATCATTGTTAGAGTACTCCTGTGTGGACCAACACATGTCAAACATACTCTACTTTACCATTGTGAGTAATGCTTTTATAATTTAAATAAAGCAAGTGTGTTGTTAACATTCAAAAGGTTTACTCGCTATAAAATAGTAAAACCTCAATGCAGTTATCACTTTTAAAATCACACGAAATGTGGTATTATCGCACTTAGTCTTTACAAGAGAGCATTTTGGGAACCATTACAGTGCAAATTCTGCCACAGTTTCATAAATGAGAGCATAATAGTCAGAGTAGCATAACTCACCTTGTTCGTTAAATATACACTCAGGCTCAACCTTAAAGTTTATTGCATCCAAGGAACTGCTGCAACTGTCTTGTTCCATCACTTTTCAGAAAATCAATTAAACCTAATAATTAAACGTGACCCAGTAATAATATCAGAACATGAATGAATAAACAAAACAATTAACAAAGTCACTGTAAGTAATCCTTACCCCTAACTTAACTTTCACGAGTCCACGAACGTACGGAATAAAACGTAGTGATTTGATTATATATAGTATAGAGTCCGGTGAATGTACGACCAAATAATGTACAGCCCAATAATTGGCGACCACTTTTTTGGACGCCAATTATTGGGATGTACATTATTGCCCTGTCCAAATAGTGGATTCACATTATTGCCTCGGACCGAGCTTGTACACCCTGATAACGCTCATCCCAATAATGCACGACCCAATAATTCGAATCCATTTAGTAGACGCCGATTATTGGCCGCACATTATTGGCCCGTACCGTAAATGCTCGACCCAGGAATGTACACCCCAATAATGTACAGCCCAATAATCCGCGTCCATCGTGGACGCCAGTTATTGGGCTGTACATTATTGGGTTGGGCATTATTTGGCTGTACATTAGTTTAGTGGTCCCCTTTTCGGCTTAATAACAAACCCGTGCGCATTATAATACATTTAATATACTCTATGCCCGTGCGTGTGTTTTATTACAGTGCTCGGTTTCTGTTTTATTGTAACTAATTACTACAGTACAATGATTGACGCCGCGGCTAACGATGCACTGCACGCGCTGGAGGCTTGTCCCTGCTGCCTCCTGGGCCCGCAGCAGCGCTGTCTGAAGACGCCGTACACCCATCAAGACAACACCGAGATATATTCAGATATGCTGAAAGAATGCTTTAATATACAGGTAAATATACATTTGTTTAAATTTTCAATACCACTCCCATATAAAGGCTGATTTTTCATTTATTTATTTAAGCCTTATATCAGATATACAAAATTAAGATACATTATATATATTTTTTATATTAAGTAACCGAATCTGTGTGCCTTTGGGCAAAGGCCTCCCCCATTCTTCTCCACTCCTCCCTGTCATACACCAGTCTGGGCCAGGTTTTGGTTCTTCCTGCCACGAGTTCAATCTCATCGGCCCACCTCTTGAATTGCCTGCCTCGGTTTCTTTTATGGCCTCTAGGGTGCCATAATGTTGTTACTCTGCTCCACTTGTCTCCTCTAATGGTATGTCCTGCCCACTTCCATGTTAGTTGTTTTATTTTATATGTAACATCAGTTAACCCTGTCCTTTCTCTTAGGTTCTTATTACTTATCTTGTCCATTCTTCTTTTCTTTAACATGCTTCTTTCCATGGCCCTCTGAGTTATGCTTAGTCTTTTACACTGTTCTTTGGTGAGCGCCCATGTTTGGCAGCCGTATGTCAAGATTGGTAGGATGCATGTGTTAAAAAGTTTTTTCTTGATGTGTATACTTATTTGGTTATTTTTCATAATCTCTTTCAGAGACCAATATCTCTTCCAAGCATTTCCTATTCTTCTGTCTATTTCTTTTGTTGTAGAGTCATGGTTGGATATTAGTTGGCCTAAATAGATATACTCTGTTACATACTCAATATTGTTGTCATCTATTTTTATCTCCTTGGCATCTGCACCATTAGTCATGACCAGTGTTGCCAGAGCCATTGTGCAATAAGTTACGTTTAACTCCTCGAAAAGTTACATTTTTGCTGGGAAAGTTACATTTTGATATTAATAAAAAAACGGTCAAGCGCGAATCGGATTCACGTACCGAGGGTTGCAAAGGTACAAACTATGAAATGAAAGTCTCGAATATTTACTTTAAATAAGTTCGTAATATCAAAAAAATATAAATATAATAGTCTATAAATCTATATTTGGCATGGGAAACTGTGTCATCATCATCATATCAGCCAATATACGTCCACTGCTGGACAAAAGCATCCCCAAATTTCTCCACAACGATCGGTTATGCGCCGCCCTCATCCAATTGCTTTCCGCAAACCTAACCAGGTCGATCCACCTGGTTGGATGCTTTCCATGTGACGTGAAGCTGTGTATAGTGTTGAAAACTGTCCATATATACAATAATCTTGTTGACATAAACATAAAAGTTGTTGTTATAAATGACAATTGGACCAATCACAACAAATGTCAAAGTAAATTGACCAATGAGAATACATAATTTTTGAGGTACATTTTTTTAAAGCGCATAATATCCACTCTAACAGTTTTATATCTAAAGTTGAATTTTTAATTATCCAGTGATTTGACGGATGTCGTAATTTATATTTCCGTTATTCAGAAATTATTTCTTAAAAAAATGAATGAGAAAACAAGTAATTGCTGATATTAGCTTGACTTATTGATAAAAAGTGATATGTTAAAACCAAATTAAACTTGATTAAATTACATCAGTTTACTCCCGCTAATTAAAAATCACACTAAAAAAATCAAGGAAGACGCCTCAGTTTTAATATGTTTAGTACTGGCTAATAGATAGTCTGTTAAGCGAGTGGTGTTGCTTGATAAAAGCAGCCAATTCAAAATTCTTACAGGTATCTGCACTGATAGTACACCGAATATATGCGTTAGATAAATTACAAATTTTATTTTAAAAACTTAGTCACGGAATTGACAACATTTCATATTTTTAAGACCATCATTTTATTACTTTTCTGAATTCTGCTTAAAAAGATGAAGTAATCTCTGTTTTTATTTATTTTCTGAGATGATTATTTATTTTATTATTAATTTATAAAAACATACTCATTTTAAAATGTGGCAACACCAAAACCAGAACTTAATGGAACGGTTACTTTAGTCGGTTTTCTTATTAAAAAAAAACTTAATAAAACTCGGTATGCATCTGTCAGCTGTCAACGTCAAATAAAAAAAAATATATTTTTTCGCCCTTTGGTTTAGACAACAACCCTATTCAGCCCGTATTGTCTTAGATTGCAGTTATTTGATGTATTTTCTTATATTTCTTTAAATACAGAAGAATAACTTGAAAGATTTTTTTTTAAGGTACACGACATAAAGCCCTGTCGATCTCTATATTAATTTCCACCTGTTATAAATATGAAATGTTGTCAATTGTATTCTATTTTTATTACGGAATTGTATTCTATTTTTATTGACTGTTGATATTGATATTTGTTAGGTTTTTGAATTTATCGCGTCTTTCAAGGGACACGACTTGTATGACAAAATTTAAGTGCAGATTAAAAAAATATTTTAAAAATTAAAACTGTCGGGAGAAACATAATCTTAATCTTGATTTGCGATATTATGTAAATATTTATTTTATTTTATAAGTTGTTAAAAGCATCATATACATATTGTTAAAAAATATAATGTCTTGGCCGAAAGTACAATAGATAGACTTGTATTATCTAGGGCCTCATCTTGGCCCTCGAACTTACTCATCCATCCGTTGTTTACTTTCTAACCTCTACAAAAATGTTTTCGCTTAATATAAATACAAAGGCCGTTTCCGATTAAGGGAAGAAAATATGCCCTTTCGTGATAATGGACAGATTTTGTTTTCTACAGTCAGTTACGTCTAGTAGAGTAACTGTGTCAAGTTTGGTTGAAAAATTCTTTGTGGTTCCGCAGAAAAAAAAATAAAAACGGAAATAATGAAATATGGTTTATCTCCAAAACTATTTAATTTTAATGTACTATTATTTTTTCATTCTGTAAAGCTTAGTCAAGTTCATGTTTTAAGTGAAAATGGTATCTCTATATCTAACGATTATGTAAAAAAAATAGGTAAGTCAAAATTTTAATATATATTTTTTTTTACTTTTGTGAGAGATACCACACTAATTGACATTTCTAAATAAGCCTTAGTTAACGAACTGTAACACATATAAATTTGATGGATAAAATCGGAAAGCAACAGTGTCAAAATGAAATAAATAACTGGGCTGGAATTCATTACTATTTAATTAGTAAACTACTCTAACACTGCTAAATAACCAAAACATAATATCCTCTTTCCAAATAAACAAGATTTGACAGTTAGGAAAATTCTAATATACTGAAACTGAAAGTCCAATCTCGACATATTTCAAAAAATATTTCATCATCATCATCATCATCATCATCAGCCAATAGACGTCCACTGCTGGACATAGGCCTCCCCCAGAGAACGCCACCATGACCGGTCCTGCGCCTCCCGCATCCAGCGGACACTAATAAAAAAATATTTACAGATGCTTTATCGAATATGTCCCAAACAGCATTGGTGTTGGATCCATAAGGCGGCATTATTGTGGATGTGCCAACGGAATGCGAACAGTAGGGTGTTGTTCACACATTGTTGCTATTGTTTATTATTTATCGCACGCAAGATATTTGTCCAAAATCGTTCGGCCTGCTGAAACTTTAAGCGGACTTTTTTTGAATCACGGAATTCACGTTACTGTCAATGAAGATAGCGATGAGGATTAGAATAAGTGTATTTTTTTTTCATTACGTAACTAAAAAGGTGACATTTTCTAGCAAATGTCACTGTAACTGTCAAATTTTGTTTATTTGTGAAGAGGATATTATGTTTTGGTTATTTAGCAGTGTTAGAGTAGTTTACTAATTAAATAGTAATGAATTCCAGCCCAGTTATTTATTTCATTTTGACACAGTTGCTTTCCGATTTTATCCATCAAATTCATATGTGTTACAGGACGTTAACTAAGGCTTATTTTGAAATGTCAATTAGAGTGGTATCTCTCACAAAAGTAAAAAAATATATATATTAAAATTTTTACTTACCTATTTTTTACATAATCGTTAGATATAGAGATACCATTTTCACTTAAAATATGAACTTGACTAAGCTTTACAGAATGAAAAAATAATAGTACATTAAAGTTAAATAGTTTTGGAAAAAAACCATATTTCATTATTTCCGTTTTTATTTTTTTTCTGCGGAACCACAAAGAATTTTTCAACCAAACTTGACACAGTTACTCTACTAGACGTAACTGACTGTAGAAAAAAAAACTAAGTCATAATATTAAAGGGCATTTTTGCTTCCCTTAATCGGAAACGGCCTTTACGGATTTCGGATATAAACGGAACATAATAGTTTGTATCTTGACAGATGGACAACGAAGTGATTTAACGATCGGAAGTTCTTTGAATCCTAAGAATAGGTATTTTTAGAAGGATAGCCATCTTAAATTTTGGTGCAGTCCCTCGAGTTGAAATCATACATTTTTGTATAGGATTTTCACATATTATGTTATGAATCCTATCATATTATGGCGTATCTTATGAAAGGGCTTCGTAAGCTGATTCCGAATTTATAGTGGAATATTACATTAATGGTACTTATAAAAAAAAAAAAAAACTGAAACCTATTATCGAAATTTTCATTGTATACACATGATATATTTTTGCCCGATAGTACATGTTATTTGGATTCAGAATCGAAATTAATGTTCCCACTTTAGTATTTTTAACAAAGGCTATTGAAAAGTTACGAAAATTCCCCAGAAATCAAAAGTTACTTACATGTTACGAGAGAGGGTCAAAAGTTACGAAAAATGTAACAAATGTAACCATCTGGCAACGCTGTCATGACTTTTGTTTTCTGCAGATTCATTGAGAGCCCAACTTCTTTACTAGCTGTATTTAGTTCTATAAGCATCTGTTGTAATTCTTCTGCTGTATTGGCAAAGACCACTATATCGTCTGCAAATCTCAAATGTGTTAATTTCTCGCCGTTTATGTTCAAGCCGTTCTCTGTCCAATCTAATTTCTTAAATACTTCCTCTAGAACTGCTGTGAACAGTTTGCAACACCCTGCCTAACCCCTCTTAGTATATTTATGTCACAGCCTTCCTTTTCCAATTTGATTTCTGCTGTAGTACCTGTGTAGATGTTCCTAATTATCCTTATGTACTTTTGCTGAATGCCTTGGTTTAGCAGCGCTTTCCAAATTTCTGAGTGGTCAAGTGAATCAAACGCCTTACAGTAGTCTACGAAGCAACAGTGGTATTTAATGTTATATTCTTTACTTTTTTCTGCTATCTGTCTAGCTGCGTGTATGTGATCCACAGTAGAATAGTTGTTTCTAAAGCCTGCTTGCACTCTTGGTTGCTTTTCGTCTAACGTTTTGGTAATACGGCTTAAAATAATTTTCGAAAAAACTTTATACATGTTGGACATTATACTTATGGGCCTATAATTGCCAATGTCATCTTTATTTCCTTTTTTGTGTATCAGTTTAATAGAGGAGAGGAATTAAAGATACAGTTATACCTTTCCTGACTAAAATCTTCAATACTATCCTAGAGAAAAGCTGATTTAGACGAAGACAATTTTGAGACGCCTAAATGACGGCGCCAGTGATTACCGCACAGCACACCTCCGACCGTTTAGACAATGACTATTTTCAGCCGCCTAAATCTCGCCGCCAGTGACCAGCAAGCCGTGTTTACACAGTGCTTTTTTTCAGTACCAGTCATTAGTGGCAGCGAGAGACGGGGGGGGTCACTGGCGCCAAAAAATAGGCCCGTGTTCTATTCCGCGCCAGCGCTGGCATGCCGCGAAAAAATGGCGCGGAAAGTGTTTATACGGTGCCTTTTCGAGGCGCCGTAATTTAGGCGTCTCAGAATTGTCTTCGTCTAAATCAGCCTTTATACAACTTTAGTCATGGTAGAATGTATTCGGAATTTTTTAACTTAAAAATGTTTATTTTTTTTTTTTTTTTTTTTATTGAATTAAGGTTCACCAACAATTGTTAACACCAAAACATGGTAAGTCATACTATTACACTCTTGGATGTGGGTGTCACAATTTAAACTAAAGTATAGCTATTTTTAGAACTATATCTAAAAATTAAAGTAAACATAATATGCCAACTAACCAAGAACATCATAAAACATTCTAAAACATTTTAAAACACTTTTACTTATTAATACGCGTTTACGCGTAATTAACTCTGTATTTGTTAGTAAAAATAGGTCAATAACAGTTCATTTTAAATTGTAGAATATAACAGACCATTAGGTACTTTGGCATTATATTCTATTAATTGTTTTGTCTTGTCGACACAACCTTTAATTTCTTTATTTTTGTCCATATGATCAACAAAATACTATGACTGTTTGCTTTACTAGTAAATTATTGGTTTTAGAGCTTTGGACAAAAGGGATTGAAACTATTTGGTCGACCATTGTAGACAGTGGTAGGTAGTTGGGTTTGATTTAAACAGTTTCACAACCTGCAACTAGCCTACTGTTTTTACTTTTATTACTGTTTTTACTTTTATTTTTATTGTTATCTTGTTTTATGTTTGAGTATACCTACTAATTTTTGTGTTTTCTTTTTGTATACCATACAAATGCTTTGGTCAATATGTACTGTTAATTTGTATGTAATAAATAAATTAATAAATTAATAATAAATTACTGTGTGTAACTTTAGCTTAGATACCGAACCAGCCCGCCGGGCGGACTGTAGCTATGAAAGCAACTACCTGGTGGGCTTACTTGTTTCCTGAGGTATTTTTACTGGTGTAGAATGTGTTCATGAAATTGTATGGGTTGTGTTGACACTGCAAAATCAGAACAGGTGGCTACACAGATGTCTCACAATCCTACTATAATTAAATGGTAACTAAACCAACATTTCAACTGAATCAAAAATGTTGTATTGTTGTTAACTTGCAGCTAGATGTAGGCACTGATGAGTGTGGTATCTGCGAGGAGTGCGTGGTGCGCCTGCGAGACGCCAGCCACTTCAAGCGGCAAGTGCAGCGCAGCCAGCGGGAGCTGCAGGAGCGGCTGGCCAGACCTATTATATTTATTAAAATTATAGGTAACTGTCTAAAAATAAAACTCGAAATCTAAAAATAAAACTTAGGTACTCCTTGTATTCCAACGTAAACTAGTGCCAAAACAACATGTCTTTATTGCCTGTTAGTGATTTATTCGTACATAATGTAATCTGTTTACTTATAGTTTGTCAAGTTTACTTATTTATTTACATTAGTAACAATTAGGTTTTTAGATGCTCACGAATAGCGACTATAATTGTTTTTATAATAGTGAAATACTCATTAAGCGAAATGTAATATTTCTTTTGAGTAAAATAAATGTCTTTAACCAGAACTGTGCTCATATCCAGAATTGACCCTATTACTACTCAGTTAAATCTTGAATTGACACTTGAATAATTTAATTTAGATCCTAGAATAATGCAATTAAAACTGTCTAAATTATTTGTTTTATCATTTTTATAAAAGTGGTAATTGCAATCTTTCCTGAAACCCATAATATTTTCAGGATTTTATAAACATCGTTTTGAAGAACCGATTAGGTTAGGTTAGGTTTGTATTATAATTATTTTGGAATAAATAGCTTTCGGGCAAATGAAAATTCGGCGAAACGTTACAGCGGGGAAACAAAAATACGGGATTATGATAGGTAACCTTCCATGGTACTATCGAATACACTAATAACTGTACATTTGGAATAGTAGAGTTGTTAGTCGGTAGTCCGCTGTTTTCTAACATTATTGTGCGCATCCGGTTACAAGCATGAAATTTCTACCACAGATAGAGTGTTCCCCGGTGATTATTTTCAGATGTGGGCGGAAGTCAGATTCGTCCCCTGTGAGGCGAGAGAGCGCAGTGAATAGGACCAAGTATACCTCTTTTATTTCTTTATTGCTGGTCAGTTAAGTCTACTAGGACTTGTCTGGTATCGTTTCCGTGTAAAACAGATATCAGAAATTAATTTTTTATGTTATTTTTGTATAGCTCTATAAAAAATATGGGCGTGTATGGCCGAAAAGGTAAAAATCACAACAAGTTTTTTATTCAATGAGGTAAATTAGTTAAATTTCGTTAATATTTTCAAATTATTATTATTATTGTTGGGGCGTTGGGCACTTCTCATACAAAAAGTAGCTTAAAATGTAATGTTTACGTCGGCGTAACCAACGTAAATCTGCGTACGCATCCTTTTTCGCTTTATTAAATACATTAAATAATGATTATTAACATGCTTTTACATATAATATTTACCATATACGTCCTAGAAAAACAAACTGATGTAATTAAAAAAAAAAATTTTTGCTAATGTATCACGAGCACACGGGCTAATCTCAACATCAACAATTTATTTAAGTTACTGTTTGTATGAAGAGTGCCCAATATGTATAAATTTTTAAAAACTAGATTATATGGGCTATTTTGCAATATTTTATTTACTTGTAAATATTCAGGAAATATAACTAATTTATGTCCATGAATAAAAAAAATTGTTGTGATTTTTACTATTTCGGAAATACATCCATATATGGTACTACTAGCTTTTGCCCGCGACTACGTCCGCGTGGAACTTGGAAGTATGGAAGCAACCTCGTACAACACGATAGATATCCACCTAATCACCTTAATTGATAAAAGAGCGCCTAAGCAAATGTAAGAGCAATTGTGCTTTTGGGTTTATCATTGCATTTTCTACAGGGTCATCAATGTCATCATGAATTACTTACTCACTTTTCAATCTTTTTAGGGATAATTTCCAGGATGAAAACTATCCTATGTCCTTCCTCGGATCTTAAACTATCTCCATGCCAAATTTCATCAAAATAGATTCAGCGGTTTAAGCGAGTAGAGGTAACAGACAGACAGACAGACACACTTTCGCATTTATAATATTAGTATGGATGAATAAATAACAAAAAAATTAATTGCTGATATCTGTTTTACACGAAAATGATACCACACAAGCCCTAGTAGCGTTAACTGATCAGTAATAAAAAAAGGAAAAGAGGGCTCCTTTGTCCTATTTACCCCGCTTTCCCGCCGTACAGGGGATGAATCTAACTTCCCTCCGCATCGGAAAATAATCACCGCAGAATACTCTATCTGTGGTAGAAATTTCGTGGTTGTATCCCGATGCACATAATTTCGCGACTTAGCAAAATGTACTAAAGCACGCAGGCTAAGCTTAACAAAATCATTTTTTTTTTCAAGGTACTTTTTGTATCAGATGTGCCCATTTTTAAAAACAAGATTAAATTTTGTACTTAGTGATATTTTTTTAAATTGTAAATATTCAGGATATATAACTAATTTATCGTTCTGAATAAAACAATCTTGTTGTGATTTTTACCTTTTCGGCAATATACCCAAATTTTTATATCAAACTATTCTTAAGTAACATAAACAATGAATTGCTGATATCAGTTTTACACGAAAACGATGCTGCACAAGCCCTAACAGCCTTAACTGATCAGTAATAAAAAAAGAAAAAGGGCAATACTTGGTCCTATTCACCCCGCTCTCCCGCCACGCAGGGGACGAATCGGACTTCCTCCACATCTGAAAATAATCACCGCGGAACGCTCTACGTGTGATAGAAATTTCATGCTTGTAACAGTTGTAACCCGATGCGCACAATTTCGCGGCTTAGCAACTCTACTATAAATGAATATAAACCTTATTGCAACATGTTAAGTTCTATGGGTGTATAGTTAAGGTTATATCGACATATTTGTATGGACATAAACTAATCACTATTTTTTTTTTTAATTTCTGATAACACTCAGCTGTCAAGTTAGGTCGCCTGGTTAAAAACTCGAGTGTAATTTGTTATAGAAATCAATGCCGTTTAGTTTGAGTAGATGCAATATAATTGTAGTGTTCTCTAGGGTTTGCTATAGTAGAGTTGTTAGTCCGCTGTTTTCTAACATAATTGTGCGCATCGGGTTACAAGCATGAAATTTCTACCACAGATAGAGTGTTCCACGGTGATTATTTTCAGATGTGGAGGGAAGTCAGATTCGTCCCCTGTGAGGCGGGAGAGCGGAGTGAATACGGCCTAGTATTCCTCTTTTCTTTCTTTATTGCTGGTCAGTTAAGTCTACCAGGACGTGTTTGGTATCGTTTCCGTGTAAAACAAATATCAGAAATTCATTTTTTATGTTATTTTTGTATAGTTCTATATAAAAATATGGGTGTAATGACCGAAAAGGTAAAAATCACAACAAGTTTTTTTTTTCAGTGAGGTAAATTAGTTAAATTTCGTAAACATTTTCAAATTATTATTATTATTTCAAAAAGCTCATTTAATCTTGTTTCTAAACATATATGCTTGTTGGGCACTTCTCGTACAAACAGTAGCTTAAAATATATCTTTACGTCGGCGTAACCAACGTAAATCTCCGAACGCATCCTATTTCGCTTCATTAAATACATTAAATAATGATTATTATCATGCTTTTACATATAATATTAACTATATACGTCCTAGAAAAACAAATTAATGTAATTAAAACAAAATATTTTTTTGCTAATGTATCACGAGCACACGGGCTAATCTAAGATCAACAATTTATTTAAGTTACTGTTTGTATGAAGAGTGCCCAATATGTATATATTTTTAGAAACTAGATTAAATTTGCTATTTTGCAATATTTTTCTTAGTTGTAAATATTCAGGAAATATAACTAATTTAGCTCCCTGAATAAAAAAAACTTGTTGTGATTTTTACAATTTCGGGAATAAAACCATATTTTTATATGGTACTATGAATAAATAACATGAAAAATTAATTCCTGATGTCTGTTTTACACGAAAACACCACACAAGTCCTAGTAGCGTTATCTGATCAGTAATATAACTAGAAAAAGAGGACTCCTTTGTCCTATTCACCCCGCTTTCCCGCCGCACAGGGGACGAATCTGACTTCCCTCCACATCTGAAAATAATCACCGCAGAATACTCTATCTGTGGTAGAAATTTCGTGGTTGTATCCCGATGTACACAATTTCGCGACTTAGCAAAATGTACTAGAACACGCAGGCTATGCTTAACATCGACATTTTTTTTCAAGGTACTTTTTGTATCAGATGTGCCCAATATGTATACATTTTTAAAAACAAGATTAAATTTGCTGTTTAGTAATATTTTTTTAAATTGTAAATATTCAGAATAGATAAGTAATTTATCGTTGTGAATAAAAAAACTTGTTGTGATTTTTACCTTTTCGGCAATAAACCCAAATTTTTATATGAAACTATTCTTAAATAACATGAAACATTTATAGCTGATATCTATTTTACACGAAAACGATGTCGCACAAGCCCTAATAGCCTTAACTGATCAGTAATAAAAAAAAAGAAAAAGAGCAGTACTTAGTCGTCTTCACCCCGCTCTCCCACCACACAGGGGTCGAATCTGACTTCCCTCCACATCTGAAAATAATCACCGTGGATCGCTCTATGTGTGATAGAAATTTCGGGTACCCCTTATCTTGCACAATCTCTATTGTCCAAAATACACTTCGCATAATCGTTTTCGCACAATCATTTTTAACCGAATGATACTATCGCATAATTATATACTCACCACAATTGTTATGTCGCATAATATTCATTTGGCACAAATTTGTATAGCAGAATACTAATATCGCCAACTTTTATTTTGCAGAATTTTATGTAGCACAATATAAGTCCCGCCGAATTTATTGCGGCATAATTGTACCATAGCATACCCACAGAACCGAATCGCTGCCAGAAAACAAAGTTAGGTTAGGTTGAAACTGTGTCCCTCACAGAAACGAAGGCAAGGCAGGTAAGTAAGGCAGGTCTGACTTGGCTTAGGTTAGGTACGACGACGAGCGAAGCGAGGAGGAGTGTTAGGTTCAACTGTGACCCTAACGAGCGAGCGAAGCGAGCGAGCCGCGCAGGTCCGACTTGGCTTAGGATTCCTAACATTACCAATTTCACCTTAAGGCAGATCCGACTTGGCTTAGGTTAGGTACGACGACGAGCGAAGCGAGGAGGAGTGTTAGGTTGAACTGCGACCCTAACGAGCGAGCGAAGCGAGCGAGCCACGCAGGTCCGACTTGGCTTACGATTCCTAACATTACCAATTTCACCTTAAGGCAGATCCGACTTGGCTTAGGTTAGGTACGACGACGAGCGAAGCGAGGAGGAGTGTTAGGTTGAACTGCGACCCTAACGAGCGAGCGAAGCGAGCGACCCGCGCAGGTCCGACTTGGCTTACGATTCCTAACATTACCAATTTCACCTTAAGGCAGATCCGACTTGGCTTAGGTTAGGTACGACGACGAGCGAAGCGAGGAGGAGTGTTAGGTTGAACTGCGACCCTAACGAGCGAGCGAAGCGAGCGAGCCACGCAGGTCCGACTTGGCTTACGATTCCTAACATTACCAATTTCACCTTAAGGCAGATCCGACTTGGCTTAGGTTAGGTACGACGGCGAGCGAAGCGAGGAGGAGTGTTAGGTTGAACTACGACCCTAACGAGCGAGCGAAGCGAGCGACCCGCGCAGGTCCGACTTGGCTTACGATTCCTAACATTACCAATTTCACCTTAAGGCAGATCCGACTTGGCTTAGGTTAGGTACGACGACGAGCGAAGCGAGGAGGAGTGTTAGGTTGAACTGCGACCCTAACGAGCGAGCGAAGCGAGCGAGCCACGCAGGTCCGACTTGGCTTACGATTCCTAACATTACCAATTTCACCTTAAGGCAGATCCGACTTGGCTTAGGTTAGGTACGACGGCGAGCGAAGCGAGGAGGAGTGTTAGGTTGAACTACGACCCTAACGAGCGAGCGAAGCGAGCGAGCTGCGCAGGTCCGACTTTGCTTAGATTAGGTAGGTATTTTGTTGTTTCGTATTAATATTGAGTCGGACTTTTCATTTTTCGGTGTATTCAAATAATCATGCGAACGGAATATTATGCCACATAAATTTCGGCGACACAATTATTCGACCATAGGAGTATTGTTCTAATCAACAATATGCCAATGTACTATTCTGCCAAAGAAACGTGTGCGAAATAATAGTATGCCAAGAAATTTAGGCAAAAAGCAATTGTGCGAAATGATGATTGTGCCAATGGTTGCTATGCGAAACGAAAATATGCCAATAAATTTTGTGCAACACATTAGTAACCCAGAAATTTCATGCTTGTAACCCGATGCGCACAATTTCGCGGCTTAGCAACTCTACTACTATTGGGATACTTCAATAAACACATTAATCGGGCTTTCAGTAAACCTGAAGTGCGTCCGCCACTGGTGACGTCTGTCAATGTAATGACTGGTAGCTGGCGGATCGAGGATACATTTATAATCTTTAAATGTCTATATACTACAATAATGATCATAATACAATAATAAATGCCAGGGTATTTTGTACATAAATTGTTACATTTAAAGCAATTCACTTGAACCAAAAGAGTTTTCAATAGCACAGTATTTGGGGTCGGTGCCCTCGTTTGTGGGATATTTAATGTTGGTTTTGTTGTCTGTTGCTGCAGAAGAAGCGCCCCCTGCAGTGGTAAAGTCGGAGATGGCTGACGAGGACGGGGCGAGCGACGACTTGTTAGGTGAGTGCCGACTTCAACACATACAGCGTTATGACCATATTTAAACAAGGTAAAAGGCAGAAGTATATATGGTCTGATTTAGATGAAATTTGATTATGTAAATAATTGCAGTTCCGGGAAATGGAATGATTATTATAGGATAGTTTATATCCCAAAAAGGGCGAGTGAAAGTTTGTGCGAGGAAGTTTTTTCGTAGAAGAAGTTGTGGGCAAAACCTAGTTCACTATGAATGCTATAATGTGTAAGAATTTCTTAAATGTAGCTTTTAGTCGAAGATATGCATCATTCCAAAATTGGTAAGTTGAATTATATTTCAGGTGAAGAGCTCCCAGATGAGATGGCCGGCAATGCCGGAGCGAGAGAGGGCACTGCCACACGTGAGTATAATTAATATACCAACTTAAATGTATGTACACATGAAAAGTTATCATTTTCGTGGAAAACTACTGCATCGTTTTCTATACGTTTTTTTTTCAGGATGGTTGGCGTTTGAGAGCTTTTCTGGAACTATATAGACATTTTCTTATTTCAAAACCTTTTCAAATAAAAGTAACTGACGCGAGTTCTGAGGTAATAATATAAAAAGAAAACTCATGCGCGTCGCCTTCCGAACCTTTTATTTTGAAGCCGGTTGGAAATTATAAATATACTTTCACTTGCAAAATCGTACCTTTCATAATTATGTGCGGAACTTTTCTTATGCGGCAGAGATTTTTCAGCCGGTTTCTGGCAAATTAGCCTTGTATTTTTACGAAGAGTTAGGCTGCCTGTCCACTGGATTGGAGCGGAGAGGAGCTATTACAATGGACGAATCATTTTCCTCAGATTGAATACACTTCTTTTTGACTTCTCAAAAACGTAGCCTCATTGGTTCAATTCTGGCCTTCATCCTTCCTTCCTTCCGTCAACAGGCAGCTCCGTTTAAGTAACTGACTTGTTATCATCATTATCACCCTTAACCCTTCTATAGGTGAAGAACCAGACGTCAAATCGGAGGCAGCGGACGAGGATGGGGCGAGCGACAACTCGTCAGGTCAGTACCGACTGCAATAATCTTATTAAAACTTTCGTAAGACATATTTAATTATTGTATGAAGCGGTTTACACTCACATGAAATTGTCAGGAACGGCCCGACATGTTTCGAACTCGTATGGAGTTCGAAACATTTCATCAGGGACTGCTACCCGTACACCGCCGCGTTGAGTGCCGCAGTTGCCGCGTGAGTAGATTTGGTGCGTTAAGATCATACGGCGAAAAGAAGATTTGGTGAAAATAAGTTTTGGCGTAAAAAAATATGCTTATAGGCGATTATTACGTACAAATGTCAACCTATCGATCTGATGAATATTTTACACGATCCGGTGTGAGTCAAGGAAGCAATCTGGGACCTACTCAGTTCTTGTTTATGGTGGATGATCTTTGCGACAGTATTACTGAAGCAGAATCTCTACTGTTTGCAGATGATCTCAAGCTCTTGCTCCCTATTAGCCATGTCTCAGATTGTGATACACTACAGCGAATGATAGACGCTGTGACGCAGTGGAGTGCAGCCAATAAGCTTCAGCTTAATGCAGCGAAATGTAAAGCCATTACATTCACAAGATCTAACGACCCGTGTAGAGCCAACTATCATCTGTCGGGTTCACTGTTAGATCGTGTCTCCTCCATCCGGGACTTGGGCCTTACATTGGACACAAGGCTTGACATGCGTGAGCATGTAATAAACATTTGTAAAAGTGCCAATAAAATGCTAGGATTCATAATCAGAACAGCCTCTCAATTCCATGACGTAAACGTAGCCATACTGCTATATAACGCGTACGTTAGGAGCAAGTTGGAATATAATGCGATTGTGTGGGATCCTCGCGAAAAAAAGTATGCGTTGATGATTGAGAGAGTGCAGCGAAAATTTGCAAGGTTCCTGTACAAAAAGTACCATGGATATTACCCGACTCTATACCCTTCGTTGTTTGTTACTGGGATGGTCGGACTGGACACCCTTCAACTAAGACGCAAAGTTTCAACGCTTACCCATTACTGCTTACTTTTGCGTCACAAAATCGACAACCCCTCTACTTTATGTGAGTTTAGTTTTTTTGTGCCTGACAAATTTACCAGTGCAGTGAGCCGCAGAGGAAGGCGCACGCGCAACCTCTTTGCTACTACAAACAAAACTCATACTCTGCAAGCTCGCAACGCCCCGACACAAAGAGCCATTGCGTTATTAAACGAGTTCCTTGCACAAGTCCAGGATGCTGATATATTTGCGGACTCATGGCTGACACTTAAACGTAACATTATCATATTTGCAAACAATTGTAACAATAACTGCTTATAAGATGTTAAGGTTTTAAAGTCCAATTGTTATATATAATTGTACTGTAGTGTAATTTATAGTTGTTTTTAGTTAAGTATTTGTTATACACAACTATAGTGTAATGTATATTGTATAGTTATGTTTTAAGTTAAGAATTTGTATTCCACATTATCTTGCGGGCACTTTGGCTTGACTGTAAGCCCGTAAGACATTTTTATAAATAAATAAAAAAAATAAAAATAAATAAAAAATATCTATAGTAATTATGATTATAGAAAAAATATATACGTAAAAAGGGGGCCGTCCCAGAGATTTTTCAGCTGGTGTGTAAGAAACTAGCTTTGGTTTGTGGATCATCATCATCATCATCATCACTTCAGCCATAGGACGTCCACTGCTGGACACAGGCCTCCTCAATTGACTTCCACATGGGCCGGATAGAAGCGACCCGCATCCAGCGAGTCCCCGCAACCCTGACCAGGTCGTCCGACCACCTTGCGGGTGGCCGTCCTACGCTGCGCTTGCCGGTACGTGGTCTCCACTCGAGAACCTTTCTGCCCCAACGGCCATCGGTTCTTCGAGCTATGTGCCCTGCCCATTGCCACTTCAGTTTGCTAACCCTGTTTGCTATGTCGGTGACATTAGTTCGTCTACGAATCTCATCATTTCTGATTCGATCACGTAGAGAGATCCCGAGCATAGCCCTTTCCATAGCTCGCTGAGTGACTCTGAGCTTCCTTAAGAGGCCCATAGTTAGAGACCACGTCTCGGCTCCGTAGGTCATCACCGGTAATACGCACTGGTTGAAGACTTTTGTCTTCAAGCACTGAGGTATCTTGGACGAGAAGACACTTCGCAGTTTCCCGAACGCGGCCCATCCGAGTTGAATCCGTCGATTGATCTCTTTCTCGAAGTTGGACCTGCCTAATTGGATCGTCTGACCTAGATAGACGTATTCGTCGACAACTTCGAGGACCGAGTTCCCAACCAATACTGGGGTGGGTGCTACATGGACATTCGACATGATCTTCGTCTTGTCCATGTTCATCTTAAGGCCTACCTGTTGGGATACTCGGTTGAGATCATCCAGCATTATACCGAGATCCTCCAGCGTCTCCGCCATGACCACGATATCGTCAGCAAACCGAAGGTGCGTGATGTACTCGCCATTTATGTTGATGCCAAGTCCTTGCCATTCCAAGAGCTTGAAGGCGTCTTCCATTGTGTTGGTGAAGAGCTTCGGAGATATTACATCTCCTTGTCTCACACCTCTCTGCAATGGAATCGCCTCCGTACACTGGTCTTGTACTCGGACTGACATAGTGGCGTTGTTGTACACACTCCTGAGCACCTCGACATACCGATGGTCAATTCGGCATCGCTGGAGGGACTGTAGTACTGCCCATGTCTCGACGGAATCAAAGGCCTTCTCATAGTCCACAAACGCTAAGCAGAGTGGCAGATTATACTCTTCGGTTTTCTGTATAACTTGCCGCAGCGTGTGTATGTGGTCTATGGTACTGAAGCCTTTTCGAAACCCGGCTTGTTCGGGAGGCTGGAATTCATCGAACCTGCTTGAGAGACGATTCGTGATGACCCTAGAAAAGAGCTTGTAGACATGGCTCAGAAGCGAGATGGGTCTATAATTCTTGTGGTTTGTGGATGTAGTATAAATATTATATTTCCTGTGTCATTGAAAATTATTTGTGCGTTCTTGTAATAATTATCAACTAACTCTCCGTTAATTCTTGCATAGGTGAAGAACCTGACGTGAAATCGGAGGCAGCGGACGAGGATGGGGCGAGCGACAACTCGCTAGGTCAGTACCGACTGCAACACATGGTGTTGCTTAGCAGTTACTTAATGTTGATCCGCTGTCTAACAGTAGTGTTATTGCTTCAGTCGAGCAGCGCCGCGCAGCCGGCGAGCCGGAGACGGCGCGCGACGCGGCGAGTGACGAGGACCCGATATCACGTGAGTGACGTCACTTACTCTCATCATCATCCAATCCTAGCCGATTTCGGCCACGGCGACTGGACATACTAGCTAGTCAGAGCGTCGCTCGTGTGCTCTCATGTGACTGACATAGCCAACTTTTGCTGCAAATGTACGGCCACAAATGCTGCAAGTCAGCACCCCTCCGACGAAATTATAATTGATGACCACAGGTGGTCGGGTCTTCAACTCGTCGCGCTTAACGTCGAGTTCTTTTCGCCTTTTTCCTTCGAAGGCTTGCACTTTTACCTGCACTGTATGCCTCCAGTTAGGTCGATCTTGGGCCAAAGTCTCCCAGCGCGAAGGTTCGATGTCACATCTTCGCATGTGGCGCTTCAGCACATCTTTGTACCGCAGGAGTTGGCCGCCTTGTTTCCGCTTGCCTTCCTGCAACTCTGAGTAAAAGATGCGCTTAGCCACTCTCTCTTCTGACATTCGGGAGACATGGCCAGACCATCGCAGCTGCCGCCTCATTAAATAAGCTTCAATTCCGTTGACATTAGCACGTCGCAGAACTTCCGTGTTCCGAACACGGTCCAACCAGGAAATGTTCATAATGTCACGGAGGCATTTAAGATGAAACCTATCTAATGTGCGAATATGTCTGCGATAGAGGCACCATGTTTCCGAGGCATACAGGAGATTGGGCAGAACGATTGCCATGTATACAGAGACCTTAGTCGGGAGCTTTATGTCATGTGAGCGGAACACCTTGACGCGAAGTTTCCCGAAGGCAGCAGCAGCCGCTCCGATCCTGCTGTTTATTTCGTCGTCAAGATGGCACTTAGCAGTTACAGTGCTCCCCAGATATCTGAACCTGTCTACCTGCTTAAGCGAGTCACCATCAAGCCGTATGTCAGGTGGCGTCAATGTCTCCACCCCCATCACTTCAGTTTTCTTGACATTGATTTTAAGGCCAAACCGCTGACACGACTGATTTAGACTCGACATAAGCTCTTGTAGACTTTCTGGGGAGTCCGCCACAAAACACAGGTCATCTGCATACATAATCTCCGTAATCGTAGCTAGAGACACCTTCGTGCAAGCCTTCAGTCTAGCCAAATTGAAAACACTGCCGTCAGTGCGGAAGCGAATGCGGATTCCATCAGTCAAAACCTGTAAGGGGTTTTTGACTACAACTGCAAAATAAAGGGCGAATAGAGTTGGTGCCAGAACGCATCCCTGTTTGACGCCACATGTGACACCGAAATACTCTGATTGTTCGCCCTTTACGTTGACACAGCATTGCATGTTGTCATGCAGGAGTCGCGTCAACCTTACAAATTTAGCCGTGCACCCCAGCTTCACTAGCACATGCCACAAGGCCTCGCGAGGCACGCTGTCGAACGCTTTCTCAAGGTCAACAAAACAAAGAAAAAGCGGTTGACCTTGTTCTCTGCTCTTCTCTTGAAGTTGGCGAAGTGAGAAGATAGCCTCGCAGGTGCCTCGGTCAGGTCGGAAGCCAAATTGTGTTTCCGGCAAAATGTTTTCAGACATCGGCAGAAGACGGTTGAGCAATACCCGGGCAAAGACCTTTCCCGGGGAAGTCAGGAGAGAGATACCTCTATATGAGTTGCAATCCGACCGATCGCCTTTATTTTTGTACAGAGAGCAGATGCGGGATATCCGAAAATCACTAGGAACTCGTTCTTCCACCCACATCCTCTCAAACAACCTCCAGACCACGGCTTGCAACTCTTCTCCTCCGTACTTGAGCAGCTCCCCGGGCAAGTTGTCGACGCCCACCGCCTTTTTGTTTTTTTGTTGCCGAATCGCAACAACTACTTCACTCATTGCTAGTGGCTCATCAAGCAAACTGAAGGTAGGAAGCGTCGGGACTGAATGGATATACTGCATATCCACAGCGCGATCGACGTTTAGCAGGTTCTTAAAATGCTCTCCCCACCGGTTCAGTATGTCTTGGTTGCTGGTAAGCAGCGTGGATCCGTCCTGGGATTTTAGCGGCGCCGAGCTACGAATAGTCGTACTCGTACCAACAAGCTTACGAACCTCTTCGTAGAACTCTGACTGTTGGTTAGTATCATAGAGCCACTGGATGCGTGAGGACTTATCTCTCCACCATTTACCCTTCACCTCTCGCACTAGTCTGCGCAGATTGGCATTACTGCCCCTAACTGCGTCAGCTTGGTCATCCCGGCGAAGGCGCAAGAGCTCTCGGTGCTTTCTAACTGCCTCAGTAAGCACGCCATCATTGTCATCAAACCAGTCCTCATACGTACAAGGTTTAACACCAATCGTATGCGAGGCAACATCTATGAGGCTTGACGACAATGCCTGCCAGTGAGCCAGAAGATCACCACTCTCAATGTTTAGGCCTTCTATTGTTTCATCCACCGCCTGAGCGTAGGCTTCACGCACTGGTTTGCGTTCTAGTTTTTGGACATCCAGGCGGAGAGGTTTCACACGCTGTTTTCTGCATGGAGGCCGTAGACGAAGCCTGACTTTTGTTAAGACGAGCCGGTGATCGCTCCAACAGTAGGCGCCTCGCATCACGCGAGTTACGCGTACCTGTGAGAGGTGCTCTTGTCTCACTATCGCGTAATCAATTAGATGCCAATGTTTGGACCTAGGATGCATCCATGTTGTCTTGTCTTGTTTTGTTGTCTTGTCTTGTCTTGTACACATTACTCAGGACACGGCTCCTCGGGCGGCACAGAATAATACACTATGGTGGTGTGGGATATACTAAAACAACGTTACCCCGTCGAATTCGAACTCGGTAGAGTCGTGTCGACGAGCAGTTAATTTGAGGAGAAGAAATTTCCATTTTTTTATCATTTTGTGTTGTAGGGGGAAAATGATGAATAGCTATTAAACGATTTAAAATTTATTATGTTGTCAAATATCGATGTTTAATTAGAATATTTTAATCCAATATTTGAATTTGGAATTGAAGTGTATCTTAAAATCCGTTGACAAGTAGGTAACTGTAGCAGTTATCTGAACTTCAGGAAGGCTCAAATACTGAATATACGAGATATAATCCTTTTAAATGGTCTCCTGAATCTTTTAGTTATTTGGTCTGTGGCATATATATATATATAAAGCCTGACCAGAAATATATGAGGATTCTCGAGAGGGCGCTATTTATAAGATTTATATGGCAACAATTTTGCAACCAATCACAACCCACTATAATGACATTAGTTTAAATACCTGTTACTTCCTATGCTAACCTCATAATACCATTTAATGGAATGCACTCTTTTCCTGACTGTTTTTCGTGTAGTAAACACATGTACACTTTATTTATAATCTTCACAACTGTGTATATGTTTTTGGATAATTTTAAATATTTGTCTTTTAAATAAATCACCACGAATGACATTGACATTGTTGACAAGCCATCATAATATCATTGCCAGTGTAAAGAAATTAGTTCCATTGAAATTCCGCAATATGACGCATCCTCATATTTTTCGGGTCAGGCTTTATATACAGATACACGTGGATTTCAAACCTATTGGCGCATCGTTTCTTAGTTATTGACTCAGAATAAGTACTGAGCTGTGAACATAGAATTTCGTTTATCTTTGACGGCCAACGTATTGGGACTTGTCCTAACTTTAGTTTATTTGTTCCAGTGGCATGGCGGGGCGCGGGAAACGTGGAGGCCCTCTCGGCGCGCTCTGTGTCCGCCCGCGCACGCGCACAGCTCGCGATGACTTGTTCCGTGAGGCTCGAGCGCCTCCGCGGCGATGAGGCGCATGAATCGAGTCTCGCGAGGCACATGGACAGCTTCGAGGCTCGCGCCGAGGAACAAGCGTACACGTGCGACACTTGCGGCCAACAGTTCACGAGGAAGCCTAGTCTAGTCAGACACGTGCAGGGACACACAGCCACTGCTTATTCCTGTGAAATATGTAAAAAGCAATTCGCAGCCAAAAGTACCTTCATTACACATAGCAGAATACATACCGGACTGAGGCCTTATAGTTGTGATATATGTAACAAGCAATTCTCACGGAAGTGGAACTTGCAAACTCACGTTAGCATACATACCGGACAGAAACCTTTTAGCTGTGATGTATGTAACAAAGCATTTACGAATAGCAGTAACTTAGCGAGGCACCTCAGAATACATACCGGACTGAAACCATACAGCTGTGATATATGTAACAAGCAATTCATACAGAAGGTGCTTTTGCGAAGGCACCTCTTAATACATAGCGGACTGAAACCTTATAGTTGTGATATATGTGACAAGAAATGTAGAGACAGAAGTGACTTGAGAAGACACATCAGAATACATACCGGGCAGAGACCATACAGCAGAGATATATGTAATAAACAATTTTCACACAAAAGTACCTTGATTACACATGGCACAATGCATACCGGACTAAAACCTCATATCTGTAATATATGTAACAAACAATTCACACATCAACGTAGTTTGACACAACACGTCAGATTACATACCGGACTAAAACTTTATAGTTGTGATATATGTAACAAGCAATTCACAGCCAAATGTCATTTGATAACCCACATCAGAATACATACCGGGCAGAGACCATACAGCTGTCACATATGTAACAAGCAATTCACACGTAACGGACATTTGAATAGACACGTCGGAATACATACCGGACTGAAACCATTCTGCTGTGACATATGTAACAAGCAATTTACACACAAAGGTTATTTGATAAACCACGTCAGAATACATACCGGGCAGAGACCATACAGCTGTGATATATGTAACAAGCAATTCACAGCCAAAAGTTCCTTGATTATACATGGCAGAACACATACCGGACAGAAACCATTCAGCTGTGACATATGTAACAAAGCATTTACGACTAGCAGTCACTTGACTTGGCACCTCAGAATACATACCGGGCAGAGACCATACAGCTGTGACATATGTAACAAGCAATTTACACGTAGCGGACATTTGAATAGACACGTCAGAATACATTCCAGGCACCCCTCTACTAGCGTAGAACCAGCGAACGAATAAAACATAGAAGCCTAACTAGAGTCGGTAAATGGCCCCACAGATTTTGTGCCAGTAAAGGTGGGGCGTAAATTTTGTGTCAAACGGCCATCTAGATTGCACATGACGACGCAGCCTAACAGTTGCATTTCGTGTTTATCAAGTTGTAAAGTAATAAAATATGGTCTACTGTTCGGTGAAATGGTGTATTGATCACTCTAGAAAATTCATTAAAAAATATGGTATAAGTTTTCATACGTATATAAGGGGGTAAACATATTTATTTAATTTCTTTTACGGATCAGATTCTGTATAGGGATAGTGTTGTGCCATATGACTAATCAACATACGATGTTCAAAAAAGGTAAGTAATGCAATTTCACAGTGTTTACAAGTTTTGGAATACGGTGTTACCTTCTTGTAACAAATTTGATAAATGGTTTTAAGCAAATTCAACGTCTCTAAAATAACTTTTATAGAAGTCTACCCGGAGCAGAGAGACAGTCGGTAACTGACGTTGAAAGTTGAATTGAATGTTGACGTTGAATGTCACTCATGTAAAACAAAGAGAAAACATTATTATAGCAAAACGGGACTCAATCCCATTAAAATGTGTTTATTTAATTACCTCGACGTTTCGACCGTGATGTTTCGTTCATGAAGGGACTGTAACATCACGTTCAAAACGTATATAGTATAATATAATAATGTGTGAAAATCGTGTAAGTTTATATCAATCAATGTTCCTTATCCAATTACAAGTAATTTTTACATATTAAAGATGAAACTTTTTTTTTTTTTTCAATACGTTTCAGTATTTACTTATTTCAGAATATAAACGAAGGATCGAACAGCATTCCGGTAAATTCTGTTTCAATTTGGTTGATGACAAATCGCTACTGACATTTTATAATGCAAATATATGTATGACGTTGACACATTATTGCCATATGAAAGCCGTCTGTAGAGCCAATATCCCATCCCAAGGCAAGTCCCCACCTTGTTAGGCATTAATTATTAAAAAAAAAACAATACATGTATACATATAGCAAGCATTCATAATAATCACTAACAGTCTTGGTAACTCAATGGAAAAAACAAGCATTCTTTAATTGACGTATTTTTGTTTAGAAATGCATATAAAAATAACCAATACATTTAATAGTAGTTTATGCAACTGATACATAATGAGAGGCCTTAAAACACGAGTGTGGTTTTATGAAACGAGCGTCAGCGAGTTTCATAATAGGATCACACGAGTGTTTTAAGGCCTAATTATGTACAGTTGTATACACTACTTTATCTACACACATATCATAAGTACTCTAAGATGGGTTCAGAAGCCATAAGGAAATGACCGGCACCACTAGTGCTACCTGTAAAATACCTAAAAACGACATATACTAATGCAATAAGAAATAAATCTGAACAAATCCATAAACAGATTATTTATTGTAATAGTTGTAATTTACATTTACATTCAAACAATATTTTCAACTAAAATGTGAATTACAATAAACTTATCTTATCACAATTATACTTTCGTAACAGCAAAGAACCAACAAACAAATGACAACAATAATGGCGGCAATTCGAACCTCCGTCAAGACGAATGTTTTTTTTTCTAAATCATATACAAACGAATGTATCCATATTCTCATGTCACTCGATATCAAATGTCGTGCGGTTTTTATAAAAAAACATACTTACTGAATTGACGTTTCGTATCGATAACAATATTAATATCTTTGGATACTAGAATAGAGACCTACTTTAGTTTTGACAGCTGTTCCAAATTTAAACTCATAACCTTACAAAAATTGATACTGTTATAACATTACAGTACAGATTTTACCTACTGCCACAGATAAGAAAGTTCTCTTAGTAAATTTGGTTGTAGTAATGCTGGTCATTTCCTACGGTTTCTGAACGCATTTTAGAGCACTAATGATATGTGCGTAGATAAAATGAATAATGAATGATTAACTTTGAGTATTATGCTCTAAGATGATTAATGAAGTAAACAAAGATGGGTCTTTATTAAAAGAAAGAAAGAAAGAAAGAAAATTAATTTATTGCCACAATTTTCACAAACTTGGCATGTACCTACTAAAACTAACAATAAGATATTAAAAAAACCGGCCAAGTGCGAGTCGGACTCGCGCACCGAGGGTTCCGTACAAACCTGCAAGGTTTACAAAGTTCGTTCATTACGACAATCGAGTCATAACTATGGTATTTTTATTTTTTAAGTTTATATTTATTAAAAAATATATATTTTGTAATGTAACTAAAAATTTAAGGTTTTCGGAATTTTTCCTTTATGTGTGCTATAAAACGTTGCTTCATGCCAAATTTCAAGATTCTAGGTCGACTGGAAGTACCCTTTAGGTTTTGATTCCCTTGTGAGTACTTGCGAGTTTCAAAATATGCAGCTTAAATTGCTGTTTCTTTTGATTGCGTTGACATAGAAGTTTGATTTTGTTACAGCTTAAAGGTATTATAGACTTGAGTATTTGGTATGAATTTCAATTTAATACCTTTACGCGTTTATGAGGAAATGGGTAGTAAGTTTAAAATTATTAAAAAAAAAAATATTATGTGATGTAACTAAAAATTTATGGTTTTCGTAATTTTTCCTTTATCTATGCTATAAGACGTTGCTTCGTACCAAATTTCAAGATTCTGAGTTCACGGGAAGCACCCTGTAGGTTTTGATTCCCTTGCAAGTGTCGAAAATTTGCGGCATAAACGGCTGTATCTTTTGATTGCGTTGGCTTAGAAGTTTGATTTTTTCACAGCTTCAAGGGACAGTAGACCTGAGTAATTGATATAAATTTCAGCTTCATACGTCCACGCGTTCCTGAGAAAAAGGGTCTTGACAGACGGACAGACGGACAACAAAGTGATCCTATAAGGGTTCCGTTTTTTCCTTTTGAGGTACGGAACCCTAAAAATAAACTAGTCCATGCATAGGTTAGCTTAGAAACTAAATGTGGCAAACGGTTAGGGCGTCAGCATGATGCTGATCGTGTCGTCTAGCGACACTTCAGCGCTGTTTTTCAGCCCAAACCAGTATTACATAACATATCTAATCTTATATGCGCACCTACAACAACCACGTATGTTGCGACCCACAATTTACATGTAAAAAATAATAATAACAATAAAAGACACAAGCAGTATACAAAGTAACAATGGTTTCCTAAAATGCTACTAAACGACATAATATAATTGAATATTATACGTTGCCAAACTAAAAAATAAGAAAATGTTTATGGGTACAATTTTGCATTAAACTGACGTTGTCCTATGTAACCGGTTAGTTCGCCGCTTTCATTTGTTGGTCAAATATAATACTCTTGTAGTATTTCTTAAAAGTGTTGCATGTAACGATTTACCAATTATGGGTTTTCAGTTTCACTGTCACTGACACATTGCTTAGCGCATGACAAATGTCATGCGCTAAGTCGAATCACAACAGGCTATTCTGAAATGGACGGATCACATTTATTTTTCACGTGTAATTGAAAATATGTCAATGGCTGTGATTGGTACAATAGCGCGAATGCGCAAATCGACTATTGGGCCCGTTTTGGATTGTACATTTGTATGAAACTCGTGTTCTATGTTTTATTTGTTCGCTGCGTAGAATAATGAAGTTTGTAACTGTTGAATAGTGTGTATCTGCCTTAAGCAACCATAGTATAATATCATCTTTTGTATCTGTGTACCATAGACCTTAAGACTATTAAGACGCTTGTCTATGTTACTTCCTTCTCTGATTTGCAACTGACCAAACTGGACACGAAATGTGAGTTCCTATTTATATTCATTGTGAATAAACTCGATATCATCATAATGTGATTGTGGTTATCATTCCATAAGCCCGGCATACACTCCGCTCCTCAAACTAAAGTTATCTTTACATATGTCATACCACTGACACTAAATTCTGAACAAGAGGTTATGGACCCAGCTATAAAGAAAGATTAAAATATAAGATAACTATTGGAACGCTGTCGCATAATTTTGAGTGAGCTCGTGCCGGGCTAATAAAAATAAATATCACGTTATGGATACGGAACAATCTTCGTCATCACAAGTATCGCAACCTAACCTTCAAGTCGGCGGACACATGTCGTCCATTGAGAAACTTACCGGTGCCGCTAATTTCCATACATGGAAATTCACCATAAAGAACGTTCTCATATTGGAAGGGCTTTGGGACGCCGTTGAGGAACGGGATAGCGATGATGGTAAACGGAAACGTGCCTTGGCACGCATATGTCTTTCAGTCTCTAAAGAGTTATATCAATATGTGAGAGATGCAGAAACCCCTGCTTCTGCATGGAAGAAACTGTCGGATGTTTTCGAGGATAAGGGTCTATTTCGTCGGGTACTCTTGCTGCGTCAACTACATCGGATTGAATTTGCTGAATACTCTTCTATGTCTACCTACATTGAAAGTGTAACAACATTGGTTCAACAACTCCAGGATATTGGGCGGAATACAGAAGACGTGGAAGTGGGAGAAATCTTACTAAGCGGACTGCCGGCGGAGTATGATACTATTGTTTCCAACTTGTCAACGGTTTCAGCAAATGGTCAGTTATCCAGTGAAGTAATAAAAACTAGGCTACTTCAGGAATATAGTAGGAAAACTACAGCAAATAGTACGACCGCGTATATAAGTAAGAAGACCACTCGCATCATCTGTGACTTCTGCAAGAAGCAAGGCCACGTAAAGTCTAAATGTTTTAAGCTGAAGCGTGAGAAGAAGATGAAGGCAAGCGCTGACAGAACCAACATTGTCGCTGCATTCATGGCTGGATCACCTTCACAGGATTTCTACTTAGATAGTGGTGCGACAAACCACATGATTAACAATAAATCATTTCTACATGATATAGTATCGCGCCAGTCGCCTGTTGTTGTTGCTAACAACAATACTATTAATTGTGAGGCCATTGGGAAAATGCAACTCTCATTGAAAGACAAGGTGAGTCCGTTAACACTTAGTAATGTTTTATATGTGCCAAAACTTTCATGCAACTTGATTTCGATATCAAAGTTGGTCGAGTCTGGCCATATTGTCCAGTTTAATAAAAATGGTTGTTGTATTTATGAGAGCAAAGCCACTGATGTTGACAAGCCCATTGCATGTGCTGTGTGTTGTAATGGTCTGTATAAATTAAATGTCTCTGTGTGTGTAACTAACAAGACCTCACTCGTGGAACACTCTTTGTTCCTGGATGGTAGCCAGGAATCACCGAGGGCCATATTAGCAGCCGATCATCCAGCGGAATTGTGGCACAGACGCTTAGGCCATCTAAATATTAAGGTGGGTACGCATTTGAGCGGCTCGGCCTGAGGCACGCTCACCCCGAGCGGCGAGCTGCTCGCGAGCAAAACCTTAGCACATTCTATGCTCGGGTGAGGCAACGCGCTCGCGGTGAGCCGACTTTACGCGTCGCACAAAATGGCGTCGGACGCAATAACAGCTGTTGCTGCGTTTATAGTAATTCATAGAATTATTAATAAAAAGAAGAATAAAATGTCCTCTGTGGTGGATGAAACAGTTATATAAAAATCGTGATTCGTGTGGTATACATTTACTTAAACAAATTACATTTGAAAATCAAGCTCAAGACAGAATCAACTTTCATTGCATGTCAAGCACGGATTTTAAACCTTCATCCCTACTGGTATGGGCGAAAAAGTAACAAACATCGTAGAATACTATTTAACAAGCTATAACATTTGCACTCCTAAGACACCTACTTTGATCCATTACCGTGCTGAGCTATCACCAACACTTCCGGATCGTATTTTGACATCAAATATTCATAACATAGAAAAAGTTACCACTATTTCGGCACTTTCGTCTAATCATTTACCTATTTTGTTTTTCGTATAGTTGTATTAACAGAATACACTTTTCATTATCCCACACCATTATTAAAAGAAGACGTATTAATTGTAAATTATAAGTAAATACCAGCAAACCTAGGCGCCGTACGCAATGACAATTGACAAGTCAAAACTTGATCGCGCGCGCCGCTCGCGGGCACGCTCGGATACACGTCCACATTACACGAGGCACGCACACTGAGGCGCCTTTGAGCACGGTCAAAAGACCGCCGCCGGCCGGCTCGCCGCGAGCTGCTCGCTCGCTGCCCGCGCGCGGCGCGTGAGGCGCGTACGCATTTGAGCAAATGGGCGAGCCGTGCGTGCCTCAACCCGAGGCTGCCTCAAATGCGTATCAATACAGTACTCGGCGCGGACTTGGATTCCACCCTTATATTGTCGATATACCACTGATTCGTACGAAACGCTTTGCGTCTACTTTCCTTATGAGGACAGCTAAGGAATGGAATTCTCTTCCTGCGCACCTGTTTCCTGAAAAATATAACTTGGATCTCTTCAAGTCGAGAGTGAATAGGCATCTTCTAGCCAAGCATGCTCCATCTTAGGCCTTATTGTCACTTAACATCAGGTGCAATCGAGGTTAAATGCATGGCTATTTTGAATAAAAAAAAAAAAAAAAAAAAAAAAAAACCCACCTTTAAAGGTATGTATGTATGTATGTATGTAATCACTTTATTGTACACAAAAACAATTCACAAAACTTCAAAAAAATAACAATAAAACATGTACAAAGGCGAACTTATCCCTATAAGGGATCTCTTCCAGTTAACCTTTGAGCAAATGAGAAAATAATGGGATATCCAAGAAGATAGACAAACGAACAAGTTAGTATGCACAGATAAACTAAGGACTAATGTCTAGGTATGTATATGTAAAGGTATGAAATGTTTGCGGGATGGTGCATGTGTGGTATAATGTTTCAGGATGAAGACATCAAGAACTGCACTGCTTGTCTTGAGGGGAAGATGTCTGCAGCATCCTATCCCAAAGGAAAAGCAAGGCGCGCTGATGAAATACTGCAGCTCATCCACAGCGACGTTCTGGGCCCTGTGCAAGAGCCTAGCTGGGGCGGCAAGAGGTTCCTTGTGTGCTTCACAGATGACTTCTCTAGAAAAACCTTCGGATATCTCATGAAGGAAAAATCAGAGGTAATGTCACATTTCATTACTTTTAAAACACATGTAGAAAAGCAAACAGGGCAGTCAATTAAGATTCTTAGATCCGATTTTAGTGGTGAATACATTAATAATAAATTCTCTATTTAAAACAGCAAGGTATCGTTCATCAAACAAAACTCGGTACCGTACTGTCCACAACAGAATGGTGTGAGTGAACGCCTTAATCGCACCGCACGATTATGGACAAAGTTAGGTGTACGTATGCTTACTGAATCTGGTCTCTGCAACCGTTTTTGGGGCGAGGCAGTAATGACTGCCATATATCTGAAAAACAGATGCCCGACGGTCTCTTTAGCAGGAAAGTCACCTGAAGAGGTTTTCTCTGGATCCAAGGTGGATCTGAGCCACCTCCGTGTGTTTGGATGTACAGCATACTATCTTAATCCGTCACAGAAACGCCAGAAGTTAGATGCCAAGGGTAAATTAGCAATTTTTATTGGCTATAGTGAGACTACAAAGGGTTATCGTTTGTGCGAGCCGTCTAGTCCCAATACTGTGATATTGTCCCGTAGTGTAGCGTTTTTAGAGAATAAGTTTTATTATAAAAATGGATCTATTAATTTAAATGATAATTATTATTTGTTTTACAATGACAATTTGTTCAATAATAATTTTAATAATGAGTTGCAGGATAATCATGTCGAAATTTCTAGTCAAAATAGTGAAACTAATAATGTTTGTTCTGAAATTTCAGTTACACCTGATGGAGATGACGAGGAGTACCAGTCATTGAGCGAGCCCGACTCCGACGAATCTGCTGACGATGAGCGCGAGCAGCGCCCTACATTGTCTAAGCAGGCGTCATCTGGAGGGGAAGGTGTGCAGGCCGAGCCCGACTCCAACGACTATCGTGCCGATGATGAGCGCGTTCAGCGCCTTACATCTTCGGAACCGACGTCATCTGGAGGGGAAGCGGTTGTGAGCAACGATGCTGCAGGTACATCCGATCGTTCTGTCCGTATCAGGCGACCCCCACAAAGGTATGGTGATTATGATTATTCCATGTTAACTCGACCTACTTCATTTGATGAGCCGCAGTCATATGATGAAGCTATTGCGTCACCATATCATGATGATTGGATTGATGCAATGCAATCTGAGTATGATTCGTTGGTTTCAAATAAGGTATGGAAACTAGTCGATAGACCTACTAACAGAAATGTCGTTAAATGTAAGTGGGTATATAAGTTAAAGCATGATGCGGATGGAAAGTTTGATAAGTATCGGGCAAGGCTTGTTGCCAGAGGCTTTTCTCAAAAACAGGGCATAGATTACACCGATGTGTACGCTCCAGTAATCCGTCATTCATCTATGAGAATTTTATTTTCCTTGGCCAATGAAATGAGCTTGGAATTGGATCACCTTGATGTAGCCACAGCATTCTTAAATGGAGACCTAAATGAGGTAATATACATGGAACAGCCTGAAGGTTTTTGTAATGGAAATAAAGATAAAGTCTGTTTATTGCAAAAGAGTATTTATGGTTTAAAGCAAGCTAGTAAAATGTGGAACGAAAAAGTTAACCAAGTACTATTAAATAATAACTTTAAACAATCTATTTGTGAACCATGTATATACACTCAGAAGTCTGGTCACGATTTTGTCATTGTAGCGCTTTACGTTGATGACTTTTATGTATTTTACTCTAAAAATAGCTCAATCAAAATTAAATTGTTAAATATTTTAGAGAAAGAATTTAATGTGAAAGACTTAGGACCATTAAGAAATTGCTTAGGCATGCGAGTTACAAGAAATAGGTCAAAAGGTACTTTGTGTTTAGATCAGACAGAATATATTAAAAAACTGTTAGTACGATTTAATATGCAAAATTGCAAACCTGTTGCAACGCCTATGGCTTTAAATTGTAAATTGACTGTACCTAGTAACGATAGTGTTAATATACAGAATGAGACCTATGACTATAGGCAACTTGTTGGTAGTCTCAATTACCTTTCAGTGTGTACGAGACCTGATATCACGTTTGCTTGTAGTCAATTGAGCCAGTTTAATAACAGCTTTGAGAGGTCACACTGGATAGCAGCGAAACGTGTACTTAGGTATTTAGCTGGTACAATTAATTATTGTTTATATTATATAAAGAGTGTTAATTGTAATTGACAGGCATTTACTGATGCTGACTATGGCAATGACATTAATGACAGGAAATCTTATACTGGTTTTGTCATAAAGCTAGGCAATAACACCATAAACTGGGAATCTCGTAAACAGAGATGTATAGCTCTATCGACAACAGAAGCTGATTTTTTGGCTATAGGTGACGTTTGCAAAGATATTTGTTTCATTAAAAATTTACTTAATGAGATATTAAATAAGCAAATAATTTGTACAGTATTTAATGACAAAGAGTGCTCAAAGACTCTTAGAATGTAAAGAATTCTGTCACAAACGAACAAAGCATATCGATATAAGATATTTTGTTAAAGATTTAATTAAGAATGACCGTATTTCTGTAAAATATTTATCAACTGACAAGATGATAGCCGATGTATTGACCAAGCCATTATGTGTGCAAAAGCATTGTAGTTTCATTACTGACATGAATATCACTTCGAAAAATGATTTATTATAATTTGGTACTTGTGATGACGACCAATAGATATTAATATATCTTATAATTTATTTATCATTCATTGTAATGACTATGATGAGTCTCTAATTTTAATAGACATCAATATTATATTGAATACAATATGGACATATAATTCATTTATGAAAGTTACATCTCTATATGGTAGAGAAACTTAACATTGTATAATTATGTATATTGATCTTTTAATTTTTATTGTGACAAATGACTCTATGTACCTGATGCTATATAGACTTAAACTTTTGTACAATTGTGAAATATGTTTTTTTACTACATATTTATGAATGTAGTTGCTTGAAGGCATAAGGGGAAGTGTTGAATAGTGTGTATCTGCCTTAAGCAACCATAGTATAATATCATCTGTTGTATCTGTGTACCATAGACCTTAAGACTATTAAGACGCTTGTCTATGGTACTTCCTTCTCTGATTTGCAACTGACCAAACTGGACACGAAATGTGAGTTCCTATTTATATTCATTGTGAATAAACTAGATATCATCATAATGTGATTGTGGTTATCATTCCATAAGCCCGGCATACACTCCGCTCCTAAAACTAAAGTTATCTTTACATATGTCATACCACTGACACCAAATTCTGAACAAGAGTACTAAGGTCTACATTAGATTAAAAATGGACAGTTATCAGTGTCTTCGTTTGTACATCAACGAATGGAGCTGCGGTATACGTCAGGAGTTAGTGCTAGCAATGTGCCAAATGTGCGCCAAAATTCGAGCAATGTGCTCTTTAAACTCCAGAGACGTTTAAGAAATTAAATGACCCCCGCTAACCTTATATCAGGTTGTTGGGCGCATTTCCAGTTCTAGCTAATGGTTGCCTACTCGAGGGTGAAAGTACTGCCTGAGGTCAGTGCAGATTCAAACGAGCTATATCTTTTGGTTTAGTTCACTAGCTCTTTCGCTCACTGAAGATTCAAGTAGCTCACTATATCTATCATCTCAGTATCACTCACTCTCTCTCGCTCATAAAAGGAATGTTGCCATGCTTCCGTGAATCTAATTGATCGACATCTCTAGTTCTCTACTCACTCGTGAACGATATAGTCTAAAGATCTACTGGGCTAAATGAGCTAAAAGAGTGATACATATCTCGGTGAACTAAAGACACATATCACTCTTTTCAGTTTTCACTTTAGTGACACATTCTGCACATTTCTAGTGCTCGCAATGTGCTTCCACATGTATTAAGCACAATCAAATTCAGAGAACAGTAATATGGAAACGAATAAGTTTCTATATAGACGCCTGCTTATTTGAAATAGCGATATCACATCTTCATTGCAGGCAGTTCAGGCACCACAAAACACGCAGGCGCTTTACACAAAAAAAGTGAATCACTTATTTTTAACCGCTCTCTGAATTTGATTGTGCTTCATACATGTGGAAGCACATTGCGAGCACTAACCGTAGGCTGTTATTTCACCCTTGAGTAGGCAGCCATTAGCTAGAACTGGAAATGCGCCCAACAACCTGATATCAGGTTAGCGGGCGTCATTTATTTCTTAAATATCTCTGGAGTTTAAACAAGGATTGATAAATAAAACCATTGGAAATTTCAAGACATACGTGTTTAATTTTATAGAAGTGACGCAGACAGTGGTCTCGGAATAGTCACAAAGAAAAAAAACAGAATATCAATACAATCAAAACAGTTTATAGGTAAGTAAGTATGCGTACAAAAATGTGTTTCTTAAAACAATGTGTTCAGATTATTTATAATTAAGACAGTATAAGTATACCAGAGCCCTCATAGTCATAAGGTAACAAACAGGCCAAAAACATTGAGTAGAATAGAAAATTCTTTATTGCACACCTAAACAGGATATATACAAACAAATTCAGATTACACGAAACATTCAATAGAAGTAAACAACAGGCGGTCTTATTGCTAAAGAGCGATCTCTTCCGGACATAATTATATATATAGGTACATATATACCCTAACGGTTACTTTAGTAGGTAATTAATTATTATACAAACTTATTAGGATTATTTCCCATGATATTCTTGATGCTCGAAAAATAAAAGAAACCTTTTTTATCTGCAGTTAAGGTTAAAAATTAAATGAGAACAAACTTGCACGAAAAACAATAACGGAACTTGATTTAATACACTATATTACACAACAAAACGAGTTTCATTAAAATCTCACCATTATTGTTGCTTCTACTGGTACTGGACCTAAAGTATAGTGTTTAGTTTTTGAACTGAGCCAATCTACATAGAGACGAGAACAAAGGCACTGTATCTTCATAACAGTCTCATCCGCTACTGTATTTGTACCTAACCAAAGCAGGTTCATGTTTTAAAGGATATTACATTACCAACCCCATTGTGTAGTCACTATGTTTCAAATGGAGCAATAGCGTATTTTCATAACCATTTTGGCCATATTATTTCTGTCGGGTGTCGGGAAACCGATAGCAAATATATATAAGAATATTCATGCTCTGCTATACAGTTAATAGAATGAGAATCCATTGCCGTTCCGAGGTAGTTATAATTTTCTTAAATTATGTTTTTGTTATCATAGTTCGTTAACCAACCTCTGAATGGCATTGTATTGTTAGGTGGATTAGCTCAGTCCAAACAGTAAATACAATTCACTTTCAAAAATCAAGTGGTAAATATCTACAGATGGAATGGAACGTCATATAAAGTGATGTAATCATATTAAACTACTAATTCATAAAATCATATAATTCCATAATTACAATAATCATCATTGATATTATAGTAACACTTGTACAAACATTTGTAGTTTGTATTTAATTGGGGCATGTCAGAGTTTCTTACTTCTACGGGTCAATTTGTGAATTTTTTTACTGTCATACATAAAATATTTCTTGCAAAATAAAGCTTTGATTGCGAAGCACAAAGAACAGTGCCTTGTCGAGAAGGGTATCCTGTGACTGATGCCTTATTTCTAAATAAGCCTGTTTTGCTTGACAAATATGGCTACTTCAAAGATATACGAGCGTGCGAGCGCGACCGAGATACGCGCAACATCATCTAACTAGTCGCTGATCATTTTTATTTGAATCGAGTGTGCAAAGTAATCTATGCTACATGCTTTTTACATCAAAATTAGCAGAAGGATACGGACTTCCCAATTCAAAAACTAATACTTCAATAGTGGTGCCGTATAAAGTACAATCCCAGTGTGAAGTGAAAGAACTTAGAGCTACAGTGACAGTTTATTTGAACGCCGGGCACGGGTCATTGCGCAGCGGTGGCCAGAGTTCGGTGACCCCGGTTCGGGTAACATCGGGACCTCGCTTGTTGATACCGCGGCGCGGGAACGACGAAGCACGAACGAGCACTGCAGATGAGTCATCCCTTACGCGACGCGCAACAGCGGTAATATAATCGCTTCCTTGCTTATCGCTGTTTCTTGCCTGCATTTAATTATAAAGATCAATTACCATTATGGCTGACGTTTCTGCTAACACTGCTTGCGCTGGTTGCCGAGGTATCATCAAGGACCAGCGAATCTTGAAATGCTTGTCATGTATGGATACATTGGATACTTATGATTTGCTTTGTGCTAATGTTCCTGAAAGCTTATACGACACGTCGCCTGAAGAGCGCAGGTGCAACTGGATTTGCCCTGCATGCGTCTGTCGTCAAGCTAAGGTTGGCAACGCTAATACGCCGGTAGGGGAAACAACTCTGGATGCCAGCCAAATACATGCCGGGCAGGAGGACTCCATGGATTGCAGTTTCTTAAATCACTCCACAGGAAATTCGGTACAACATATAACTTACCGTCGCCCTCAGACGCATAAAAATGATCACTCGATGTCCTTGGACAGTGTTCGAGAGTCAATTAGAGAAGAGCTCCAGTTATGTATGGAAGAGCGCCTGCCAAATCTGATTAGCAACGCAGTCGCAAGCCAAATTGCCCCTCTTATTCAAACAGTGGCGCAGTTGAACTCTAGGGTAACTACCATTGAGGAAAGGGTTCTGGTCCTGGAAGACCGACTAAACACTATATTGGCTGTCAAGGTGGTATCTGCCGGGGAGACCTACTCCTCTGTTGCTGTCAAGCCAAAGACACGCGCTACTCTTAGTCACGAAGTAGCCAGTAAGTCATCGGTATCCCTGACTCAAAATAGGCCTGCTGATCAGGCGCAGCCAACGTCTGTTACAGCCGCGCAGCAGGCTAAAGAACGTGATTCAGGCGAACGCTATAGGGAGTCAACCTTAGAGAATACTTCAACTTCAATTTTAGACCATGAGGACGTCGGTACAACTCTGAGTCGCCCGCGCAAACAACTAGACGTGAAACGCGGTACGGCAGCCCCCGGTACTACGTGCCAGCTGGAAGCATCGGAGAGGCGCCGTTATATTCATTTATATTATGTAAAGATGGGTACTTCAGAGGACCAGGTACGTGCTCATCTTGCTACTATTTGTGAGGAAGACGTGTGCTTTGTCGAGACGCTTAAAGCAAAGGGCAATTATGCATCCTTCAAACTGAATGTCCCACTCAAATTTGAGGAGCGAGTATTAGATCCTTCTAACTGGGCGCAGGATATATGTGTTAAGCTTTGGAAAAATAATTTTCGTAATTTTCGCAACAGGAGCTCGAGGGAATCTAAATGATTCAGAACGAGTAATTAGTACCGCCTCCCAAAATTCGAGCCTTATACGACGCTGTACCCAACGCCTAAACATAATATATCAAAATGTAAGGGGGCTTAAAACTAAGCTCCAGCAATGGAGATTTAACCTTCTATCGCAGGAAGCGGACATAGTCGCAGCCACTGAAACTTTTCTTGATGATTCCGTTAGCGATTCGGAGGTAAACTCAAACGGATGGAGCATTCTTCGTCGAGACAGGACCGAACGACGCGGGGGAGGAGTTTTACTCGCGGCGCGTCCTGGTATAACATTGCAGCGGCATTGACAACGGTGAAGATTTATGGTGTTCTTTTTGCATAAAAAATTTCAAATTTTACGTAGCCGTAATTTATATCCCTCCGAATTCAAAGGACTGACTATCTGAAATTATTTCAGTCCATTGAGGCCGTTAGTGATAACTTAAAAGGGCCTTTTATTCTACTTGGTGATTTAAATTTAAATAGCGCGTCATTAAATATCAATACATACTACTGTTATTTCCTAAACTATTGCAATATAAATGATAAAAATAATGTGCTCAACGCATATGGTGGTAAACTTGACGTTGTTCTGGTGCAGGAGGCTTGCTTGACAGCAGTCCATAAGATAGTTGATGGGGGGCTCGTACCACGCGCCGATCCATACCATCCGCCTTTAGATATATTAATTGACTTTGATCTGTCCCAAATTAGACATAACTCATATTTAAACGCTAGCAATCTTGACCTAACAAGGGATTGGAACTTTGCGAGGGCCGATTACGACTTACTCTACCAAAAGCTTCGGCACTGCGATTGGTCTATGCTCTACGAAACCACTAACGTGGAGAGTGCGGTCGAGACTTTCTATAGTATCGTTTATAGCATATTCGACGAATGCGTTCCTAAAAAAGTACGGCCGCGCAAGAATTCAAGATGTTATCCCGTCTGGTACACACGGGAAATCATTAATGAAATTTATAATAAAGCCTCCCAACAGAAGTTGTGGAAGTCAACGGGCGAAATGAAATTTTACCTTTCATTTAGTTGTCTAAGAGCGCGCGTTAAGACTCTAATAGCAAAAGCATACGACGATCATATGCGGCTTGTCGAAAGAAATATTAAAACGAAACCTCAAGAATTTTGGAACCATGTCAATAGTTTAAGGTCTAAGGGCGGTTTCGAAGCTACCATTTCATATCGAGGAAATGAGTATGAAGGAGTTGATGCCGCGGTGGCCTTTGCAGACTTTTTCTCCAGTGTTTTCTTACCAGTCATCCCGTCTCTGAATGCTGAGCATGCATTGAAGTATGATGATACTCATTCCGCCAACCGAATCGACGTTAAGGAAATATCACTGGAAGAAATTGCTGATGCAATCAATAAACTGAAGCCTAAAAGTTCGGTGGGTCCTGACAACATCCCTCCATACATCATTAAAGCCTGCAAGGACTTTTTTGTTTATCCCATTCACTACATCTTCAGGCTAATTTTACTCACTAGTAAATATCCATCTCAGTGGAAACTATCACGTGTGAAGCCTATACCGAAGTGTAGAGATTCCTCAAAAGCAGAAAATTATCGTCCTATTGCAATTCTTTCTTGCCTACCAAAAATATTTGAGTCAATTTTACACAAGCAAATCTCTGCTCAAATAAGCCCATATCTTACCGACTGCCAACATGGTTTTCGAACGAAGCGGTCTGTGAATAGCAATTTGTTGTCTCTTACCGACACAATATCGCGATATTTAGACCAGGGTTCCCAAGTAGATGTCATATACTTTGATTTCCAAAAGGCTTTCGACCGCGTCGATAATGATATTCTACTGGGAAAACTTTGTGAGATAGGCTTCACCCCAAAGCTCCTCAGACTCGTCGCTGACTACCTCAAAGATCGACAACAGTTTGTGCGTCATGGTTGCTACGTCTCCCCACCCTACCATACCCGGTCAGGAGTGAGTCAAGGCTCTATTTTGGGGCCATTGTTTTTCATTTTGATGATAAATGATTTAGATAAAGTGGTTCGTCACTCTCACTGCTTGCTCTACGCAGACGATCTCAAGATTTTTCGCTGTGTAAATGTAATCGCGGATAGTGTTCTACTACAGAAAGATATCGATGCCGTGCTTGACTGGAGTAAAAAGAATAAGCTACTCTTTAACACATCAAAGTGCTGCATGATGACTTTCACCCGTGCACTTTTTCCTCTCAATAAAATCTACCTGTTAGATAGCTGTCCTATCTCTCGTGTAAACTCTGTTAAAGACCTTGGAGTCACTTTTGATCCAAAACTTACTTTTAACCAGCACATCACTTCACTTGCGGGAGATTGTTACAAAAGACTCGGGTTTATTATGCGCAACGCGAAAGAGTTTCGGGATCCTAAGGTAGCGCAATTATTATACACGGCGCTGGTTAGAAGTAAGATTGAATCTGCCTCGATAATTTGGAACCCGCATGAGAAGTCATATATACTACTCTTAGAAAAGATCCAAAAAGCTTTTCTTCGCTTTCTCTATAAGAAACTGTATGGGTACTATCCCTTCCTTTACCCTACCCAATATCTGCTAGGAATCCTGGGATATAATTCTTTGCAGGTCAGACGTAGTGCCGAGCTTATGGTTACTGTGTGTCGTTTTATGAGAGGTGAGACGGATTGCTCTGATTTGGTCACGAGGATGTGTATGCTATTTGTTCCCAACAACTATCTCAGAGGCCGTAGCCACCGCCTCCTGGCGGAGGAAGGGGCACGCACGGTAGCTCGCAAGCACTCGCCAATTGTCTGTGGACGGACAATGCTGAACAATTTTATTTCCTCCGAACCAGGTTGCGATTTGTTTACGGATAAATGGAGCGAACTTCACTTTGCAGTGATGAGTTATTGTGAATGGAATGTATAATTCATGCCCAAACTTTATAATTATAATTAGGTATTATGTTTTTACTTTGTTTAAGGGATTTTGTGTTAAAGAAGTTTCCTGTTCTTATTGTAATTATTATTGTATCTATTATATTGTCTGCGTTATGTAAGGTCTGTTACTGTTTTTGAACCGTTATAAAGTGTAGTCTTAGGTCGATATTTTGTTAGTTAAGTTTAGAACTTAAGTTTGCCAGTGCCTTGGCGTGTTGCTGTAATGCTGGTAGATTTATTAATGTAAATAAATAAATAAATATAAAGAGAGGGTAATTGCTTGACTAATGACGCTACTTCAGAGATATAACGAGAGGGTAATGTCAACAATTAAAATTTATGGAATAAAGGTCGGCAATCCAGTAAAAAATAGAATCGATTGACACCCTCGATATAAAAATTAGAAGATCATTGTAAACTAGTTTTATATTTTTGGGACTCCTGCGCGGCGCATAGAATTCCATAAATTTAGTCTAGAGGAGGTTGACTTTAAAGTTTTTGTTCACTAGTTACAATTTTACGTCCGCAAAGACTTATTGATGTCATTCTCGTAGTTTTCGCTATTTTTCCTCTGAATTACGATAGAGCAGTCGTCCGCGAAAAGTGTTACCTTATGACAGGTAACATATGGTAAGTCGTTGATGTAGACGAGAAAAAGCAGTGGTCCAAGTACGCTACCTTGAGGGACACCGGTAGCAGACATCGTGTGATCAGATGGACATTTTATCAGCGTCTCTGTGTTACCATCGTATTTTGCTATCTCTGTACATTCAGGGTAGTGGAGACTTTCAAATACTTGGGCCACATAGTCTAGTGACTTATGTGATGACCGTGATTTGGAGAGGGAGCGGAGGGCGTTATCAGTGAGGAGTGATATGGTGGCCCGCAGGTTCGCGAGATGTTCAGTCGAAGTAAAAGTGACGCTATTCAAAGCATATTGCAAATCATTTTACTCAAGCGGCCTGTGGTTTCGATATACAAAACGAGCTTATAACGCCCTTCGCATCCAATACAATAACGCCTTCAGAATGCTGTTGAGGCTACCTAGGTGGTGCAGTGCCTCAGGAATGTTCGCGGACGCCCACACGGACGGGTTCCACGCGATCATGAGAAAAAAAATTGCGTCGTTGATGGACCGTGTCAGAAAGAGTCAAAACAGCATTCTGAAGGTGATAGCAGATAGGTACAATTGTCCCATTCTGTGTCACTGGGTGGCACAGATCCGGACATTAGTAAGGTATATTAAATAGCCGTGATCTGTGTCATACCAGTTGTACATTATAATTTTATGTATGTAGCTAAATTAGTATTAAGTTTTACTAACAAATAATTTATAAGTTTTTATGTTACTAACCTGATATGGATCTTTATCCGAAATAAAATATTTTGAATTTGAATTGCATATGCTGGCTTAAGTAAGTTCTGACCCATTAATCAGTCCTTTAACAGGGTCATGTGCCGCCGTAGCTTCTGACAAATGTCGCAACAACAAGGTTTCCGGCGTGCGTGGATCCGATCTTTGTGCTTCTTTAAACTTTTTAATTTCGTAAACTGCTTTTTACACACGCTGCTTGTATGGTTGTGCTCTCGTGAGTTCGTTCATGTCTCTTTAAAGTACTTGACTGTGCAAACTTCTGTTTGCATATTCCACAAGAAAAAGGTTTGGCTCCCGTGTGAGTTCGTTCATGTGTCTTTAAATTACTTGACTGTGCAAACTTCTGTTTACATATTCCAAGAAAAAGGTTTGGCTCCCGTGTGAGTTCGTTCATGCGTCTTTAAAGTACTTGACTGTGAAAACGTCTGTTTACATATTCTACAAGCAAAAGGTCTTTCTCCCGTATGAGTTCGTTCATGTTGCTTTAAACTACTTGACAGTGCAAACATCTGTTTACATATTCCACAAGCAAATGGTCTTTCTCCCGTGTGGATTCGTTCATGCCTCTTTAAATGATTTGACTGTGAAAACTTCTGTTTACATATTCCACAAGAAAAGGGTTTGGCTCCCGTGTGAGTGCGTTCATGTTTCTTTAAATTACTTGACCGTGCAAACATCTGTTTACATATTCCACAAGCAAATGGTCTTTCTCCCGTGTGGATTCGTTCATGCCTCTTTAAATTACTTGACCGTACAAACTTCTGTTGACATATTCCACAAGAAAAGGGTTTGGCTCCCGTGTGAGTGCGTTCATGTTCCTTTAAATTACTTGACTGCGCAAACTTCTTTTTACATATTCCACAAGCAAATGGTCTTTCTCCCGTGTGAATTCGTTCATGTCTCTTTAACTTGCTCGGCTCCGGAAACTTCTTTTTGCATATCTCGCAGGAATATCGATATCCCCGAGCGCGAGTTGGTTCCCGCCCCTCCCCCCGCCCGCCCCCCGCTGCCGCTGGAACACAATGCACGCCGACGATTATTCAAAAAGATAAAGATAAATATATTTTGTTAAACAGAGGTAGGTAACACGGATGCTATTGTACATGACGGTTACCTCACTATGTTTTACGCGTAGGCGTGCAAAATTGTAATCATAATTATAATTTATTTATTCTACACGACTTACTTTAATATAATTTCAGTTATGTTTCGTATCAAAATTTACAATTATGACTAATTGAGAACATTAAACAGTTACTTGTGTTACGGGTACTAGACGACGATAGACATACTTAGTATATATAGATAACTTCCATGACCCAAGAGCAAATATTCGAGTTCATCACACAAATATTTGCTCCGGCCGGGATTCGAGCCCGGGACTGCCGGCTCAGTAGGCAGGTGTCTGCAAACTGAGCCCACCGCATCGTCAAATGCCTCTTAGGATGATCATATATGTACATTTTTATACATATACGTACCTACATATAGATATGTGTACAAATATGATGCTCTTAACGATCTAATAGCTCAGTTGGGAGAGTACTACGCCGGAAACGTAGGGCTCGCAGGTTCGAGTCCTGCTTAGGTAGTAGTCGATCACATTAGGTACATTTTTCTTTTATTCACATTAGGTACTTACCTTTGTTTATTTAAAAAAATTAAAATGTGGTATTTTAACATAGTAAGCCGTGGGGTGACCGGCCTTAGAATTGTCCCCCACCATATCGTCCCGTGGTTGCAGTAGAAGCCTGCTAAGGGAATAATAATAATAATATACCGGGAGATGGGCAGCAGCGTCTCCCAGAGACCTTAAAAAAAAAAAAAAAACTGCGCGCGCCAACCCGCCTGCCAAGCGTGGCGCGTATGGCAAAACCCCCTTATGAACAGTAACAGAAATACCAGGCCCCCAGTCTCCGGCAGCTCCGCTATCCCTGGCGCGGGTAGCGGCCAAGGTAATGGCGGAGCAGGGGGTGCTAAGAATCCCCGGACGAAATCCGGCTACCCATCCCCACGACGACTGGCCCTGGTAACACACAACATACGCACAATGAGGACTGACGAAAAGATTTGCGAGCTGGAAGAGGAACTGAGCAGGTTACACTGGGACATTGTAGGATTATGCGAAGTCCGTAGAGAGGGGGAGGACACCGTAACCCTGAAGTCTGGTAACCTGCTATACTACCGGGAGGGCGCCCAACAGTCCCAAGGCGGTGTCGGGTTTCTCGTTCACAGGTCCCTCGTTAACAACATAACTACCATTGACAGTGTGTCGAGCAGGGTGGTATACCTAATACTCAGAATATCAGAAAGATATTCATTGAAGGTCATTCAGGTATACGCACCGACATCGTCACATTCTGATGAGGAAGTAGAGGCTATGTATGAGGACGTAAGTAGGGCCATACATACTTCCAAAACCTACTTCACTGTTGTTATGGGGGACTTCAATGCAAAGTTGGGCAAGAACAGCGGTGATGAGTTGAGAGTGGGGCAATTTGGATACGGGCAACGGAACCCTAGGGGACAGAGGCTGGCCGACTTTCTGGAGAAAGAGGAACTCTTCATGATGAACTCTTTCTTCCAGAAGCCGCCTCACAGGAAATGGACCTGGATAAGTCCCGATGGTTCCACGAGAAACGAGATTGACTTCATCATGACCGACAAGAAACGGATTTTCAGTGATGTGTCTGTGATCAATAGGGTAAAGACCGGCAGTGATCATCGAATCGTCAGAGGCACACTGAATATCAATGTTAAACTGGAAAGGTCCAGTCTGATGAAGTCTACGCTCCGACCTACTCGGGCCCATATTCAAAACCCCGAGAGCTTTCAACTCGAGCTCTCCAACCGCTTCGCTTGTCTCGAGAACTTTGTCTCAGTGGACGAGATCAACGACGGGCTAGTGGAAACTGTCCACACGGTAGGGTCTAAGTTTTTCAGACCCCGCCGTAAAGATAGACCTCAGAAATTGTCCGATCGAACCTTAAACCTCATGGCTGAACGACGCTCGCTACCAGTTGCAGTCTCCCGATGACGCGAGGTCATATAGGCAGCTTAATAGACGTATATCGAAGTCCTTGCGACATGATCTGCGGCTCTTTAATACGAACCGTGTTAAAGAGACCATTGAGCAGAACAAAGGCTCCAAAGTGTTCGCAAAGGACAAGTCTATTGGACAAAGCCAGTTGACCAAGCTGAAACGGGAAGATGGCAGCATAGCGTCGACCAAAGCAGAGGTTCTAGGCGAGATCGAGAGGTTCTATGGTCAGTTATACACTTCAGTCGCAAAGCCCGTTGACAGCTTGGTAGGCGATCCAAGAGCCAAGCTGTCCCGACATTATACCGAAGACATCCCGGACATCAGTCTATACGAGATTAGGATGGCCCTGAAGCAGCTTAAGAACAACAAGGCACCGGGCGAAGACGGAATCACCTCAGAGCTTCTGAGAGCGGGTGGAACACCGGTACTTAAGGTCCTCCAGAAGCTCTTTAATTCCGTTTTGTCCGAGGGCAAAACGCCTGAAGCATGGAATAGAGGCGAAGTGGTACTGTTCTTCAAGAAAGGTGATAACAGCCTATTGAAGAACTACAGGCCCATCACGCTTCTAAGCCATGTTTATAAGTTGTTTTCAAGGGTCATCACGAACCGTCTCGAACATAGACTTGATGACTTCCAGCCTCCCGAACAAGCCGGTTTCCGAAGAAGCTATAGTACCATAGACCACATACATACGCTGCGGCAAGTTATACAGAAGACTGAAGAGTATAACTTGCCATTATGCTTAGCGTTTGTGGACTATGAGAAAGCCTTCGATTCGGTGGAAACATGGGCGGTGCTCGAGTCACTTCAGCGATGCCATATTGACTATCGGTACATTGAAGTGTTGAAGTGTTTGTATAGTAACGCCACCATGTCGGTCCGAGTTCAGGAGCAGAGCACAAAGGCCATTCCATTGAGAAGAGGCGTAAGACAGGGGGACGTTATATCCCCGAAACTGTTTACGGCCGTTATGGAAGACGCCTTCAAGCTCCTGGAATGGCAAGGACTTGGCATCAACATCAATGGCGAATACATCACTCACCTTCGGTTTGCCGACGACATCGTAGTCATGGCAAAGTCGATGGAGGAACTCAGCATGATGCTCGATGACCTCAATCGAGTTTCTCAACGGGTGGGCTTAAAAATGAACATGGACAAGACGAAACTCATGTCAAATGCCAAGGTTGTGCCCATCCCAGTCTCTGTTGAAAACTCGGTACTCGAAGTTGTTGACTCATACATCTACCTAGGACAAGTGGTCCAATTAGGTAGGTCCAACTTCGAGAAAGAGGTCAACCGCCGAATCCAACTCGGCTGGGCAGCGTTCGGGAAACTACGCAATGTCTTTTCGTCCGACATACCTCAGTGCCTCAAGACGAAAGTCTTCAACCAATGTGTGTTACCAGTGATGACTTACGGCACCGAAACGTGGTCTTTCACTATCGGCCTCATCTCAAAGCTCAAAGTCGCTCAACGAGCAATGGAGAGGGCTATGCTCGGGGTGTCTCTACGTGATCGAATCAGAAATGAGGAAATCCGTAGACGAACTAAAGTGACCGATATAGCTCACCGGATTAGCAAGTTGAAGTGGCAATGGGCAGGCCACATAGCACGCAGAGCAGATGGCCGATGGGGCCGAAAAGTGCTCGAGTGGAGACCTCGGACCAGCAAGCGCAGCGTAGGACGTCCACCTACAAGATGGACAGATGACCTTGTAAAGGTCGCCGGAAGGCGCTGGATGCAGGTCGCTTCCAACCGGTATATATGGAAGTCCAAAGGGGAGGCCTATGTTCAGCAGTGGACGTCCTATGGCTGAGATGATGATGATGAAAATAGAATTGCAAAAAAGATTCTTTAAAAATATTTGTCCCTTAATACTTGTTTATATTTTAATGGTGATGAGTATGTGTGTAGATAGCCTCTTAGGATGATCATATATGTACATATTTATACATATACGTACCTACATATAGATATGTGTACAAATATGATGCTCTTAACGATCTAATAGCTCAGTTGGGAGAGTACTACGCCGGAAACGTAGGGCTCGCAGGTTCGAGTCCTGCTTAGGTAGTAGTCGATCACATTAGGTACATTTTTCTTTTATTCACATTAGGTACTTACCTTTGTTTATGTAAAAAAATTAAAATGTGGTATTTTAACATAGTAAAATAGAATTGCAAAAAAGATTCTTTAAAAATATTTGTCCCTTAATATTTGTCTATATTTTAATGGTGATGAGTATGTGTGTAGATAAAGTGTTTTAAGACCTCTTAATATTCGTAAGTCGACTTGTAGCTTCAACCATGAATAGCCGGTAGAGACAACTGATACTTGTATCTAATATCGTAAAGTCGATTTTGCTAGTACCTACGTTTGAAGACAACGACAACGATGCAGATTGTTGTTGAAGATGCTTCCACAAATCAACTCACGCACTCACACATGCATACACAATGATCAAAAACAAAATACCAATAAAAACATAACTTACCATTACGGGCGACGCCGCGCATACTCTCATCCCGCTCCGTGCGTCGGTGGATATGCGTCATAACATGCTCCATCAGCTGGGTCTTCAGATCAAACCTCTTCTTACAAATATCACAGACATAGGTTTCTTTTTCAGTGGCTATATTAGTTGTTGTATGTGTTCGATTGCCCACATCAGCATGATGTTCAACACGCCTCGTCCCCTCGAGACTGTCGATGCGCTCGAGCCGCACCGCACAGTCCCTCAGCACGGGTTGTTCTCTGACGGCTAACGCTTCCCACTCCGCCTCCTCTTTCAGGCACTCTACTACTTCCTCCTTCACGTGCACTGCGAACAAAGGCACCATTATCCACAGATTCCATACTTTTCATGGCACATGAGACTTTTGCAAGCTATGGAATCGACATTCACATTGAAATTCGAGTTGACTCATACTTATTTTGTCCTTGCAAAATAATAATTTTATACAATTGTATGACAGAAAAGTAATAAATAGTGAATAAATTTTTCACCTAATGGCCATGTCTATACATATAGCGAAATGGCCAAGGCACGTATTTTGACTAATGTGTAGAGTCTGTGAAGTTTGGCCTTAGGGCGAGAGTCACTCATAGTATGGCTTCGTCTTGGCATCATTTTACATAAAAATCTTTTTGGTGGGATTGTTGTTACTATAAAGTTAGAGGAATGTTCATAAAGCAGCGTAACTTTCAAGCAATCCATATGTAAATAAATAAATATAACTCCGAGTTGGAATATAAACCGGTAATGTCTGCTAAAGATAAGATTGAGTCGACCTGCTAGTAATGCAAATTTTGATGAAGAGTAAGGAGGCCGATTTCCTAAAGACGGCTGGATCGATTTTAAACTTTTTTTATTTTTGTTTGAAAGGGCACACTTTTTACATGGTACCACTGTCATACGACCAGGATCTTCGAGGCACACTAATCGAGATTCGGGCTTTATTTACGCTTACAGTTACTCTAGGAAAGAACTCATTAAAATTTCATTATTTTTTTGTACACGAATTAACGCCATTCATGACATGGCATTGTTTTAGAGTCAACATTTAACACATCTAAAAGCTTCAACCACACTACTAAATTAAGAAGAAGAATTTCCTTTGGTTCAATTTAACTGATTTGAACAGGCTAGTTGCTTTCGTTTTCGATATAGCACATTCAATTAAGTTAGTGGCCCAGAATTTGCTCTTTAGAGGACAATCGGTACCCTAATCCATAATGTAATGTAACTGGACTTGGTTGGTAAATAATTAAATGAATAAGTTTTATGCAACAGTTGTATACGGGAGGTCAATACTCGCAAGTGCCCTGGGTAGCATCGTAAAGTAGAAAAGGTGGTATAAGCCGATAAGCTCACTTACAAAACAATTTACCAATAAAAACGCCAAACTCACCATCATCAACGACGTTTATCTCTTCCTGCTCCGTGCTTTGGTGGATATGAATCATAACATGTTCCATCAGCTGGGTCTTCAGATCAAACCTCTTCTTACAAATATCACATACATAGGTTTTTTTTCCTTTGCCAATGTTAGCATTACTGTGTATTTCGTGTCCCACATCAGCATTGTTTCCAACACGTCTCTTGTCCCGGCGCGTGTCGGTGCCGAGCGGCGCCTCGAGGTCGTCAATGCGCTCGAGCCGCACCCCACAGTCCTTCAGTTTGGGCTGTGCTGTAACGGCTGACGCCTGAGTTGCTACAAATGCACATGAAATAGATTAACGGCAAGTAATTTTTACGTATGTTAGGAGAAAATCAAATAAAAAAAGGATTTACCAGGTGGGTCCAGTAACAGGAGCAAAAAATTAAAACATAGATTTTAATCTCGAACAACATCTGTTCAGTTATTTTTTTTAATACGCCGTCCAAATTTGACTTTGCCTTAGCGTTGACATAGCTGTCACTTTGCTTAATATCAAATTTTATGCAATACTTCTTTGAATAAACTTTATTTTTTAGATTTACATTATAAATAAGTGATTTTTAAAAGTTATTTCATAAATGTTGTGCAGATTGAGGGGTAGAATCTATGTTTTAATTTATTGCTCTGATACAGGACCCACCTGGTATATAATAAAGATAAATAAGAATTTAATTAAATTGTAAAGTAATTATTTTTGTGCACCAGAAGACAAACTGACTATATCTACAAACTAGACAAGCTTGGTGAGTACTATACAAGAAATTTAAAAATTAAGTATCGGTTATGCCTTTGTAAATTATGAATGTTGGGTTTGCCTTTAATTTCTCTAGGATATGAGCAATTTACCAAAGAGTGTGAAGGCTATGTCGCGTGGCTGCAGGCCCTCCGGTCCCAGCACGAGCTCATCCTTCACCTCGTGTCCAGCGTATAAAGAGGCGACATCAGCAGCACTATCTTCCCACTGCGCCTCCTCTTTCAGGCACTCTACTACTTCCTCCTTCACGTGCACTGCGAACAAAGACACCATTATCAACAGATTCCATACTTTTCATGGCACATGAGACTTTTGCAAGCTATGGAATCGACATTCACATTGAAATTCGAGTTGACTCATACTTATTTAGTCCATGCAAAACTATAATTTTATACAATTGCATGACAGAAAAGTAATGAATAGTGAATAAATTATTCACCTTATGGCCATATCTATATAGCGAAAGGGCCAAGGCACGTATTGTGACTAAGGTGTAGAGTTTGTGAAGTTTGGCCTTAGGGCGAGTCAGAAGCTTGGCTCTAAATAAGATCTGACAACCATTTGCCAGTGCGAGTCATAGTATGGCTTCGTCTTGGCATCATTTTACATGAAAATCTTTTTGGTGGGATTGTTGTTACTATAAAGTTAGAGGAATGTTCATAAAGCGGCGTAGCTTTAAAGCGATCCATATGTAAATTAATAAACATAACCCTGAGTTGGAATATAAACCGGAAATGTCAGGCTAAAGATAAGATTGAGTCAACCTGCTAGTAATGCAAATTATTATGAAGAGTAAGGAGGCCGATTTCCTAAAGACGGCTGGACCGAAATGAAACTTTATTTATTTTTGTTTGAAAGGGCACACTTTTTATATGGTACCACTGTCATACGACCAGGATCTTCGAGCCACACCAATCGAGATCCGAGCTTTATTTCCGCTTACAGTTACTCTAGGAAAGCATCTTTTATTGACGTGAGTCTTCATTGAAGTTGCTATATTTCATTAAAATTTCATTATTTTTTTTGTACACGAATTAACGCCACTTTACATTCATGTCATGGCATTATTTTAGAGTCAATATTTTAACACATCTAAAAGCTTCAACCACACTACTAAATTAAGAAGAAATTTTGTTTAGTCCAATTTAACTGATTTACCTTCTGCACTTACCTTCTGCGTTTGAACTTTCCGTTTTTGCATATGTGTGGTTCCGGTGATAGCCGCCACGGGAGGGGTCTGAGTTTTCAAGAGTTTCTGCAAGAGTGTGAATACATTATACTATGTAAGTATGTATATAAACACTTTATTGTACACAACAACTGGTTATTATAGGTTCATTCAAAATATAAAAATATTGTATGTAGTTTCAATTTGTTTTATATGTACAGTTTGTTTTACAAGAAATAGAATGGATAGAATGGGACCATATATGTCATTAAGATATAAATAATAGAATGTACTCAAAATTTAAGTATACATTAGCCTGTTGTTATTACTGTTATCAGGTTTCAAGTGGAAGAACAGTTAAAGGTCATCTTGTTGTTATAGGACAATAAACACAAACGGGACATAACGGGAAACGTACTTGTTGAGAGTCGGGCGGTTGTAAAATTCCAAAAAAGTTATGATCACCATTATTCTGTTAGTGTATTTTGTAGTCTAATGTCCAAGAAGATAAGAGTCGATAATCTATATTAACCTTCCAAGGTGGTTACAATCTGCTTTTACTACGAGCTCGCTATCTTAATTTGTGGTTAACCACTCAATGGTATTCAGTTCTTAAGTGGATGAGCTTAGCTTAGAAAATTTGTTGCACAGTTGCAGCGGCAGTTGCAAACACAGTTGCACGGGTGCAGGTCATGTCATAAGAGGGAAGGAAAAATGGTGCAAGCTAGTTACAGAGTGGTACCCAAGGGAAGTACAGAGAAAGAGAGGGAGACCACAGAAGAGATGGGAGGATGATATATGTCAGCTGGCAGGAAAAACATGACACAGTGTCGCACGCGACAGGCACGAATGGAAGAGGCTGGGGGAGGCCTTTGCCGAGGGGCAACCAGATTTGCAGCAAAAGAGCAAAAGACAAATATTAAGGTGTGTACGCATTTGAGCGGCTCGGCCTGAGGCACGCTCACCCCGAGCGGCGAGCTGCTCGCGAGCAAAACTTTTGCACATTTTATGCTCGGGTGAGGCAACGCGCTCGCGGTGAGCCGACTGTGTGCGTCCCACAAAATGGCGTCGGACACAATAACAGCTGCTGCTGCGTTTATAGTAATTCATCGAATAACTGTCCTCGGTAGTGGATGAAACAGTTATATAACGTATTAACTGTAAATTATATTAGAAGTAAATACCAGCAAACCTAGGTGCCGTACGCAATGAAATGACAATTGACAAGTCAAAACTTGTTCGCGCAAAACGAACGGATAACAAACGCTCGGATACACGTCCACATTACACGAGGCACGCACACTGAGGCGCCTTTGAGCGCGGGCACAACACCGCCGCCGGCCGGCTCGCCGCGAGCTGCTCGCTCGCTGCTCGCGCCTACGCATTTGAGCAAATGGGCGAGCCGTGCGTGCCTCAACCCGAGGCTGCCTCAAATGCGTACCCACCTTTAAATGAATAAGTTTTATGCAACAGTTGTATAAGGGAGGTCAATACTCGCAAGTGCCCTGGGTAGCATTCGTAAAGTAGAAAAAGTGGTATAAGCCGATAAGCTCACTTACCAAACAATTTACCAATAAAAACGCCAAACTCACCATTATCGGCGACGTTTATCTCATCCTGCTCCTTTCTTTGGTGTATATGAATCATAACATGTTCCATCAGCTGGGTCTTCAGATCAAACCTCTTCTTACATATATCACAAACATAGGTTTCTTTTTCATTGCTAATGTCATTGCTACTGTGTGTTTCGTGTCCCACATCAGCATTGTTTCCAACACGTCTCTTGTCCCGGCGCGAGTCGGTGCCGAGCGGCGCCTCGAGGTCGTCAATGCGCTCGAGCCGCACCTTCAGTTTGGGCTGTGCTCTAACGGCTGACTGAGCTGCTACAAACGCACATGAAATAAATTAACGGCAAATAACTTAAGTTAGGAGAAAATCAAATAAAAAAGAAGATTTACCAGTTGGGTCCTGTAACTGGAGTAAAAAATTAAAACATACATTTTCATCCTCAAACTGAACAACATCTGTTCAGATTTTTTTTAAATACCGTTTTCATATATTTATTATTTCAAAAAATGTAAATAGTATTTTCGATGTACACCGTTCAACATTGACTTTGCTTTAGCATTGACATAGCTGTCACTTTATTAAATATCAAATGTTATCAATACATTGCTTCTTTGAATAAACTATATTTTACAGGTTTACATTATAAATGAGTTATTTTTAATTTATTGCTCTGTTACAGGACCCACTTGATATATAATAAAGATAAATAAGAATTTTATTAAATTGTAAAGTTATTATTTTTGTGTACCAGAAGACAAACTGACTATATTCTACAAACTAGATAAATTCAAGCTTGGTGAAAATAATACTATACAAGAAATTTAAAAATTAAGGATCTGTTATGCCTTTGTAAATTATGAATATTGGGTTTGCCTTTAACTTCTCTAGGATATGAGCAATTTACCAAAGAGTGTGAAGGCTATGTCGCGTGGCTGCAGGCCCTCCGGCCCCAGCACGAGCTCATCCTTCACCTCGTGTCCAGCGTATAAAGAGGCGACATCAGCAGCACTATCTTCCCACACCGCTTCCTCTTTCAGGCACTCTACAACTTCCTTCTTAACATGCACTGTGAACACAGACACCATCATTAACAGAGTTCAGTGGTAACATTGGTAAATGAGAAACTGATGCAACACGCTTGCCATGGCATAACAAAGCTTTGTGACAAAATGCATTATCTTCCCGCACCTGCATCAACCTTCCAGTAGCCGAGGTATCTAAACCATGGTAAGCAGCACAAGACAAGTTACCATCACACAACAAAAACAGTAGTTAGAGTGGTCTAGTGTGGACCAACACATGTCGGACATACTCTACCAGTGCGAGTAATGCTTATATAATTCATTGTGTTTAAGTTTACTTTCAAAAGGTTTACTCGCTATGAAATAGTATAACCTCAATGCAGTTAAGTATCACTTTTAAACTCACACAAAATGTGGTATTATAGCACTTGAGGTCTTCACAAGTCAACATTTTATATAGGATACAACAAGGTAACCATTGAGGTGCATATTCTGCCAGTTTCATTGTTAGAGTAAACCTGAGTGGACCAACACATGTCAAACATCTACTTTACCATTGCGAGTAATACTTTTATAATTTAAATAAAGCATAAGTTAACATTGAAAAGGTTTACTCGCTATGAAATACTGTAACCTCATACTGAAAATCACTTTAAAAATCACACAAAATGTGGTATTATCGCACTTTAGATCTTCACAAGACAGCATTTTATATAGGATTCAACAAGGGAACCATTACAGTGCAAATTCTACTACAGGTTCATGAATGAGAGTAAGAGTATTAGCATATCTCACCTTGTTCGTTAAATATACACTCGGGCTCAACCTTTACGTCCATTGCATCCCATGAACTGCTGCATCTGTTTGATCTGTTTTGTTCCATCACTTTTCAAAAATCCAATGAAACGTACGTATAATAAAACGTGACCCAGGAATACTAACAGAACATTAATGAATAAAACCACAGAATAGATAATAGTACAAGTACAAACAAACAGTCACTCCTAACCAATTCAATAATACTCTATGCTCCTAACCTATCTTTCAAGATACGCAACGGGGATCGGATCGGCGAAATGATACAAGTGTGGAGATGGGCACCTTTACACCAATACACTCTAATCTATGCTTTACACTATGCAAGTATGCATTAATAAACAATAACTGGCCTGGCCAAGTGGCCATAGACAACAGCATAGACCCTTTTTTTTACAACTTATTGGATATATGCATTTCTTGTAAATTATTTGGTCCTGCAAAATAATATATTTTTCACCTGAATCAAATTGATATGTATGTAACCACATCCGTTTGATATTACTTCAAATAAGTTTACTAATTATTGTTCTCAGGTTTTACTTTAGAGATGGAATGTGAATAGAAATAGTATCCGAACTTACTAGGTCGACGCCATTTTGTATCTAGCTTGACAATTGTATTGAAATTGACCTTGATCTGTTAGTCATATTCATATCAGTCTAACGCAACTAGGAACAAAAAAACTTTTGAATGGACTTTACATGGCAAACAATAGCCACCATACTCCATTAATATAGTTCTTAGTATCTAATGTGTGGTCATCCCTAATCAGCCATATTGTTTTGTTTGTCATTGGGTTTCGTCTGTTTTGTTTGATAATTTTTGTGCATTTCTAATTGTTTTGGTCTTTATTTGTAATTGAAAGTAGTGAAATGTGATCGAACAGTGGTTAGTGAATATATTTTGTGATAATGCCACCGAAAAGACGGTTTATAACTTGTGAAATTTATGGAAATGGAGCTAGTCGTGAAAATTTCAATAAACGGATGTTTATGGCGAAATTTCCCTTAGATGAAGACCGGTAAGTATTGATATAGCAAGTTTTAGCCATATTTAAGTGCAGCAGGCTATAAAAATACTAAATTAGATATTATATTTCCATTTTTATTGTGTACTTGAGATGTACCGAATTTATCGATAACTATATACATGCTTATTTGTTTATCAGTGCAAATTATTACGTAAAGTCAAATTGTGTGAGGACTGAAATATGAGCACAAGAATATTGATTATTTTATGATGCCCATTCAGCTTATACCTGATGCGTGCAAATCAATGTCTACTTGTTTTATAGTAATAAAAAATGTGTCAGTTTTAAACGAATTGTTATGAGTCTTTGATTTAAATCTTAGATATAGGAAATTATAACTCTGTTTCAATTATAAAATATTTTCAGATGCAGGCAGTGGGTCAAGTTAGTGGGAAAAGAAGGCTTGATGATAAAATAAAAATTTAAGAATGTGTAACAATAAATAATTATTAAAAGTTTTTTATTTTATTTCGGGTCTACATTTAATTCGAACCTTGTATTAGAACCAATATTATATCATTATTATTATCCACTGTACAACATACGACTTAAATGTGGAGTCAAAACTAATCTAATTTTGAGAAAAAAATATTGTTTACGAATTAGCCTTTATTTCAACCCTGTTCATTTTATCGATATCGATAAAAAAGCGAGCGTATAGGGCGCTACACTAATTTAGTCTGTTAGGTTGGTACTACTGTTGTTTGTTGGTTCTTTGACGTACATTATAGTGGTGGTTTGCCATGCAAACTGTTTCTTGACTGATTCTGTTGGCTAGTATGAGAGTCCCGCCTCTTAAAACGTAGTGATTATATTCTCTTCTCTGAGTCATATCAAACGCGTTGAGTGTTGACTTGACTGTTGACTCGATTCGTGAAAGATAGTTTGGGAGTGACTTTTTGTTTTATTCATGAATGTTCTGTTATCACGTTTTATTATACGTACGTTTCATTGATTTTTTGAAAAGTGATGGAACAAAACAGATGCAGCAGTTCATTGGATGCAATGGACGTAAAGGTTGAGCCTGAGTGTATATTTAACGAACAAGGTGAGATATGCTAATACTCTTACTCTCATTCATGATCATGAATCTGTGGTAGAATTTGCACTGTAATGGTTCCCTTGTTGAATCCTATATAAAATGCTGTCTTGTGAAGATGTAAAGTGCGATAATACCACATTTTGTGTGATTTTCAGTAACTGCGTTGAGGTTACAGTATTTCATAGCGAGTAAACCTTTTCAATGTTAACTTATGCTTTATTTAAATTTTAAAAGCATTACTCGCAATGGTAAAGTAGATGTTTGACATGTGTTGGTCCACTCAGGTTTACTCTAACAATGAAACTGGAAACTGGTAGAATTTGCACCTCAATGGTTACCTTGTTGTATCCTATATAAAATGTTGTCTTGTGAAGACCTCAAGTGCTATAATACCACATTTTGTGTGAGTTTAAAAGTGATACTTAACTGCATTGAGGTTAATATTTCATAGCGAGTAAACCTTTTGAAAGTAAACTTAAACACAATTGCTTTATGTGAATTATATAAGCATAACTCGCACTGGTAGAGTATGTCCGACATGTGTTGCTCCACACTAGACCACTCTAACTACTGTTTTTGTTGTGTGATGGTAACTTGCCTTGTGCTGCTTACCATGGTTTAGATACCTCGGCTACTGGAAGGTTGATGCAGGTGCGGGAAGAGAATGCATTTTGTCACAAAGCTTTGTTATGCCATGGCAGGCGTGTTGCATCAGTTTCTCATTTACCAATGTTACCACTGAACTCTGTTAATGATGGTGTCTGTGTTCACAGTGCATGTTAAGAAGGAAGTTGTAGAGTGCCTGAAAGAGGAAGCGGAGTGGGAAGATAGTGCTGCTGATGTCGCCTCTTTATACGCTGGACACGAGGTGAAGGATGAGCTCGTGCTGGGGTCAGAGGGCCTGCAGCCACGTGACATAGCCTTCACACTCTTTGGTAAATTGCTCATATCCTAGAGAAGTTAAAGGCAGACCCAACATTCATAGTTTACAACAGATCCTTAATTTTTAAATTTCCTGTATAGGATTATTTTCACCAAGCTTGAATTTATCTAGTCTAGTATAGTCAGTTTGTCTTCTGGTACACAAAAATAATAACTACAATTTAATAAAATTCTTATTTATCTTTATTATATATCGGGTGGGTCCTTTACAGAGCAATAAATTAAAAATAACTCATTTATAAAGTAAACCTGTAAAATATAGTTTATTCAAAGAAGCAATGTATTGATAACATTTGATATTTAATAAAGTGACAGCTATGCTATGTCAATGCTAAGGCAAAGTCAATGTTGGACTGTGTACATCGAAAATGCTATTTACATTTTTTGAAATAATAAACAGTATTTAACACTTTTGCAACCAGACAAAAAAGTAAGATTTATCCCAGAAACTGGCCGAGCCGACTTTTATAGCATCAACCCCGGCTACCGGGTTGGCCGGCATCTGAACAAAGTTTACGAGCGCCCGGCCTCCGGGTTGTTGGTGTCGAAAGTGTTAAAAAAAAATCTGAACAGATGTTGTTCAGTTTGAGGATGAAAATGTATGTTTTAATTTTTTACTCCAGTTACAGGACCCAACTGGTAAATCTTCTTTTTTATTTGATTTTCTCCTAACTTAAGTTATTTGCCGTTAATTTATTTCATGTGTATTTGTAGCAGCTCAGTCAGCCGTTAGAGCACAGCCCAAACTGAAGGTGCGGCTCGAGCGCATTGACGACCTCGAGGCGCCGCTCGGCACCGACACGCGCCAGGACAAGAGACGTGTTGGAAACAAAGCTCATGTGGGACACGAAACACACAGTAACAATGACATTAGCAATGAAAAAGAAACCTATGTTTGTGTTATTTGTAAGGAGAGGTTTGATCTGAAGACCCAGCTGATGGAACATGTTATGATTCATATCCACCATAGCACGGAGCAGGAAGAGATAAACGTCGCCGATAATGGTGAGTTTGGCGTTTTTATTGGTTAATTGTTTGGTAAGTGAGCTTATCGGCTTATACCACCTTTTCTACTTTATGATGCTACCCAGGGCACTTGCGAGTATTGACCTCCCTTATACAACTGTTGCATAAAACTTATTCATTTAATTATTTACCAACCAAGTCCAGTTACATTACATTATGGATTAGGGTACCGATTGTCCTCTCAAGAGTAAATTCTGGGCCACTAACTTAATTGCATGTGTTATATCGAAAACGAAAGCAACTAGCCTGTTCAAATCAGCTAAATTGGACTAAAGGAATTTTTTTCTTAATTTAGTAGTGTGGTTGAAGCTTTTAGATGTGTTAGAATGTTGACTCTAAAATAATGCCATGACATGAATGATAAGTGGCGTTAATTCGTGTACAAAAAAAAATTGGGCAAGTGCGAGCCTGACTCGCGCATGAAGGGTTCCGTACCTATACATATATATACCTAATCTATAACAAGTTGTATGGGAGCCCCCCTTAAATATTTATTTTATTTTATTTTTAGTATTTGTTGTTATAGCGGCAATAGAAATACATCATCTGTGAAAATTTCAACTGTCTAGCTATCACCGTTCTTGAGATACAGCCTGGTGACAGACGGACGGACGGACGGACGGACGGACGGACGGACGGACAGCGAAGTCTCAGTAATAGGGTCCCGTTTTTACCCTTTGGGTACGGAACCCTAAAAATATGAAATTTTAATGAAATATAACGGCTTGAATGAACATTCTCGTCAATAAAAGATGCTTTGATGCAAGAACTGTAAGCGGAAATAAAGCTCGGATCTCGATTGGTGTGGCTCGAAGATCCTGATCGTATGACAGTGGTACCATATAAAAAGTGTACCCTTTCAAACAAAAATAAATAAAGTTTCAAATCGGTCCAGCCGTCTTTAGGAAATCGGCCTCCTTACTCTTCATCATAATTTGCATTACTAGCAGGTCGACTCAATCTTTATCTTTAGCCTGACATTTCTGGTTTATATTCCAACTCGGGGTTATATTTATTCATTTACATATGGATCGCTTAAAAGTTACGCTGCTTTATGAACATTCCTCTAACTTTACAGTAACAACAATCCCACTAAATAGATTTTCATGTAAAATTATGCCAAGACGAAGCCATATTATGACTCGCACTGGCAAAAGGTTGTCAGATCTTATGTAGAGCCAAGCTTCTGACTCGCCTTAAGGACAAACTTCTCCAACTCTACACCTAAGTCAAAATACGTGGATGGGCCATTTCGCTATATTGACATGCATTGGCGTATATAGGGGGGTGGCCGGGTGGGCCGTGCCCACCCCAGTATGGTCTAGTGCCCACCCCAGGATTTTGGGTTACCCATAGAAATTCATGGCTTCATTTCATAGGCTATGGCCAGGCCCACCCCCAGCCCCCCCCCAGGCCCCCCCTGAAAAATAATGTTAGATACGCCAATGTTGACATGGCCATAAGGTGAAATATGTATGTATGTATGTAAACACTTTATTGTACATAAAAACAAGAAAAACACATTACAAAGGAATAAGCATGTACAAAGGCGAACTTATCCCTTTAAGGGATCTCTTCCAGTTAACCTTTGAGCAAATGAGTGCTAAACAAATGTAAATGGTAGACAAACCAAGCAACATGTACAATACAAAGGAGTAACTATAACTATACAATAATACACATGAAAAAGCAAAAACCAACAGAGAGAGAGAGATAGGTAACAGTCAATATAATACATATTACATAATATCTATATAAGTACATATACATAATATTCAACATAAATAAAATTATAATTATAACAAAAACAGCAACCTAATCATTCGTTCGATAGCCACAATTCCTTTAACTTCCCCTTGAGCGATGCTACGGACTGCGTCTGCCTTAGGGCGGGAGACAATTTATTCCATAATTTCACGGCGCGCACAGCAAAAGACATATCGTAAACGTGAAATATTTATTCACTCTTCATTCATTACTTTTCTGTCATACAATTGTATAAAATTATAGTTTTGCATGGACAAAATAAGTATGAGTCAACTCGAATTTCAATGTGAATGTCGATTCCATAGCTTGCAAAATTCTCATGTGCCATGAAAAGTATGGAATTTGTGGATAATGGTGCCTTTGTTCGCAGTGCACGTGAAGGAGGAAGTAGTAGAGTGCCTGAAAGAGGAGGCGGAGTGGGAAGCGTTAGCCGTCAGAGAACAACCCGTGCTGAGGGACTGTGCGGTGCGGCTCGAGCGCATCGACAGTCTCGAGGCGCTGCTCGAGGGGACGAGGCGTGTTGAACATAATGCTGATGTGGGCAATAGAACACATACAACTAATATAGCCACTGAAAAAGAAAGCTATGTCTGTGATATTTGTAAGAAGAAGTTTGGTCTGAAGACCCAGCTGGTGGAGCATGTTATGACGCATATCCACCGACGCACGGAACAGGATGAGAGTAAGCGCGGCGTCGCCCGTGATGGTAAGTTATGGTTTTGTTGGTATTTTGTTTTTAATCATTGTGTAAGCATGTGTGAGTGCGTGAGTTTAATTTGTGGAAGCATCTTCAACAACAATCTACATTTTTGTCGTTGTCTTCAAACGTAGGTACTAGCAAAATCGACTTTCGATATAAGATACAACAGGGGATCTTATGTAGAGCCAAGCTTCTGACTCTCGCCCTAAGGCTTAGGCAAACTTCACAAACTTTACACCTTAGTCAAAATACGTGGCTTGGCCATTTCGCTATATTGACATGGCCATAAGGTGAAACATTGATTCCAGAGATGGGCATTAATCGATTAATTTTGTAATATATTAAAAAAGTTAATCGTCAACATTAATATACATAATAGTAGTTTATGTAACTTTTACATGATAAGAGGTCCTAAAACACTTTATCTACACACATACTCATCATCATTAAACAATAAATAAATATTATGGGACAAATATTTTTAAAGAACCTTTTTTTTATCGATTCTATTTTATTATGTGGAAATACAACATTTTTATTTTTTTTAATAATATTGACAAAGGTAAATTATGAAAAAAAAATGTACCTAATGTGATCTAGGTACTACTATCTGAGCAGGACTCGAACCTGCGAGCCCTACGTTTCTGGCGTAGTACTCTCCCAACTGAGCTATTAGATCGTTAATAGATAAAACGGACTATCAAAGATTATCTGAATGATGTAAGTGTGAAACAATAAGACCTATGACAGGTCTCAAAGTTAATAATAATAATACCAGATTTTCATTGCCAATGTATACAACTAAGAATTGAAATTATATTTAATTTTACGTTTAATCAAATTGACATCAAAATAATGACAAAATGTAACTACTTTATTTAATGTTCTCAATTAGTCATAATTGTAAATTTTGATACCAAATATAACTGAATATTTTCTTCGGTTTCCGCGACTGTCACACATTTAAATAAAACAATTTAAACGGATTATATCGCGTATATTAATTATTTGAGCCTCCCTGACGTTTCAGTACCTTTACAGATACCGTTGTCAAAGGTTGACTGAGAAAAACATAATTTTTCTCTGTCAAAGTTACATTTGTGCAAACTACCCATTTTATAAATATTAATTTCAAAATAAAGGTGTTTATACATGCCAGATGGGCCTAATGTGTAAAGTCCAGTCTTAACACTTCAATCCTTGCCAGAGAGAAACGATATTTTCCCAGAATGTTGCGCGAGGCTATTGAAATCAAAAAATATCCCAATTTCAATAGAGAAGATGGTTTGTCATTACCACCGGCTTGGGATCCTGTTGTACATCTTATTAAGGATCAAGCAAGACACAAGACTGGAAACCTTGGGCCTCGAACGGTGTAAAACAAATTAGTGTTAAAAGTAGTATATGTAGAGTTTTTGTTTAAAAGTATTTTATAGTAATAAATAAGGCAATCTGGGAGTTTTCTTTGGCGGTTCTTTCTCCTCAGTAAGCCTTATAGTGAACCGCTGGTAGATATTTTAAATAAAATAATAAATGCCCTTCTGGCACCTGTGTAACTGTCTTTACACATTAGGCCCATCTGGCATGTATAAACACCTTTATTTTGAAATTAATATTTATAAAATGGGTAGTTTGCACAAATGTAACTTTGATAGAGAAAAATTATGTTTTTCTCAGTCAACCTTTGACAACGGTATCTGTAAAGGTACTGAAACGTCAGGGAGGCTCAAATAATTAATATACGCGATATAATCCGTTTAAATTGTTTTATTTAAATGTGTGACAGTCGCGGAAACCGAAGAAAATATTCAGTTATATTTGGTATCACAATTTACAATTATGACTAATTGAGAACATTAAATAAAGTAGTTACATTTTGTCATTATTTTGATGTCAATTTGATCAAACGTAAAATTAAATATAATTTCAATTCTTAGTTGTATACATTGGCAATGAAAATCTGGTATTATTATTATTAACTTTGAGACCTGTCATAGGTCTTATTGTTTCACACTTACATCATTCAGATAATCTTTGATAGTCCGTTTTATCTATTAACGATCTAATAGCTCAGTTGGGAGAGTACTACGCCAGAAACGTAGGGCTCGCAGGTTCGAGTCCTGCTCAGATAGTAGTACCTAGATCACATTAGGTACATTTTTTTTTCATAATTTACCTTTGTCAATATTATTAAAAAAAATAAAAATGTTGTATTTCCACATAATAAAATAGAATCGATAAAAAAAAGGTTCTTTAAAAATATTTGTCCCATAATATTTATTTATTGTTTAATGATGATGAGTATGTGTGTAGATAAAGTGTTTTAGGACCTCTTATTATGTAAAAGTTACATAAACTACTATTATGTATATTAATGTATTGACGATTAACTTTTTTAATATATTACAAAATTAATCGATTAATGCCCATCTCTGGAATCAATGTTTCACCTTATGGCCATGTCAATATAGCGAAATGGCCAAGCCACGTATTTTGACTATGGTGTAAAGTTTGTGAAGTTTGCCTAAGCCTTAGGGCGAGAGTCAGAAGCTTGGCTCTACATAAGATCCCCTGTTGTATCTTATATCGAAAGTCGATTTTGCTAGTACCTACGTTTGAAGACAACGACAAAAATGTAGATTGTTGTTGAAGATGCTTCCACAAATTAAACTCACGCACTCACACATGCTTACACAATGATTAAAAACAAAATACCAACAAAACCATAACTTACCATCACGGGCGACGCCGCGCTTACTCTCATCCTGTTCCGTGCGTCGGTGGATATGCGTCATAACATGCTCCACCAGCTGGGTCTTCAGACCAAACTTCTTCTTACAAATATCACAGACGTAGCTTTCTTTTTCAGTGGCTATATTAGTTGTATGTGTTCTATTGCCCACATCAGCATTATGTTCAACACGCCTCGTCCCCTCGAGCAGCGCCTCGAGACTGTCGATGCGCTCGAGCCGCACCGCACAGTCCCTCAGCACGGGTTGTTCTCTGACGGCTAACGCTTCCCACTCCGCCTCCTCTTTCAGGCACTCTACTACTTCCTCCTTCACGTGCACTGCGAACAATGACACCGTTATCAACAGATTCCATACTTTTCATGGCACATAAGACTTTTGCAATCTATGGAATCGATATTCACATTGAAATTCGAGTTGACTCATACTTATTTTGTCCATGCAAAATTATAATTTTATACAATTTTATGACAGAAAAGTAATGAACAGTGAATAAATGTTTCACCTTATGGCCATGTCAATATAGCGAAATGGCCCAGCCACGTATTTTGACTTAGGTGTAGAGTTGGAGAAGTTTGTCCTTAGGGCGAGATTCAGAAGCTTGGCTCTACATAAGATCTGACAACCTTTTGACATACAATGTACATAAAGCAAAGTAAATGTTACTAACAATTCGTTTCAAGTCTTACTAACAACATATGAGTGTAACTTACTTGAAATAAACATATTATTATTATTATTATTTTGCCAGTGCGAGTCATAATATGGCTTCGTCTTGCCTTGCCATCATTTTACATGAAAATCTATTTGGTGGGATTGTTGTTACTATAAAGTTAGAGGAATGTTCATAAAGCAGCGTAACTTCAAAGCATTCCATATGTAAATGAATAAATATAACCCCGAGTTGGAATATAAACCGGAAATGTCAGGCTAAAGATAAATTTGAGTTGACCTGCTATTAATGCAAATTATGATGAAGAGTACAGTTACTCTAGGAAAGCATCTTTTATTGACGTGAGTCTTCATTGAAGCCGCTATATTTCATTAAAATTTCACTAATTTTTTTTGTACAAGAATTAACGCCACTTTTCATTCATGGCATTATTTCAGAGTCAAAATTTTAACACATCTAAAAGCTTCAACCACACTACTAAATTAAGAAGAAATTTCCTTTAATCCAATTTAACTTATTTGAACAGGTGTCACGTGGTGTATTTTTGATATTTTGTATAATGGTCGTAATTGTTACATTTATAAACATACCTTAAACGTTCTATTGTTTTTTGAGTAGGACAACACAATATATAATTTTTCTAGTCTAGCAACAGGAGTAAAACTGTCATAGGTCAGGGTTGCTAGATAAATATTTAATATGACAGGGTAAAATTCAGAAATAACATATATTTGATAATATTATTTACACATCCTTAAAATATAATAATTTAAAATAAAGTATAAGAAAAATAATCATAAACATTAAAATACAGTATATGTTATTTCTTAATTACTATAATTAAATTATGGTGAACCAGGGATCTTGACTGGGTAGTCTTCAACCAAAATAGGCAACCCTATTTACTACTAGAAATCATTGTAGTCTGTAGGGGTAAGTAATATAAGATATAAGAACTTATACTATAATATTCATATTATATACGCTCATATTGTATAAGCTTGTTTTGTATACCGTTCAAGGTGTATAACGAACGTTAGATATAACATCAAAATATCTATTTTTGTTAAGTATAACGTTATTTAAGTATAATATCATTGTATATAACGATCATAACGTATAACATTCATAATATCTCAGATTTATAATGTATAATACTCAATACATCTAAAACCAAAATGCATAATGCTCGTATAGAATAACCGTCTGCACATCAATTGTGTACATATACTTATGCAATAGTTCGCTGTAAAATTTTAATAGATGTACCTCCATGCAAGCAAGAATTTTGACGCTACGCTCGCTTCGCTCGCTCCGCTATCCATGGTCATAAAACAAACCTAACCTAACCTACAGTTTTCGGTTTTTGACCCATATTCCATTTTGTCGCAGTTCTTCCAAACGGTATACTCGTATTTGCCAGAATTTCATCTGACATTATCAATTGTATACATACTCATGCAATAGTTCGCCGTTAAATTTTAATATACCTCCATGCAAGCAAGCATTTTGACGCTCCGCTCGCTTTGCTCGCTCCGCTATCCATGGTCATAAAACAAACCTAACCTAACCTACAGTTTTCGGTTTTTGACCCATATTCCATTTTATCGCAGTTCTTCCAAACGGACTTACTTGCCAGAATTTCATCTGCCATTATCAATTGTGAACATACGTATGCAATAGTTCACTGTTAAATTTTAATGTAGGTACCTCCATGCAAGCAAGCATTTTGACGCTCCGCTCGCTTTGCTCGCTCCGCTATCCATGGTCATAAAACAAACCTAACCTAACCTACAGTTTTCGGGGCATAGGGGTAGCAGTTATAACCTATTTAGTATATCATACGCTATTATATTTTCTAATCATTATACGAAAAGAAAGTATATACTATGATCGATATACGTTATGTATGTTATATCAACTGAATTTAGAGTATTTGAGTGTTATATAAAAAATAATTCTACAACATGAGTATTATGCTAATTGACCGTTATTCCTAATAAAAATATTGATTTTGATGTTATAGCTAAAGTTTATTATATCTTGTGAACGTTATTAATATGAAATTATATATTATGTAGTTATATCTCATGGGACGCACCCAGTCTGTAGAAGCAACATCCGTTTTGATACGAATTTCCGAAATGTTGGGCCATTTTCATCTGACTCCTGGTGTGAGAGGTTGTGTCGTGAGTCTGGCGCACCGACGCCATTTTCGATGGAGATTTCTGTGGAAGTGTTATTTCGGGATTAGAAATCGTGAGTAGTCATCTTACATATAATCAGCTCTGGTCTTTGTATCCTTGTTCAGTTTTTTAACTGCTGGTTCCTTGTTTTAGCCACATTATTGATGGCGGGTGGGAGATCTTCTGCGGAGGCAGTTTAACCCAAGAGTTTGGAGTCGCTCCGCGAGGATAGGGAATTAAAACAGGATATTAAAACTTGATAATTAAAATTGAAGATTAAAATTAAAACATGAAATTAAAACTTGAAATTAAAGATTAGAATTAAAGTTTAAATTAAACACTAGAAGATGACATTGTGGTCAAATTAGATTTTTTTTTCACACATCCACTCAACTTACCTCATTTTCCAAATTTAATTCTGCATCGGGTCTGTCACTGTAAATTCCGGTTTCTTCAATGCCCTGGCCCTGTTCTGCGTGATCGAGACAGAAGCATAGCCGGAATCCCTCCGTAGCTGGGGTCCCGAGCACACTGCAAAGGAAGTGACATCAATCAGGACAGGTTCTGAGTACGGACTAAGCAAGGTGCGTGTCAGTCTCCCTTAGATATTAAAAACGTAGGGAAGTAGGATTTCACTTAAAGTTAAATAACGTTGTTGGCACTGTTAAAATTTAGGTCTGTTATATAGACTAAGGCGAACATATTATACACCCAGTGATACTGGCTGAGCTACTTTTATAAGCGTGTCCTAGAATTAAACAGTTCTATAAGTCTCCTGCCAAAGCAGGCATAGGTTAAGTCTGTACATAGCCTAGTGTTAGTGTTATACAATAAAGTTGTAGTAATTACCAAATTTTTCCTTTAATATTCCACGTAGGTCACCTGATTAATATTATTGAAAGGCATCCTTTTTCTAGGTCACAATAGACTCATCAAACGAGTTTATTCATTTATTTCGTTGTGAGAATCTTTGTTGTGTTTATTTTTTATCTCACACTGTTGTTTTTTTTGGAAAGAGAATTGCTCTTTCCTTTTGGAACGGCCTTCCAAAAATTAATTTAGCCGAGCTTGGAAGGTCTACGTTTCAAATGGCGCCCAGTGGTAATTTATTTTAGTTATTTCAGGCAGCCAATATTTCAAATGGCGCCCAGTGGTTTATTTTTAGTAATTTAAGGCAGCCATCGTTTCAAATGGTGCCCAGTGGTTATTTCTTTTAGTGATTTACAGTCCTTTCAGTAATATTCAGGTTGATTTAAAAGTGCCAACAATCGTTTTGTTAAAACATTTTGTACTTACATATTATTCTTGAAGAAATCCATATTTGTTTGCATTTCCCTGGTATTACACTGTGTTAAGACATTTTCCACACATTATATTGCTATTTTGTGTATATTTGAACAATATTTCTGCATATTTTTACGTTTTTTCCGAGAAAGAAATCATTTCATAACGGCTTTAGCACGTTTTTTCTGTGTTCATTTGAGACTTAATCTGACATTTGAGTACTAGACTACAGAACAGGAAATCAAATTTTGAGCACTATACTTTTAAATTGGATGTTTGGTATAATTTAAATTAAGTAAACAGTAACAAATTATTACATATTTTTGCTATTTCAGAAACATATTTTCCATATTGTGTACACAAGTTTTATATTAAATTCATATTAGAGTGAAAGTTTTGATTATAGGATATTACATTTTCAACTTTCATAGTGTTACCACACTTTTAAGTTTAAAAGAAAGTCTATTTAAGCACTGGAATTTCGATTTGAGGTTGTTTTTTTTTTTGCTTTAGTGCTTTGAAGTTGTTGTTATTTTCAGAGATAAAGTGTGAACATTATTCAATATCATTGCTAAATTTAATGATAATTTTGTTGTTTGGTGCATATTAAGGGAAACTTTCTTTATTTAAAATTAATTTGGATACAAAATTGTGGTATATACAAATTGTGAGTTTTGTTTTTTTACTTGCTACTTTTCTCAAACAGTAACGAAATATAAGTAATTTGAAGTGTATATTTAACAAAAGTTGTTCAGGAAAACAATTTATATTGTGAAATAGCAGAATATCAGTAAGTTTCTTTGTGATTAACAGAGCCAACATATTATTAGATTGATTTTTTTTACAACAATGGAGCGGTTACAATTCCATTCTTTGTTAAAAGATGAATTATATTATGAAGTGACTATTCGTTCTGAGACACCTGCTAGTACTGTAGATGGAATGAGGAAGCAGCTTAGACAATTATTGCCTGAATGCCCTCCAGAGGCAATTTCTGAAACAGATTTCTCCGGTGACAGCGAACTTGACATCATCGAGACCAAACTTCAGGATTTGTCTGCGACTGTGAATAGGTACATTCAGACAAAGGATAGGCATTCTTTAGTTCGTTCTAAGGCTTTAGGAAATCATTTACATCACAGGTTGTTAAGGGTTCAGACAAACAATGATAGTGAAATGTTAGAAATAAAAACAGCGCTCACTTCACAATTAGAATCTTTATTAAAAAAAATAGAGAACGCAGGTCAGTCATCCGGTGCTCATAGTTTAATTGATTCGAACCTTCAGGGTTCTAGTGGTTCTAGTACACAGCAAGTTTCTGAAAGAGGAATTCATGTGGTTTGTTCCGGCAATCAAAATGTCGCGAAATGGAATCTTCGTTATAATGGGAATAGCGACCCCAGGTCATTCCTCGAGCGTGTTGATGAGTTGAAGCTCGCATATGGTGTTTCGGATTCGGCTTTGTTTTGTTCAGCAGCACAATTGTTCACCGATAATGCTTTGTTTTGGTTCAGAGGTATTCGGGAACAGATTTCTTCGTGGACACAGCTGAAAGATATTTTGCTTCACGAGTTCGATATCCCCGACTATGAATACAGGTTGTTAGGAGAAATTAGATCCAGAACTCAGGGTATAGATGAGCCAATCCACATATATGTAGGGATCATGTCTTGCATGTTTTCTCGATTAAAAAATGCTTTGTCTGAGGAATCAAAGTTAGAAATTTTGTTGCACAACATTAGACCCAGCTTGTCAAAACAGCTGGCTTTAGTTAACATCACTTCAATTGCGGAATTAAAAGAAAAGTGTCGTAAACTTGAGGCGGCCGGTGCCCGCGCGCAACTTTTTGTCGAACCGTCCAAATCAGGTACAAATACACTTAGTAGCGACTTTGCATACAAAGGCAGGTCCAAGCAGGTTAACGCCGTTGATGTTAGCACAAAACATTCCTTAGATTCATCGCATTGTAGTAGTTTTTCGAGTCAGCCAGCTTCTAGTACACAACAGCGGCAGCGTTTTGATGGAAACTCCACACATGTGCGGGAAACTTCGAGTATTCCTGTTTGTTATCGTTGTGGTAAAACGAATCATAATTTTAAATTCTGTAAGGGAAAGCGTGACACAAATAATGTTCAAATAAAATGTTTCGGTTGTGGAACACAGGGTGTTTTGATTAAAGATTGTGACAAATGTCAAAGCTCACAGAGTCAGAAACGTTCCATTTCACACAAATCAAAAAACTAGTAGGTCAGAACCGCAGTGACAGTTTTAGGGATAAATTAAACGCTCCGATTTCACAATTTCGCAATTACGATTCGATTGCTACGGTTCTGTTTACACCAAATAAAAGCGATATTCGACCATTTTTGAAATTTAGAGTGTGTGATTATTTTGACGTTTACGGATTAGCGGACAGTGGTTCTTCAGTTAGTATTTTGGGAAACAATTCACATGAAGATTTTATTAAATTCGGTTTCGAGATGAAGGCCACTGACTTAACTTCATGCAAGGTTGCAAATGGCTTTATAGTCCAGTCAATAGGGTACATTTTTGTTCCAGTAACATTTAAAAATGTTACAAATGTTATTAAATTTTTAGTTATACCCAATATTGTTACGGACGTTATTTTGGGGATTGATTTTTGGAAAGTTTTTAGTTTGGCCCCGGAAATTTTGGACAACATTGCATATATTAAGACACCAGACAAATATTTTGACTTATGTAATGGAATCGGTTCTGAACAGGTAAATTCAATTCAGTCGTACGATCACTTGTCTCCAACGCAACAAGAGCTCGCGAACGCCGTAGTGGGGAAGTTTAAGGATATCTCGTTCGAAAAAAAGGGTTTAGGTAGGACGTCTTTAATGGAACATGTCATTGACACTGGCGACGCTCCACCTATTAAGACCAAACAGTATCCACTCTCCCCGGAAAAGAGGGCAAGTTTAGGTTCGGAATTAGATCGGATGTTGGAGTTAGGTGTCGTTACTCCGTGCGAAAGCCCATGGAATAATCCGGTACTTTTAGTCCAGAAAGCAAATGGGGATTGGAGATTCTGCTTAGACTTTAGGAAGTTAAATGCGGTGACGAAAGGGGATTCGTATTCCATTCCGTATATTCCGCAGATTTTAGACAGTTTGAAGGAAGCGAAGTTTCTGACGTCTATCGACTTAAGTTCCTCTTTCTGGCAGATTCCTTTGCATGAGAGCTCGCAGGAGAAGACCAGTTTCACGGTACCTGGTCGCGGGTTGTTTAAATTCCAAGTTATGCCGTTCGGATTATCGGGAGCACCTGCCCGACAGCAGAGGCTCATGGATAGGCTTATAGACCATAATATAACCAGCGACATTGAGAACGGTTTCGTCTTCTGTTACATAGACGACATAGTCATTTGTTCATCAGATTTTCACTCATTTAGTGCTGTTGAATCGTGTGTTGGAACAGCTGAAGATGGCGAACTTGACAATAAATTTCGAAAAGTCCAAGTTCTTCAGACAGTCTATTAAGTACTTGGGTTACGTAGTAGACGAGTTTGGCTTGCGTACAGACCCAGAGAAGGTGTCCGCCATCTTGAACTTTCCCATTCCCACGACTTCTCGCGAGGTGAAGATATTTTTAGGGACATGCTCATGGTATCGTCGGTTTATCCGAAATTTTTCGAGTATAGCTGCCCCTTTAAATCGCTTGACCTCGAAGGGAAAGAACGCACCACAATTCGTTTGGTCTGCAGAGGCCGAGAACGCCTTTAACACATTGAAGAACGCGTTAGTGTCAGCACCAATTTTAGCTGTCCCTGATTTTGACAAGCCGTTTACAGTACATTGTGACGCTTCTTCATATGGAATCGGCGGTATGCTATCGCAGACGATCGATGGTCAGGAGCATCCCATAGCGTATGTTAGTCGTTCTCTTAACAAGTGTGAGCGCAACTATAGTGCCACAGAACGCGAAGCGCTGGGAGTTCTTTTCTCTGTCGAGAAGTTTCAAGCGTATTTAGGTTCACGTCGGTTTAAAGTGATTACCGATCACTCTTCATTGCGTTGGTTCATGAACTTGGAAAATCCATCTGGTAGATTAGCACGTTGGGGTTGCAGACTGTCTCAATTTAATTTTGATATTGAGCACAGGAAGGGCACCGAGAACGTTGTGCCAGATGCATTGTCCAGGTTAATGCCCGTTGAAGCCGTAGACGTAGTGGTCGATGATGACGTGAACGATGATTGGTATGACAAGACGCTGAACGGTTGTAAGGTTTTTCCAGCAAACTTCCCGAACTATTGTGTCAGGGATGGAAAGTTGTTTCGTTTTAGTAAGAGCAAATATAACCTTTTACGAGAATTTGACTGGAAGGAGGTAGTGAGACAGAATGACCGGAAGAAAGTTTTGAAAGAGAACCATTGCGATCCTACTGCCGCACATTTAGGGGTTTTTAAAACTCACCGGCGATTGGCGCTTACATACTTTTGGCCTGGTATGTACAAGGACGTTGTGGAGTATGTGAAGGCATGCGATACCTGTGCAGCCTATAAACATTCACAGAAAACAACTCCTGGTCTGATGGGTAAGCCAAAAGTATGTCACCGCCCAATGCAAGTGGTTAGTATTGATTTGGTCGGTCCACTTCTGCGTTCTAGAGCAGGTTATACGTTCTTGTTTGTTGTTACATGTTGCTTTTCAAAGTACACGCTGCTATTTCCACTTCGCCGCGCAACTAGTGCGTTGGTGGCGAAGCATTTTGAGAAACATGTCATTTTGGAACATGGTGTACCGGAAACCGTAATTACCGATAATGGGGTTCAATTCACGGGATCTGAGTTTAAGCAGCTAATGAAGCGTTACAACGTACCTAAAGTTTTTTATGGACCACGATATACGCCGCAGGTTAACCTGGTAGAAAGGTATAACAAGACGGTTATGACGGCCGTAGCGTCGTACGTAAAGGACAATCACCGGTCTTGGGATGAAAATCTGCACCAAATTCGTTTTGCTTTAAACAGTGCAGTCAATGAGTCCACAGGGTTTTCTCCTTTCTTTTTAGTACACGCTAGGGAACCAGTCATAAACGGCTCGTTCTATAAGGATACTGGTCAGGATTATTCGGTTACCATTCCTAGAGAGGAATATGCCGGCGAGTTTGGTTGCTTGAAAAATATTTTTGAACAGGTTAGGTTACGTTTGTTACAAGCACATGAAACAAATGCTAAGTATTACAACTTAAGAAGACGTTCAGCTAAGTCTTCAGTAGGAGATGTTGTTTGGAAACGTTCATACGTCCAGAGTGACGCTATGAATTTTAAGATGTCAAAGCTTGCGCCTAAATACGAAAAATGTAGGGTAAAAGCTGTTTTATCTCCTTTAGTTTATGAGTTGGAAAGGATGGACGGCCATCCTATAGGTTCGTGGCACATTAAAGACTTAAAAGCGTAAGGTTACAGCTGCTGATTTAGTGATCAGTGGACGCGCGACCCGCATACAATAGGTATTGCTCGTCGCGCCGCCACTGTTCAATAAATAACAGAGCATGGTGACACGTACTTAAGTAGGGTTGTGATGTAGCATTAGTGTTAAATATCGCAAGTCATATTTAATCACAAATTAAAAGGACCGTGGTGAGCAGGTTAAACTGACTCATTACTTAATTATGAAAGGTGACGTATGAAAGGGTTATGACAGTTATGAAAAATTGGAGCTGCTCAATCCTAGCTCGATGAGTAACAAGAGCCGTCTTTAATGTTGTGCATATTTAGATATCGTGCGAAAACACGTAAAAGATATTGAGGTTTTTTTTAGATACTGTACGCACATCCAACAAGGGTTTTATCGGTGTTTTCCGTACATGTGTGGATGTGTAGGTGTTTTGTTGTGCAGTATGTTTTTGATTTTGTTTCCTCAGACCCAGTCGACAGGTATGAGGTAATTTAGTTTTGAGTTGAGGGAAAGCGATCGTTGTCGATTAGCTTACATTTGTTTAGAGTATAAACGATTCATTCGTTTAGTTTTCTTGGTTTTGGATTTAGGAGCGAGTTAAGTACTTACACGTTGTGGTGCTTCACTCAATCTTTGTAGTGTTCGGACTTAGTGTCAACACTTTTCACTGGATTTTGGTTGTGCTGGAAATCAGCCCAGTGTTCCGAGTAGTTTACTACATTTTCGGCACTGTTTCGCCCGGACTAGCGGAGATATATGATGTATGCTGAACATTTGTCCTGGCTGTTGGTTTTAACCTCTTCAACACAAGGTTGTTGTGTTGAAAAGGTTAAGGAAGGGTTTCGCATAAATGGATGGATTATTAGGACAGTAGGTCCAGTTTTGTATTTTTACATTTAGTTTTTTTTGTGTGCTGATTTAGCACAAACCGGGCTAGTGATCGGTGGACGCGCGGCCACATATCGAGTAGGTAGATGTTGGGTATTGTTCGCCGCGCCGCCATCGTTCACAACCGTATAGCACCGTGCGTTTTTTTTTCTTTAATAGTTGCATGTTAAGCTCCGTCCACACTTGTATCATTTCGCCGATCCGATCCCCGGTGCGTATCTCCACCGCGTATCGTGCTGTTTGGACGCTCACTGCGGGCACTCCGTATCATTTGCGCCGTCGCGCGAAGAAACGCGTCCACACTTGCCGTATCGTATCCTCGTCGCGTATCGCCGCACCGATCATTTCGGCGTGCAGTAGTTTGGACGCTATCCGTATCGTAGCACCGTATCACCGCCCCGATCATTTTGGCATTTCGTTTTCGCCGAACATTTCATTTCGTTTGTGATCGTTGTTCTGTGCGGAGTTGCGTCCCATTTAAAAATGTCGCCCGCTGAGATCGCTCACTGAACCTTGACAGAAATATTCTTGAGTGGGGGCCGTGTACCGGAAGTCGCAGCGAGGAAGGCCTTCATTTTTGTCATCTGCTCATGGAGATTTAGCACATGACTGTGCTCGTTTTATAACACATAATGCGGCAGAAAGGTTCTCGAGTGGAAACCGCGTGCTGGAAAACGCCGGGTGGGAAGGCCTTCGATTAAGGCACCCGCTCACGGAGACATGGCCTTCGTATGACTGTGTTTGTTTTATGGCATGCGGCAGAAAGGCTCTCGAGTGGAAACCGCGTGCCGGAAGACGCCGCATGGAAAGTCCTAACAAAGTAGACAGTCCATCAGTGGTATATAGTATTTTTTAATTATCGTAAAGATTAAGAATTAGAAACCAATGACCGCAGCGTGGATCGATGACTCAAATAGCGCCTTTGATGATCGGGCAAAAACCCACTCGAGATGGATCACGGCCGATCCTCACCCCGTATCCTCACCGCGTATCATGAACGAAAGTGTGGACGTCACGCCGTCGCGATCATGCAATGCTTTCGTGATCGCGAGTGTGCGGGGTACTGAAGATACGCGTATCAACATGGATTTCGCGCGAGCATTGCATGATCGCGACGGCGCGACGTCCACACTTACCGTTCATGATACGCGGTGAAGATACGCGACGGGGATCGGATCGGCGAAATGATACAAGTGTGGACGGAGCCTTAGGATTGAGTATGGTTTACTCAACCGTAGGGTGACTTACCTAGGTATACATAGCTATTTAGGGTCATTGGCGCGGGTTCGAAGGATAGCAGTTTAGTCTTTTGGTAGTAATTTTTAATAGTTGGTAGTGATTTTTTTGGGAAAACTTAGTAACATTACATTTTTTTTGTATACAGTTTTGTCCAAGGCGTCCCTCGAGTCCGTACCAGCCGTAGCTATTAGGTGTTGGTAGTTTTGGGTTTAGTGTAGGACACACGTGACTTGCCTTTAGATTTTTTCTAGCTCTTGATAAAGCAAGATCGCTGAGGGCAGCGAGCGATTCACTCCTAGTGAATCTTTTCGTATGGGGGGGGGTATTGTCACGTGGTGTATTTTTGATATTTTGTATAATGGTCGTAATTGTTACATTTATAAACATACCTTAAACGTTCTATTGTTTTTTGAGTAGGACAACACAATATATAATTTTTCTAGTCTAGCAACAGGAGTAAAACTGTCATAGGTCAGGGTTGCTAGATAAATATTTAATATGACAGGGTAAAATTCAGAAATAACATATATTTGATAATATTATTTACACATCCTTAAAATATAATAATTTAAAATAAAGTATAAGAAAAATAATCATAAACATTAAAATACAGTATATGTTATTTCTTAATTACTATAATTAAATTATGGTGAACCAGGGATCTTGACTGGGTAGTCTTCAACCAAAATAGGCAACCCTATTTACTACTAGAAATCATTGTAGTCTGTAGAAGCAACATCCGTTTTGATACGAATTTCCGAAATGTTGGGCCATTTTCATCTGACTCCTGGTGTGAGAGGTTGTGTCGTGAGTCTGGCGCACCGACGCCATTTTCGATGGAGATTTCTGTGGAAGTGTTATTTCGGGATTAGAAATCGTGAGTAGTCATCTTACATATAATCAGCTCTGGTCTTTGTATCCTTGTTCAGTTTTTTAACTGCTGGTTCCTTGTTTTAGCCACATTATTGATGGCGGGTGGGAGATCTTCTGCGGAGGCAGTTTAACCCAAGAGTTTGGAGTCGCTCCGCGAGGATAGGGAATTAAAACAGGATATTAAAACTTGATAATTAAAATTGAAGATTAAAATTAAAACATGAAATTAAAGATTAGAATTAAAGTTTAAATTAAACACTAGAAGATGACATTGTGGTCAAATTAGATTTTTTTTTCACACATCCACTCAACTTACCTCATTTTCCAAATTTAATTCTGCATCGGGTCTGTCACTGTAAATTCCGGTTTCTTCAATGCCCTGGCCCTGTTCTGCGTGATCGAGACAGAAGCATAGCCGGAATCCCTCCGTAGCTGGGGTCCCGAGCACACTGCAAAGGAAGTGACATCAATCAGGACAGGTTCTGAGTACGGACTAAGCAAGGTGCGTGTCAGTCTCCCTTAGATATTAAAAACGTAGGGAAGTAGGATTTCACTTAAAGTTAAATAACGTTGTTGGCACTGTTAAAATTTAGGTCTGTTATATAGACTAAGGCGAACATATTATACACCCAGTGATACTGGCTGAGCTACTTTTATAAGCGTGTCCTAGAATTAAACAGTTCTATAAGTCTCCTGCCAAAGCAGGCATAGGTTAAGTCTGTACATAGCCTAGTGTTAGTGTTATACAATAAAGTTGTAGTAATTACCAAATTTTTCCTTTAATATTCCACGTAGGTCACCTGATTAATATTATTGAAAGGCATCCTTTTTCTAGGTCACAATAGACTCATCAAACGAGTTTATTCATTTATTTCGTTGTGAGAATCTTTGTTGTGTTTATTTTTTATCTCACACTGTTGTTTTTTTTGGAAAGAGAATTGCTCTTTCCTTTTGGAACGGCCTTCCAAAAATTAATTTAGCCGAGCTTGGAAGGTCTACGTTTCACAGGCTAGTTGCTTTCGTTTTCGATATAGCACATTCAATTAAGTTAGTGGCCCAGAATTTGCTCTTGAGAGGACAATCGGTACCCTAATCCATAATTTAATGTAACTGGACTTGGTTGGTAAGGCAAAGTCTCTCCAATGCTTAAAAAGTAAAAAACTAAAGTATTTGACCAACATGTCCTCCCATTCTTACGTGATAGAATCGGACTGCCCTGCACTTACATTCTGTGTCTGGACTTTCCGTTTTTGCATATGTGTGATCCTGGTGACAGCCGCCACGGGAGGGGTCTGACTTTTCAAGAGTTTCTGCAAGAGTGTGAATACATTATACTATGTAAGTATGTATATAAACACTTTATTGTACACAACAACTGGTTATTATAGGTTCATTCAAAATGTAAAAATATTGTAAGTAGTTTCAACTTGTTTTATAAATATGTACAGTTTGTTTTACAAGAAATAGAATGGATAGAATGGGACCATATATTTCATTTAGATATAAATAATAGAATGTACTCAAAATTTAAGTATACATTTGCCTGTTGTTATGACTGTTATTAGGTTTCAAGTGGAACAACAGTTAAAGGTCATCTTGTTGTTATAGGACAATAAACACAAGTCTTTATTAATCTTTACCAATGTTTGAATTTAAAAAATCTGAGTAAAAATAATACATGCCAGATGGGCCCAATGTGTACGGATAGAACACATGTAGCAGGTCCCCAAACCTAATAGCCGGACAGACCAGCCAATTTGACCAGATATTTGGGTAAAAACACCAGACACCCTACTACGTAAGTACAAAAATAAATTGTATGTGTAATCATGCTACGCCCGGCGCTTGCTTGTTTGGGTTTGGGAAATGTAAAAACCCAACAAAAGCTGAACAAATATTTTTATAGAATCTTTTTTATCGATTCTATTTTTTATGTGGAAATACCACATTTTTATTTTTATAAATAATGACACAAAGATAAATTAAGAAAGGAAAATTGAATGCGATCCACTGCAATCTAAGCACACATTCTAGGGTATGGCTAATGCGCATAAGCATTTCAAAACATATGACGCAGAGGTTGCTCCAGTAGCGTATGAATTATGAAATTAAAGATTTGGTGTGACTGACGTAGCGATCTGATAGCTCAATTGGGAGAGCAATGCGCCGGTAACGCAGAGGTCGCAGGTTCAAGCCCTGCTTAGATTGTAGTGGATCGCATTTAATTTTTCTTTCTTAATTTACCTTTGTGTCACTATTTATAAAAGCTGAACAAGCCAGACACCGTTTTTTTTGGTCCGACACACAATCAAATAGCCTGGCAATGCTAGCAAGGTGGACATTAATTTCTTCAACTTAAAGTGATGTACCAGCAATTCCTAAGACCTGCTGAAGAGAAGAACTGCTTAACCCTTCATATGTTATGTCAATATTTGGCAATTAAATTGAAGCTCAACAATATGTATACAAATAAATAGGCTTTAAATGCTTTGCACTGATCAGTACTTCGACATATCAAGGGTTAAGGAAGTTCTGTGGGGTTTGCAAGTAGATCTCAAGGGCATTTTCCAAGTCGGATTGTAAGAGATCAACACTACTTTTTTATATGTATTAGGGACTGATATCACAACAACCAAAGGAAATTGATAGATATAGAGCAATGTTCACATTGTTGTGTTCCGGTGTGGGGTAAGATAGCCGGTGAAATTACTAGCATAGAGGCATTCTATCTTCGTCCTCTGGGTAGGCAAGCACTTGTGACTCCTCTGGTGTTGCAGGTGTTTATGGGCGACAGTAATCGCTTTCCATCAGGCGATACGTTTGCCCCCTATGACATAAAAAAAAAAAAAAAAAAAGATGCGGGATTCCGCTATAGTGCATTAAAAAATTATAATATTAACCCACCTGCTGTAAACACGGCATCAGGGGGCTGCAGCACCTCCGGCCCGATCACCAGCTCCTCCTTCACTTCGTGATCAGTATACAAGCCCGCGAGTGCGGCCGCCTCGCTCACACTGTGCGAGCCGGTCACTTGCTCCCATACCGGTTCCTCTTTCACAGTCACTGTTTCTGACGCCATACTGCTAACTGCTGAAACATTTCCCTCCATGATGTATGTTTTTCCAGAGTCCGAATAATAGAATAACTGCTGAAATTGTGTTTCATCTATTTGGTTAGAAATTGACTTCAAACTCATTAGCTGCGTCGTCTACCATGATTGTAATAAGTGGATACCAATAATATAAATAAGATTTGAAATAACACGGCAAGGATATTCAGAACAGTAGAATTTCAGATTCGCATCGCATTGCATTGATACTTCATTGATATTTGATTTTTTTTTTTTTTTTTTTCCTTGTGGCTTTCACTTCTTGCTCTCAGCAAGAAGTATTTCGCCAATGACGACGTTTGGACATATCACACGAGAGGAGATTGATCGGTAGAAAATTTTGATTTTTGTGATTTTTTCTTCATTTGATTTGATAATGATATGACTGAGACTGACAGATGACAGATGCCAATTCAATTGTCTTGTCAAGATCATCAAAATGGCGTCCACGGAGTAAGCTCGGATACTATTTCTTTTCACATTCCATCTCCAAAAACTCAGAACAATAAATAGTAAACTTATTAGAGGTAATATAAAACGGATGTGGTTAGGTTACATACATATCAATTTGATGCGGGTGAAAAATATATTATTTTGCAAATTCGTGTTGGATCAAACAGTTTACAATAAATGCATAATGCATTTAATTATTTGTATTAATTTATAATTTGTAAAAAAATAAATGTGTAAGAATATGCTGTTGCCTATGGCCAGTAATTGATTATTATTATTATTGTTCTATTTTGTTCTGTACGTTCCATTCCATTCCAGGTACGCGACTCGTGAAAGTTAGGTTAGGTAGTAGGAAGGATTACAGTACAGTGACTGTTTACTGTCTTATTCATTAATGTTCTGTTATTATTTCTGGGTCACGTTTTATTATACGTACGTTTCATTGATTTTATAAAAAGTGATGGAACAAAACAGATGCAGCAGTTCATTGGATGCAATGGACGTACTGAGGGACGTAAAGGTTGAGCCCGAGTGTATATTTAACGAACAAGGTGAGATATATGCTAATACTCTTACTCTCATTCATGAAACTGTGGTAGATTTGCACTGTAATGGTTCCCTTGTAGAATCCTATATAAAATGCTGTCTTGTGAAGATCTAAACTGCGATAATACCACATTTTGTGTGATTTTAAAAGTGATTTTCAGTAACTGCGTTGAGGTTACAGTATAGCGAGTAAACCTTTTGAATGTTAACTTAAACACACTAGCTTTATTTAAATTATAAAAGCATTTCTCGCAATGGTAAGGTAAAGTAGAGTATGTTTGTCATGTGTTGGTCCACATAGGATTACTCTAACAATGCCCGTGTTATAGTTGTGTGATGGTTACTTGTCTTGTGCTGCTTACCATGGTTTAAATACCTTGGCTACTGGAAGGTTGGTGCAGGTGCGGGAAGAGGAGGCACCAAGTCGCAAAGATTTGTTATGCCATATTTGTGTTGTTATCAGCTTCTCATTTCCTCACCTTCTAAATGTATTCAATGTTGCTCTACAAGGAATAAAATAAATAAAATAAAAAAAAAAAATAAAAAATAAAAATAAAAAAGCCTTTTATTCCATGCAAACTAAAACTCATTACAAAGATATCATTCCAATTATTCCATCATGCAACTATTCAATAATTTAATTTTTCAATAATTTATTATAATATTCATATTTATTTTAATTACTAGCTTTACGTTAGTAGGTATTATTTAGATTTTATTGTATTAATTTCATTATATAAATCGAGGTGTAACTTTTTTTTTAATTGTTGCATATTTCATTTTGTATTTACATTTATATAGTATGATTATTTTTAAGTAATATATAAATATATATTGTTCAATTTTTATTCGGTATTTTATACTTTAATTATAAATTTTACATGGACCCTCCTCTCAGGTAAAGGCCTCCTCCAAAGATCTCCACTTGTCTCTGTCTTTTGCTACTTTCATCCAGCGTGGTACAAGGAATAAGTAAGGTAAATCAAAAAGTAGTTGTGAAATTGAAAGTTAAGTCAAGGTTTTTTTTAGTGAAATCCTTATAACCATACTCTTTAAAAATACACAGATTCCGGACCTGAATAAAGAATATTGTCGGAAAAATATAAATACAAAACTTTTGTAAAAGTGAATGTTCCCATATGTGTGGGACATGAAAGCTCTGAATTTTGTTAATAATGGTGTCTGTGTTCACATTGCATGTCAAGGAGGAAGTTGTAGAGTGCCTGAAAGAGGAGGCGGAGTGGGAAGATAGTGCTGCTGATGTCGCCTCTTTATACGCTGGACACGAGGTGAAGGATGAGCTTGTGCTGGGGCCGGAGGGCCTACAGCCACGCGACATAGCCTTCACAATCTTTGGTAAATTGCTCATATTGTAGAGAAGTTTAAGGCAAAACTATCAAATTTATAAAGGCATAACCGTTTACTTAATTTTTAAAACTCTTGTGTAGTATTTATTCTCACCAAGCTTGAATTTATCTCGTTTTTTGTATATTCAGTTTGTTTTCTGGTATATCAGAATAAATTCTTTACAATTTTTTAATTATCATTTTTTACTTATTTATCTAGCTTATATATATCTTTTTAATATTAGATTTTCTTAAGTTCAATTATTATAATAATAATAATAGCCCTTTATTCAGACAACATAAGTATAAATTACAGTTTATCTAATTTCTATTCATATATTTGTGTTTTTCTCCACTTTTGTCTGTTTGCCAATTGGCAAAGGCCTCCTCCAACCTTCTCCACTCTAGCCTTTCGATGGCCACTCTGCCCCACGTTGTTCCTGCTACCTGTCTGATGTCGTCATCCCACCTTTTATGTGTCCTTCCCCTTCTCCTTTTCCCTTCTCTTGGGTACCATTGTGTGACAGTTTAGCTCCATTTTTCTCGTCCCCTTATCATATGGCCAGCCCATTTCCATTTCTGCCTCCTTATTTTTAGTTTTATGTCCTGAACCTTAGTCTTTTTCCTTATGATACTGTTTCTTGTTCTTTCTGTTCTTTTCAATCCTGTCATGCTTCTTTCCATAATGTGCGGGCATATGGTAAGATTACTAACTGTATTTTTTGTTAATGACCATGTTTCGCTTCCATATACCAAGACTGGTAGAATGCTGGTGTTGAACAGTTTGCCCTTTGTAGATGTGTGGAGATGTTTGTCCTTCATTACTTCCTTCAGACTCCAGTATCTCTTCCATCCGCTTGCTATCCTTCTTTCAATTTCCTTGGTTATTGTGTTATTTGGTGCCATCAGCTGCCCAAGATAATGTATTCGTCTACATAATTGATGTGTGATTCACCTATCAGTATCGGATTTTTAATGCCATTTGTCATTATTTTCGTTTTTTCTGGGTTGAGCTTTAGCCCAACCTTCTCGCTCTCTGACGCTAGTTCATTTACCATCGTATTCAGGTCTTGACGTTTTTGCAAATAATACGATATCGTCAGCGAAGCGTAAGTGAGTCAAGGTTCGACCATCTATGTTTAGACCTAGGTTTCCCCAATCTAGGTTTCTGAAGATCATTTCTAGGACAGCTAGGAAAATTTCTGGAGAGGGGGTCTCCTTGTCTTACTCCTTTTTGAATTTTGAACACCTCACCTTTCTTTTCCAACTGAATACAAGCTGAGCTGTGTCTATAAATATTCCTTAATATCCTTATATAGTTGTGTTCTATCCCTTGTTGTTCTAGCGCTTCCCAGATCTTTGTGTGTATTAGTGAATCAAAGGCTTTACTGTAGTCAATAAATGCTATATAGTATGTGAGGTTATATTCGGCGTATTTTTCCAGGATCTGCCTTACTACATGAATATGCTCTAGTACTGAGTAGTCTTTGCGAAAGCCTCCTTGCTCTATTGGCTGTTGTTCTTCTAATTTTCTTTCCATTCGCCGTAATAGGATCTTTGCAAAGATTTTATATATGTTGGACATTAAGCTGATAGGACGGTAATTTGAAATATCCCAATGGTTACCTTTTTTGAAAAGCAGGATTATATTAGATTGTGTCCATTGTGTTGGAATTGTTTCTGTATCAACCACTTCATTAAACAGTTCTGTTAGAATAGGTACCATTACGGAGTTTGTTTGCTTAAGGATTTCATTGCTTATGCCGTCTGGTCCGGGAGCTTTGTCTTTTCTTTATGTTTGTATGGCCAATTCAGTCTCTGCCTGCATGATGGTCGGTATTTTTGCGCGCCCTGTCAAATCTGATTCACATTCAGCACCGTCGTTTTCGTATAATTTTGCATAGTATGATGTAGCTATTTTTAGTATTTCTTATTTATTTAATCTTTATTGCACAAAAGAAAACCTATCGTACAAAAGGCGGACTTAATGCCATGAGGCATTCTCTACCAGTCAACCTTCGGGCAAAGCAGATAAATTGTGAGCGGTGCAACTAACTTAAACAAGTTTTAATAAATAATATTTAGATAAATACATACAATATCATATAATATATACACATATAAATAAATACAGATGAAACATAATAATCAGATAACCTAAGAATTCACAACTCTGCTAGCGTAGAGGTCACGCAAACATTTTTTGAAAGCGCATTTGTTCGGAGCTTGTTTGATCTTGAGGGGAAGGCGGTTCCAGAGACGGGAAACTTGGACGGTGAACGATTTGGACATAAAACCAGTACGGTGACGAGGGATGGAGAGAGACAGATTGCCAGAAGAGCGAAATTGACGGTCACGGGTTACACCATAATAGTGAAAGAAGTTTTTGAGATATTCGGGAGATATTGGATTTTTGAGAACAAAAAACAGAGTGCACAGCATTCGAATTTCACGTCGTTCGCGGATAGGAAACCAGCCCAGCTGAGAGCGGTAAGAAGACACATGGTCATACTTACGAAGACAGAAGATGAACCGAATGCAGTTGTTAAGAAGTCTCTCCAATTTATTCATAAGCTCTACGGTTAAGTCTGGATAACACACATCACCGTAGTCTATTATGGGTAAAATTAACGCCTGAACTAATAAAATCTTAGTTTTACTGGGTAAAAAGTTTTTGAGCTTGTTCAGAGCATGTAAAGAACCCATAACTTTTCTACTAACTTCTGCAACCTGCGCCTTCCAACTCAAAGTACTGTCTAAGATAATCCCTAGATCTTTGACGCTGGGGCTGAAGGGGATAGTGGTGCCGTTGAAGCGTACAGGCGTGAGAGTGTCTAGATTAATCTTAGCAAGCTGGCGGGAGCTACCGATGACAATGGCCTGACACTTCGATGGGTTAACAAATAGTCCGAACTTTTCAGACCATCGCTGGATATGTAAAAGGTCCAAGTTTAGCTTGTCAATACAGGTCTTAAGGTCAGTCACATTGCACTGGTCGTAGAGTTGTAAGTCGTCTGCATAGAGATGGTACGAAGAGCGTAAGTCGGGGGTGATAAAATTGATGAAAGTGGAAAACAGGAGAGGAGAGAGAATTCCTCCTTGAGGTACGCCAGTGGCAAGGTCACACCAGTCAGACAATGACCGGTCAACCCGGACTGCCTGTTGACGACCCCGAAGATATGCAGAGAACCAACTAAGGGCAGAAGACGACACATTGAGATATTCCAAGAGGGCAAGAAGAATGTCATGATCAACAGTATTAAATGCGTTGGAGAAGTCGATCAAAATAAGTACCGTGACCAATTGATCCTCCATGCTCCGTCTGATATCCTCAGTCACCTTAAGGAGTGCAGTGCAGGTGCTATGACTAGGACGAAAACCGGACTGAAAGGGGCTCATGAGCTGGTGAGAGTAGATAAAACACGAAAGTTGTTTATGAGCCACCGCTTCAGCGATTTTCGACAAAAAGGGGAGAATAGAAATCGGCCTGAAATTGCTAACCGAAGTCGGGTTACTGATTTTAGGCAGGGGAATAACAAAAGCTTTGCGCCAGAGTGAAGGGAATTCGCCACTGCACAACGAGAAATTGACAATGTCGGTAATTATAGGGAGCACACTGTCCAGAAGAGACACCACCATATAACGACCAATATCATCAAATCCAACGGCTTTAGATTTAATAGCTTTGATTATGTTGTTGACGTCATTCTGAGAAGCAGGTGAAAAAGAAAAGGTTTCTGTAACAAAGGGTGGAAGCGACGAAATATCGGAAAGAGTAATGGACGAAATATGACTGTCAACGGAGAGAGCAGCTGAGAAATGTCTGTTCAGGTCGTTAAGAGAAAAGGAAGTACCATCGAAACCAGTAGTAGGTTTACCTAGGCCAAGAGACTTCAGAAATTTCCAGACATCAGCCATAGAATATGAGGATACATTGTGATGAATATAACGCCGCTTCGCGGAACGCACCATCTGATTGCAGCGATTACGAGCTGTCTTTAATAGTCTCCAGTTGTCGTCGGTACGGTCGCGTTTAAAAAGTCTAAATGCACGGTCTCTTTTACGCATGGCCATGCGTACACCCTCAGTAATCCAGGGGGCAGGTGGGCGTCTGACTCTTACAGCGCGTAAGGGGGCATGCTTATCGAACAGTGCTAACACTGCACCATTAAAACAGGCTACTTTTGCTTCAGCCGTAGTGGCAGAGTACACAGGGGACCAGTCAATAGCTTTAGCATCATTGAAAAGGGCATCGGAATTAATTTTGGCAAAGCAACGCATATAAACTAAGGCAGGTTTGCACTTAGGGGGTCTAATTTTATAAGAGGCAAATAGTACTCGGGTCAAGAACTGACCATGCTTCTCAACGAGATCAGGAGAAGAGGTTAAAATCACATCTAGCCATGTGTCAGATGAAGTGGTGTGATGAGTTGGTGATAAAGGAAGGAGAGAGAAGCTGACGGAACTAACTAATGATATTAATTTACGACGTTGCAGGGTTTCTTTAGAGATATCAGTGTTTAAATCACCCATAACAAGATGATGTGTGTAATCTGAACTTAAGGACTCAAGAATTTGTTCAAGGTCGGAAAAATAATCTATAGTTGGAGGACAGTAAACTACCCCCAGGAGAGCCTTAACCCCTTTAATATTTATCTCAAGAAAGGGGGAAGTCCCCTAACGCCGGACGGCACCTAACGCCGGACACTCGAACTATCTCGGCAACTGGAAGCTCGGCAAAGGCAACTCGGCAAGTGGAAGGGGCGCGGGGGACCCCCGCGCCCCTTCCACTTGTCCTTAATTCGCTCGCGTTGCTAGTTGCCGAGATAGTTAGTGTCCGGCGTTAGGTGCCGTCCGGCGTTAGGGGACTTCCCCCAATATCCATTCCGCTGAGCTGGAATAAAGAGATTCTGATAAATGTAAAATTGTAAACGGAATGGAGCTTTGAGATAAATGGCAACACCGCCACCGCCTTTCCCAGTTCGATCATTTCGGATTAATACATACCCAGAAAGGGCATAGGAAGTTGAAGCAAGCGTAGGTTTCAACCAACTTTCTGAAACTAAAATAGCATGAATAAAATCTGATTGAAAAGTGTTAACTAGGTTCGAATAATGCGACGGGATGCTTTGAGCGTTTATGTGACAAACGTTAAAGTTAGGAGAATTTAGAAATTCGCGCGAAAGCTCTGAACTCAGTGAAAGGGAAGAATCAAGTGAATTTATTGATTGAAAAGCTCAACTATCATCGCTAGCAGAGTAAAAAGTATCATCATCTGACATAAATATATAAATAATATAGTAAAACAATTATAGATATTAAAATATAAAATAATAATATATGTATACGTACGGTAAGTTGCAAAGAAAATCACACAATCCTGCATTTCCTGCCGGTTAACTTATCAAAGATAACAACAATTAATTTACAGAAAATAGAAACAATAATTCCTTAAATTTTAGAAATAACAATACAAACACCCCCGAGTTTTGACACATCAAACGTCAAACGCAACATTAGTAAGATAATATTACATTACATCAGAGGCCGGGAAAATGAGGATTTCCGGCTAAGTAGGTATATACCGGATAGTGATACGAGGCCGGGAATCCGTTTTCACGACGAGGCATGTATAGTGCTTTTCTCAAACATACAATGAAATAAAAAAATATACTTCAAAGAATAATATTGTTTGTCCGATATTTTCCGAATTTGACCGAATTTTAAAAATCCGATTTCAGATTCTGACTCAGGAGCCCCAAAAACTCCCGGATACCGAATTTCAGCCTCCTAGGACCAATTTGAAATTTTCTCCATACAAATCGTTTTTTTTTTTCGATATTTTCCGAATTTGACCGAATTTTCGGACAAGATTTCAGATTCATATTTTTGAGCCCCGAGAGCCCCCCGATACCGAGTTTTAGCCGCCTAGCACCAATTTGAAAATTTGAAAAAAAAAGTCGCCATCTTGAATGTTACTTTGCAGGCCTAGGCCTGAAAAGCAGTATGAAATCCCTTTACAGTCCTCTCGAGTTGTTGCGCCCAAAAAGCGATACTTCTGAGCCTATTTTAAGGAACGTAAAGACAATATTTCATTGGATGTTTGAGAAAAGGTAATTTACATGCGATTTACAAATAAAAATTAAAGTGGGTAAACGAGTAAAATTATTGAGTTGTAAAAGTAATAACATGCTAACAAATGCCTGCTGCTATAGCAAAACGGGAACTCCATAGAAATAACACTTGTAAGAACACTGAAGAAAGAAAAAGCAACGCAAGTGTGAAATAGATAATCTAAGATGCCGCAGGTGGTTTAGCGCCTCGTCGGGACCGACCAGACTGGCCGCTGGGGCCAGCCACCACGATGACCTCCTCCTCTACTGCAGCGGGCTCAGGAGTCGACGACGATTGTGGCCGCATCTTGTGCTGTGAGGCCTTCAGGCGGACAATATCCTCTTCGCAATCAAGGCGCTCACGCACGCCGCTAAGCAACTTGACATAGATGTTACCATCAAGTGTCCAACAGCTCCTCATGCCGAACACTTTCCGAGCCTGTATGAAAAGTGCTTGCCTCTGAGGTGTGAGGAACTCAGACGCAGAGAATGAAGTTCCTTTAAACGCAGTCTTTCTATGCCAGACTTCGATTTTCACGGAGATGTCGGCAAAGCGCAGTAGAATGGGCCTGTTACTGCCAACGGACACCTTACCAAGCCTATGGCATGCCTTGAAAGAACTAACTGACACACCGGGGATCTTCAGTTGCTCGGAGACTATGCTGGCAACTCGAGTGCACACATTTTCGTCAGCCTGTTCAGGAACGCCATGAAGAAGGAGAAATTTTCTTCGATGCCGCATTTCACAGATATCCTGAGACCTACTGACAGCCTTAATTTGCTCCTTGAGAAGTTTAAAGATGGTGAAGGTTTGCTCCTTGAATGCTGAGAATTCTTCGCTCAAAGAATTAATGGTCACCTTAGTTGCCGGGGACCTGCTCAACTTGGACTCAAATTCGGTGAACGTCTTAAGGACCGTTGCCTCTAGGGTTTTCTGTGTCTCAGCAATCTCTTGAACACTTGACATCATTGAAGTTTTACTTGACATTTTGAGGTTATGTTATGAGAGATGTAAGAACCAGCAGGATTGCACTGTGTTTTAAGTACAATTACTTCATCTACAGTGCTGCAAGTAACTGTGCACTATATTTAGTACTAAAACTATGGTTTAAAAGTGATTTTAACTTTACACTGTGATTATTTCAATTTATTTAAATATATTATTTAAGAGTGATGCGTTATGCCTGTTATTTTTTACTCTTCCGTTTCTATCTTCCATCTTCACATTCCAGTCCTTTTTGTAAATTGTTGTTTGTCCTTGTTGTAAGAAAGCATACAAAGAGCTTACCACTCTTTGTATGCTTTCTTAATTCCACCTGTCTGTTTTATATGCTAAGTAAAACTAAGTTCAATTACTAGCCGTTAATCTATTTCATGTGCATTTGTAGCAACTCAGGCGTTAGCCGTTAGAGCACAGCCCAAACTGAAGGACTGTGTGGTGCGGCTCGAGCGCATTGACGACCTCGAGGCGCCGCTCGGCACCGACACGCGCCGGGACAAGGGACGTGTTGGAAACAAAGCTGATGTGGGACACGAAATACACAGTAATGCTAACATTGGCAATGAGAAAGAAACCTATGTATGTGATATTTGTAAAAAGAGGTTTATTTTGAAGACCCAGCTGAGGGAGCATGTTATGATTCATAGCTACCAAAGCACGGAGCAGGAAGAGATAAGCGTCCCTGATAATGGTGAGTTCGGCGTTTTTATTGGTAAAGTTTTTGGTTAGTGAGCTTATCGGCGAGTATATATACCACCTTTCCTACTTTACGATGCTACCCAGAGCACTTTCGAGTATTGACCTCCCTGACTGTTGCATAATGCTGGTACTGAAGTAATATTATTAAAACTATCGTGTGACATCCTTAATAATTATAAAAACGGTTTAAACTCACGTAAAACTTGTCAGGAACGGGTGGACATGTTTCGAACTCATTTGGAGCTCTTCATCAGGGGCAGCTATCCGCGCTGCTACGCGTCTCGCGACCCACTGCACTATTTATCGCTCTTCTCGCCGCCCTCAGCGCACGCGCAGATAGCGCGGCGGGAGAAGGGAAGGGCTCTTGCACAGTCCACTAGTGACAAGAGCTGCCCCTGATGAAGAGCTCCAAATGAGTTCGAAACATGTCCACCCGTTCCTGACAATTTTTACGTGAGTTTAAACCATTTTTATAATTACTAATACTGAAGTGTTCAATAATAGACGACATTCTATATTGCAGCTCCGTCGGCGGCAGGCGGGCGGGGGGAGGGACGGGGGCGAATGAGCACTGGGGAACGACTGTACTCCTGCGAGATATGTAACAAGAAATTTACGCAGTCGGGTAATTTAAAGAGACATGAACGAATTCACTCAAGACAAAAGTCCTTTTCGTGTAGAACATGTAACAAGAAGTTTAGGCATCTGAGTAGTTTAAAGACACATGGACGAATTCACTCGGGAGAAAAGCCATTTTCTTGTAAAACATGTAACAAGAAGTTTACGGGATCGAGTGATTTAAAGACACACGAACGAATCCACACGGGAGAAAAGCCGTTTTCCTGTAGAACATGTAACAAGAAGTTTACGCAATCCGGGACTTTAAAAGAACATGCACGAATTCACTCGGGAGAAAAGCCATTTTCTTGTAAAACATGTAACAAGAAGTTTACGCAGTCCAGTCATTTTAAGATACATGAACGAATTCACTCGGGAGAAAAGCCATTTTCTTGTAAAACATGTAACAAGAAGTTTACGGGATCGAGTGATTTAAAGAAACATGAACGAATTCACTCGGGAGTAAAGCCCTTTTCTTGTAAAACATGCAACAAGAAGTTTACCCATTCCGGCCATTTAAAAGGACATGAACGAATTCACTCGGGAGAAAAGCCGTTTTCCTGTAGAACATGTAAAAAGAAGTTTACGGCATCGAGTAATTTAAAGAGACATGAACTAATTCACTCTCAAACATGAACTCACTCGCACGGAAGAAAACCTATACCATGCTGCGACGAGTGTAAGAAAGATTTACTCGAGAACGTAGTTCACATGCACCGACTCCGGTGCCTTGTCTTTATGAGCATCGAGGAAAACGAGGAGGCGTCCAACGATAGTCCTGTCTCCTTCTGTCGTCTCTCTCCCTCCACTGTGCTGGGAGATGAACCAGTGGTCGAGTGTGAAGAGTAGTGGACTGTAAGTCGTGATTGACTTGTTTCAATATTCAAAGCTACCTACTTACCTGTAACTGGTAATGGTATAGGGTACGAGTACACTAAATGTTGATAGTATTTTAAGTATAAAGTGCAGGTTTTTAATAATATTATGCCATATTTGTTAGTCAAATAAGCCTGTAATTATATTTCTATATCAATAGTTTCCGTCAAAGTGAAACGAAAAGAGAATATACGTTAATTACGAAGTTGTCCGACAAATCAGGAGCAAATGTGATACCTTCATTTAAAGCCTGACCAGAAATATATGAGGATTGTCAATTTATATGGCAACAATTTTCAACCAATCGCAACCCACTATAATGACATTCGTTTGAATACCTGTCAGTCTATGTTAACCTCGTAATATCATTTTAATGTTACGCACTCTTTTTCTAACTGTTTTTCGTGTAGTAAATACGTGTACACTTTATTTATAATCTTACGTTCACGACTGTGAATGGTTTTCAGCATTTTCTTAGGATGATTTTAAATATTTGTCTTGACGACTTGTCGAAACCACCGCGAATGACACTGACATTGTTGACAAACTAAATCACTAGAGCAAACTATCATAAAATCATTGCCAGTGCAAGAAATTAGTTCCAGTGAAATTCCGCAATATGGCGCATCCTCGTATATTTCTGGTCAGGCTGTATGTATTTAATGTAATCACATTAATAGGTTCTCTTTGTGTACTTTCGGGACAGATACATTAAATCAATATATTTGTATAATAAGTTAGAACAACTTTAAGATTTTAAGTATTTCTAAACAATTAAAGAAATACAATTTAGTGATGTATGTTTTATTTCCACTCAAACTGCTTACATTTGCCGAAAAACTTCTTGACCCAAAATGGCGGATCTGCGCATGCATATTTGTACGTAAATCGGCTACTGCGCAGTCAAGGTTAGGCTCAAGAAGTTTCTCGGCAACTGTATTTACTTCACTGGACACTGCAAATTGGAAAGTCGCGTGAAGCCGGAACACATGACGTTGAATTATGTATGTATGAGATAGATATTAAGGTGGGTCCACATTTGTGACAATTTGCCGAACATTATCCCGAGACCGTATCAGAAACACGTGTCAGTACCGATAATGTGGACGTATTTCTGTTACGCGAACATTTGTCACAAGATACAGTATGATTCAATCCATTCCGAACACTGAAAGAAACTGCCGAACACAAAATAAACGGCAGGGCAATGTATGTAGTTACGATCTACTAACCGGGCCCAGTGTGGACGCTGGTCTGCGTACTGACACTCATCTAAGTCACGTGTTACGAGCCAATCCATCAAAAGTCGGTTTTTCCAAAGGTGTTCGGTATTGTTCGCGTGACCAGGCGACGTCCACACTTGTGTTTATGACACGCGTCGAAATACGCCAGATGACACAGATACAGACACGGGGTAGGAGTGGATCACGTCGTATATATTGCAAAGAGGAATAAGAGTCACCCGTTGCAAGAAATCTCAATGTCACTGCAAGCGTTTTCTGCACTGAAATTGCCACCCTCAGTTGAATATCAACTTTTTTTTTTATGTTTGGGCCTACTAAATAATCAAAATCTGTTTGTGACATGCGTGTAGTTTTTTTAAATTTCCCACTTATTTCTTGAAATCTTAAATCCCTTAGCAACGCATTTCCTCCATGTGTATTTCTGTTTCTGAATAACTCAATGTGCCACCATCGGAGCTTAAATGACACCACCGACCGCCTCCTGCAGCGACGCCGCGCCACGCAGTCTAGTTCGACACCATGCGTCTACACCACAGATTAAAAACTAGTGGTCTACACTTGTAACATTTCATAGTACATGGTATGTGACCGTGTCAGCACAAGCACAACCTAGACCGTCCACATTTAGCGTAACATGTCCTGTAGCGATGCCACGTAGTCCGGTCCGTCATCATGTCACAAGTGTGGACCCACCTTTAAAATGACTGTTATCTTGATTTAGTGATTGTTTGAAATTGGCATTGTATGTTATTTCTATCATCAAGTGTCGCATGTTACTGTAACATGTTAATTACTAAAATACCTTCGAAACAGGTTCACTCACGTCGTAGAATATGGCTCGACATGTTTCGAATCTGTTCGCGATTCATCATCAGAAGCGTCGATCAGTCAAAACAACTTATTCTTGAATGACGGTCAGTTGTATTAAAATTACTGTAATAACGATAAACTGTCAGTTGATTTGTTTTTGCGGTGCATCATTTAAAATGATGATCTATTTTTGAATGCCCAACTCTGACGCCATATCTTACCCTCAAGACAAAGGACAATGGGCAGCTAGCAGACTCAGCGAAACCAGACCCAGGATTCAAGGATTGATAAATAAAACCATTGTAGATTTCAAGACATAAGTATTTAATTTTATAGAAGTGACGCATACAGTGGTCTCGGATGTCAGAAGGAAAAACTAAATATAAATACAACAAACTGTTTTTAGGTAATTATGCATCGAAAAATGTGATTGCTAATAGAACGTTTTCAGATAATTTATAATTCAGAAAGTATAATTTTAACAAAACCTTTCATTAGGTAACAAACAGGCCAAAATAACAAATAGGATTAAATTTAATTGCCTCTTAATTGACATCTTAATTTTGTACAAACTTATCTTAACATAGAAATGAACATACTTTATTTTCTATATTTTAGTTACTAATCTGTAACAGATTGTTTGGTTAGATCATTTCCCGAATCGTTAATACAATATGGGTCGATTGCAAAACAATTGTACATAGTTAAGGGCTTTAATAAAAACAAAACTTAGGTAATTGATTCCTTTGTGTGACGAAAGTTACCCATACATTTTGTATGACTAACTTTCGTCACACAAAGGAAGCGATCGTAATTCTTTGTTAATTAAGCTTTTAATTATGTACAATTTTTTTGCAATCGACCCATATCATAATTTGGGGTTTACCTAAATTTATTTTTAAACCTAACGGTTACTTTAGTAGGTATTTATTTGTGGGCGGTTTGAATCGAGCTAACGAGCCCTATTTACTTTACATTAATCCAATCCAATATAGCTCGCGAGTGAATCCTTATCCATTATTTCCTATCTTGTGCTCGATGCTCGAAAAATAAAAGAAACCGTATTCCTCTGCAGTTAAGGTTAAAAATTAAATAAACAAACTGGCATGAAAAACAATAAGTACAACTTGTTTTAATACACTATAATTATTACACAAAAAATGAGTTTTATTAAAATCACGGTTATAGTTTCTTCTACTGGTACTGACTTAAAGTATAGTGTTTAGCTTTTGAACTGAGCCAATCTACAGACAAGAACAAATGCATTGTATCTTCATAATAGTCTCATCCGCTACTATATTTGTAACCAAAGCAGGTTTGTGTTTTTAAGGATATTAATTTACCGGATCCATATTGGCTCACATAAAATTGATCCTCCGAATTTTTCTTCTACTACCGATTTGTAGTCAGAATCATCACTCTTCCGAATTTTTAACTTCATACATTTGTCCCTCATAAATTTGTACTACTACCAACCGAGTTCATAATAGAAAGTTTTCAGAACATCGTAATTCATAATGTCGTCACTAAGATTATGTGTGTATTCATAATGCTGATTTTCATATTTCTTTCATTCAGAATCATAAATTACAATAAACTTGTCAATCATAACATTTAAACATCGATACAGTTTTTCTCCATATGTTTTTATTCATAATACTTGGTTTGAGTTATAGCGAGTTAAGTGTACATGCAAGCAAGCATGCACGCATTTTGACGCTCCGCTCGCTTCACTCGCTCCGCTATACGTGGTTACAATACAAACCTAACCTAACCTACAGTTTTCGGTTTTGGAACCACGTTCCATTTTGGCGCAGCTCTTCCTAACGGCATTATACACTTACTTAGTAAATAAAGTTTCTTCCCGAATCCATCCTGGCTCTGCATTTGCTTATAAAAATTTGATGTAATAGTAGATTATTTACAAGTGTTCATGCAAGCAAGCAGGCAAGCATTTTGACGCTCCGCTCGCTTCGCTCGCTCCGCTATACGTGGTCATAATCATACATCGGGGTTTTCGGAGCACGAATGGTTTGACGCCTACTGACGGCGTAGTGTTAAATCATTCGTGCTCCGAAAAGCCCGATGTATGGTCATAATACAAACCTAACCTAACCTACAGCTTTCGGTTTTTGAGCCACGTTCCATTTTGTCACAATCTGCTTATAAAATATAGGATTGTGGAGTTTATGAGTACAAACTAGTCTGCTTAAAAATGTATGACAGTGAAAAATAGGATCAAAAACAGTTATGATGAATAAATGTATGAAAACAAAAAGTAGTATTAGAGATATCTATGATAATTGACATTATGATTTTAAATGGTTCGGAGTTATGATCGGTAGTAATAGTGACTAAGTATAAATAGTGACTATTATGATGAAAAATTGTATGAGTAACATTTTCGGAGTTCCAATAATCGGGGTTGAAAAATTATGTGAACTTTGGCGCACCCTAATTTACCAACCCCATTGTGTAGTCACTATGTTTCAAATAGAGCAACATTTCCATAAGGAACCGTTTTGGCCACATTATTTCTGTCGTGTATCCGAAAGCCGATCGCCAATATAATGAGATAAGAATATTCATGCTCTGCTATACAAATTATACAATACATCCGAGTTAGTTATAATTTTCTTAAATTATGTTTTTGTTATCATAGTTTGTTAGCTCAGTTAAACAGTAAATACAATTAATTTTCAAAAATCCAGTGGTAAATATCTACAGATGGAATGGGACGTCATAAAAAGTGAGTACGTTTTACTTCTACGAGCTATGTGTTACACAATTAAATCATATCTAACTACTAATTCATAAAATCATATAATTTCATTATTACAATAATCATGATTGCGAACCTTGATTGCGAAGCACAAAGAACAGTGCCTCGTCGAGAAGGGTATCCTGTGACTGTTGCCTTATTTCTAAATAAGCCTGTTTTGCTTGACTAATAACGCTACTTCAAAGATATAAAGAGAGGGTAATGTCAAAAATTAAAATTTATGGAATAAAGGTTGACAATCCACTAAAAAATAGAATCGATTAACACCCTCGATAAAAAAAAATTAGAGGACCATTGTAAACTAATTTTATATTTTTGGGACTCCTGCGCGGCGCATAGAATTCCATAAATTTTGTCTAGAGGAGGTTGACTTTCAAGTTTTTGTTCACTAGTTATAAGTTTACGTCCGCAAAGACTTATTGATGTCATTCTCGTAGTTTTCGCTATTTTTCCTCTGAATTACGATAGAGCAGTCGTCCGCGAAAAGTGTAACCGTATGGTTGGTAACATATGGTAAGTCGTTAATGTTAGACGAGAAAAAGCAGTGGCCCAAGTACGCTACCTTGAGGGACACCGGCAGCAGACATCGTGTGATCAGATGGACATTTTATCAGCGTCTCTGTGTTACCATCGTATTTTGCTATCTCTGTACATTCAGGGTAGTGGAGACTTTTAAATATGTACTTGGGCCACATAGTCTAGTGACTTATGTGATGACCGTAATTTGGAGAGGGAGCGGAGGGCGTTATCAGTGAGGAGTGATATGGTGGCCCGCAGGTTCGCGAGATGTTCAGTCGAAGTAAAAGTGACGCTATTCAAAGCATATTGCCAATCATTTTACTCAAGCGGCCTGTGGTTTCGATATACAAAACGAGCTTATAACGCCCTTCGCATCCAATACAATAACGCCTTCAGAATGCTGTTGAGGCTACCTAGGTGGTGCAGTGCCTCAGGAATGTTCGCGGACGCCCACACGACGGGTTCCGCGCGATCATGAGGAAAAAACTGCGTCGTTGATGGACCGTGTCAGAAAGAGTCAAACAGCATTCTGAAGGTGATAGCAGATAGGTACAATTGTCCCATTCTGTATCACTGGGTGGCACAGATCCGGACATTAGTAAGGTATATTAAATAGCCGTGATCTGTGTCATACCAGTTGTACATTATAATTTTATGTATGTAGCTAAATTAGTATTAAGTTTTACTAACAAATAATTTATAAGTTTTTATGTTACTAACCTGACATGGATCTTTATCCGAAATAAAATGTTTTGAATTTGAATTGCATACGCTGGCTTAAGTAAGTTCAGACACATTAATCAGTCCTTTAACAGGGTCATGTGCCACCGTATATGTCCGGCTAAAGTGGTTTTCTGCACAAACCGCTTCTGGCAAATGTCGCAACAACAAGGTTTCCGGCGTGCGTGGATGCGATCTTTGTGCTTCTTTAAACTTTTTAATTTCGTAAACTGCTTTTTACACACGCTGCATGTGTATTGTTGTGGTCTCGTGTGTTCGTTCATGTTTCTTTAAAGTACTTAACTGTGCAAACTTCTTTTTACATATTCCACAAGCAAATGGTCTTTCTCCCGTGTGGGTTCGTTCATGTGTCTTTAAAGTACTTGACTGCGCAAACTTCTGTTGACATATTCCACAAGAAAAAGGTTTGGCTCCCGTGTGAGTTCGTTCATGTTTCTTTAAATAACTTGACTGTGCAAACTTCTGTTTACATATTTCACAAGAAAAAGGTTTGGCTCCCGTGTGAGTTTGTTCATGTTTCTTTAAAGTACTTGACTGCGCAAACTTCTGTTGACATATTCCACAAGAAAAAGGTTTTGCTCCCGTGTGAGTGCGTTCATGTTCCTTTAAATTACTTAACTGTGCAAACTTCTTTTTACATATTCCACAAGCAAATGGTCTTTCTCCCGTGTGGATTCGTTCATGTATCTTTAGCTTGCTCGACGTCGGAAACTTCTTTTTGCATATCTCGCAGGAATATCGATATCCCCGAGCGCGAGTTGGTTCCCGCCCCTCCCCCCGCCCGCCCCCCGCTGCCGCTGGAACACAATGCACGCCGACGATTATTCAAAAAGATAAACATAAATATATTTTGTTAAACAGAGGTAGGTAACACGGATGCTATTGTACATGAGGGTTACCTCACTATGTTTTACGCGTAGGCGTGCAAAATTGTAATCATAATTATAATTTATTTATTCTACACGACTTACTTTAATATAATTTCAGTTATGTTTCGTATCAAAATTTACAATTATGACTAATTGAGAACATTAAACAGTTACTTGTGTTACGGGTACTAGACGACGATAGACATACTTAGTATATATAGATAACTTCCATGACCCAAGAGCAAATATTCGAGTTCATCACACAAATATTTGCTCCGGCCGGGATTCGAGCCCGGGACTGCCGGCTCAGTAGGCAGGTGTCTGCAAACTGCGCCCACCGCATCGTTAAATGCCTCTTAGGATGATCATATATGTACATTTTTATACATATACGTACCTACATATAGATATGTGTACAAATATGATGCTCTTAACGATCTAATAGCTCAGTTGGGAGAGTACTACGCCGGAAACGTAGGGCTCGCAGGTTCGAGTCCTGCTTAGGTAGTAGTCGATCACATTAGGTACATTTTTCTTTTATTCACATTAGGTACTTACCTTTGTTTATTTAAAAAAATTAAAATGTGGTATTTTAACATAGTAAAATAGAATTGCAAAAAAGATTCTTTAAAAATATTTGTCCCTTAATACTTGTTTATATTTTAATGGTGATGAGTATGTGTGTAGATAGCCTCTTAGGATGATCATATATGTACATATTTATACATATACGTACCTACATATAGATATGTGTACAAATATGATGCTCTTAACGATCTAATAGCTCAGTTGGGAGAGTACTACGCCGGAAACGTAGGGTTCGCAGGTTCGAGTCCTGCTTAGATAGTATTAGATCACATTAGGTACATTTTTCTTTCACAACTTACCTTTGTTTATTTAAAAAACCAAAATGTGGTATTTTAACATAATAAAATAGAATTGTTAAAAAAAATTCTTAAAAAATATTTGTCCCTTAGTATTTTAATGGTGATGAGTAGGTATGTGTGCAGAGATGGGCATTAATCGATTAATTTTTAAATCGATGAATTAATCGATTAAAAAAGTTAATAGTCAAAATTAATCGCGATTAATTTAATCTAGATAACCTTAATCGAGAGAGTCTTCGATTAACGATTAACTAATCGTCATTTTAATCGATTAAATTTCACGATTAATTTCTCGATTAAAAGTTGGAACACGCGCATTTTGTGCTGTTTACGAAAATACAATATGTCTTATCCAGGGACTGAAAATGTACATTTAGGAACTTTTTTGCTTTGGATACCTTTGTATCCGACCGTTCCCTCTTCCCTCTTCCCTCTTGTTACAGTAATACACCATGGTTTTTATAGTGCAGTACACTAAGAAGTTCTAGGCAGGGACAGACTTACAAAAAAAAATCTTATATTAGTTAATCTAATCGAGAAAAGTTAATCGAATTCATTAATCGATTAAAAATTTAATCGCTAAAAATTAATCGACGATTAACTTAATCGAGATTAAATTAATCAGAACTCGTACGATTAGATTAACTAGTCATAGAAAAGTATTAGACACAATGTACGAGGAGATTATTTGTACACTGTCTAAGGCTGCGGAGTGTTGCTATAATACAAATATAAATTGTAAACGTAAAAATGTCACTGGGTGGAATAGACACGTGCGCGGCGCTCACGAGAGGTCGCGGCTTTGTTTTGGGAACTGGTTAGTTCAGGGTAAGCCAAAGTCTGGCCCCGTATATAAGGAGATGTGTGAGTCCAGGCGCTTATTTAAATTAAAATTAAAGTGGTGCCAGAATAATCAACAACAAATAAAGATGGACATCATTGCTGAACAACACTCAAATAAAAAGTTCGGTCAGTTCTGGAAAACCTCGAACCGATTAAATCCAAGTCCGAGCCTCCCTGTGAGCGTGGCGGGAGTGTGCGATCCCGTCGGCATAGCCAATGTTTTCCGCTCTCATTTTTGTGTCAAATCTCCACTGGGGTTGGCGGCGCGGGAGGTGCCCGATGCTGGGACTGTCAGTGGGGATCGTAGTGTGAAATTTACCGCGAAGGAAGTGAATGCAGTCATTAAGGGAATGGTGCGTGGCAGGTCGCCGGGCCATGACAACCTCAGCATCGAGCACCTGCAGCACGCTGGAGTACATCTACCTAGGGTGTTGTCCATGTTTTTTAGTTTGTGTTTAGGCCACTCATACCTACCTAAAAACTTGATGCGTACTATTGTCGTTCCTATAATTAAGAACAAAACTGGTGACTCTTCTGATGTTAAAAATTATAGACCGATTTCACTAGCCACGGTCATTGCCAAGGTGCTTGACAGTCTCCTTGGTAAGCATCTGGATAAGCACATTAAACTCCACGATGCGCAGTTTGGCTTTAGACCAAATCTTTCTTGCGAAAGTGCTGTCCTGTGTCTCAAGGAGACTGTGAAGTACTACACCAATAGAAAAACGCCAGTGTACGCTGTTTTCCTTGACTTGTCAAAAGCCTTTGACCTTGTTTCATACGACGTACTCTGGGGGAAATTAAATACTGAAACAGGCGTACCTAAAGAAGTGACATCCTTGTTTATGCACTGGTATAATAATCAGAGCAACTGTGTAAGATGGGCACGCTCTTTCTCTGATGAGTACGGGTTGGAGTGCGGGGTGAGGCAGGGGGGGATGACGTCTCCCACGCTCTTCAACCTGTACGTCGACGCGCTGATCAGGGAGCTCAGTGGCACCGGTATCGGCTGCCATATAAATGGAGTCTGTGTCAATAACATTAGTTACGCAGATGACATGGTGCTGCTGAGCCCCTCGAGCGGTGCACTGAAGAAACTGCTCAGTATTTGCGAGTCCTATGCGGTGGCCAATGGACTCAGGTACAACGCTCAAAAGAGCGAGTTTATGATGTTCAAACCAGACAACATCCGTTATACTGATGCTCCTGAGTTGTTACTTACTGGTGTAAAATTGCAAAGAGTAGAAAAGTTTAAGTACCTGGGTCACTGGATCACCGCGGATCAAAAAGACAATGTTGATATTGAGAGGGAGCGCAGGGCGCTGTCTGTCCGATGCAACATGTTGGCCCGTAGGTTTGCAAAATGTTCTGAGCCAGTAAAAGTCACGCTATTTAAAGCATACTGCCAGTCATTCTATACATGCAGCCTATGGGTTAACTATACGCAGAAGGCATACAGCGACCTGCGAGTTCAATATAACAACGCGTATAGAGCGTTGTTGCGGCTGCCGCGCTATTGCAGCGCTTCCGCGATGTTTGCGGAGACAAATACGGCTGGTTTCGCCGCCATCATGCGCGCGCGCAGCGCCTCTATGCTGCGGCGCGTGCGCGACAGCTGCAACACGCTCCTGCGCGCTGTTGTTGTCGAACGATGGGACTCGCCAGTGCTGAAGCGGTGGATTGGGCTCCATGCCTTTAAATAATGCTGTACTTTGTCTTCTGTGTTTGTAGTTTTAACGTTTTATTATCTAACACTAGTTTTAAGTCTGCACAACCTAACAAAATATGGATCTTTGGTCTGAAATAAATTATTATTATTATTATTATTATTATTAACTAATCGTCAATTTTAATCGTTAATCGAGATTAAAAAAGTTAATCTTAATCGTTAATCGATTAACTTTTGCCCATCTCTGTATGTGTGTAGATAAAGTGCTTTAAGACCTCTTAATATTCGTAAGTCGACTTGTAGCTTCAACCATGATTAGCCGGTAGACAACTGACACTTATATCTAATATCGTAAAGTCGATTTTGCTAGTACCTACGTTCGAAGACAACGACAACGATGTTTGTTGTCGAAGATGCTTCCACAAATTAAACTCACCAATCACACATGCATACTCAATGATCAAATACAAAATACCAATAAAAACATAACTTACCATTACGGGCGACGCCGCGCATACTCTCATCCCGCTCCGTGCGTCGGTGGATATGCGTCATAACATGCTCCACCAGCTGGGTCTTCAGATCAAAGTTCTTCTTACAAATATCGCAGACATAGCTTTCTTTTTCAGTGGCCATAATAGTTGTTGTATGTGTTCTATTGCCCACATCAGCATTATGTTCAACACGCCTCGTCCCCTCGAGCAGCGCCTCGAGACTGTCGATGCGCTCGAGCCGCACCGCACAGTCCCTCAGCACGGGTTGTTCTCTGACGGCTAACGCTTCCCACTCCGCCTCCTCTTTCAGGCACTCTACTACTTCCTCCTTCACGTGCACTGCGAACAATGGCACCATTATCAACAGATTCCATACTTTTCATGGCACATGAGACTTTTGCAAGCTATGGAATCGACATTCACATTGAAATTCAAGTTGACTCATACTTATTTTGTCCTTGCAAAATTATAATTTTATACAATTGTATAACAGAAAAGTAATGAATAGTGAATAAATTTTTCACCTTATGGCCACGTCTATGTAGCGAAATGGCCAAGGCACGTATTTTGGCTAATGTGTAGAGACTGTAGAGTTTGTGAAGTTTGGCCTTAGGGCGAGAGTCACTCATAGTATGGCTTCGTCTTGGCATCATTTTACATGAAAATCTATTTGGTGGGATTGTTGTTACTATAAAGTTAGAGGAATGTTCATAAAGCAGCGTAACTTTCAAGCAATCCATATGTAAATGCATAAATATAACCCCGAGTTGGAATATAAACCGGAAATGTCAGGCTAAAGATAAGATTGAGTCGACTTGCTAGTAATGCAAATTATGATGAAGAGTAAGGAGGCCGATTTCCTAAAGACGGCTGGACCGATTTGAAACTTTATTTATTTTTGTTTGAAAAGGCACACTTTTTATATGGTACCACTCTCATACGACCAGGATCTTCAAGGCACACTAATCGAGATCAGAGCTTTATTTCCGCTTACAGTTACTCTAGGAAAGCATCTTTTATTGACGTTAATCTTCATTGAAGCCGCTATATTTCATTAAAATTTGATCCATTTTTTTGTACACGAATTAACGCCATTCATGTCATGGCATTATTATAGAGTCAACATTTAAACACATCTAAAACCTTCAACCACACTACTAAATTAAGAAGAAATTTCCTTTGGTCCAATTTAACACTTTTGCAACCAGACAAAAAAGTAAGACATATCTCAGAAACCGGCCGAGCCCACTTTTATAGCATCAACCCCGCCTACCGGGTTGGCCGGCATCTGAACAAAGTTTACGAGCGCCCGGCCTCCGGGTTGTTGGTGTCGAAAGTGTTAACTGATTTGAACAGGCTAGTTGCTTTCGTTTTCGATATAGCACATTCAATTAAGTTAGTGGCCCAGAATTTGCTCTTGAGAGGACAATCCGGACCCTAATCCATAATGTAATGTAACTGGATTTGGTTGGTAAATAATTAAATGAATAAGTTTTATGCAACAGTTGTATAAGGGAGGTCAATACTCGCAAGTGCCCTGGGTAGCATCGTAAAGTAGGAAAGGTGGTATAAGCCGATAAGCTCACTTACAAAATAATTTACCAATAAAAACGTCAAACTCACCATTATCGGCGACGTTTATCTCTTCCTGCTCCTTGCTATGGTGAATATGAATCATAACATGTTCCATCAGCTGGGTCTTCAGATCAAACATCTTCTTACAAATATCACATACATGTTGGAGCGGTGTCATACTCCATACTGCAGAGCTACAATGATTCCTTGAGAATACTATTGAAAGCTACATATGAACTGGTGACGGCACGGCAGTGAGGTGGTGATGAGGAGTGTGAATGAATAAACGTTTATGATAACTTCTTGGTGTTGTATTTCTCGTCAAAGTTCACAAAGGAATGAGCAGAGACGTCACTGCACCTGGTATTTAAAGACTATCAAAGTACCATTAAATGGAGGGGAGAAACAAGTAAGTGGTAGTCGTCAAGTAACCAGGTGTTAGTAACATTTTAGTCAATTGACACACTGTGTAAATAATTTAACAATACTAATGTTGAATCTACTATTTCTTAAATTGCTATTATTAATTACAATATAACTCGTGCACTTCACATGGACTAATAACTTATAACTAAATTATCAAGATACTCAATGATCTATTCAAATGTGCTTCTGAGGTAAAGAAAATCCAATTAATATCATTATTTGTTTTCTAAGATACATTTAAATGTGAAATAATCTCAAAGGCGCTATCACGGCCATACTGACCCGAAGCTCGTGCTCAGAGCGAACGGTTTGAAAAGAAAACTCAAGTTGGTTAAACAATCCAGTAAGTGGCACTTTAACAATGATCGGCTTGTCAGCCCAGTTACGGGACTAAATCCTTCTGATCCATCCACGCAAGTGACTGACAAAACTATACTCTTTATCATATTGCCCAGTTGTTGGACTAAACCCTTCTGATCCATCACAACAAGTGGCATGTTAGTAATGCTTTGGTTGACGGTCCAGTTGCGGGACTAAATCTATCTGATCCATCCACGCAAGTGACCAAAAACTATTCTCTTTATCATATTGCCCAGTTGTTGGACTAAACCCTTCTGATCCATCACAACAAGTGGCATGTTAGCAATGCTTTGATTGACGGTCCAGTTGCGGGACTAAATCTATCTGATCCATCCACGCAAGTGACCAAAACCTATTCTCCTGTTTATCTTATTTTAATATTGCCCAGTTGCTCGACTAAATCAGTCTGAAAACTAAAACTCATCATATTCGCTATCACGGTCATCCGAGGGTTGGGACAGGCACACTAACAACATTTTACACAGTTATATTTTACTGTCTATAATCAATTATAGTTTGAATATTATTTAAACAAACATTTGTCACATCACAGAACCCATATAACGTAAATCTGCGCAACCTATTGAATTTCATAAAAAAAAAAAACAATGACATAGTGGTTTTTCAAGTATCTATAAACGTTTTTCACTTTCTATTTAATACAATTGAGATCATGTTACCTATATTTTTTCTTATCACGGAATTGAAGTATTTAACGAGAATAAATCATTACTACGTCTTTTTTTTTTTTAATAAAAGCTGTGTTGTGACTAAATCTTGCTTTTCGATTCATTTCTGTAAATTGGTAGAAATCGATTAAATTGATAAATTTATAACCTAAAGAAAGAAAAATGAAATAAACTATTATTTTCCATAGAAATCTCCAGTGAGCCCAAAAAAATTTATTTACACATTTTGAAAAAAAAAAGTTCGTCGATAAAATCGATTTGATCAACCATTCATAATCGTTAGATTTGGCAAACAATATGTATTTGCTACATCACTACAAACATCAACAGAGAACTGTCATAGTGTGTTTAAAAATCATACACACTGTAGGTATTGCAAAAAAAAATGCACTCGATGGTGATCGTCAGTGAAGAGAGTGGTCGTTTTCCCTGAATGACCGCCAAGACTGTCAAGCGCGCTAATACAAGGAGGCGTTCCTGTAGTCTTCCGATGGAGCACTTGTCGCGATGATCAACTGAAACAAAAACTCCAAGCACAGTATCACAAAGCTCGGTCACTCCTGACCTAGATCATAATGGGTAGTACTTTGTAGTACAAATAAAACTAACAATTTATTATTATGAATAATCCTCAAAAATTTAATAAGGTGAAAATGAAGGTACACTTAAATTATTCTGATTGTAATTTAGTTAGTTTATGCACGAAACGATTCTCGAAATTGAACCTTCGTATTTCGCTTTACTTAAATACGAAATAATCAAAATGTTTGATATAAGAACATTCTAGACAGAAAGAATGAGAAAAAAAAAACAGTAAGTTTCGAAGAAATCTTTTTGTGACAAACGTAGGCAAGTACTGTACATTTATTTGTGCTACTCACTGCAAAGTTTCTATTACTTCAGACTCCATTATTAATATTTTTACTGTAGTATAGTCTTCGATTTCTATACGAAAGTTGAAAATTAAATAAAGAAATATGGTCAAAACTAAGCTATTACTTATAATTTAATTTAAACTATAAAACGATTGTCATTTATCTCATAAAAGAAAATTCAATACAAAAAAAAATCAATATTGTTGATGACTGACGTTGAATTTCACAATTTACTGTAGTAATATGAATAAGCCCAAACTTTTATGAAATAAAGAAAAGAGTAAGTATCGAAAAATTAGGGAAATGATGAAATATGATATTTCAAATGTAGGTATCTAAACAAATTTGAAACCCTTTTTTTTTAACTCAATTGCAAATTTGACCTTATATTCAAAATCCTCATAATTTCAACAAAACATTAATTATGGAACAACCATATTGTAAGTAATAAAATTATAAACGCACTTTTTTAACATTTTCCCTCCGCTTAATATTATCAAACAAGCAGCGAATTATCTGGCCAAATTCCTGTTTAATAAGCTGCTAATGGAGAAAAATAAATCCATGACTAATAGCAAAATGTTTAATGCAAGATGCAAACAGTATCTTTTGACAAAATTTATTACTCAGTAACTGATTTTATAGCAGACACCTAATGATTTGTTATTTCCAGTAATACTACATCTTGACTTTTTAAATGTTGCTGACATTTGTAATAACTATCCATTATTTACATTTAATTGTATTTTATTAGGATATTTTAAGGCTCCTATTCCGTCCAAAACTGCTGATGGTTTTAGAAATTGTTGTCTATGATCAAACATGTTTCTTAACATATCAATGTCGCTAGTTAGAAAAGGGCTATTTCGATATATTAGTATGTAAACACTACTCCAAATTGACAAAATGCACGCAAAAAGCTGTTTTCTTCTTTTTTTTTTTACTTATTTTCGGCTGCACGAAATGAAGGTATGAAATAACTATGTTACAATCAAAACTCAGGCAAGAGTTCATTCACTTAAAAAAATTGGTTGAAATTATTAATGTAATTGTCATAATTATGAAAAAAATACATTTTTAAATGTATACGGCCTCTTAATGACGTTTAAATGGAACTCTAACTATATTTTATGTCTAAATCATTACTTAAACATGGGTTATAATATTATAAGTATTGTAGGAATAATAAGAATTATTAATTACTTATGCGTTTTTTTTTATCATTTGGAATTTTGCTTTTTATGTTACGTTTTTTTTTGGTAGTGTTGTTTTAAACTTGGATGGTAATGCATTGATTATAATTATAGTAGTAATGTATAATTTATTATTGTAATCAATAATGTGTATTGATTTAATATTTAACACCATAATTATTGCTTAGAATGAATAAATGAAATGAAACGAACTCAATCAAGCTCTAATCCTCTGACATCAATCTATGTATAGCGGTCATTATTATCGAATCTCAAGCTTATCAATTCTGAAGCGAGTCTTTGGTGTACAATGTATGAATTACGTTGGTGTATAAAGTATAACTATCCAAAACATCAACAAATATAAATTCTCGTTCCCGAGGAATGTCAGTAACAACGATTGCAAAATCATAAAATGGAGGGTAGATTATTACCGCTGCCGTTACTACTTGATTCTAACAAGGCTACGTTAAAACAGCAATGTTTACATTATTGACAAAGAATATTTAACTATGTCACGGTTATAGTAATTCGGAATCTTTGTTGTAAAATTTCGTTGTAAAACTTTGTTGTAATCGAAATATTATCTCATCGCGGAAACAAACGTCCTATACACTAAAATTTCGAGCATATTAATTTCTACTACGCATTAGTAAATTATTTTAACTAGTAACACTTTATTGACACATACCCTCTAAACTGAATAGGTTTTTTTTTTTTATCGCATCTACCCCAGAATCTACCTACAGTTTCATTTATTATTAAACACTGTACTAAAATCGCAGTGAAAAGTGAACGACTGACCTTTGTGTTTTAAAATCTCTGTCGATGGGGTCACGGCGCACACGCGTCGTTCCTGGCTGATCGCCGATCTTGCGTTGCCTTTACTGGTGCAATGGCTGACGATGTGTCCCACTGTTCCTTACTTGAAGCAAACAATGGACTTCGATATATTCCATTCTTTCCAATAATTTAATTGGTCGACGTGGAAGGGTTAATTTTCTTCACTCATTATTTCGGTGGCTGCCGAGAACAGAAGAATATGAGAGTGCAGGATCAACGTCGTTGTCCTCGTTGTCCTGATATTGTGGGGCGTATGGTTAAGCTCCGGCTTCTGATGTTGGAGCGGTGTCATACTCCATACTGCAGAGCTACAATGATTCCTTGAGAATACTATTGAAAGCTACATATGAACTGGTGACGGCACGGCAGTGAGGTGGTGATGAGGAGTGTGAATGAATAAACGTTTATGATAACTTCTTGGTGTTGTATTTCTCGTCAAAGTTCACAAAGGAATGAGCAGAGACGTCACTGCACCTGGTATTTAAAGACTATCAAAGTACCATTAAATGGAGGGGAGAAACAAGTAAGTGGTAGTCGTCAAGTAACCAGGTGTTAGTAACATTTTAGTCAATTGACACACTGTGTAAATAATTTAACAATACTAATGTTGAATCTACTATTTCTTAAATTGCTATTATTAATTACAATATAACTCGTGCACTTCACATGGACTAATAACTTATAACTAAATTATCAAGATACTCAATGATCTATTCAAATGTGCTTCTGAGGTAAAGAAAATCCAATTAATATCATTATTTGTTTTCTAAGATACATTTAAATGTGAAATAATCTCAAAGGCGCTATCATACATACGTTTCTTTTTCATTGCCAATGTTAGAATTACAGTGTATTTCGTGTTCCACATGAGCTTTGTTTTCAACACGTCCCTTGTCCCGGCGCGTGTCGGTGCCGAGCGGCGCCTCGAGGTCTTCAATGCGCTCGAGCCGCAACTCACAGTCCTTCAGTTTGGGCTGTGCTCTAACGGCTAACGCCTGAGCTGCTACAAACGCACATGAAATAAATTAACGGCAAATAACTTAAGTTAGGAGAAAATCAAATAAATAAAAAAGATTTACCAGTTGGGTCCTGTAACTGGAGTAAAAAATTAAAACATACATTTTCATCCTCAAACTGCAACAACATCTGTTCAGACTTTTTTTTAAATACTGTTTTCATGTTTATTATTTCAAAAAATGTAAAAAGCATTTTCGATGTACGCCGTCCAACATTTATTTATGTAGGTAATCTTTATTGCACAAAAGAAAACTTATCGTACAAAAGGCGGACTTAATGCCATGAGGCATTTTCTACCAGTCAACCTTCGGGCAAAGCAGATTAATAGTGTGATAACATTGACTTTGCCTTAGCATTGACATAGCTATCACTTTACTAAATATGAAATGTGACGCAATACATTGCTTGTTTGAATAAACTTTATTTTACAGGTTTACATTATAAATGAGTTATTTTTAAAAGGTTTTTTCATAAATGTTGTTCAGATTGAGGGGTAGAATCTATGTTTTAATTTATTGCTGTGATACAGGACCAACCTGGTATATAATAAAAATAAATAAGAATTTTATTATATTGTAAAGTAATTATTTTTGTGCACCAGAAGACAAACTGACTATATCTACAAACTAGATCAATTCAAGCTTGGTGAGATTAATACTACACAAGAAATTTGAAAATTAAGTATCGGTTATGCCTTTGTAAATTTTGAATATTGGGTTTGCCTTTAATTTCTCTAGGATATGAACAATGTACCAAAGAGTGTGAAGGCTATGTCGCGTGGCTGCAGGCCCTCCGGCCCCAGCACGAGCTCATCCTTCACCTCGTGTCCAGCATATAAAGAAGCAACATCAGCAGCACTATCTTCCCACTCTGCCTCCTCTTTCAGGGACTCTACAACTTCCTCCTTGACATGCACTGTGAACACAGACACCATTATTAACATAATACAGAGCTTTCATGTCCCAGACAGCTGGAAACATAAAATTTTACAAAGGTTTTGTAATTATATTTTTTTCCGACAATTTATTATTATTATTATTTTATTTTAATCTTTATTGCACAAATGAAAACAAATCGTACAAAAGGCGGACTTAATGCCATTGGGCATTCTCTACCAGTCAACCATCGGGCAAAGCAGATAAGTTGTGGGCGGTGCAACTAACTTAAATAGGTTTTAATAGATAAATACTTAGATAAATACATATAATTATTATATATACATATATAAATAAATACTGACTAAAAATTTACATTATTTGGGTCCGGCATCTACTTATTTTTTAAGTGGTATAGTTATTCAGATGTCATTTTTAAAACCTTGATTGCATATTTATAAAATTGGGCAAGTGCGAGTCCGACTCGCGCATGAAGGGTCCCGTACCATAAAACAAGTTTGTTGTATGGTATAAATATTTAAAGGGGTCTTTAAATATTTATTTCATTTTATTTTTAGTATTTGTTGTTATAGCGGCAATAGAAATACATCATCTGTGAAAATTTCAACTGTCTAGCTATCACCGTTCTTGAGATACAGCCTGGTAACAGACAGACGGACGGACGGACAGCGAAGTCTCAGTAATAGGGTCCCGTTTTTACCCTTTGTGTACTGAACCCTAAAAATGAACTGTCAATGGGTCGATTGCAAAAAATTGTACATAGTTAAGGGCTTTAATTAAAACAAAACTTAATTGATTACTTTGTGTGACGAAAGTTAACCATACATCCATTTGCTATTAAGACATTTAGGACCAATGTTGGCTGTCATAACATCATACCCAGAATGTGCAAAGAGCACAATAAATCCTTCAAGGAAAGTCAAATAGACATTTTAAACTTTTCCTTGAATGTTTAAAAACAATTTATATACATTTAAGGCTGGTCTAAGTAATAATATTAAATATTTTTGAGTAGTTTTGATCCCTCGATGCATCTAGTTATCTAGCTATTCCTAGAATTGTGTATACTTAAATATAACACTTTAGTCTTTTAAGTATAGTGCAATAACTTTTTAAATATTGTACCATTGTAAATTAAATTTAGTTTTTTTTTTCTATGTTACCTATTGAATATAAAGTCAGTTATTAACATCAGCAAATGTTTGTTCATATCATAACGCATGTTGTGTTTGCCTGTAATTGGGTAAATACTATGATATGTTTGGTACCTGCATTTGTTTTTTTAAGTATGTTATATAGCAATGTACCTGTTGGCAAACCTAATAAATAAATAAATAAAAAAAATACATTTTGTATGACAACTTTCGTCACACAAAGAGAGTGCTCGTGATTTTTTGTTAACTAAGCTTTTAACTATGTACAATTCTTTTGCAATCCACCCCAATTTCACAAATACTTCTTAATTTTCTTAACTGATTCCTTGTAGACCAAGGTAATGTTGAATACATTTAGACTGTATTGAAATGAGAAGTTCATGCAACACAAATATGGCATAACAAAGATTTGCGACTTGGTGCCTTCTCTTCCCGGACCTGCACCAACCTTACAGTAGCCGAGGTATCTAAACCATGGTAAGCAACACACGACAAGTAACCATCACACAACAATAACACGGTCATTGTTAGAGTACTCCTGTGTGGACCAACACATGACAAACATACTCTACTTTACCATTGCGAGTAAGGCTTTTATAATCCAAAAAAAAAAGAGAGTGTGTTTAAGTTAACATTCAAAAGGTTTACTCGCTATGAAATAGTATAACCTCAATGCAGTTATCACTTTTAAAATCACACGAAATATGGTATTATCGCGCTTAAAGTCTTTACAAGACAGTAAGTATTTTATATAGGATTCAACTAGGGAACTATTACAGTGCCAATTCTACCACAGTTTCATAAAAGAGAGCATAATAATAGTCAGAGTATTAGCATAACTCACCTTGTTCGAATACACACTCAGGCTCAACCTTAAAGTTTATTGCATCCAAGGAACTGCTGCAACTGTTTTGTTCCATCACTTTTCAGAAAATCAATTAAACTTAATAATAAAACGTGACCCAGTAATAATAACAGAACATTAATGAATAAAACAAAACAATAAACAAAGTCACTGTAATCCTTACTTCTAACCTAACTTTCACGAGTCCACGAAGGAGTCCGGTTAATGTACGACCAAATAATGTACAGCCCAATAATTGGCGACCACTTTTTTGGACGCCAATTATTGGGATGTACATTATTGCCCTGTCCAAATAGTGGCTTCACATTATTGCCTCGGACCGAGCTTGTACACCCTGATAACGCTCATCCCAACTAGGTCGATGCAGAGTCAGCCACCGGCTAAGCTTGCACCATAGATTGTAGCGGTTTTTTTTTTTTTTTTCGAAATTTTCTCTTCGTCACGGCCTAGCGAAATTTAATTTGTGCATTTTAAAACAAAAATTTCTAAAATCGGTTGAGAACTCGCTGAGATCTGCGCATTGTTACAAAGTCCATTCGAGTCGATCCATGGGAGCTTCGCTCGCTCCGCTCCAATAATGCATGACCCAATAATTCGAATCCATTTAGTAGACGCCGATTATTGGCCGCAAATTATTGGCCCGTACCGATAATGCTCGACCCAGGAATGTACAGCCCAATAATTGGCGACCACTTTCCGCTTCAGACCACAGACTATAAATATTTGACACATAGAGTGATATTCTAGGGATGGGGCGACGAATTTTACCGATTGAGCTGAAATTTTGCATACTTACATAACTTTGATGACAATACGTTTTTTTTATGGATATAAAAAAAAAACTAACCTAACCCGGCCGGGTCGGATCTTTTTTGGACACCAATTATTGGGATGTACATTATTGCCCTGTCCAAATAGTGGCTTCACATTATTGCCTCGGACCGAGCTTGTACACCCTGATAACGCTCATCCCAATAATGCATGACCCAATAATTCGAATCCATTTAGTAGACGCCGATTATTGGCCGCACATTATTGGCCCGTACCGATAATGCTCGACCCAGGAATGTACACCCCAATAATGCACGACCCAATAATCCGCGTCCATCATGGACGCCAATTATTGGGCTGTACATTATTGGGTTGAGCATTATTTGGCTGTACAGTACATTAGTGGTCCCCTATGCTATGCTAGGTCCATGCTGTCAATTCAATTTTCAAGCTAGATACAAAATGGCGTCGACCTGTAAGTTCGGATACTATCACAAACTACTAAGAGATACTACGTATCAGACAACCATCTCTCTTACTATTGGCTTAGGCGCTTTTGCAAATGTCGTTACTGACGTTTAGTTTTTTTTTTATTATTTTCTGATCTTGGCTTTGATTTTAAGGCGAAACAGCCAGCGCGAAAGGCGGGAATTTACCAGAATTTCAAATTGTTTTCATAAAAGTGCGGGAAGTTTCAAATACAATTCCTTGAATAAGCTTTAGGGGTTAATTTTTAAGGTTTAAAGCTACTTCAGTTTATCATATAAATCCAAAAAAGGACAGCCCATAAACTGAAATAGCTCCTGAAAAAAAATACCACATACTTATAAAGTGATTTATTTTTTAATTTTTTAGTATATTTGTGAAGAGCCTGTGCCTGCATGAAGGGCAAGTTTTTTCTATCCAATCTGAATATGTCAGTGCCCTTTAATATTTTATTGATCGTATTGCACCAGTTGTAAACGCACAGTGTAATGGAAACCGTGATAAAATATTTCTTTACCGCTTCTCGGTGCATCTCACATGTGATGAAATCGAACGAATATTTGGTCAGCAAAATTTCTCGAATACGCTCTCGCACATCTGTTCGGTGAGCATGGCGTTCCAAGTACTCGTTCGATTCCCTCACAGTATAGGTGAAAGTCCTCAGAGCATGCACCGAAGGATAGGTCAACTTATTTTTTGACATGCGATCGTACTCGCGATGTTTAATATATTTATGAATCGACATAGGTTCGCTAGTTGAAAAATCTTTTTTGCAATTCGTACAATCAAACGATTTCAGAACTTTTCGTATGACCCATCCCGCGGTATATGCCCTCGAGTGTACAGCCAGCCGCTCCCTGGCGGCCGCAGCCGCAGCGGCTCGGCGCGCGGCTCCGCTCGGCCGGAGGCCGCCGAGGGCGCGGGCGAAACGGATTCCGTCCGAATGGGACCCGGGAGGTCGTCCATTACACTGTTTTCATTAAATAGTGATTGGATTTTTAATACTTGCTCGGCATGATCGTCTTCACAATTATAAGAATTTTCATGAAATTTTATTAGATTTGTTACAAGGAGAGACTTGAATGTACATGCGAAGGCGTGGCAGGTCGGGTCGTCGTTTCGGGCGTTGTATGATCGCACCCTGCCGAAAAAGTTTTCGACGGCATCTGAATTTAAATATCTGGGGCGCATTATATGAATATTCTTCTCATTCAAGACCCGCCACAGCCTTTGAAAACTTCTTAGAGTAGTGATCCAGTTTTTAAGGCTCGGGACTGAAGATTCTATGCCTTTGTGATCTACGAATTTTATGTTTTTTAATGTCATTATAGCCTTTTCCCAGAAGGCATGGTGGTCCGAGTCCTCTGTGACGGCGTGCTTGCGGCTCGCGCCGGCGCCGCGGACGCTGTGGAACAGGTCGGCAGGAAGGTGACGCGCCCGGCCGCGTGCTCCAGCGTCTCGCTCACCCCGTCCCGTCCAAGTAGTGCGCTAAAAATTAACACAAACAGTCTTAGTAACACATTTAAGCAAAAAGCAAAGTGTTTTTTAATTATTAGATACGGGTGTATAAATACTTACAAAAAGAAGCTGTGTAATTTAGAGCCGCTGCCATCGTTTTGCTGAATACGCGAACGCAGTTTTTCACCTAAAAAATAAATAAAGATTAGAAACATAAGATGAATAGTAAACTTTAAGCTCAACCTCGGACTTATAAAATCTCGTTTCTTCAATAATCTATTAAAAACATAATGCGATATTTGACTATAGTGGATAAAATAGTACTTATATTTGAAACTACTTATTATATTTGAAAACACCAAATATTTATACTATTTTTAATTAAACAAAAACTAAAAAGAAAATTCTCACTTGGACATTGTCACTCTTTTGACGAAAAGCAATTGAAAGCCTGAGTGAAATTTTGATTTATCGTAAAGCAATAATTTCAATTTGATTTAAGAATAAACATATAACGAGCAGCGGGCAGACCACGCCGCCAGAGCCATGACGTCACAGCGCGCGGCACCGGAGCGCGGGCGGCGGAGAGAGCGACGCGCCGGGTACCGTTAGGCCGCTATATAAGCCGACGCGCGCCCAGTACGGGCAGCGGTGTGTTACCATCTCTCGAGCAGTAAGGTCGTGTGAGCGGCTCCAACTGTGAGGCATTGTAAACCATCGCTCCCCGCAGCGCAGAGTGTTTGCCACGCTCCTTGCGATGCCGTAGGTTCTCCGTAAAGTCTAGGTAATGGTGTTAGGTCGATATCCAGGTGTCCTAAGCTAAGTCCTAGAGCCGTCCCTAGCGCAGAGTGTTTACCACGCTCGTTGTCGCTACAACCGGGGGCTGTTCCCAGCGCAGAGTGTTTACCACGCTCGTTGTCGCTACAACCGGGGGCTGTTCCCAGCGCAGAGTGTTTACCACGCTCGTTGTCGCTACAACCGGGGGCTGTTCCCAGCGCAGAGTGTTTACCACGCTCGTTGTCGCTACAACCGGGGGCTGTTCCCAGCGCAGAGTGTTTACCACGCTCGTTGTCGCTACAACCGGGGGCTGTTCCCAGCGCAGAGTGTTTACCACGCTCGTTGTCGCTACAACCGGGGGCTGTTCCCAGCGCAGAGTGTTTACCACGCTCGTTGTCGCTACAACCGGGGGCTGTTCCCAGCGCAGAGTGTTTACCACGCTCGTTGTCGCTACAACCGGGGGCTGTTCCCAGCGCAGAGTGTTTACCACGCTCGTTGTCGCTACAACCGGGGGCTGTTCCCAGCGCAGAGTGTTTACCACGCTCGTTGTCGCTACAACCGGGGGCTGTTCCCAGCGCAGAGTGTTTACCACGCTCGTTGTCGCTACAACCGGGGGCTGTTCCCAGCGCAGAGTGTTTACCACGCTCGTTGTCGCTACAACCGGGGGCTGTTCCCAGCGCAGAGTGTTTACCACGCTCGTTGTCGCTACAACCGGGGGCTGTTCCCAGCGCAGAGTGTTTACCACGCTCGTTGTCGCTACAACCGGGGGCTGTTCCCAGCGCAGAGTGTTTACCACGCTCGTTGTCGCTACAACCGGGGGCTGTTCCCAGCGCAGAGTGTTTACCACGCTCGTTGTCGCTACAACCGGGGGCTGTTCCCAGCGCAGAGTGTTTACCACGCTCGTTGTCGCTACAACCGGGGGCTGTTCCCAGCGCAGAGTGTTTACCACGCTCGTTGTCGCTACAACCGGGGGCTGTTCCCAGCGCAGAGTGTTTACCACGCTCGTTGTCGCTACAACCGGGGGCTGTTCCCAGCGCAGAGTGTTTACCACGCTCGTTGTCGCTACAACCGGGGGCTGTTCCCAGCGCAGAGTGTTTACCACGCTCGTTGTCGCTGACACGGGAACCTAGTGCTTACGCTCCTGGGCCAGGCTGCCGGCGCGGTGTGTTTACCACGCATCTAGTCGTCCAAGCAGCCGGGAAATCTATCCTTAAGCGCGGTGTGTTTCTGGCCGCACCTGCGATTAGGGGTAGCTTTCCACGAAGGAAACCGACCAGGCTCCCTTGCCACGCGTACTAACCACTAACTGTTCCCCGACGGAACGCTAACCCGACGCGTGGCCGGGACACCGCGTCCCCTAGGGAATTTAGGGACGTCTAGGATAGGTCATCTAGGTTTTAGGGTAGGATTAAGGTTGACTATAAATAAACAGGCATAAAAGCCCTCAGTTTGTTAGTATATGACATCCTAGTTTGATTCATCCCCCGCTCCTTGCCTCCCGAACTAAGCTAGCTCGGAAAACCCTCAAGATCCCGTCTGGATCGAGGGATATGTACTAGTGTCTAGGCCCGTTACGTCCTAATCTACCTAGCGGGGCTAAACACTACGTCACAAACAAAGATAGTGGCACCATCTAATGATTAAACTTTATCTATAAACACATATCCTTTTTTAAGTCTATTAACTCCCCAATAAAATATATAATCGGATTACCTTCATTTTCTTAATCTTCTCCGGCAATATGTGCTCATCATTGAGCTTATGCAGCAAGCGCGTTTGCGCGTGCCTGCAGTCGGTGCGGTACACATCCACCAGGTCTTGCCATTTGGAAATTTTTCCATTCATTTTTATGTTTTTTGTGAGAAAGTTATTTCTAATGCCTTTTATTAAATGAGGCGGATCATAAACCACACTCAGGCATTGTCCATTGATATTAATAGTGTCATCTGGAAAATACACAAAATATTATTAATGGTTTGTTTATTTTCATTAAAGTAATTAATAACTTAATTACTTATAATCGGGTCGAGCTATACTAATTTACTAGTAAGCTTGGGTATGAACTAATTAATGATTTTACCTGTTTCCTCGCCCGCTAATATTTGTGACCTACGGGTGTCTTCCTGAAGACTTTTAAAGGCATTCTGAAATGTCGATCCCTGGTCACTTATCAAAGCGATGGGTTGCAACCCCGTGTCGCACACTGCTGCCACGAGCTGTTTGATGAGGACCTTCATCTGCGGACCCGACGCAGCGCCTTCGGAAAAGTAATACACCATTGGTTGCTGCCACTTGCAGACTGCACCTTTCAGTATGAACGCCAAAGCATGATCTGCCAAACGGTTTGACTTCTCCGATAATTCGACGAAACCACTAATTTTGTCGCTTTTTTTTAATAATGCAATCCGGATTCCAACTTCATTTCGTCAAAAATTATGGAACACAATTTTTTGGATTCTTTCCAACCGCTGACCTGAAAGTATTATATTGACGGTTTTAAGGTATTTTAAAGTTATTTTCGGAATATATATTATGTACAGTAGAATTAAAGAAAATCAAATTATTGGGATAGGAAACCTTAGCTAGATCGTGACCGTAAAGTAGGATTTTTTTTAATCTGCAAAACATTGAATTAACTATATCTATATCAGTCAGAGATGGGCGCTCATGATTGGGTAAATACCGGGTATATAAATGGGTAATTATACCCAAATTAGTGGGTATAAACTATCTATCATCAAATCTTTGGAAATAAGTAAATAGTTCAATGTGATATTCAACTAAAAGGTCGTTTCTTATAAATTTATGTTTATTAAATGTAAAATTTATGAGTAAAAAGGTAATTAAGTTAAGCTGATGAAGCGTCTTACATTATTTCAGGTATAAAAGTTATGTTGTATTCGTTTTTAATGGAATTTAGTGAAATAGTATTACATATTATAAGGTTGTATAAATTTAGAAACATATTAACATATAATCGATTTACCATCACCAATCTTTATTTTTTAAATACTCAAAATTTACTTAAAATTATATCGTAGATTTCAATAATTAAGCGAAATATTATTAAGGCTATTAGGGTTCTTCTGTTTATTCTAAGTTTTCTTCAGATTCAGACTTTCAGATTCTTCAGTAGTTTCTAATAACCAATCAGAGTGCGGTTACAGGTAGCGTCACTAGATAACGGGGCGACCCGACAGACGCGGTCAGTTATTGTTTATCAACCACAAGGTTACGACTCCTGTACCTTCCTCCATCCACCGACTATGTAGACAGCTAGTGACAACATCAGAGGCTAGTCCACACTCCACACTGCGATCCAGGAGATAACACCCTGCGGTACAAAGCCGAAGATCGGGCGGAGATCTTTGCAGCGTACCTGTAGCACCAGTTTATTGCGAACCCAACAACGAATGACTACCTCCAATGGCGTGAAGCCTACGGCACTTTGCGGGACCATTACGAGCAGAGGAAGACCCGGTCTTTTTCTCGGTCAGTCAGGTGCAGAAAGCCCTCCAACGATGCGACCCAAAGAAAGCCCCGGACGCCGATGCGATCCCTAACTCAGCACTCCGTCACTTGCCACAGTACACCATCGTGGCAGTGACGCACCTCTACAATGGCATCCTGCGCTCGGGCCACTTTCCTCTGACATGGAAGCTTGGGTAGTCACGCCTCCCAAACCGGGCAAAGACCGTAAAGGACCGGAGAGTTATAGGACGATAACTCTGCTTAGCACCCTCTTCAAGGAACCCCATTGGGGAAACTCCTTCCACACATAGAGCCCGAGCCAGAACAGCTCGGGTTCGAACGACGCTTAAGCTCACGTGCGTGCTGCACTTCATGGCCGACTCAATAAACAGAAAGAGCGCAGTGGCCGTCATACTGGACATGGAGAAGGCGTTTGACAGAGTATGGCACGAGGGGCTGCTGTACAAACTGTCAAACGCCACCGCCCCCCGCCACATAATAGAAGCCGTCCGGTCGTTCCTGCTAGAGCCCCGATTCCAGGTTGCAGTAGAACAAGCTGTCTCCACTAAACGCTCAATCCGCGCGGGTGTTCCCCAAGGTTGCTGCCTCTCACCTGCCTGCTATGCAGTCTACACCGACGACATCCCTGTCGTCGGAGACGTCAAGTTGGGTCTGTTTGCAAACGACGCTTACTACACCTCATCCATCAGCCCGGCCCATGCTGTGTGGAAAATGCTGAATAACTGGAGACTGTCGGTGAATATCGCCAGAACCCAGGCGATAATCACCGGGAAGAAGAAGACGCCCCAGCCACTAAGCATGTCCGGCCAGGAGGTGCAGTGGCAACACACAGTGAGGTACCTGGGCGTCACCATCGACAGGAACCTCACTATGAAACAACACGTGGCGGAAGTGGTCACCAAAGCCAAGACCGCCCGAACACTCCTGAGGCCAGTACTCACAAGCAGCCTGCCAATACGCATCCGCACGAAGCTGGGGATTTACAAAACGTACGTGAGGTCCAGGCTCACGTACGCAGCTCTGGCGTGGTACGCCCTAGTGGCTGCCACCAACAGGGACAAAATCCGAGCGCAAGAAAACCTGGCACTTAGAATAACTAAATCCCCACAGTGCGGAACGACCATCTCCGTAGGGCACTGGGATGGGAAAACATAGATAATTTCATCAGACGACTGGCAATCAGGATGTTCTGGCAGGCCGATGAATCCCGCCACGTGCTGCTCCGAGGTATAGCGCCACTGCACGGACACACGCCCGCGGCCACTCCCAAGAGAATTGCTGCCACAGACTTAACAAGACGTCTCAAGACAAGCTGCGGAGAGACCAGCTGCAAGATGCAATGCAGACAAGAAAAACATAAAAAACAGACAAGGCCTTCGAGCAGTCAACTGACGCCACAAATCGACTACCAAAGCCCAGCCCGTCATTACGGGCTGCGATAAATGTAGTCTCATTGCGTGACACACAGAAAAGGCACCCCCACACTCCAGAATGGAGAGTGTGTGATGAAACGTAGTATCGAACGGCTGATGATAACTCGTTCATATTCTCACATATTTTTTATTAAACTACCGTATCCGAGGATTCCTATTAAATTATATCCTCAGATATAAACAGGTAAGTACACGGTAGATTGAGTAAATACTGTAAATTTAGGTATGTATGGTCCATTACCTACCCAAAAGGGCCACCTACCGGCCATTTCTAGACCCTGGAGACCATTCTAGACCAGTGGTACTTGTCAAGACATTCAAAGAACCCGAACACGACGGGATTCTGTTAAATAATTGAGATTTTTTCTCAATCATGTACCGGGAAGAGAGTGAAATTGAACTAACAAGATTTGATACCAGGCATACTGACAAGCATACAGCCTAATACCTCATAAAACGTGATGTTAGTGGTGATAATAGTTAATTTGTAACATTTCTACACACCCCTAATTTAATATTTTCAATAAATCGAGTACAAATAGTTTATACCCACCAAATCGGGTAGATACGGGTAAATACCCGGTAGATTGGGTAAATACCGGGTAAATACCCGATAAATACCTTGGGTATTTACCCACCGCCCATCTCTGATATCAGTAGAGATAATATCAATGTTATTAAAATATTTCAACTTATTACCATTATAATTATAACTGAATGTATCTATGCTTTATAAGTATATAATTTATGAAGATGGTTAAAAATTTAAAAAATATCATACCTCTCGTTTAATTACATTGAAAACTTGAGAATTTATTCCCGCTTCAATATTGACTTCATCACCCAGCAAATTATTCAATGTTGTCTTCGATGGTAAAACAAATATTCTCTGGAGAAATCTATAGCATTTCGGGCTCTGCTTCATTATAGACAAAGCTATCACCTTTTCTTCCAAATTGAAGCGTCTTCCTTGCTTATGCCTTGTGCACATTTTCACCTGCATCCACAGGAACTTCCTGGCAACAGGGTTCATCCCCTCCACGAGTTTCAGGAATGAAACTTCCTTTGAGGCTTTTTTAGCCATCTTGGCTCTGCGCCAGTATTCCAACTGCTTCTTGGCCTTTTTATGGAGCTTGTAAAGCTCCTTACACCGAGGAGATAGTTTGTCAAAACTGGTAATAAGTTTTTTTCTGCACACGAATGATCTTTTCCTTGGAGTTTGTTCTAAATCTGGAAATAAATACTTTTCGTATATTTTCGAGTCATCAATATTTTACCTAGTCGATTTGTTCGCGATTTTGGTAACAGATAATCGAAGAATAAACGACAACAGTTGAAAACAGATCACGAACGTGGTTGAAGTTATTTAATCTCGAACATGCTTCTCTCCATTGCCCGCTGACACCTTGCTAATGTTTCTCTATGAGTCTTAGTAAGGGACCATGTCTCGCAACCATATGTCAGACAGGGAAGTACACAGGTATTGAAAGTTTTCTTTTTGATGTTGATACTGAGGTCTTTGCTTTTAATAGCACCACAAATCAACTGGCACGATATTATATAGCGGATTAGCAAAGCAATATTATTATTTTAATTAAAACGGATTTCCGCAAAGTAACACCTGATTCAATTAATTAAGCCTATCAAGTTTTTTGTTTTCATCGCCCCTAAACGGTTAGACCGATTTCAATTGATTTCGGTAAGTACACGGATATTGTAGCTGGGTAGCCTCAAAATGGTTATAGGATACTTGACTATGGTGAAACAAAAAAGTCATAACCCAGTTTTTCCTCTGCGCGGACTATGTCTAGTAGTATTATAGGAATACGTACTATTTCCTGTCAATGCCGTTGTGTCGACTGAAGGCCCAGCCACTAGGGTAGGCTCGCTGTCCACAGGAGCAGGATGTGGCATAGGAACCAATGGAGCTGCAGCATCAGCTGAAAAAATCAAGTCATTATCCATCAGTATGACTACATAATATAAAACAAAGTAGCTTTCTGCAGTTTTTCTGTCTGTCTGTGGTTTATAGCTATTTGAAAGGGGAAGAGCTGTATTAGATGATGCTTTAGTTTAGTTTGCAATCAGTAAAGTGTAAACTCCAAAAATCCTGACGTCTTCAAGCATTTCTGTTTAGGGAATTGAAATCAAAACAGAATAGAACTTTTTTATTTTATTTTATTAGTTAGCTGTAATAGCTAACTATTACAGCTAACTAATAAAATAAAATTTAAACAAAAAAAGGTTTCTTTTTTCTAACTTCAATAATAATGTAGGTAATGTTCTGTTATTTAACTTGATGTATAATATATATAAGCCCTACTTTAAAAGAAGCCTATAACTTGACTTATCTGGTTTGACCGCACAGCTACTTAAAAGCCTTTTTATCTATATATATAAAAGAAGAAGTCCTGACTGACTCATCAACGCACAGCCGAAACTACCAATGTTAGAGAGTTGATTTTTGCACAGTAGGTTACTTTTACAACGTGGGCTAGGGATAAGAAGGGATTATTGATACTTTCCCTAAGAGGGTTAAATAGGGTTGCAAAGTTTGTATGGGGGAAACTTTTTTTTTTGAGCTAGAGACCTGAAACTTTGTAGAAAGATTACTAAATCAAATACAAAAAAAGTTATCAGAATCAGAATATTATTTATTGCCTTAAAAAACTTATCCTAAGAATTACATTGCTAGTAACTAAAAAACAACAACAATACAAAACAGAATAAAGTGAGGCAATGGGTCTCAGTCTCAGCATGTGCTAGGTCAGTAAAGCCCAGCGCTGGTTTTCAGACTAAGCCCGGAGATTAAGTCGGTTGCTGACATGTTGACAGTTCAAAATAAAAATGAAATTAAATGTATAATATGACAAAAAAAAACAATAATAATAACAACGTGATGCAAACAACTATAATAATAAAAAAAGTACTAAAATAATTCAAATTAATTCAAATTCAAATTATTATTTATTTCAGATCAGTGATCCATAGATTGTTAGTAAAAAACAAATTACAAATTAAGGTTAGTAACAGTCATACATACATTGAACATAATAATAATTATTAATAATCATAGAAAATACAGAAAAAAAAACTATAATAATAAAAACTAAACAAATCGGCACAGTAACAATAATTTCGCATTTATAGGTATTTTACATGCACCATTTGTCAACATCTGTCGCTGCTACATGTAGGCTATTCCAGTGCTTGAACAATGGTGCATCTAACTTACCAGCCAACGAGCACTCCATACAAATGAGGTGCAAAGTTAACGCAACCGATCCCGTTTTTTGTATGGGAGCCCCCCTTAAATATTTATTTTATTTTATTTTTAGTATTTGTTGTTATAGCGGCAATAGAAATACATCATCTGTGAAAATTTCAACTGACTAGCTATCACCGTTCTTGAGATACAGCCTGGTGACAGACGGACGGACGGGCGGACGGACAGCGAAGTCTCAGTAATAGGGTCCCGTTTTTACCCTTTGGGTACGGAACCCTAAAAATGAAAAAGAGGGAGATTATTGAAACTTGCCTTGCATATCCAACAAGTGACTGTGTACTAACTTTTTGTACTTATACAACGAAATGGGTTCTCGTAGGGGTGGTGGCAGATCATTCCAGATTTTCGAAGATGATTTAAGAACATAAATAAGAATTTAAATTTTCAAAAATGCAACGGCATTCCATTCTATCTGTAGATATAGATATAAATATCTACAGATGAAATGGAACGTCATATAAGGTGAGTACATTTTACTTAAGAAGCATGCACATTTTGTTTATCACTAAACTACTTACGAGCTGTGTTGTATTATTCAATTATATTAAACAACTAATTCATAAAATTTCATAATAAATTCATAACTATATAGTTAATAACTCAATTAAAACGAAATTGTAAAAATAACAAGTTCAAATAACAGCTCCCTGTCGTTTCTGGTCCAAAGGTGCCCACGACGATCGCGGCATCTCCACGCTGGATCGCAATGGACGGCCTTTGTACCAGAAACGACTCGGAGCGGGGTCTTCCCCCTTTTGCCTGTCTACGGCCTATTCATAAAATCATATAATTTCATTATTACAATTATAATCATTGATACTATAGTAACACTTGTGACACACATCCAAACAAAAGTGTCATTGTATTTAATTGAGGCATGTCATTCTTATTTCTCGGGCATATTATTGAATATTTTTAATGTTATACATAAAACATTTCTTGCAAAGAAAGCTTTGATTGCGAAGCACAAAGAACAGTGCCTTGTCGAGAAGGGTATCCTTTGACTGATGCCTTATTTCTAAATAAACCTGCTTGACAAATAGCGCTACTTCAAAGATATAGAGAGGGTAATGTCAACACTTTTAATTAGTGGAATAATAAATCTGTTTGACGTGCACCTCAGCTGGGCCTAATACATTTTTGCATGTTTGTACAGCTACCCCAAAGTATTTAACCATAACGCAAACTTGACATTACATGCTCATTGAATGCCAAGACTGCAGTTGTTTGGGACGAGAGTCGTGAGAGCAGTCTTAGAGCAAACACAGACCTGTTTAACTAATCAATGTTTGGTATTTCCAGTTTGTGTGGCAATCGAGGAAAACCCCTTAACGGGTGGATGAAACACGCTCAATAGGTATGCAGACTGATTATATACAACAACTGTAGTTCCATGAATAAAATTAGCTGAATATGGCATGAAACAAAGAAAAATACTTTGAAATTGTTTTCAGAAATCTCATAATTGCATAATTGGACGATTGTCTCGATACAAATATTGGCACCCAACTGACAAATAACGTCACATGTAGGTGGCCATCTGTATGGAGCGTTTTTAGCGCTCCGTAGGAATGTTGAACTTTGACGGTGATTTCTGACTTCAAGGGCCGTATCACACGTGCGATTTGCGAGCGAATTTTGTATGAAGGTCACGCAGCGAGTTCGCCGCGATGCTTATTAGTACATATAGAAAACTCGCTTGCACATCGCAAGTGCGATAAGGCCCTCAGAGCAGTTTAAGTGTAGTCAGGACCTCGAGAAGCCTATAACGACCATTGTAAACTAGTGTTATATGGACCCTTGCGGCGCATAGAACAGGTTAGTTGACGCATGTCAAATTGTATTAAACTAATGTTTATTTCGTATAGTATTTAGCGAAGGAAACCCAAATACATGTTTCTCAATTAATAAAACTGAAAGCTGGCTGAAAAAATTGAATTTTAAAATACGGTTTTTAATCTGTATTTTGAAATGCTTAAAACGCTGTCCGCCATTTTCGCTTATGATAGTGACGTCATCTATCCCGTAAAGAAAACTGAAGGTCTACTCCGACGACTTCGAATAGTGCCGTCCATCTCGATTTCCTGTCAAAATATATTTGAGTGAGCGGGATGGCACTATACGATGGTCGAATTTCGAATATTTACGCGGAATTCTACGTCACGCCACAGATTAGCAAAAGGCAAAAATGGCGGACGGCGTTTTTTACTCTTCATGTAATTTCTAATTTTCAATTTATAAAAATGTAGCTTTCAAGCTTTCACAAAAATACAAGACTTTTTTTAGAGCTAGTAAGATCATTATTAACCGTTTCAAATATATTTCAAACACGGGTCTACTAGCCTATTCCATAAATATAGTCGAGGAGGTTTCAAGTTTTTGTTTACTAGTTATAAGTTTACGTCCGCAAAGACTTATTAATGTCATTCTCGTAGGTTTTGCTATTGACGTTTGAATAACGATAGAGCAGTCGTCCGCGAAAATGGCTGGTAACATATGGTAAGTCGTTCATGTAGACGAGAAAAAGCAGTGGTCCAAGTACGCTACCTTGAGGGACACCGGCAGCGGACATCGTGTGATCAGATGGACATTTTATCAGCGTCTCTGTGTTACCATCGTATTTTGCTATCTCTGTGCCTTTAACAGGTTCATGTGCCGCCGTATATGTCCGGCTAATGGTTTTCTACGCAAACCGCTTCTGACAAATGTCGCAACAACAAGATTTCCGGCGTGCGTGGATCCGATCTTTGTGCTTCTTTAAACTTTGTAATGTCGTAAACTGCTTTTCACACACGCAGCATGTGTATGATTGTACTCTCATGTGTTCGTTCATGTTTCTTTAAAGTACTTGAATGTGCAAACTTCTGTTTACATATTCCACAAGAAAAAGGTTTGGCTCCCGTGTGAGTTCGTTCATGTTTCTTTAAATTACTTGACTGCGCAAACTTCTGTTTACATATTTTACAAGAAAAAGGTTTGGCTCCCGTGTGAGTTCGTTCATGTCTCTTTAAAGCACCTGACTGTGTAAATTTCTGTTTACATATTCCACAAGAAAAAGGTTTGGCTCCCGTGTGAGTTCGTTCATGTCTCTTTAAAGTACTTGACTGCGCAAACTTCTGTTTACATATTCCACAAGAAAAAGGTTTTTCCCCCGTATGACCAAGTTCATGTCTCTTTAGATTACTTGATTGTGCAAACTTCTGTTTACATATTCCACAAGAAAAGGGTTTGGCTCCCGTGTGAGTGCGTTCATGTTCCTTTAAAGTACTTAACTGTGCAAACTTCTTTTTACATATTCCACAAGCAAATGGTCTTTCTCCCGTGTGAATTCGTTCATGTCTCTTTAACTTGCTCGGCTCCGGAAACTTCTTTTTGCATATCTCGCAGGAATATCGATATCCCCGAGCGCGAGTTGGTTCCCGCCCCTCCCCCCGCCCGCCCCCCGCTGCCGCTGGAACACAATGCACGTCGACGATTATTCAAAAGATAAAGATAAATATATTTTGTTAAACAGAGGTAGGTAACATGGATGCTATTGTACATGAGGGTTACCTCACTATGTTTTACGCGTAGGCGCAAAATTGTAATCATAATTATAATTTATTTATTCTACACGACTTACTTTAATATAATTTCAGTTATGTTTCGTATCAAAATTTACAATTATGACTAATTGAGAACATTAAACAGTTACTTGTGTTACGGGTACTAGACGACGATAGACATACTTATTTATATAGATAACTTCCATGACCCAAGAGCAAATATTCGAGTTCATCACACAAATATTTGCTCCGGCCGGGATTCGAGCCCGGGACTGCCGGCTCAGTAGGCAGGTGTCTGCAAACTGCGCCCACCGCATCGTCAAATGCCTCTTAGGATGATCATATATGTACATATTTATACATATACGTACCTACATATAGATATGTGTACAAATATGATGCTCTTAACGATCTAATAGCTCAGTTGGGAGAGTACTACGCCGGAAACGTAGGGCTCGCAGGTTCGAGTCCTGCTTAGGTAGTAGTCGATCACATTAGGTACATTTTTTCTTTTATTCACATTAGGTACTTACCTTTGTTTATTTAAAAAAAAAAAAATGTGGTATTTTAACATAGTAAAATAGAATTGCAAAAAAGATTCTTTAAAAATATTTGTCCCTTAATACTTGTTTATATTTTAATGGTGATGAGTATGTGTGTAGACAGCCTCTTAGGATGATCATATATGTACATATTTATACATATACGTACCTACATATAGATATGTGTACAAATATGATGCTCTTCACGATCTAATAGCTCAGTTGGGAGAGTACTACGCCGGAAACGTAGGGCTCGCAGGTTCGAGTCCTGCTTAGGTAGTAGTCGATCACATTAGGTACATTTTTCTTTTATTCACATTAGGTACTTACCTTTGTTTATGTAAAAAAATTAAAATGTGGTATTTTAACATAGTAAAATAGAATTGCAAAAAAGATTCTTTAAAAATATTTGTCCCTTAATATTTGTTTATATTTTAATGGTGATGAGTATGTGTGTAGATAAAGTGTTCTAAGACCTCTTAATATTCGTCAGTCGACTTGTAGCTTCAACCATGAATAGCCGGTAGAGACAACTGATACTTGTATCTAATATCGTAAAGTCGATTTTGCTAGTACCTACGTTTGAAGACAACGACAACGATGCAGATTGTTGTTGAAGATGCTTCCACAAATCAACTCACGCACTCACACATGCATACACAATGATCAAAAACAAAATACCAATAAAAACATAACTTACCATCACGGGCGACGCCGCGCATACTCTCTTCCCGCTCCGTGCGTCGGTGGATATGCGTCATAACATGCTTCTTCAGCTGGGTCTTCAGATCAAACCTCTTCTTACAAATATCACAGACATAGCTTTCTTTTTCAGTGGCTATATTAGTTGTATGTGTTCGATTGCCCACATCAGCATTATGTTCAACACGCCTCGTCCCCTCGAGCAGCGCCTCGAGACTGTCGATGCGCTCGAGCCGCACCGCACAGTCCCTCAGCACGGGTTGTTCTCTGACGGCTAACGCTTCCCACTCCGCCTCCTCTTTCAGGCACTCTACTACTTCCTCCTTCACGTGCACTGCGAACAATTACACGATTATCAACGGATTCCATACTTTTCATGACACATGAGACTTTTGCGAGCTATGGTATCGACCTTCACATTGAAATTCGATTTGATTTCCACTCATAGTTATTTTTTCTATACAAAATTATAATCTGATACAATTGTATGACAGAAAAGTAATGAATGAACAGTGAATAAATCTTTCACCTTATGGTCAATATAGCGAAATGGCCAAGCCACGTATTTTGACTTAAAGGTGTAGAGTTTGTGAAGTTTGGCCTTAGGGAGAGTCAGAAGCTTGGCTCTACATAAGACCTTTTGCCAGTGCGAGTCATTATATGGCTTCGTCTTGGCATCATTTTACATGAAAATCTTTTTGGTGGGATTGTTGTTACTATAAAGTTAGAGGAATGTTCATAAAGCGGCGTAACTTTAAAGCGATCCATATGAAAATTATAAATAAAACCCCGATTTGGAACCCCGGTTGGTTCAGTGTCTGCACACCTGTGTTTGACAGTAAGTATTGCCACTGACACTTAGTTTAACGATTTTCTAAAAACGGCTGGACCGATTTGAAGCATTATTTCTTTGTTTGAAAGGGCACGCTTTTATATGTTAAGTGTCACAGGACCAGGATCTTCGAGGCACACCAATCGAGATCTGGGTTTTATTACGTGATATCGTTGAAAAAAATTTAGCCAACTTACTCGTACAGTTACTGTTAGTTCTATTTTTAAGTATTTGTTGTTATATAGCGGGAACAGAAATACGTCATCAGGGAAAATTTCACCTGTCTAACTATCACGGTTCATGATATATAGCCTGGTGACAGACGAACAGACATACGGAGGGACAGCGGAGTTCTAGGGTCCCGTTTCGTACTCTTAGGGTACGGAACCCTAAAAAATAAGTATTTGACCAACATGTCCTCCCATTCTTACATGATAGAATCTGACTGCCCACCACTAACCTTCTGTGTCTGGACTTTCCGTTTTTGCATATGTGTGGTCCTGGTGAGAGCCGCCACGGGAGGGCTCCGAGTTCTCGCGACTTTCTGCAAGAGTGTAAATACATTATTCTATAAAAAAAAGTAAAAATAACTTTATTGGCACACACAAAAGAATTACATACAAAATAACAATAACATGAAGTAAATGCATGCACATAGCGAAATAGTAATGGCATAACTTATTCAGGGGTTCCCAAACTAGGCGCAGCCTGTATTTTGGGCAACCAATTTGTACTTATATATATATTATTTCGATCATTGCCGAAGTTTAATTTTAAAAGTAAAGTTACATTACAAACTATTTAAATATATTAAGAACTTAATTTCGTAGTATAAGCAAGCTTTAATAAAACAATGCAATAAAACAGTCTATGGATGTATGTGTGTATGTAAACACTTTATTGTACACAACAGCTGGTTATAAATACATTAAAAACAATTAAAACATTTACAAAGGCAAACTTATCCCTATTAGGGATCTCTTACAGTTATTCTGTTTTATTACCTAAAGAAATGTTTACTGGTCTAATTGTCCTTAACAATTATTCAGTGAACTAAACTTTAAGCACAGTATAACTAGCAATACTAAGGTTGGTCGTCCACTACAACCAAGTTAAAAATAATACGTATCCGATCGTTATTAATAATACCTATCTAGTTAATACCTGCTTATTGTGATGTGAGTGAATTCAACGGCAGTTAAACCTTAGTATGGTTTTGCTCGTTGCAATTATTATTAAATGTATTGTTTTTTTTTCCTGTGTAATAAATAAATAAAAAAGAAAAAAAAAAAAAATACATGCCAGATGAGCCCGATGTGTACAGATAGAACACATGTGGCAGGTCTCCAAACCTAATAGCCGGATAGACCAGCCAATTTGACCAGACATTTAGGTAAAAACTCCGAACACCCTACAATATGAAGGATTTCGTGTCTCAGTATTAGTAAGTACAAGAAATAAATTGTATGTGAAATCATGCTATGGTTGGTGCTTGCTCATTTGGGAAATGTAAAAAACCCATCAAAAGCTGAACAAGCCAGACACTGTTTATTTTGGTAGAACACACAATCAAAAAGCCTAACTATGTTGGGCTTTATACAAACGCCTGGCAACACTAGCCAGGTGGAAATTAATTACTTCAACTTGAAGTGATGTACCAACAGTTCCTAAGATCTGCTGAAGAGGAAGAACTGCTTCCTATTATATATCCATCATATTATAAAATTTGGCAATTAAATTGAAGCTCAACGATATGTATACAAATACATAGGCTTTAAATACTTTGCACTGATCAGTACTTCGACATATCAAGGGTTAAGGAAGTTCTGTGAGGTTTGCAAGTAAATCTCAAGAGCATTTTCCAAGTCGGATTCTATGAGATCAACACTACTTTTCTTTATAGATATTAGATACTGATATCACAACAACTAAAGGAAATTGATAGATATGTCGAATTCAGCTATAGTGCATTCATAAATAATAATATTAACCACCTGCTGTAAACACGGCATCAGGGGGCTGCAGCACCTCCGGCCCGATCACCAGCTCCTCCTTCACTTCGTGATCAGTATACAAGCCCGCGAGTGCGGCCGCCTCGCTCACACTGTGCGAGCCGGTCACTTGCTCCCATACCGGTTCCTCTTTCACAGTCACTGTATCTGACACCATACTGCTAACTGCTGAAACATTTCCCTCCATGATGTATGTTTATCCGAATAATAGAATAACTGCTGAAATTGTGTTTCATCTATTTGGTTAGAAATTGACTTCAAAGTCATTAGCTGTGTCGTCTATCATGATTGAAATAAGTGTATACCCATAATATAAATAAGATTTGAAATAACACAGCAAGGATTTTCAGAAATTCAGAATTACAGTAGAATTTTTCCAAGTCGGATTTTATGAGATCAACACTACTTTTCTTTATAGATATTAGATACTGATATCACAACAACTAAAGGAAATTGATAGATATGTGGAATTCAGCTATAGTGCATTCATAAATAATAATATTAACCACCTGCTGTAAACACGGCATCAGGGGGCTGCAGCACCTCCGGCCCGATCACCAGCTCCTCCTTCACTTCGTGATCAGTATACAAGCCCGCGAGTGCGGCCGCCTCGCTCACGCTGTGCGAGCCGGTCACTTGCTCCCATACCGGTTCCTCTTTCACAGTCACTGTATCTGACGCCATACTGCTAACTGCTGAAACATTTCCCTCGATGATGTATGTTTTTCCAGAGTCCGACTAATAGAATAACTGCTGAAATTGTGTTTCATCTATTTGGTTAGAAATTGACTTCAAAGTCATTAGCTGCGTCGTCTATCATGATTGAAATAAGTGTATACCAATAATATTAATAAGATTTGAAATAACACAGCAAGGATATTCAGAAATTCAGAATTACAGTAGAATTTTTGCAAGTCGGATTCTATGAGATCAACACCACTTTTTTTTATAGATATTAGATACTGATATCACAACAACTAAAGGAAATTGATAGATATACGGAATTCAGCTATAGTGCATTCATAAATAATAATATTAACCCACCTGCTGTAAACACGGCATCAGGGGGCTGCAGCACCTCCGGCCCGATCACCAGCTCCTCCTTCACTTCGTGATCAGTATACAAGCCCGCGACTGCGGCCGCCTCGCTCACACTGTGCGAGCCAGTAACTTGCTCCCACACCGGTTCCTCTTTCACAGTCACTGTATCTGACGCCATACGGCAACAGCACATTTGTTTTTCCAGTCCGAATAATAGAACAACTGCTGAAATTGTTTCACTTTTTTGGTTAGAAATTGACTTCACACTCATTAGCTGCGTCTTCTATCATAATATTAATAAGTGTATATCTATAATATAAATAAGATTTGAAACAACACGGCAAAAATATTCAGAAATAAAGAATTCCAGTAGAATTTCAGATTTATTAGTATTAAGCCGAGAATGGCAGAATTTCAGATTTACATTGCATTGATATGACTGGCAACTTGCAGATCAGGCACAGTCTAACGCAACTAGGAACAAAAAAACTTGTTGGACTTTACATGGCAAACAATAGCCATCATACTCCATCAGTATAGTTCTTAGTATCTAATCTACGGTCATCTCATCCCTCGTCAGCCATATTGTTTTGTTTAACATTGCGTTTCGTCTGTTTTGTTTGATTATTTTTGTGCATTTCTAATTGTTTTGGTCTTAATTTATAATTGAAAGTAGTGAATATATTTTTTGACAATACCACCGAAAAGACTGTTTATAACTTGTGAAATTTGTGTTAATCGAACTAGTGAAAAATTTAATAAACGGATGTGTATGGCGAAATTTCCCTTAGACGAAGGTCGCTAAGTATTGATATAGCAATTTTTAGCCATATTTAAGTGCAGCGGATTATAAACATAATAAATAAGATAAATTTTAATTCCATTTTTATTGTGTACTAGAGAAGTACTGTATCTATTATATCTATTATTTTAATACTATATAAAGCTGCATTACCACTGATTTCTAACTTGTGAATTGATCTCCGGGAAGGAGGGGTGGTGGGGGGTTGATTTTTTGGAGTCACAAAATGGGGGTCGCGAGTAACCCAGGAAAAATCGGATATCCGGTCTACCGTGGAAGACGACAATTTTGGTCGACGGCCTGGCTAAACGGGGCCAGATAGCGGGGGGGTGCTCGACCAAATGTCATAGGGGTTTCCAAGCAATTTGACGAGACGCCATTTTTTTTTCAAAATGGCGACTTCAAAATGGCGGAAAATTTTTAAAATGGTCGTAGCGCGATGAAATTTTGTGTGTAGAGGTTTTGGGGCCCCCCGATTCTGAAATTTTTTTTTTTTTTTTTCTAGCTTTAAAAAAAAATTTGTATGGACAATATTTTTGGGGGCCCGTATTTCGTAAACGGTTGGACTTATGTGGGGGGTGCTCGACCAAATGTCATAGGGGGCCTACACATGAGTACAGCCATGGAAAAAAAAATTCAATATGGCACCTTTTTTTTTTTCAAAATTTCAAATTGGTGCTAGGGGGCTGAAACTCAGTATTGGGGCGTTTTTGGGGCTATTGAGTCGGAATCTGAAATTGGATTTTGAAAATTCGGTCAAATTCGGAAAATATCGGACAAATAAAATTTAGTAATTTTAGTTTGACCGAGGGCCGAAGGCCTGAGGGCAAACGTCCCCCCGCGAGGCCGCAGGCCGAGCTCCGCGTAGCACCGAAGGTGCGGAGCGTCCCAGGGAAGGCGCCACCAGCGCGCGAGCCCAAGGGCCCGAAGGGCCCGCAGGGCGAGCCCACCCAGAAACTTACTATACCCCTAAGTAATTTTAGCGAGCGTCAGCCCCGCGAGCCCAAAGGCCGAGCTCCGCGTAGCACCGAAGGTGCGGAGCGTCCCAGGGAAGGCGCCGGTAGCGCGCGAGCCCAAGGGCCCGAAGGGTCCGCAGGGCGAGCCCACCCAGAAACTTACTATACTCCTAAGTAATTTTAGCTCGACGGAGGGCCGCAGGCCCGACGGCGAGCGTCAGCCCCGCGAGGCCGAAGGCCGAGCTCCGCGTAGCACCGAAGGTGCGGAGCGTCTCAGAGCAGCCGCCCATAGCGCGTGAGCCCAAGGGCCCGAAGGGCCCGCAGGGCGAGCCCACCCAGAACCTTACCCCTCCCCCAAGTAATTTAATGCGAGGCCGCAGGCCGAGCTCCACGTAGCACCGAAGGTGCGAAGCGTCGACCCCGCGAGGCCGAAGGCCGAGCTCCGCGTAGCACCGAAGGTGCGGAGCGTCCCAGTTACGGCGCCCAATAACTTTCAACACATCTAAGTAACTTAATGCGAGGCCGAAGGCCGAGCTCCGCGTAGCACCGAAGGTGCGGAGCGTCACAGTCAAGGAGCCCAACCACTTACTACAAGTGTAAGTAACTTAATGCGAGGCCGCAGGCCGAGCTCCGCGTAGCACCAAAGGTGCGAAGCGGCAACGCCGCGAGGCCGAAGGCCGAGCTCCGCGTAGCACCGAAGGTGCGGAGCGTCACAGTCAAGGAGCCCAACCACAAAATAATATAACTCTTAGTAATTTTAACTCGACAGAGGGCCGAAGGCACGACGGTGAGTGTCAACGCCGCGAGGCCGAAGGCCGAGCTCCGCGTAGCACCGAAGGTGCGGAGCGTCTCAGAGCAGCCGCCCATAGCGCGTGAGCCCAAGGGCCCGAAGGGCCCGCAGGGCGAGCCCACCCAGAACCTTACCCCTCCCCCAAGTAATTTAATGCGAGGCCGCAGGCCGAGCTCCGCGTAGCACCGAAGGTGCGAAGCGTCGACCCCGCGAGGCCGAAGGCCGAGCTCCGCGTAGCACCGAAGGTGCGGAGCGTCCCAGTTACGGCGCCCAATAACTTTCAACACATCTAAGTAACTTAATGCGAGGCCGAAGGCCGAGCTCCGCGTAGCACCGAAGGTGCGGAGCGTCACAGTCAAGGAGCCCAACCACAAAATAATATAACTCTTAGTAATTTTAACTCGACGGAGGGCCGAAGGCACGACGGCGAGTGTCAACGCCGCGAGGCCGAAGGCCGAGCTCCGCGTAGCACCGAAGGTGCGGAGCGTCCCAGTCAAGTCGCCCGTAGCGCGCGAGCCCAAGGGCCCGAAGGGCCCGCAGGGCGAGCCCACCTAGACACTGGCACCCTCCATACCTTCCTAAGCAAACAAACCTGCGTGCAAATTCGCATCCATCTTCTACCTCGCTTCCCCTTTCTTAAGCAATTTTAAACTCGAACTCCATTTCTTCAGCATTTTCACTGGCAACCCCTGTTGGGTGACAGAAGCCCAGGACAGACCTCCTCGCGGGGTGCTTGCACCCCACGCACCAAGCAACCTCACTTTAGTTGCGACAACGCCACCAATTTTACAACTCCCGTTGCCCTTCCCAATGGAAATTTTTAAACTCGAGCACCGATCTTCCAGCTCTTTCCACTGCCAACCCCCTCTCGGATGACACAAGGACAGCTACGTAACCCCCTCGCGGGGTGCTTGCACCCCGCGCACCGAGAAAATACTAGTCGATAACTATATGCAGGCTTATTTGTTTATCAGTGCAAATTATTACGTAAAGTTGAATTGTGTGGGGACTAGCATGAAATAGGACCACAAAAATACTGATTATTTTATGATGCCCATTCTGTCATGAGAGACTGGCAATCGACATTTTAAGGTTCTAGATTTGATACTAATTCAAATCTAGTGACAGGTATCAAATTGAATGTTTATTTTGATTCACTCCGTTGACAGCTGCTGTATAGAAAACATCTTAGTTGACATTCCGGTTCGTGACTCGAGATGGCCGCATGCGTTTAAGTTTTGTTGTTCGTTATTTATTCATTTTTGTTATTCAATGTGTAGTATTGATAGCGTATTGTGCAGTGATCTAACGTATGAGTGAATAGCTAATGAAGAATTCAACTTGAAGCGTTCATAGCCCTTCCTGGGTCAAGGCCCGATAGCCCGCGTGGTTTTTTGTAAATCGCTATCACTTTACAAAAAGCAAAACCTCACCGAACAACGGCATGCTCTACGAGCAAACTCGAAATTGGCGAAACCATCATTAACTTTAATGGAAGCCATATTTTAAAATTAGATTAGACATGTGTTCTGTATTTTAGAAGATTATTATAAATATGTGTTGTGCTTGAAAATATAACAGTTTGAATTACCAAGGCCCTTTGATTCAACCTTTAAAAGGTTATGGGCCCAGAAGCGCATTATAGATTCAGTGTAGTGTTTTAAAGTTTTAGCCCGAAGAAAATAGTCATTGCTTACATAAAAATAAGCCTAGCAACCAGTAACAGAAGTTGTTTACTTAGCAACTGTTTTGTCAAAAGGAAAAAGAACAAGGTATATATTTAAATGTAAATGATAACAGTGTAAGAATCTGAGGACTCCGGCAATTAGAAGAAAAAGAGATCAAGAAGTAGTCACGGAGCTCACAACACAATTAGGAAGAGAGAAGAAAATATAAGAAGAAATAATAGTAATGAAGTAAGTGGTCGAGAAGGTGAAAATATAAGAATTATTATTTAAAATGAGTTTCGAGAAGTAGTTCAGTTGAGGAGGTTGAGCAAATAAAGATCAAACAAATGAAATCGAAACAAACGAAGTTGAAACAAATTAAGGTGAAATTAAAAGAATTTGAAACAAATGAGGAAATAAATGAATTTGTAAGAGAAATGTGATTATTTTGGAAATTATTTAAATTTTGATAATTAGATTTATTTTGATGAAGAATTTTATGATATTGGTAATGAAGATGATCGAGCAGAAGGAATTGAAGAGAAAGAGTTGTGAATAATGAGAATAGAAGAATCTGTAAAGTTCGAGAAATGTCAGCATATCATAAATATTCAGGTTTAAGGGGGTGTTTAAATAATGATTCACTTAAGGGGGTGTGAGGTGAATCATGTAAATGTAACTGAATCATTATTTTCTATTTTTCTATTTTATATGAATTAATTTGATTGTATTTGTTTGTTATATATTGTATATTGTTTGTTATTTAGGTTTTTCTGGTTAGTGTAAGTTGGTGGTGTGAGTGTGAGTTGTTGTATGTTGTAAGTTAATGAGTTTATTAAAATGAAGTATCGAGTGGGAGGAGAAGATAAAGGTTTAAATATTTACTGTAATTTAATGAGATGAGATGTCGAGTGGAGAATATAAAGGTTTAAATATTTATTGTAGTTTAATGAAGTGAGGAGTCGAGTGGGAGAATATGAAGTTGAAATATTTATTGTAATTTAATGAGATGAGGAGTCGAGTGGGAGAATATGAAGTTGAAATATTTATTGTAGTTAAATGAAGTGAGGAGTCGAGTGGGAGAATATAAAGGTGAAATATTTATTGTACTTTAATGAAGTGAGGAGTCGAGTGGGAGAATATGAAGTTTAAATATTAATTGTAGTTTAATGAGGTGAAGTATAGAGTTGGAGAATTTAAAGGTTGTTAGGAAAGGTTGAGAAGAGATTTAGTTTTTAAAAAATGAAGTGTTGAGTGGAGTCTATAGAAGTTGACTTAAATATTAAAGTATTTTATTGAAGGTTTGAGTGAAAGAGTATGAAGTTAATATTGTGCATTGATGGCAAGTCTAGTGGTCAATTATAATGATGTATTGTTATGTTAGACTGGTAGAAAAATCCAAATATCGGCTTCCTTTACCGTCCTAACGGCATTTTGTGAGCCATTTTGGCAACATGACTTTTCCGATGTAAAAAAGCCTGCTGAATTCGATTCTGGATGTTGCCAAGCCGAATTTTGCCCCCCTCCCCCCATTTCCCCCCTTTTTACCTCAAAATATGTCCCTAATCACGGTTTTTACGGTTTTATACAAAAAGTATTAAAGCTAGAAAAAAAGTGTCAAAGACAAGATTGATCTCTATAAAATTTCCTATAACATAATATATAAACTTTTTTAGTAGGCCTTATGGTTTGTAAGTAATATCTTCCCGAATTTCTTAGACTGGTAGAAAATTCTAAATATTGGCTTCCTTTACCGTGCTAACGGCATTTTGGGATCCATTTTGGCAACATGACTTTTCGGATATAAAAAAGCCTGCTGAATTCGGTTCTGAATGTTGCCAAGCCGAATTTTGCCTCCCTCCCCCCATTTCCCCCCTTTTTGACCTCAAAATATGTCCCTAATCACGATTTTTACGGGTTTATACAAAAAGTATTACAGCTAGAACAAAAGTGTCATAGAAAAGAATGATCTCTATAAAATTTACTATAACATGGTATATATTTTTGGAGTTTACTCCTTAAGAATCGATTTTCATATATAAGCCCGGGGTATGAAAAATATGGGGTATAAAATCGAACGTATCTGCCGTGCTAATTTAAAAAGTCGTATCTCAGTATACGATCGGAGTAAAAATACGACTTCTTAATTTAGCAGGTTATGCGTTACGCGTTATAGGCTAAGATCCCGATATAAAATGACCTTCACCGAGATGTTTATTTTATGAAATGTATTTTATAATCAATTTAATATGTCAATAAATATATTGCATATGGGTTGCCTAACAAATTTTAGTCCAGGGTATGTTTAATTAATAATAAAAAAAAATGTTTTAAACATTTCACCGGTTTGATTAATATTAGATAAATTCTATACCAATCGAAAGTATGAAGCCCATAGAATATGCAAACGTTAGGTTACCTATTCTTTTCCCGTCACAACTATCGGGTAGCCAGGTATAAACAGGTAAATCTATACCTACTAGCATTTTGCAACGGTCTGATTATTGAATTGAAACTGAATAAAATTAAAGATTATTTAATTATGAATTTATCTAATAATCAAATCGGTGAAATGTTAAGAAAATATATATTTTTATTTTTTACTAAACATACCCTGGACTAAAAATTGTTAGGCAACCCATATGCAATATATTTATTGACATATTAAACTAAATATAAAATACATTCATCAAATAAACATCTCGGTGAAGGTCGTTTTATATCGGGATCTTAGTCTATAACGCTTAACGCATAACCTGCTAAATTAAGAAGTCGTATTTTTACCCCGATCGTATACTGAGATACGACTTTTTAAACTACCATTATGTTCACATAAACAAACTATAAAATTGTCAATGTCAACTTCATGTCGAGTGTCAACAAAATTTTATAAATAAAATAAAATTTAATCAAATCTACGCTTAACGGGTAAAATGTGCTGCTTTTGAAACAATAGCGCCCGTCACACAATCGGCTAAAAGATACGTGTTCGTTTCAGCTCCCAAACAAACCTAACGAATTTTTGTGATATCCAAGATTACAACTTTTATAACGTGCAATGCAAAGACCGTGTTTTCTGGGTGTTTAAGCCGTGCTTGTATGGTGCTAAGATCGAAGAAGACGTCTTGCTGTAGAGAGAGAGACCGCTTTAATTGTGACTCAGCTTTAAGCTTAGAAATAGAGAAGGCGTGAATACTTTTCCATCACCACTGCTCTCATTTTCCTGCATTCAGCCGCAGAATGGTTTTGATTTCGTGAAACTTTCCAGGATAAATACATACATAAATCAAGGATCCAACACAACCGAGCCATTCATTTTCTAGACGGGAGTCTTGCCGACCGACAAGAAGCTATGAAGTTTAAATCGAAATTGTTATGTTTTTGATGTTGGCTTTTAAATTGTATCTTTTTTTACTATAATTGCTTGTATTTTTACTTTTATTTGTAAGTGTTAGTTATAAATATGAGTGATCCTTCTTCATCCTTGCGCTGTCCCCATTGTCCCAACTCAACTCGAACTTTTACCCCTCATGGACTTAAAGTGCATATAGGGCACATGCATAAACATTTTCCCCAAGTCATCCCCTCCAACCCTAGACTGTCGGTTTCACAGCAAGCTCATGGTAACAACCCCATTCATCTAGATTTTGGTGATCTAGCTACGTTAAAGCAGTCAGTACGTGTGTTATGGCATATCCCCAAAGGGGCGCGAAACTTGGCAGCGGCCAAATTGAGCGACCTCATTGATAAGTGTATCGACTCCAATGGCACTCTCGAATGGTTTAGTTTACTGTCTTTTGCCTATTCTGCACTCAAATCGCCTGAAGCGTCGGCCACGGGCAATTTAACCACGAAAGTTAAGAGAAATATTAACTCTGCTTCTTTTGATATCAGTGGGAACATCGGTGCAGAGACCACGCCTTTGAGATCACACTCCATACTGAAGACAATTGAGCGTAAAGTACATGAAGGGGATCTCAGGTGCAGAGCGAGTGCTTATGTCGGATGAGGGCGTGGCGCCGTCGAGCCCTGAGACTTTAGCTACGCTGCAGTCGAAGCATCCAGCCCCGTCCCGGCCGCTGGTACTTCCACCGGAACCTGACATATCTATTTCTGCCTTAACTGTTAAGCCGGAGGAAGTGGTGCAGGCACTCAGCTCTTTCAACAATAGTTCGGCCGCCGGTTTGGATGGTATCCGCCCTGTTCATCTTAAGGAGCTTACGTCTGCATCTGCGGGAGACGCCGATTTTCGGCTCCTGGAACATCTGGCCAAGCTTTGAAATTTTTCGCTCAGTGGTCAATTAAACCCTGAAGTTTGCTCCTATATTTATGGTGCTTCCTTATGTGCGCTGTCAAAAAAAGACGGTGGTATAAGACCCATTGCCATAGGCAGCGCTTTCCGCCGCTTAACGGCAAAGCTAGGATGCCGTGCAGTGAGAGAAGAAATGGCAGCTTATCTGCAACCTTGCCAATTAGGGTTTGGCACAAGATTGGGCTGCGAGGCTGCAATTGACGCTACGCGGGCTTTTTCGGTAGATAGCAAAAACTTAGAATCCGTTTTAATACGTATAGTTAAGTTCATATCATTGTAATAGTTAAGTACTTATGCTTTCTGAAAAAATGACTGACTGTTGAGTTTCTTTCGGCGTTTCTTCTCAACAGTGGTCTCCTCTTGTGAAATGCCGGTAGACTCAGACATGTAAAAGTGCCCTTGTGGCCTACTTGCAGAATAAAGTTCATTATTTCATTATTATTATTATTAATTAAAATTGATTTAAAAAACGCGTTTAACTCAGTGGAGCGTGATGTTTTACTGTCCGAAGTGAAGGATAAAGTGCCATCACTCTACCCCTTCATTTTCCAAGTATATTCTTCCACTTCTAATCTTTTCTACAATGGTCCTCTTGTTCTTTCCCAAGTTGGTGCACAGCAGGGGGATCCGCTAGGCCCTTTAGTTTTCTGTCTGGCCATACAAAAGGTAATTTCAGAGGTTAAATCCCCATTGAATATCTGGTACCTAGATGACGGTACCCTAGGTGGTAAACCTGAAGAAGTGGAACAAGACTTGCTCATGCTCCTGCCTCGTTTAAAAGCTCTGGGTTTAGATATTAATTTCAGCAAATGCGAATTTTTCCCTTGCAGTACCAACTCACACGATTCTTTCCCCTTATTCAGTGCTCTGCTCCCCGGACTGAAAGTGTTGTCGGCGAGATCTTTCAACCTCTTGGGGTCCCCAATATTCCCAGAAGCCATTCCTGAAGCCTTCGAGGAGAGAAAGCTGCTTCTGCTGATGGCTGCGCAGAGGTTGAATGAACTTTCGGCTCACGTAGCCCTCGTTATGTTGCGAGTTTGCTTTGCCGTGCCTAAGCTGACATATTTCTTGTGCACCGTGCCAGCCTGGCTGCACCCTGTCCAGACAGACTCCTTTGACTTCGTGTTGAAGGAGAGTTTGGAAAAGGTGCTGAACGTCTCCCTTAACCAAGGTCAATGGGACCAGGTTTCTCTGCCGATTCGAACTGGTGATTTGGGCGTGCGTCGCGCGCGAGATGTGAGCCTCCCGGCCTTCCTGGCTTCGGCGTGTGGGGTGGTGGACCTTGTCACTCAAATTTTATCTTTTGATGGTGACAAGGCTATCATTCCTTACGCCTCCGATGCTTTGACGGCCTGGACGGCTCTTAATCCCGGCGTAGCCATACCCGTAGAATTGTTCCGTCAGCGTCTATGGGTTTATTTATATGAGAGTGCGCGCACCACGATTTTCATAAACCCATAAGTAAGCTTATTTCTGCGACAAAATTATCGCGCGACTAAAAAAAATCGTGGTGCGCGCCTGGCCTGAAGAGTAAACTCCAGTCGTGCGTCGGAGCTGACACACACACTTTTTTTTTAGTAGGCCTTATGGTTTGTGAGCAATATCTTCCCGAACTTCATTATTTTCAATAAAATTTGATAAACATGGTCGAGGCAGTGAAATGCACTTATTTTTGGGATTATTGGTATCGCACAGGATCCAGCCGCTCTGCAGTGCTTAACGCTGACATCCAGTTGGCGTGCTGCTTATTATCTGTCAAGACTCACGAGGCTTTCAGTCATAAGCAGTCGTCAGATTTACACGCAGAACTGTATCCAAGTCGGGCTAAAAGGGACGTAGAAAATAAAAATGCTTTGCTTCTGACCATGATGTCATTCAAAATGCTCAGTTCTACGCCAGATTCTCCAGAAATGTGCCTTAGAAATGCAGTTACCCAGGATCTTGCAACAGAAAAAAATAAAGTGTCAATTCTCACTGCTAAGCAGCTTGGCTGACTCTAAGTAACGAAGTTTGTTTCCGAAAGGCTCACCAACAGCAGGTCAGCAACTGCGCTAAGGTCATAATTAATATCATATAAGGTCATAATACAAAGGCCCGACCTTCAAATCATCAGAAGAATCATTCATCAGACACGGCGTGACGTATAACTGAGCATTTAGAATGACTTCATGGTCAGAAGTAAAGCATTTTTATTTTCTACGTCGCTTTTAGCCCGACTTGGATACAGTTCTGCGTGTAAATCTGACGACTCCTTATGACTGAAAGCCTCGTAAGTCTTGACATATAATAAGCAGCACGCCAACTGGATGTCAGCGTGAAGAGCTGCAGAGCGGCTGGATCCTGTGCGATACCAATAATCCCAAAATAAGTGTATTTCACTGCCTCGACCATGTTTATAATTTTTTTGGAAAATAATGAAGTTCGGGAAGATATTGCTCACAAACCATAAGGCCTACTAAAAAAAATATATACCATGTTATAGTAAATTTTATAGAGATCATTCTTTTCTATGACACTTTTGTTGTAGCTGTAATACATGTTGTATAAACCCGTAAAAATCGTGATTAGGGACATATTTTGAGGTCAAAAAGGGGGGAAATGGGGGGAGGGGGGCAAAATTCGGCTTGGCAACATTCAGAACCGAATTCAGCAGGCTTTTTTACATCGGAAAAGTCATGTTGCCAAAATGGATCCCAAAATGCCGTTAGGACGGTAAAGGAAGCTGATATTTAGAATTTTCTACCAGTCTAAGAAGTTCGGGAAGATATTACTTACAAACCATAAGGCCTACTAAAAAAGTTTATATACCATGTTATAGGAAATTTTATAGAGATCAATTCTTGTCTTTGACACTTTTTTTCTAGCTGTAATACTTTTTGTATAAAACCGTAAAAACCGTGATTAGGGACATATTTTGAGGTAAAAAGGGGGGAAAAGGGGGGAGGGGGGTAAAATTCGGCTTGGCAACATCCAGAATCGAATTCAGCAGGCTTTTTTACTTCGAAAAAGTCATGTTGCCAAAATGGCTCACAAAATGCCGTTGAAATTTTTCATTTGAACTACCAGTCTATGTAGTTTTCTCGAATTTTAATGATGAGTATTTACCGAGATGAAAGTTGATGAATATTATTACAAAGTTTTGGTTAAAGTATTTTCAGGATTAAGATGTAAAATTATAATTGTGTAGAGGAGCTTAGGAATTATACCAATTTATTATATGTATACAGGGTGTCTCTAAAGATTGGAAATTCAGAATAAAGTTGACTAGTTTAGATATACAGGGTGTTTCAAAATTTGTGAATATACAGGTTGATTTTAGAATAGTGAGTCGATTGAGGGTGTGTGTCATGAGAGACTTGCAATCGACATTTTAAGGTTCTAGATTTGATACTAATTCAAATGTAGTGACAGGTATCAAATTGAATGTTTATTTTGATTTACTCCGTTGACAGCTGCTGTATAGAAAACATCTTAGTTGACATGTGTTCTGTATTTTAGAAGATTATTATAAATATGTGTTGTGCTTGAAAATATAACAGTTTGAATTGCCAAGTCCCTTTGATTCAACCTTTAAAACATTCAGCTTATACCTGATGCGTGCAAATCAATGTTGACTTGTTTTACAGTAATAAAAAAAAATTGGCAGTTTTTAAACGAATTGTTATAAGTCTTTGATTTTAATTTTACATATAAGAAATTATAACTGCTTTAATTATAAAATATTTTCAGATGCAGGCAGTGGGTCGAGTTAGTGGGAAAAGAAGATAATAAAATACAAATTTAAGAATGTGTAACAATAAATAATTAGTAAAAGTTTTTCTATTGACTAGTATGAGAGTTCCGCCTCTTAAAACGTAGTGATTATATTCTCTGTTCATGGCGTTCATGCCTTCCAAAAAGAATATAATCGCTACGTTTTAAGAGGCGGAACTCTCATACTAGCCAATAGAATCAGTCAAGAAACAGTTTGCATGGCAAACCGAAACCATAATGTACATCAAAGAACCAACAAACAGCAGTAGTACCAACCTAACAGACTAAAATAGTGTAGCGGCCTATACGCTCGCTTTTTTATCGATATCGATACAATGAACAGGTTTGAAATAAAGGCTAATACGCAAACTATTTTTTCTTCTTCTCGAAATTAGGTTAGTTTTGACTCCACATTTAAGTCGTATGTTGTAGAGTGGATAATACTAATGATATAATATTGGTTCTAATACAAGGTTCGACTTAAATATAGACCCGAAATAAAATTAAAAACTTACTAACAATTTATTTTAACACATTCTTAAATGTTTATGTTATTATCAAGTCTTCTTTTCCCACTGCCTGCATTTGAAAATATTTTATTATTAAAACAGTTATCATTTCTTATATCTAAGATTAAAATCAAAGACTCACAACAATTCCTTTAAAAACTGACACATTTTTTTTTATACTCTAAAACAAGTGGACATTGATTTGCACGCATCAGGTGTAAGCTGAATGGGCATCATAAAATAATAAGTATTTTTGAGCTCATATTTCATGCTAGTCCTCACACAATTCAACTTTACGTAATGATTTGCACTGATAGACAAATAAGCATGTATATAGTTATCGATATATACAGTACATCTCTAGTACACAATAAAAATAGGAATAAAATATCAAATTTAGTATGTTAATAGCATGCTGCACTTAAATATGGCTAAAAATTGCTATATCAATACTTACCGGTCTTCATCTACGAAAAATTTCACCATAAACATCCGTTTATTGCAATTTTCACGACTAGTTCGATTTACACAAATCTCACAAGTTATAAACCGTCTTTTCGGTGGCATTGTCACAAAATATATTCACTAACCAGTGTTCGATCACATTTCACTACTTTCAATTACAAATTAAGACCAAAACAATTAGAAATGCACAAAAATAATCAAACAAAACAGACGAAACGCAATGTCAAACAAAACAATATGGCTGACGAGGGATGACCAGAGATAAGATACTAAAAACTATACTGATGGAGTATGGTGGCTATTGTTTGCCATCATGCCATGTAAAGTCCATACAAAAGTTTTTTTGTTCCTAGTTGCGTTAGACTGATGCCTTCACCTTCTAGTGATTATATTCTCTTAATTCTCTTTGTCCTTGTCACCTTCAATCTTCATTCATGTCATGGACTCCATAGATTAGAGTGTATGAAATTTAGGTTAGGAGTAAGGATTACAGTCTTTGTTTATTGTTTTATTCATTAATCTTCTGTTATTATTACTGGGTCACGTTTAATTATACGTACGTGTCATTGATTTTTTGAAAAGTGATGGAACAAAACAGATGCAGCAGTTCCCTGGATGCAATGGACTTTAAGGTTGAGCCCGAGTGTATATTTAACGAACAAGGTGAGTTATGCGTATACTCCTCTGACTATAATTCTCTCATTCATGAAACTGTGGTAGAATTTGCACTGTAATGGTTCCCTTGGTGAATCCTATTAAAAATGTCTTGTGAAGATTAAGTGCGATAATACCACATTTTGTGTGATTTTAAAGGTGATTTTCACGAACTGCATTGAGGTTATAGTATTTCATAGCGAGTAAGCCTTTTTGAAAGTTAACTTAAACACACTTGCTTTATGTAAATTATAAAAGCATTACTCGCTATGTTAAATTAGAGTATTATTTATTTATTTAAATTAGTTACACAGCATAACAGTAAATAAACCAAGGCACTGTGAACTACAAAATTACATTACAAAAAAAAAACTTAAATCTAGTTTGATGTTTGACATGTGTTGGTCCACACAGGAGTACTCTAACAATGACCGTGTTATTGTTGTATGATGGTTACTTCTCTTGTGTTGCTTACCATGGTTTAGATACCTTGGCTACTGGATGGTTTGGTTGGTGCAGGTGCGGGAAGGGAAGGCACCAAGTTGCAAAGCTTAGTTATGTCATATCTGTGTTGTTATCAGCTTCTCATTTCCTCACAATCTAAATGTATTCCATTTGGGCCAAAAGAAATCAGTAAGGTATATTAAGAAGTAGTTGTGAAATTGACAGTCAAGTCAAGGTTTTAAATATGATATCCAAATAATTCCGTACCTGAATAAATAATATTGTCAGAAAAATATATGTACAAAACTTTTGTAAAAGTTAATGTTCCCATATGTCTGGGACATGAAATCTGAATTTGTTATTAATGGTGTCTTTGTTCACAGTGCATGTCAAGGAGGAAGTTGTAGAGTGCCTGAAAGAGGAGGCGGAGTGGGAAGATAGTGCTGCTAATGTCGCCTCTTTATACGCTGGACACGAGGTGAAGGATGAGCTCGTGCTGGGGCCCGAGGGCCTGCAGCCACGCGACATAGCCTTCACACTCTTTGGTAAATTGCTCATATCCTAGAGAAATTAAAGGCAAACCCAATATTCAAAATTTACAAAGGCATAACCAATACTTAATTTTTAAATTTCTTGTTTAGTATTATTCTCACCAAGCTTGAATTGATCTAGTGCGTAGATGTAGTCAGTTTGTCTTCTGGTACACAAAAATTTAAAACAATTTGATAAAATTCTTATTTATTTTTATTATATACCAGTTTCGTCCTGTATCAGAGCAGTAAAATAAAACATAGATTCTACCCCTCAATCTGAACAACATTTATGAAAAACCTTTTAAAAATAACTTATTTTTAATTGTAAAATAAAGTTTATTCAAAGAAGCAATGTATTGCGTAACATTTGATATTTAGTAAAGTGATAGCTACGTCAATGCTAAGGCAAAGTCAATGTTATCCCACAATTTATCTGCTTTGCCCGAAGGTTGACTGGTAGAAAATGCCTCATGGCATTAAGTCCGCCTTTTGTACGATAAGTTTTTTTTGTGCAATAAAGATTACATAAATAAATAAATAAATGTGTACATATGAAAACAGTATTTAAAAAAAAATCTGAACAGATGTTGTTCAGTTTGAGGATGAAAATGTATGTTTTAATTTGTTACAGGACCCAACTGGTAAATCTTTTTTTTTATTTGATTTTCTCCTAACTTAAGTTATTTGCCGTTAATTTATTTCATGTGCGTTTGTAGCAGCTCAGGCGTCAGCCGTTACAGCACAGCCCAAACTGAAGGACTGTGTGGTGCGGCTCGAGCGCATTGAAGACCTCGAGGCGCCGCTCGGCACCGACACGCGCCGGGACAAGAGACGTGTTGGAAACAATGCTGATGTGGGACACGAAATACACAGTAATGCTAACATTGGCAAAGAAAAAAAAACCTATGTATGTGATATTTGTAAGAAGAGGTTTGATCTGAAGACCCAGCTGATGGAACATGTTATGATTCATATCCACCAAAGCACGGAGCAGGAAGAGATAAACGTCGCCGATAATGGTGAGTTTGGCGTTTTTATTGGTAAATTGTTTTGTAAGTGAGCTTATCGGCTTATACCACCTTTTCTACTTTACGATGCTACCCAGGGCACTTGCGAGTATTGACCTCCCGTATATAACTGTTGCATAAAACTTATTCATTTAATTATTTACCAACCAAGTCCAGTTACATTACATTATGGATTAGGGTACCGATTGTCCTCTCAAGAGCAAATTCTGGGCCACTAACTTAATTGAATGTGCTATATCGAAAACGAAAGCAACTAGCCTGTTCAAATCAGTTAAATTGAACCAAAGGAAATTCTTCTTCTTAATTTAGTAGTGTGGTTGAAGCTTTTAGATGTGTTAAATGTTGACTCTAAAACAATGCCATGTCATGAATGGCGTTAATTCGTGTACAAAAAAATAATGAAATTTTAATGAGTTCTTTCCTAGAGTAACTGTAAGCGTAAATAAAGCCCGAATCTCGATTAGTGTGCCTCGAAGATCCTGGTCGTATGACAGTGGTACCATGTAAAAAGTGTGCCCTTTCAAACAAAAATAAAAAAAGTTTCAGATCGATCCAGCCGTCTTTAGGAAATCGGCCTCCTTACTCTTCATCATAATTTGCATTACTAGCAGGTCGACTCAATCTTATCTTTAGCAGACATTACCGGTTAATATTCCAACTCGGAGTTATATTTATTTATTTACATATGGATTGCTTGAAAGTTACGCTGCTTTATGAACATTCCTCTAATTTTATAGTAACAACAATCCCACCAAAAAGATTTTTATGTAAAATGATGCCAAGACGAAGCCATACTATGAGTGACTCTCGCCCTAAGGCCAAACTTCACAAACTCTACACATTAGTCAAAATACGTGCCTTAGCCATTTCGCTATATAGACATGGCCATTAGGTGAAAAATTTATTCACTATTCATTACTTTTCTGTCATACAATTGTATAAAATTATTATTTTGCAAGGACAAAATAAGTATGAGTCAACTCGAATTTCAATGTAAATGTCGATTCCATGGCTTGCAAAAGTCTCATGTGCCATGAAAAGTATGGAATCTGTGGATAATGGTGTCATTGTTCGCAGTGCACGTGAAGGAGGAAGTAGTAGAGTGCCTGAAAGAGGTGGCGGAGTGGGAAGCGTTAGCCGTCAGAGAACAACCCGTGCTGAGGGACTGTGCGGTGCGGCTCGAGCGCATCGACAGTCTCGAGGCGCTGCTCGAGGGGACGAGGCGTGTTGAACATAATGCTGATGTGGGCAATCGAACACATACAACTAATATAGCCACTGAAAAAGAAAGCTATGTCTGTGATATTTGTAAGAAGAGGTTTGATCTGAAGACCCAGCTGAAGAAGCATGTTATGACGCATATCCACCGACGCACGGAGCGGGAAGAGAGTATGCGCGGCGTCGCCCGTGATGGTAAGTTATGTTTTTATTGGTATTTTGTTTTTGATCATTGTGTATGCATGTGTGAGTGCGTGAGTTGATTTGTGGAAGCATCATCTTCAACAACAATCTGCATCGTTGTCGTTGTCTTCAAACGTAGGTACTAGCAAAATCGACTTTACGATATTAGATACAAGTATCAGTTGTCTCTACCGGCTATTCATGGTTGAAGCTACAAGTCGACTTACGAATATTAAGAGGTCTTAAAACACTTTATCTACACACATACTCATCACCATTAAAATATAAACAAATATTAAGGGACAAATATTTTTAAAGAATCTTTTTTGCAATTCTATTTTACTATGTTAAAATACCACATTTTAATTTTTTTACATAAACAAAGGTAAGTACCTAATGTGAATAAAAGAAAAATGTACCTAATGTGATCGACTACTACCTAAGCAGGACTCGAACCTGCGAGCCCTACGTTTCCGGCGTAGTACTCTCCCAACTGAGCTATTAGATCGTTAAGAGCATCATATTTGTACACATATCTATATGTAGGTACGTATATGTATAAATATGTACATATATGATCATCCTAAGAGGCATTTGACGATGCGGTGGGCGCAGTTTGCAGACACCTGCCTACTGAGCCGGCAGTCCCGGGCTCGAATCCCGGCCGGAGCAAATATTTGTGTGATGAACTCGAATATTTGCTCTTGGGTCATGGAAGTTATCTATATATATAAGTATGTCTATCGTCGTCTAGTACCCGTAACACAAGTAACTGTTTAATGTTCTCAATTAGTCATAATTGTAAATTTTGATACGAAACATAACTGAAATTATATTAAAGTAAGTCGTGTAGAATAAATAAATTATAATTATGATTACAATTTTGCACGCCTACGCGTAAAACATAGTGAGGTAACCCTCATGTACAATAGCATCCGTGTTACCTACCTCTGTTTAACAAAATATATTTATCTTTATCTTTTGAATAATCGTCGACGTGCATTGTGTTCCAGCGGCAGCGGGGGGCGGGCGGGGGGAGGGGCGGGAACCAACTCGCGCTCGGGGATATCGATATTCCTGCGAGATATGCAAAAAGAAGTTTCCGGAGCCGAGCAAGTTAAAGAGACATGAACGAATTCACACGGGAGAAAGACCATTTGCTTGTGGAATATGTAAAAAGAAGTTTGCACAGTTAAGTACTTTAAAGGAACATGAACGCACTCACACGGGAGCCAAACCCTTTTCTTGTGGAATATGTAAACAGAAGTTTGCGCAGTCAAGTACTTTAAAGAATCATGAACGAACTCACACGGGAGCTAAACCTTTTTCTTGTGGAATATGTAAACAGAAGTTTGCGCAGTCAAGTAATTTAAAGAATCATGAACGAACTCACACGGGAGCCAAACCTTTTTCTTGTAAAATATGTAAACAGAAGTTTGCGCAGTCAAGTAATTTAAAGAAACATGAACGAACTCACACGGGAGCCAAACCTTTTTCTTGTGGAATATGTAAACAGAAGTTTGCACATTCAAGTACTTTAAAGAAACATGAACGAACACATGAGAGCACAACCATACACATGCTGCGTGTGTGAAAAGCAGTTTACGACATTACAAAGTTTAAAGAAGCACAAAGATCGGATCCACGCACGCCGGAAATCTTGTTGTTGCGACATTTGTCAGAAGCGGTTTGCGTAGAAAACCATTAGCCGGACATATACGGCGGCACATGAACCTGTTAAAGGCACAGAGATAGCAAAATACGATGGTAACACAGAGACGCTGATAAAATGTCCATCTGATCACACGATGTCCGCTGCCGGTGTCCCTCAAGGTAGCGTACTTGGACCACTGCTTTTTCTCGTCTACATGAACGACTTACCATATGTTACCAGCCATTTTCGCGGACGACTGCTCTATCGTTATTCAAACGTCAATAGCAAAACCTACGAGAATGACATTAATAAGTCTTTGCGGACGTAAACTTATAACTAGTAAACAAAAACTTGAAACCTCCTCGACTATATTTATGGAATAGGCTAGTAGATCCGTGTTTGAAATATATTTGAAACGGTTAATAATGATCTTACTAGCTCTAAAAAAAGTCTTGTATTTTTGTGAAAGCTTGAAAGCTACATTTCTATAAATTGAAAATTAGAAATTACATGAAGAGTAAAAAACGCCGCCCGCCATTTTTGCCTTTTGCTAATCTGTGGCGTGACGTAGAATTCCGCGTAAATATTCGAAATTCGACCATCGTATAGTGCCATCCCGCTCACTCAAATATATGTTGACAGGAAATCGAGAGGGACGGCACTATTCGAAGTCGTCGGAGTAGACCTTCAGTTTTCTTTACGGGATAGATGACGTCACTATCATAAGCGAAAATGGCGGACAGCGTTTTAAGCATTTCAAAATACAGATTAAAAACCGTATTTTAAAATTCAATTTTTTCAGCCAACTTTCAGTTTTATTAATTGAGAAACATGTATTTGGGTTTCCTTCGCTAAATACTATACGAAATAAACATTAGTTTAATACAATTTGACATGCGTCAACTAACCTGTTCTATGCGCCGCAAGGGTCCATATAACACTAGTTTACAATGGTCGTTATAGGCTTCTCGAGGTCCTGACTACACTTAAACTGCTCTGAGGGCCTTATCGCACTTGCGATGTGCAAGCGAGTTTTCTATATGTACTAATAAGCATCGCGGCGAACTCGCTGCGTGATCGCCTTCATACAAAATTCGCTCGCCAATCGCAAGTGTGATACGGCCCTTAAAGTCAGAAATTACCGTCAAAGTCCATCATTCCTACGGAGCGCTAAAAACGCTTCATACAGATGGCCACCTACATTCTTTATTTGTCAGTTGGGTTCCAATATTTGGATGGAGACAATCGTCCCATTATGAGAATTCTGAAAACAATTTCAGTCTTTTTCTTCGTTTCATGCCATATTGAGCTAATTTTATTCATGGAACTACAGTTGTTGTATATAATCAGTCTGCACACCTATTGAGCGTGTTTCATCCACCCGTTTAGGCGTTTTCCTCGATTGCCACACAAACTGGAAACATTGATTAGTTAAACAGGTCTGTGTTTGCTCTAAGACGGCTCTCACGACTCTCGTCCCAAACAACTGCAGTCTTGCATGCAATGAGCAATTGAGCATGTAATGTCAAGTTTGCGTTATGGTTTAATACTTTGGGGTAGCTGTACAAACATGCAAAAATGTATTAGGCCCAGCTGAGGTGCACGTCAAACAGATTCTTTATTCCACTAATTAAAAGTGTTGACATTACCCTCTCTATATCTTTGAAGTAGCGCTATTTGTCAAGCAAAACAGGTTTATTTAGAAATAAGGCATCAGTCAAAGGATACCCTTCTCGACAAGGCACTGTTCTTTGTGCTTCGCAATCAAAGCTTTCTTTGCAAGAAATATTTTATGTATAAAAGTAAAAATATTCAGTATATACCCGAGAAATAAGAAATTTTGACATGCCTCAATTAAATACAAATTACACAAATTTTGTTTTGACAAGTGTTACTATAGTATCAATGATGATTATTGTAATAATGAAACTATATGATTTAATGAATTTGTAGTTTAATATAATTGAATTGTGTAACGCATGGCTCTTAAGTAGTTAAGTAATAAACTAAATGTACATGTTTCCTTAAGTAAAATGTACTCACCTTATATGACGTTCCATTCCATCTGTAGACATTTAGGTACCACTGCATTTTTGCAAATAAAAATTCTTATGAGTAATTGTATTTACTGTTTGAACTGAGCTAAACCGCTTAAAAGAATACAATGTCATTCAGGGGTTGGTTAACGAATTATGATAACAAAAACATAATTTAAGAAAATTGTAACTAACTCGGAAGGTTAATGGATTATTGATTATATTTACTATATAGCAAAGCATGAATATTCTTATATATATCTGCGATCAGTTTCCCGACACCCGACGGAATAATGTGGCCAAAATGGTTATGAAGATACGCTATTGCTCCATTTGAAACATAGTGACTACACAATGGGGTTGGTAATTATATATCCTTAAAAACTTTAACCTGCTTTGGTTACAAATACAGTAGCGGATGAGACTATTATGAAGATACAATGCCTTTGTTCTTGTCTGTAGATTGGCTCAGTTCAAAAACTAAACACGTTATACTTTAAGTCCAGTACCAGTAGAAGGAACAATAACCGTGTGACTTTAATTAAACTCGTTTTGTTGTGTAATATAGTGTATTAAAACAAGTTGTATTATTGTTTTTCGTGCAAGTTTGTTCTCATTTAATTTTTAACCTTTACTGCAGATAAATAAGTTTTCTTTTATTTTTCGAGCATCGAGAATATGATGGGAAATAATCCTAATAAGTCTGTATAATAATTACCTACTAAAGTAACCGTAAGGTTAAAAATATATATAAAATGATGTCTGGAAGAGATCGCTCTTTAGCGATAAGACCGCCTGTTGTTTACCTCTATTGAATGTTTCGTGTAATCTGAACTTGTTTGTAATTATTTCCTGTTTAGATGTGTAATAAAGAATTATTCTATTCTATTCAATGTTTTTGGCCTGTTTGTTACCTCATGAGAGGGTTCTGTTATACTTATACTGTCTTAATTATAAATAATCTGAAAACATTGAATTAGAAAACACAATTTTTATACGCATACTTACCTATAAACTGTTTTGATTGTAGATATTGATATTCTGTTTTTTTCTTTGTGACTTCTCCGCGACCACTGTCTGCGGCACTTCTATAAAATTAAACACTTGTCTTGAAATTTCCAATCCTTGTTTAAACTCCAGAGATACTCGTATTTAACCCTTCTTTGCATGGTGATGGAAATTTCCATCATAAAATTATCGCATTAATTAAAGCTTGTTTTGCGGGTGATTGATATTTATTTTTAAGACTGCCAAGTTACAACAACAGTACAGCATAAAATAGAACATAGTTGTGAAAAATAATTAAACAGAATTTTGATAAGTATTTTAAATTTGAATTCGCGGGCTCGCCGTATCGCGCAATTTACGAAAACTGTTGATCTTCTTGACGTTTTCTGGAGGATATTACTGTGAAAATATTGATTTATTCGGAATAATAAATGTGTATCAGATGTGTAATTTGATATTATGTTACTTTTTGTGCATACAATTTCAAGATTCGAACATAAAGTAGTTCCAAAGTATGTGATGGAAATTTACATCATTATGCAAAGACTTCACTCGTAAAGTATGGCGAATTATTTATCATAAATATCGGACAACCTCACACAAATCGATCTAGTCCCAAATTAAGCACAAGAAGGCTTGTGATATGGGTACTAGATGACGATATACATACGTATATAGATAAATATATACTTAAATACATAGAACAACCATGACCCAAGCACAAATATTCGAGTTCATTACACAAATATTTGCCCTGGCCGGGGTTCGAACCCGGGACCGCCGGCTCAGTAGGCAGGTGAACATTTCCACGATCCATCATTAGGTAAATTTTATGATACGAGTATTGGGTCTAAATGTCCATTGAGTGGAGACGAACGTGTCTGCGTTGAACCAACCCTGAGATCTAGTAGGCAGGTAAGCAATAGTGTTGTATCATCAGATCCTGAATTAATGACAATGGGAAAACCGTAGTTGTATACTCTTATGATTATGAATAAAAAAACTGTTAACATTTTACTGTTAGAACCGGTAAACGTACATACTAACACTTTTTGAAGTTGGACCTATTTCTACGCGTGCGGAGCCGCGGGCACAGCTAGTAAATAATAAAAATACAATGATGCTGTTAAAAATATATTTTATTGTCTATGCTCTACCTAGTCTATAAAAGCCGTGACAGCTCCATATTCCAACCTCCTTTTTCAAATTTTCACAATGGCCGCCTTTAACTAGAAACGTAAGCTGTGTATTGTCCTTGTGTCGTCCCAATATATAATTTGAATAATATGGAAGTAATTGATAATAATATACAATGTGGAAGTATTTCATGTAAGTAAATAAACAGACATTGCGATTCAAATACGGTTTTATTGAAGTATATCCAGAACCACGTGATAACCACTCCACTGCAACCACGCACTTTCTAACAGATTATGTGTCCAGGAAGATTTTGGATATAAGAAAACGATCAACCGTAAGTAATTGAATTAAGAAAAAAACGCAATGTCTAACACCGAAATTAATTCCACTGGGATAAGGACTGTTGGCACCAACATAACCTCTATAGAAAGACTCGAAGGAATAACGAATTATATCAATTGGAAGTTTGCTGTTAAAATGATCCTAACACTAGAAGGTCTGTGGAAATGCGTCGAAGGCGAGGACAATGATCCTGATCGCGACAGCACGGCGTTGGCCAGAATATGTCTGACCTTGAAGCCGACCTTGTTTCAACATGTGCGGGCCTGCAAAACTTCTAAAGAAGCCTGGAAGAAGCTCGCAGACTGCTTTGAAGACAAGGGCTTGTACCGCCGTGTCCTGCTGCTACGCCAACTTCATCGGGTGGAATATTGTCAATTCGCAACCATGTCGGAGTACATCGACCACGTCATGTGCTTAGTGCAGCAGCTGGAAGACATCGGGAAAACCATCGATGATGCCGAGGTAGCCGAGATCCTGCTATCAGGACTGCCTCAGGAGTATGATGTCATAGTATCCAGTCTTGAAACCGCCTGTTTGACTAACAGCTTAGGTACAGAAGTCGTTCGCATGAGACTGCTTCAAGAAGATCACCGGCGTAAGCAGGAGTCAACATCATCAGCCTATGCGACAAGCTTAAACAAGAAGCGAAGTGGTAGCGGCGTATGCTCCTACTGCAAGAAGCAAGGGCACACTGCGAAGCGCTGCTTCAAGAGGAAGCGTGATCATCGGGACACTGAGGCGCACACAATGCTGGCCTCAGCTCTCTCAGCGACTACTTCGGCTACGGATTTCATTATCGACTCTGGAGCATCGGCGCACATGGTCAACGACGATGTGCTGCTGACGGATCTCAGAAAAAATCCATGCAACATTTCTGTGGCAAATGGCCAGACGATTAACAGTAATTTTATAGGTAAGATATCTCTCTCACCTTCTGTTAACTTAGATAATGTTTTAGTTGTTCCTGGTCTTTCAAATAATTTAATATCTGTAAGTCAGATGACAAGTAAAGGTTATGTTGTTGTTTTTGAAAATGATGGGTGTACTGTTTATAAAAATGGGAAAACTACTGGCAACCCGATAATCTCACGTAATAACCGGTACAGGGCCGCTAGATACCGATCTAAAAACAACAGAGCGAGTGAAAAAAATTCACGCGTGCTTTTTCGAGTATGAAACGACTGCTGAAGCGATCAAAGTATATATCGCCAAAAAGGGTGGGGACACTAAATACACGGTTGTAAAACTGCGTTTAAAGCATCAACATTACGCATCCTTCGTGATAACGACCCCCCACAGTATGTGCGAGATGCTTATGTCCGCGAACTACTGGCCACCGGGTACGGAAGTCAGTGAATGGTTTCGAAACGGCGCCGGCCGCGCAGGGGGCGCGCCGACCCGTCGCCGACGTATCTCCGCCGCCGCCGCCAACGCCGACGCCGACGCCGACGACACCGGCCGCCGAGGCGCGCCCGCTCCGACCCCGACAGCCGGACACACAGGCGTCGACAACTGACTCCCTCACAGTGTGCCATCAGAATATTAGGGGACTGTATAGTAAAACGAAGCAATTAGAAGTGTTATTAACCGACGAATTAAATTGTGACATTTTAATTATGACCGAGCATTTTCTCCGGAGCCATGAAATACAGTCAGTAACCCTGACAAACTATGACTTAATCTCATCGTATTGTAGACCTAAAATTGAACGCGGCGGAAGCTGTATTTATGTTAGGCAACACATTAGAGCGGTGAGTAGACCCGATTATTGTGAGTTGGCTCGCGAACAGCTGTTCGATGTTCGATGTATGTGCCGTGCATTTGCTCGACGAGGTGTACTGCCGTTTGGCAAATAATGTTTCCCAAATATGACTTCCCAAATAACTTATCGCAACAGTTTTATTTCCCAAATGCATCTCTAGCAAAGTAACATTTCCCATTGTATTCATTTGGTCAAATCATCTTTTCCCAAAATTTCACTTTGTCAAGATTTTATTTAGCAAATGCTTATAAAGCAAATGTTTGATTTTGTCATAAATTATTTTCCAAACAAAATTTTCCCAAATTAGTCACTTTGCAAGCTGAACTTATAGCAAAAGTCTGGTAAATTGTAAGCCCTAAGTATTCCTAAATATTACCTAATAGTAGTACGTAAGGCAGGTCCAACTTGGCTTAGGTTAGGTACGACGACGAGCGTAGCGAGGAGGAGTGTTAGGTTGACTTGCGACTATAGTTGTAAACCAGCGGCTTGTAAGCCGGTAGTAACCGAAAGCAGCGGCTAGAAACGAATAACCAGCCGCTTGATACCGGGTAGATACCCGACTTGTGCATCAAATAAAGAAATGATTTTTATTACATTTTTTTTGTTAAACTCTTATTTTTGTTATACAGTAGCACTTATTATGTTCTTTTTTAAAAAAATAGACCCCGAAGACACCATTTGTACCTACTAATTTACTTAATTCAGATACGAAAAGTAAACTATGAAACAACGTTTGTGTTCAGGTGGCGGTGTATGAAAATTATAAGAATAAAGGTAGCTAAATCAGTTTATTTTGGATCTAATCATCATTGTAAACCAAACGCGGGAGTCTCGCGCGGCAGGATAAATGCGTGTGGGGGGCTGAGGGGTGCGCGGGGCATGCGGGGATGAGTGCGCGAGGCTCGTTGCGTTGGTGCATTATAGAAATACAACTAATAAATGCTTACTATTACTAGGTAACTGATAAATACCTATTTCCAATTCATCTCTCACAAATAAATTATTAAAATAGTCCTATTCCACTGCTCTTTCACATTTTCTAAGAGAATTTTGAGTTTTTAACTCTTAATACAGATGCAAATGTCATTGTTTATGTCTATTTATGTTAAATAGATCCTATAGTAAATAAATGAAAAGAAAAATAACAAAAACAAACATTGAATCATGTGAATATGTCAATGAAATGTAAGCAGCCGTTTCCAGCCGCTTGTTATCGCTAGAAATGATAATAAGCCAAATAAGCCGTTTCTAGCCGCTGGGCTAGAAATGTTAGCAACCAGCTTCGCATCTATACTTGCGACCCTAACGAGCGAGCGTAGCGAGCGAGCCACGCGGCCCTATAGTGATAGCGAGTGGGCGAAACATCATAATATCACTTATTTCACCTTAAGGGAAATCCGACTTGGCTCAGGTTAGGTACGACGACGAGCGTAGCGAGGAGGAGTATTAGGTTGAGTTGCGACCCTAACGAGCGAGCGTAGCGAGCGAGCCACGCGGCCCTATTAGTGATAGCGAGTGGGCGAAACATCATAATATCACTTATTTCACCTTAAGGGAAATCCGACTTGGCTCAGGTTAGGTACGACGACGAGCGTAGCGAGGAGGAGTGTTAGGTTGAGTTGCGACCCTAACGAGCGAGCGTAGCGAGCGAGCCACGCAGCCCTGCCCTATAGTGATAGCGAGTGGGCGAAACATCATAATATCACTTATTTCACCTGAAGGGAAATCCGACTTGGCTCAGGTTAGGTACGACGACGAGCGTAGCGAGGAGGAGTGTTAGGTTGAGTTGCGACCTTAACGAGCGAGCGTAGCGAGCGAGCCACGCGGCCCTATAGTGAGTGGGCCAAACATCATAGTTTTACTTATTTCACCTTATACTGGGATAGAAATCGTATGCCATGCAATATTTTGGGATAAGAATATTATGCCAAACGATATATTTGCAAAAAAAAAATTGGGAAAGTAAAACTTGACAAGTAATTATTTGCTAAGCAACCACTTGCTAAACAAAATGTTTGCAAACTGTAAATTTGCGATACGTAGTTTTGCTAATTGCACTTTTTGCCAAATAAAAATTTGGGAAACAAAATTTGCGATGTGATACTTTGGGAAAGATTATTTGCCAAACATTAGTAATCCGCTCGACGACGATATTCTTGTCGTAGGAGTGTATCATTCCAATTTAACTAGCGATGTCGAGTATCTAAAGCTGTTCGATAATTTATTAAATAAAATTAACGACGACCAACTAACAGCGATTATCATGGGCGACATAAATATTGATTTCAGTGCTAGTACATCCACCAAAAGACAACTTACCGATATATTAACCGCTCAGCGGTTTAAACAATATGTTAAGAACGCCACCAGGGTTGACGGTGAATGTGCTACACTGTTGGATCACGCGTACTCCAACATCCTAGACGATCGTGTGTCCGCGACATGCGTAAGTACTAACTTGAGCGACCACACGGCGCAGCGACTGATTGCCCCGCGGTCAGCCACCAGTCCGACATCATCGATAGTTAAAAAGCGTGTTTTTAACAGTAAAAATAGGATCTCCTATATTTCCGCGCTTGAATCAGTCGACTGGCAACACATTGTTAATAAATACAGCGATGATTGTAAAAAGTTTGCGGAGGCCGTTATCTGCATACTAACCAACCTCCTTGATATACATATCCCGATAAAAAATACCAAAGTGCAGTTAAATAGCAGCCCATGGGTAGATTCCGAAATAAACAACCTAAAACTACTTTTATTTGATTTCATACAGTACACAAAAAAATATCCCAGTAACACCAATATAAACCAGACTTTGACTAAATTACACATTTCATACAACCACAAATTACGGACTAAACGGACTGACTTTTTTAACTCGTTTATATTTAGCAACCCCAATAAAGGCAGGGCGATGTGGAGGGCAATAAACATGGAGCTGGCGCGGAAGCCTCGCGAGCGGGTCGACTTTACAGACTTGCTGCTGGACACCGACGGGAAACCGTTCGAGTCCAAGCAGCAGCTGGTGGACGCCGTCAACCGCGAGTTCGTGACGGCGGCCGCCGCGTGCGGGGCGCCCGCGCCGCACCGCGCGCGCAGCCGCGCCGCTATGGCCGAGTGGCGCGCGCCCAGTGACACGTCTATTAGATTGTTGCCGTTCACGCCGACCGAAATAGACCACATATTAAAAACTTCGATTGCCTCCAAAAACAGCACGGACATATACGGCCTGTCCGCTACCCTCTTAAAGCAGGCCGGTCCGGCAATCAGCTTCGTTCTCTCAAACTTATTTAACGTCTGCTTGAGATCGGGTGTATACCCCCGACTGCTTGAAAAAAGTTAAAATATCTCCGCTGTATAAAGGTAAAGGACAAAGGTCCGCTGTAAAGTCTTACCGACCAATCTCGCTAGTGCCAGGACCCAGCAAGTGCCTAGAGGTGGGGCTTAACAAAAGACTATTGTCGTATTGGTTCCCTCGAAACGTGCTATCCGACTGTCAGTACGCCTACCGTCAGGGCCGGTCCACCACCGACCTAGTGCGAGAGGTGGTGCACGCCGTGTTGCGCGCGCGCGAGGCGGGCCGACATGTAGCAGCCGTATGCTGCGACCTGTCCCGCGCGTTCGACACGGCGGACCATGCACTCGTCGCTGACAAGCTCGCTCACTACGGAATTCGCGGCCCGGCCCTGAGCCTAATACTATCTTTCATGAGCGACCGGACGCAAATCGTCGTCGGTGAGAGTGGCCAAGTTTCGTCTGCGGAGATGCAAAACTTGATGGGCGTCCCGCAAGGGTCTTGTCTATCTAACACCCTGTTTAGCTTACTCTTAAACGACCTTCCGCAGGCGATAAAAAGTGCCAACATTTTTATGTACGCCGACGACGTCACGGCCGTAGTAAATGCGCCTACCGAACGAGAGCTGGAGGAAGCGCTTAATAATGTTGTCGGGCAACTAAGCAACTGGTTCAGGTCGAACGGGTTGGCTCTGAATAAAGAGAAAACGTGCTTCATCACATTTAAACTGAACGGGCACCCTAATGGGAGTCTGAAGGTGTGTGCAGGCGATGCCCCTATACAGCACGCGACCTGCACACGCCTGCTCGGGTTCAACATCGACAGCGCGCTGAAGTGGGAGACGCACATAGACGAGGTGTGCGGCCGGCTCGGGCGCGCGTGCTTCGCGTTGCGGCGGCTGGCGCGCACGGCAGGACCTGCCGCGGTACGCGAGTGCTATTTTGCAACGGTGCACTCTTTGCTCACGTACGGAACTGAGCTCTGGGGCCGAGCTTCGGACTGGCGGAGAGTGTTCGCGATGCAGAAGAGAGCGATTAGAGCGATGGTGGGCCTGCCGGCGGACGCCTCAGCACGGGAGCACTTCAAAGAATTGAATATCCTTCCCTTGCCTTGTTTATACCTGTATCAGGTGGCGGTGTTCACTCACGAACATCTTGATGCTTTCAAGCGCAAGGGGAGTAATTCAAATTATAGATTGCGTAGCAACAAGCACGAGAATAGGCTGGTGGCAGTTTCGCACAAACTTATCAAATCAGAGCGATCCGTGTATTTCTCAGGGCCTTCCGTCTATATTTCTATAACCGGTTGCCTGACTCGATAAGAAATGCAGCTTCCGTTCCAAGTTTTAAAGGAATATTGAAAAAATGGCTCCATGAGAATAATTTCTATAATTTTGAAGATTTTTATAATTTACCTTTTACATTGTAAATGTAATAGTGTTTAATTTGTAATGATATTTGTGACCTATAACCGCATGTTATCAATAGGTAAATTATTTCATTTCATTTCATTTCTCAGCTAGGAAAATAAATGGGCTTTATAAATATACTCTCCAGCAAGGCAGGATCTTACCCCCAGAGCATTCCAAGCCCCTACATCCTAGGCAGGGGACAGTGAGTGCTCACAAGGCTGACTGTTTGCCATTAAGTCTGTGGCATAAGCGACTTGGCCACCTCAATGTAGCAGGTATGCGCATGCTGGGTGATGGGAATCAGTGTTGTGGTGTCCTTTTACAGAAAGAAGACAACCTGGGGAGCGGCTGTGTCTCTTGCCTGGCGGGCAAGATGCAAAGGCATCTTTTCCCGTGGCAAGTCAGAGTCGTGCTGCTTCACCACTGGACCTCATCCACTCCGATGTTGCTGGGCCAATGCAAGTCAGCTCGTGGGGCGGAGCCCGCTTCTTGCTGACCTTCACCGATGACTGTACGAGAAAAACCTTCGGATACCTCATGAAGTCGAAGAGTGAGGTGAGTTCTCATTTTATTAATTTTAAAAATATGGTTGAGAAGCAGACAGGGTTGCATATTAAAGTTCTCCGTACTGATAATGGGACGGAATATTGCAATAATAATCTTAGTAGTTTTCTGAAACAAGCAGGCATCATTCACCAAACCTCAGTGGCTTATACTCCCGAACAAAACGGGGTTGCCGAGCGCGTACAGAGGACTGTATTTGAGAAGGCACGCGCCATCCTGCAGGAATCTGGGCTTTCTAATCGGTACTGGGGGGAAGCTGTTATTACAGCAATATACCTGAAAAACAGGAGCCCTACCGCCGCTTTGTCGGGCAAAGTTCCTGAGTGTGTATGGACCGGAGCTCCCCGTAGATCTTGGTCATTTGCGCGTGTTTGGCTGTCTGGCTTATTCTCTTATTCCTCAACAAAAGCGACGTAAACTTGATGCAAAGGCTAAGCCTTTCATATTTGTAGGTTATGGTGAGACTTGCAAAGGTTATCGATTAAGTGACTCATCTGATCCTCGCATAGTAATTTATTCTAGGAATGTTTCCTTTATTGAAAGCGAGTTTTATGCAAAGAATACACAGCTTGAGTCAAAAGAGGCCAAAGAGCATTTTATTTTCAATGACAGACTGAATTTTAATAGTAGCTGTAATGATGGAATTTTAAATGATAAATCAAATAATGAAATTAACTGTGATATTATTTTAGATAATGAATTAAATGATACAAGTATTCACTGTGATGATGAAATTCCCAATAACAGCTGTGATATTAATAGTAAGTCTAATGATAATTCTAATAATAAGTCTAATGAGAAATCTAACGGTAGTTCCTCTGAAATTTCAGATGCAGATACAACACCACCGCTGTGGTCACCGCTCTCTGACCAGTACTGTACTGGCGAAGACCGCTCTTCCAATGAAGGTGATGAAGATTCTTCTCTGCCGGAGCCGGAGTCAGCATGTCGAGGAGGAGGAGCAGAGCCTGTTGCATCGGCAACCACAGATGCGTCTATCCTCCCGCGCCCTGTACGTAGTACCAGAGGTAAACCGCCGCAGAAATTGTCAGACTACGACTTGTCAACTATGCTGGCTGAGGCTAGTTCACTCGACGATCCTGTTTCCTACGAAGAGGCCATGAGATCACCAGATAAAGAAGAATGGTATAAAGCTATAAAATGTGAGTATGACGCTCTTCTTAAAAATAATGTATGGGAATTAGTTGATCGGCCAAAGCATGCTAACGTCATTAAATGTAAATGGGTTTTTAAACGTAAATACGATGCTGCTGGTAAATTTAACAAATATAAAGCGAGATTAGTTGCCCGTGGTTTTAGCCAAAAACAGGGTATTGATTATACAGACACTCATTCACCAGTCGTAAGGCATTATACGCTGAGAATTTTATTTTCCCTAGCTACTGAGCTCGATTTACAATGTAATCATATTGACGTTACTACAGCTTTCTTAAACGGTGAACTAGATGAAACCATTTTTATGGAACAGCCAAAGGGCTTTAATAATAATGATAAAGTATGCATGTTAAAGAAAAGCATATACGGCTTGAAGCAAGCCAGTCGCGTGTGGAATTCTAAGATTCATAGCGTTTTATGTGATAATGGGTACAAACAAAGTAAATGTGAGCCCTGTATTTATGTAAAAAGAGCTAAAAATAATTATGTAATATTAGCCCTATATGTCGATGATTTTTATGTGTTTCATAATAACTGCATAGATGATGTTTTGGTATTGTTACAAAAACATTTTGAAATTCGACATTTAGGTCAACTTAAAAATTGTTTAGGTATGAATATAACTAGGCACAATGGCTCTTTAATTTTAGACCAATCAGACTATGTAAAAAGGTTATTGGCTAAGTTTAACATGACTGAGTGTAAGCCTGTCTCTACGAGTACACCATTAGATGTCAGTACAAAGCTTGATAAATCAGACAAATGTTTAGATGAAAATGTATATATGTACAGACAATTATTAGGTTCCTTAATGTACTTATCAGTCTGTACACGTCCTGATATTTCATTTGCTTGTAGCCAACTTAGCCAATTCAGTACTTGCTTTGATATGGATCATTGGTGCGCTGCTAAACGTGTATTAAGGTACTTAGCGGGCACAATAAATTATGGACTTTATTTTTGTAAAGTAGGTAATTTAAATATATGTGCCTATACTGACGCAGACTGGGCCAACAATCTGTATGATCGTAAGTCTTATACTGGTTTTGTCATTAAAATGGGTGGCAACGTTGTTAACTGGGAAGCTAGAAAACAGCGTTGCATATCTTTGTCGAGTACGAATCAGAATACCTGGCTATCGGTGATGTATGCAAAGATATAGGTTTTGTTCGAAATTTCTTGTCAGAAATTATTGACAAAAATATAGAAGCAGTTTATAACGATAACCAGAGTGCACAAAAGTTGTTACTCGTAAAAGAATACTCACACAAACGAACAAAACACATAGACTTACGCTACCAGTTTGTAAAAGATCATATACAACAAGGCTTAATTAATGTGAAATATTTACCAACAGATAAAATGGTAGCAGATGTTTTAACAAAACCATTGAGTAGAATAAAAAATACTAACTGTGTCTCTGAATTGTGTCTTGAAATTGTTACATAAATAATAAATTATAGGGATATTTAAGTGTGATGTTTACTTGTGTATTAAGAAAAGGCCATTAGTATTGTATAAATGTATTTACAGTGTACCATACTGAAGCGATATTATTGTAAAATAAAGTACGATGCTATTGCACTGTATACTCTATCCAAGGTAGAGCATAAGGAGGAGTGTTAAAAATATATTTTGTTGTCTATGCTCTACCTAGTCTATAAAAGCCGTGACAGCTCCATAATCCAACCTCTTTTTTTTCACAATGGCCGCCTTTTAACTAGAAACGTAAGCTGTGTATTGTCCTTGTGTCGTCCCAATATATTATTTGAATTATGTGGAATTAATTGATAATCATACACAATGTTGAAGTATTTCGTATGAGTAAATAAACAGACATTGCGATTCAATTACGGTTTTATTCGAGTATATCCAGAACCACGTGATAACCACTCCACTGCAACCACACTTTGTAACAAGACATGCACAAAAAACAATAATACAAATTGTTCTAATCAACTATATTTACACAAAAAACCGAATTTCATTAAAATCACACGGCTATTGTTTTTTCTACTGGTACTGGACTTAAAGAAGAATGTTTAGTTTTTGAACTGAGCCAATCTACTTTCAGACAAGAACAAAGGCATTGTATCTACATAAAAGTCTCATCCGCTACTGTATTTGTAACCAAAGCAGGTTAATGTTTTCAAGGATATTACATTACCAACCCCATCGTGTAGTCACTAGGTTTCAAATGGAGCAATAGTATTTTCATAACCATTTTGGCCACATTATTTCTGTCGGGTGTCGGAAAGCCGATCGCCAATATACCTATGCTCTGCTATACAGTAAATATAATCAGGATCCATTACTCTCCCTAGGTAGTTATCATTTTGTTCTATTATGTTTTTGTTATCATAGTTCGTTAACCAACCTCTGAATGACATTGTATTCTTTAAGTGGATTACAAAAAGAGTAGAAATTAAAAAGTGGCAACACTGTAGTGTTGTCCCCGTTTTCTTAGATTGATTAGAAAGGGACGACACTACAGTTTTGCCACTATTTAATTTCTACTCTTTTTGGTCAGACTGTAGCTCTGTTCAAACAGTAAATACAATTAATCATAAGAATTTTTATTTGCAAAAATACAACGGCATATAAGGTGAGTACATTTTACTTATAGAAGCATGCACATTTTGTTCATTACTTAACTACTTATGAGTTATGTGTTGTACAATTAAATTATATTAAACGACCAATTCATAAAATCCTATAATTTAATTATTACAATAATAATCATTGCAGTAACACTTGTCCAAACAATTTTTTTGTAGTTTGTATTTAATTGAGGCATGTCAAAGTTTACATAAAATATTTCTTGCAAATAAAGCTTTGATTGCGAAGCACAGAGCAGTGCCTTGTCGAGAAGTATCCTGTGACTGATGCCTTATTTCTAAATAAGCCTGTTTTGCTTGACTAATATGGCTACTTCAAAGATATAAAGAGAGGGTAATGTCAACACTTTAATTTTATGGAATAAAGGTTGGCAATCCAGTAAAAAATAGAATCGATTGACACCCTCGATATAAAAATTAGAGGACCATTGTAAACTAATTTTATATTTTTGGGACTCCTGCGCGGCGCATAGAAATAAATTTGGTCTAGACGAGGTTGACTTTCAAGTTTTTGTTTACAAGTTATAAGTTTACGTCCGCAGACTTATTGATGTCATTCTCGTAGTTTTCGCTATTCTTCCTCTGAATTACGATAGAGCAGTCGTCCGCGAAAAGTGTAACCTTTTGGCTGGTAACATATGGTAAGTCGTTAATGTAGACGAGAAAAAGCAGTGGTCCAAGTACGCTACCTTGAGGGACACCGGTAGCAGACATCGTGTGATCAGATGGATATTTTATCAGCGTCTCTGTGTTACCATCGTATTTTGCTATCTGTGTACATTGCATACGCTGGCTTAAGTAAGTTTTTATCCATTAATCAGTTCTTCAACAGGGTTCGAAGTCATGTGCCGCCGTATATGTCCGACTAAAGTGTTTTTCTGCGCAAACCGCTTCTGACAAATGTCGCAACTAAAAGGTTTCCGGCGTGCGTGGATGCGATCTTTGTGCTTCTTTAAACTTTTTAATTTCGTAAACTGCTTTTTACACACGCCGCATGTGTATGGTTGTGCTCTCGTGTGAGTTCGTTCATGTTTCTTTAAAGTACTTGAATGTGCAAATTTCCGTTTACATATTCCACAACAAAATGGTTTTTCTCCCGTGTGGGTTCGTGCATGTGACTTTAAATTACTTGACTGTGCAAACTTCTGTTGACATATTCCACAAGAAAAAGGTTTGGCTCCCGTGTGGGTTCGTGCATGTGACTTTAAATTACTTAACTGCGCAAACTTCTGTTTACATATCCTACAAGAAAAAGGTTTGACTCCCGTGTGAGTTCGTTCATGTACCTTTAAAGAACTTGAGCGTGCAAACTTCTGTTGACATATTCCACAAGCAAATGGTCTTTCTCCCGTGTGAGTTCGTTCATGTCTCTGTAAATGACTTGACCGTCCAAACTTCTGTTGACATATTCCACAAGCAAATGGTCTTTCTCCCGTGTGAATTCGTTCATGTCTCTGTAAATGACTTGACCGTCCAAACTTCTGTTGACATATTCCACAAGAAAAAGGTCTTTCTCCCGTGTGAGTTCGTTCATGTTCCTTTAAATGACCTGACTGTGCAAACTTATTTTTACATATTCCACAAGAAAAAGGTTTTTCGCCCGCATGACCTAGTTCATGTCTCTTTAGATTACTTGACCGCGCAAACTTCCGTTTACATATTTCACAAACAAAAGGTCTTTCTCCCGTGTGAATTCGTTCATGTCTCTTTAACTTGCTCGGCTCCGGAAACTTCTCTTTGCATATCTCGCAGGAATATGGATATCCCCGAGTGCGAGTTGGTTCCCGCCCCTCCCCCCGCCCGCCCCCCGCTGGCGCTGGAACACAATGCACGTCGACGATTATTCAAAAAGATAAAGATAAATTGATCTTGTTAAACAGAGGTAGGTAACACGGATGCTATTGTACATGATGGTTACCTCACTAAATCTTACGCGTAGGCGTGCAAAATTAAAATCATAATTTTATTGAGCTAAGCATTTATTTATTCTACACGACTTACTTTAATATAATTTCAGTTACGTTTCGTATCAAAATTTACAATTATGACTACTTAAGAACATTAAACAGTTACTTGTGTTACGGGTACCTACTAGACGACGATAGACATACTTATATAAATATATATACAGTGTGTCTGGTCAACGATGTTGGAGCTTTTAAGGATGTGTAGTACAGTCGATCTTATCGATAAATCACCACGTGTTTTTTTTGTGTCAACGGTAATTAAATGGCGGCCATTTTAATTTTTCACATACCTGAGCACGGGCGCGCGCGGTATTTCTGCCATTATTTGATCATTATCCAACCTACAAATACAAAAATACTCTTACTGAATAGCTAAACGTGTAAGACAGCCATTTAAGCTAATAGTTTTACCCATGTTCTCCAATAATAGGGCAAAAAAAATATTCAAAGTAAAAAATCACAACAAAAACACATTTTTTGGAGTTTACTCCTTAAGAATCGATTTTCATATATAAGCCCGGGGTATGAAAAATATGGGGTGTAAAATCGAACGTATCTGGCGTGCTAATTTAAAAAGTCGTATCTCAGTATACGATCGGGGTAAAAATACGACTTCGTAATTTAGCAGGTTATGCGTTATGCGTTATAGACTAAGGTCCCGATATAAAATAACCTTCACCGAGATGTTTATTTGATAAAATGTATTTTATATTTAATTTATTATGTCAATAATTATATTGCATATGGGTTGCCTAACAAATTTTAGTCCAGGGTATGTTTAATTAATAATAAAAAAAAATTGTTTTAAACATTTCACCGGTTTGATTAATATTAGATAAATTCTATACCAATCGAAAGTATGAAGCCCATAGAATATGCAAACGTTAGGTTGCCTATTCTTTTCCCGTCACAACTATTGGGTAGCCAGGTATAAACAGGTAAATCTATACCTACTAGCATTTTGCAAAGGTCTGATTGTTGAATTGAAATTAAATAAAATTAAAGATTATTTAATTATGAATTTATCTAATAATCAAATCGGTGAAATGTAAAAAAAAAATTTTTTAAATTTTAAACTAAACATACCCTGGACTAAAATTTGTTAGGCAACCCATATGCAATATATTTATTGACATTTTAAACTAAATATAAAATACATTTCATCAAATAAACATCTCTGTGAAGGTCATTTTATATCGGGAGCTTAGTCTATAATTTTAAATTTAGTTGTTTTCGTGTACATGTTATTTTTAAGTTTATACGGTTTATGTTTTTATTTATCTATGTCTTTTAGATGAATGATGTTGTGTATTAGGCCTGCTGGAGCTGGCATGTTCATAAAAATGATCAAAGCTCCTTAATTAATAGATTAAAAAAAAAAAGTATTGCGATACTACGGTAGAAAGGTCGTATCTTTGTATGGATTTCATAGTAAGATACGGTTTTTTTTCCGTAGCACTGCAGACTGTAGTAACTAAACTAGCCGCTCGAGGGCGCTTTACATCACGCTTCCTTATTTAGTTACTACTCATGCTCTCTCTAATTTGTTAAAAATGAATCGGAAGTAAATTTTCCTTGTAAAATATTGTAATTTTGCTGTATATTATACTCGTATATTAATATTATGTAAGTGCCTACCTTGTTCTTGTTTGCAGCACCCAACAGGGTACGTAATGTGATACTTAAACTATTTACTAATCATTATGTGCAATAAATGTATTGAGTATATATTTTATAATCGTTCTTAAGGCCAGGCGCGCACCACGATTTTAGTCGCGCGATAATTTTGTCGCATAAATGCAAGATATGGGTTTATATGAGAGTGCGCGCACCACGATTTTCATAAACCCAGAAGTACGCTTATTTCTGCGACAAAATTATCGCGCGACTAAAAAAAAATCGTGGTGCGCGCCTGGCCTGAAGAGTAAACTCCAGTCGTGCGTCGGAGCTGACACACACACTTTTTTTTACAAAATCTAGGTCGTCAACCTGCATTTTTTATTATGTTTGTTGGTAGTACATAATCTTTACTAGGGATCAACATCAAAATCACAGGTCTAGCTAAAGTACTTTAGGAGTTACAGGAATTCAAAATAACCCTTTTAATTACGGTTATTTAAATTCGAGATAAGCCTAAAGTGCAGCTAGGTGAGTCAGTCATCCCTCGCCCTGCGTTGTGATAACACTCTTTTGCTATCGTCAGCTTACTTCAGTTGTTTTTGTTATTGTTGAAACTTTTGTTTGTTGTTGGACTTGCTGTTTAAAAAATGGAAAACGGCCACTTTTCTAGTCAGCACACTGCCGACATACATTTCGTTTATGGGTTTTGCAACGGTAACGCTAATGCTGCTGTTAGAGAGTACGCGAGGAGGTTTCCAAACAGACCCGTGCCGAACGCTCTTACATTCACAAGGATTCATATGCGGATTGCTGAGAACGGCATAAGAAGACCTGCCGAGGAAAGTGCTCGACTTATGGCACCCCAGGAGGAAGAAGAGATTTTAATATTGATAACCCATGATCACAGACCACCCCCACTAGACGGAGCATGTAAGGCACATGTAAGGCGACCCGCGCGCACCAACGATATGGTACGGCAGAACATTAAAGTATCAACATGGCGGCCACCGTTTAGTTGCGTCCATGTTTATGAGGTCTCTCTACACCACTTAACACTACAATTTACCATGTTATTTATTTAATTTCTTTTTTCGTTGACGTACGCATGGATCATAAACATGGACGCAACTAAACGGTGGCCGCCGTGTTCATACTTTAATGTTCTGCCGTACCATATCGTTGGTGCGCGCGGGTCGCCTTACATGCTCCGTCTAGTGGGGGTGGTCTGTGCCCATGATACTAGACTGAGTATCAGAAGAATAGAGAACCGAATGAATTTATCCAAGTAGACAGTCTGGAGAGTATTGAAAAGAGAAGGATTACATTACATCCCTACCATTTTCAACGACTACGAGATATTATTAAACCAGATTACGCTGCGAGGGCAGTTTTTTGTGCCTGGATAACCAGAATATCACGAAGAAATGAACATTTTTTGAAACGAGTTATGTGGACAGATGAGGCAACTTTTACTCGATCGGGTTTTACAAACCACCGTAACGAGCATTTGTTGTTGGAAAATCTTCATGCAGTGCGACCAAGTTCGTTCCAGCATCAATTTTCCGTAAATGTTAGGGCAGGGATTATTGATGACATTTTAGTTGGACCAATTATTTTACCAGCGCCTATAAACGGCCCAAGATTTTTGGTATTCCTCCAAACACAATTCCAGGACGCATTAATGGAGCTGCCATTAGCGTACAGAAGGAGAATGATTTTGCAATTGGATGGTACTCCCCCACACTTTGCAAGTAATGTGCGAAATCATTTAAACCAGCACTATGTACCGTGGGTTGGACGAGATGGACACATCGCTTGGCCACCTCGATCACCAGACTTTACACCTCTTGATTTTTTTATGGGGAACCTTGAAGCAGAAAGTGTATGTTGATATACCAGAGACGAGAGAGCAGTTAATCGAAAAAATACTGGAAAATGGAAACATAATAAGAGAAGACAGGGCGATGGTACGAAGGTCTACGCAGCATGTTGCGATAAGAGCAACTGCTTGTCTTCAAAATCGAGGGGGCCATTTTGAGCAGTTACTTAACTAGTTGGTTATTCTTTGCTTTAGCCTTAACCCCGTTATTGATGTGATTTTTATTAAAATTTATTTATCATTTGCACTTAGTTTAATTTTTTCCTCTTTCTGTAAAAAATCTCATTTTAGCCACATGTTTGAACTCCTGTAACTCCTTAAGTACTTTAGCTAGACCTGTGATTTTGATGTCGATCCCTAATAAAGATTATGTACTACCAACAAACATAATAAAAAATGCAGGTTGACGACCTAGATTTTGTAAAAAAACTAAAAAATTAAAAAAAAAATGTGATTCTGTCATGATTTTTTACTTTGAATATTTTTTTTGCCCTATTATTGGAGAACATGGGTAAAACTATTAGCTTAAATGGATGTCTTACACGTTTAGCTATTCAGTAAGAGTATTTATGTATTTGTAGGTAGGATAATGATCAAATAATGGCAGAAATACCGCGCGCGCCCGTGCTCTGGTATGTGAATAATGAAAATGGCCGCCATTTAATTACCGTTGACACAAAAAAAAACACGTGGTGATTTATCGATAAGATCGACTGTACTACACATCCTTAAAAGCTCCGACATCGTTGACCAGACACACATATATACGAGTATATAGAGAACTTCCATGACCCAAGAGCAAATATTCGAGTTCATCACACAAATATTTGCTCCGGCCGGGATTCGAACCCGGAACCGCTGGCTCAGTAGGCAGGTGTCTGCAAACTGCGCCAACCGCATCGTCAAATGCCTCTTAGGATGATCATATATGTACATATTTATAGGTATATCTACATATACGTACCATGTGTACAAATATGATGCTCTTAACGATCTAATAGCTCAGTTGGGAGAGTACTACGCCAGAAACGTAGGGCTCGCAGGTTTGAGTCCTGCTTAGATAGTAGTAAATCACATTAGGTACATTTTTCTTGCATAATACCTTTGTTTATTTAAAAAAATAAAAATGTGGTATTTTAACATAATAAAATAGAATTATAAAAGATTCTTTAAAAATATTTGTCCCTTCATATTTGTTTATATTTTAATGGTGATGAGTTTGTGTGTAGATAAAGTGTTTTAAGACCTCTTAATATTCGTAAGTCGACTTGTAGCTTCAACCATGATTAGCCGGTAGAGACAACTGATACTTGTATCGAATATCGTTAAGTCGATTTTGCTAGTACCTACGTTTGAAGACATCGACAGCGATGCAGATTGTTGTTGAAGATGCTTCCACAAATCAACTCGCGCACTCACACATGCATACTCAATGATCAAAAACAAAATACCAATACAAACATAACTTACCATCACGGGCGACGCTGCGCATACTCTCTTCCCGCTCCGTGCGTCGGTGGATATGCGTCATAACATGCTCCATCAGCTGGGTCTTCAGATCAAACCTCTTCTTACAAATATCACAGACAAAGCTTTCTTTTTCAGTGGCTGTATTAGTTGTTGTATGTGTTCTATTACCCACATCAGCATTATGTTCAACACGCCTCGTCCCCTCGAGCAGCGCCTCGAGACTCTCGATGCGCTCGAGCCGCACCGCACAGTCCCTCAGCACGGGTTGTTCTCTGACGGCTAACGCTTCCCACTCCGCCTCCTCTTTCAGGCACGCTACTACTTCCTCCTTCACGTGCACTGCGAACAATGACACCATTATCAACAGACTCCATACTTTTCATGGCACATGAGACTTGCAAGCTGTGGAATCGACATTCACATTGAAATTCGAGCTGACTCATATCGGATTAAAATTATATATATCATACCTGTTTCTTGTGTGCCAATGGAACGAAATGAAATAATTTATTCAGTAAGTAGGCCACAAGGGCACTTTTACAAGTCAGATTGTGAATCTACCGGCATTTCGCAAGAGGAGACCGCTGTTGAGAAGAAAGCCGAAAGAAACTCAACAAGAACAATATAATACTTTTTTATTCAATTTATTTATGATAGAAAAGTAACGAACAGGGCATAAATGTTTGGCCATGTCAATATAGGGAAATGGCCAAGCCACGTATTTTGACTAAGGTGTAGAGAAGAGTATGTGAAGTTTGGCCTTGTACAGTTAGGGCGACAAGTTTTTAAGAAATTACCTTTAGTCCAATTTAACTTATTTGAACAGGCTAGTTGCTTTCGTTTCTGATATATCACATTCACATTTTATGTTAGTGGCCCAGAATTTGCTCTTGAGAGGAGAATCGGTACCCTAATCAAGCTCAGAGGGGCAGCGTTTAATGGATTTAGATTTATTTATTTCATAATATAAAATGTCAATATAAATTACACTAAGTCAATTTACATGCACTTATACTATGATCGTCATATATATTAATACTAACAGATAAAATGCAACAGCGGAATTAATAATAAAACAGATAAAATAATGTCAAAATTAATTGAACTTGGTTGGTTGATAAGGCAAAGTTTCTCCAATGCTTGAAAACTAAAGTATTGGTCAAACCAAGTTCTTGATAGAATCTGAATCCCCACTTCTTCCCATCATCCACGAACCAATCAACCACCAACTTGCGTCCTAGAGATAATATTCCTGTCCCATTCTCTAAACTAAAACTCCATAGTTCAAGCCCATATGTAATGTGTATTAAAATTTAGAACAAACTCCCAAAGAATATTAGAAACGAGGAGAAAAATACCATTTTTAATAAAAAATTGACCAAATACTTAATTGATAATTGTTTTTACACCATGCAAAAGTTCTTTGAAAGTAGTAATTAATGATACAAGTATAATATAGAATGTTTATAATCATAAGACCTATGTCTAATTTTAATCTCATAGTTCAACCCGTCCATGTTGCCATAAGATTAATAATTGTTATTATTGTACTAGAATATATAATAGAGAATATAGAATGTAGTGTTTGATTATGGGATATTAAATGAAACCACCAGTTCAATGTCCTGAAGATGACTGTATTATTTTTTATAAACCTCCTACCCCATGATTCATGACTACCCACATATGCCATATACAACATCATCCTCATCATCAAAAATAAAAATATTTATTTTTTTTTTTCAAAATTACCATCTTTACTACTTACACCTACAATACAATCAATATATAACCCACTCACATTAAGTATATAAAGAAATGTGGGTGAAGCAATAGAATTGAGATTCGACCACAATGTAGGATCGAGTAGGAAAAGTACATGCATTAAGATAGGTAAACATGCGTAAGTAAATATCGTATTTCTTGCCTATTGCTTTCTCAGAGAAAGTTTAAAGTACAAGTTTGAAATTAGTATATTACAATAGATATATATATCCATATGTTCCCTTTCTTTTTATGATGTCTGAATATCTTTTTTTTATATTTACAAAAAAAAAAAAGAAAACATATAAGAAGCATTGTATCTTGTTACAGTTAATTATGTAGGTATTTATAATATAAGTATACATTTATTATTTAAATAATTAGTTTACATTTATTTTAGTATTATTTTAATTTACATATTTATCTTCAATGTAGGAAAATAATATCTAGTTTCATTTTCATCTATTAAGTATAAAAGATATTGTAGGTACATGAATCTTAATACAATTGCTATAAGGTAGGTATTCTTTATCCTTCATACTCTCACTCTGAATTTACATGCACAATTCATATTATTACGAGCAGGTGAATAATTAAATTAAATTTATTATATAAATAGTACTTTAGAATCTGTCAGGCGTCTGCACACGCCTGCCTGACCGAGTGTAACGGACAGAAGGGTCCCGGGCTGAATCGGCTCGGGTCTCTCGCGAGTTCTCCGGGCCCGGTGCTCGACCTCCGTCACACTCCTCCAGATCATCATAGATTACGAGCGGTGCACCGCTAGCGGTGGCAGTGTCGGGCCTCGGCGCCGACGCAGCCGGTATGATGTGGTGCCGGTTGCGGCGGTACCGCCGGCCGTCCGGCGTGCGCACCCAGTAGGAGCGCGGCTCGGCGGCGGCGCGCTCCACCTGCGCACGCACCCAGCGCCCCGCGCCGCTTGTCTCACCCGGGTCTCGAATACGCACCCGCTCATTGTCACTCAATGGCCTCAGCGTTCTAGTTCCTTTATCGTAGTTCTGTTTCGATTTCTCGTTTTTTGTTTCGCGACGGATTCTAACCTCTTTTTTCGATGGTGTGTACGGGTCGAGTAAAGTACTTTTTACCGGTAGTTTAGTATTTAATCTCCTTCCCATGAGTAATTGAGCGGGCGAGTACCTTTCTCCTGATATGGGCGTGTTCCTAAAATTCAATAGTGCCACGTAAAAATCAGTCCTATCGTCTTGTGACTTAATTATTAATTTCTTGATCGTTTGTACATTACGTTCCGCGAGACCGTTCGAACGCGGGTAATGCGGTGAACTAGTGATTTGTTCGAATCCCCAATCCCTAGCGAACGTCTTAAATTCCTGAGATACGAATTGACAACCGTTGTCCGACACCAATCTCTGTGGTATTCCGTGTCGCGCAAATATAGATTTAATAAATCCAATCACCGTCGCGCTCCTAAGGTCAGAAATAGTCGCTACTTCCACATACTTCGAATAGTAGTCTACAACGAGAAGATAATATTTATCTTTTACCTGAAAGATATCAGTCGCGAGTACCTGCCACGGGCGCTGGGGCACGGTATGCGGCGCGAGCGGCTGCCGCGGCGGCGAGGCGGCGCGCGCCGCACACGCCTCGCACGCCCGCACGGCGCGCTCCACGGCGGCCGCCATGCCCGGCCACCACATCACGTCACGGGCTCGCCTTTTGCACTTTTCAATGCCTAGATGCCCCTCGTGTACCTTTTTGATCATCTCCGGCCTTAAAGTGCAAGGAATAATCACCGTATCATTGCGAAACACGATCTCGTTTACGACGTGAATCTCGTCCCGTACCTCCCAGTAGGGCTTAGCTTGCTCAGTGACGATGCTCTTTGTGTGCGGCCAGCCATTTTTATAATATTCGATTACCTCACATAAGCCTCGATCCTCCTTTGACGCTTCTCTTATGATCTGCATTTTGTTGTCGCTGAACCCCAGGTTATTTATTAAAGTATAAATATGCAAATTTACCTCCTCCTGTATACGGTGATCACTCTTACCCCCCGCATCCGTGATAGCTCTCGATAGAGTATCCGCCACGTACATCAGTCGCCCCGGCACGTAGCAAATATTTAGCGAATATACCTGTAACTTCAAAAGCATCCGCTGAAGTCTTATCGGCGTCTCGTTCAACGGTTTTTTGAATATCCCCTCCAAAGGTTTGTGATCAGATTCTACTCTCACCTGCGCGTGGCCATAGATGAACTGGTGGAACTTGCTGCATCCAAACACGATGGCTAGCATCTCCTTCTCTATTTGCGCCCATCTCCCCTCAGTCGGCGTGAGAGTGCGAGCAGCGTAGGCGACGGGCCGCCCGCCCTGCAGCAGTACCGCCCCGAGCCCACGTGAGCTAGCGTCTACAGACACCGTCACGGGCTCATTAGGGGAGTAGTACCTGAGTGTAGGCGCATGTGCCAGCTGGCGCTTTAGGTCATCGAACGATTTTGTGTGACTATCGTGCCATTCAAAACCTACATCCCTTTTTAATAGTTGCCTCAACGGTTCCACTCTAGACGAGTAATTAGGAATGAAACGAGACACATAATTTGTCATGCCTAAAAATCTTTCCAACTCTTTTTTATCCCGCGGAATCGGCATATTATCAATGCATTTCACTCTATCCGGATCTAGCCGCATTCCGTTTTTATCGAATATGTGTCCTAAAAATTTTACTTGCTCCCGATTAAAAACACATTTGTTTTTATTAAATTTGACCCCGTACTCGGCTGCCCGCGCTAGCACTTCTTTGAGCCTCGCGTCGTGCTCTTCAAGGGTCTTACCGTAAACTAAAATATCGTCGACAAATACTTCTACGCCCTGCCTTGCGAACAATTTATACATTATACTATGAAATACTTCACTTGCACTGCAAATTCCGAACGGTAACCGAAGGAACCGAAATCTTCCAAATGGGGTCGCAAAAGTACATAATTTAGAACTCGGCTCATCTAGTACGCACATATAAAAACCCTTACTAGCATCTAGTACTGAAAAATACGTGGCACCTGAAATATTCGCTATTATTTCATCAAGGGTAGGGAGTTGGAAATGGCTTCGCTTTATTGCTCGATTTAAATATTGCGGATCCAGACATAGGCGTATAGACCCGTCTGATTTTTCTACTAAAACTATATTGGACACCCAGTCGGTAGGTTCATTAACCGGAGCTATGATATTTAAAGTTTGAAGCCTTTCCAATTCCTCTTTTAGTTTAGGGCGCATCTTTATAGGTATTTTTCGCGATCCTCTAACAACTGGTGGAATAGATTCATCTATGACTAACTTATGGACCCCCGGCAATTTGCCAATTCCCTCAAAAATATGCTGATATGATTTCAGCATATCACTATTATGTTTGCTGGCTACTTTATTTATGCGTAAAATTAATTTTAATTGAGTACAAGCATCCCTTGATAATAAATTACCACATTCTATATTCAATACATATATTTTTTGTTTAATTGTTATGTTATTATAACTTAACGTAGCTTCAAAGTAGCCCGCAACTGGTAATGCATGTTTACTAACCTCCTTTAGAACCGTATCAGTCTTACGTAACGATTGTTTACAAAACCCGGCATCCACATAACTATTCATCGACATGACCGATGCGTCCGCGCCGCTATCCAGTTTAAATTGCACCTGAACGCCGTTCACACTTATTAACTCGCGCCAACCTTTAACGTTAATGCTACCGATGTCAATTCCTCTTATCATGAACTCCTCTTCCTCTTCGCTCCCCTCCTCTGCGGATTGGCAGGATAACTCGCGCAACGCACGATTCACAAACACCGGAGACCGACAGCATCTCGCAAAATGACCTTTTTTGTTACATTTAAAACACGTAATTTGAAACGCCGGACATTTGTTGATATCATGTGCGTAGTTGCAATTTCTACACCGACCCGATTGCCTGGCGACTGCGCCGGGGCGCGCGCCTCGCGCTGCCTGGTGTGGTGGTGGGCGCGGCCGCTGGCGCGCCAGGACTGGCTCCACGGAGCCGCTCTGCGGAACCACCTCGCCCGCTGCCCCGCCTCGCACGGCCCCGGCCTGCTCACTCGCCACCTCGGCCGCCCTGCACCACGATGTCGCTTCTTGTAATCCTAAATCGGCCTTTCTCAGCATCCTTTCTCTCAGCTGACCGTCCCGTATGCCTCTTATTATCTGAGTCAGTATCAAGCTTTCCCGTAAATTTCCAAAGTCACATGATTTACTTTTCACCTTCAGCGTTGCTAAGTATTTATCAAATGTATCCGTCCCCTGGGCGCACTCAAAAAATAGATGTCTCTCGAAATTTATATTTTTTGTTGGATCACACCTTTTATCAAACTTCTGACACAACACTTTATAGTCATTTTGTTCGCCCTGTTCAAAGTCCAATTCTTCGTATATCTCACGCCCGGCTTTCCCAATAATATGCAGGAATAAAGCGCATTTCTCCTTATTCGAAGCATTTTCACGGCCCGATGCCACCATATACCACTCAAAAGTCTTCTTCCAGTCACGCCAGTTATCCGCCATGTTACCGATATCGCACATCGGCGGCGGCTGCTGTATATTCGCATAAAATTCATTACGCGCACTTCCTGCACTGTTTTTATTCGCTTCCGACATTGCTAAACATAAACCACAACTCGATTTGCGACTTTTACACCTGACACCATGTAGTGTTTGATTATGGGATATTAAATGAAACCACCAGTTCAATGTCCTGAAGATGACTGTATTATTTTTTATAAACCTCCTACCCCATGATTCATGACTACCCACATATGCCATATACAACATAGAATATGTAGTAGTTTATTTGTTATATAATTTAATAAGTTAAACCATTTTTTCTTTTTCTTTTTTATATAAGACTTTGAACACTGTACAGACCAAAGTAAGGGTCAATCTCATAATTGTTGTTAGTATATAATTTAGTATAAAGAATATTTAGTATTAGTAAACTGACATTCTGTCAAATGTTGCAGTGCCCTACAGGGTTTCATAGCGGAAACAATATATAATGTACCACCTGTAAATGTACCTATGAAAGCAATAAATAAACTGATAAACTGAATCTGACTGCCTTGCACTTACCTTCTACGTTTGGACTTTCCGTTTTTGCATATGTGTGGTCCTGGTGACTGCGGCCGCGGGGGCGCTCTGAGTTCTCGCGACTTTCTGCAAGAGAGTAAATACATTATTCTATTACCTAAAGAAATATTTACTGGTCTATTTGTCCTTAAGAATTATTCAGTGAACTAAAACTCTACGCACAGTATAACTAGCAATACTACGGCTGGTTGTCCACTACAACCAAGCAGATTTATAATGAGGCAAGCAGTTTAACAACTGCTAATGCCTATATCTAGTGATCTGTGTCTTAAGATGGTTACTCAGTGGTATGCTTGTCTACTTTATTCTTAAAATTATTTACATAAGGTGCTGAGATTTCACCCTCGGGGAGTTTGTTCCATTCACTCACAACTCTATTGGTGAGAAAGTGTTTATAATTATTTTTCGTTTCAAATATAGGTAAACATATTATATGTATTTTCAACTTGTTTCGTAGTTACAGTATATTTCACAAGAAAAGGAACTGGATGACACTAAGTGGGACCTTTTATGTCCCTTAAATATAAATAATAGATTGTACTCAAAATTATAGTATACATTAGCCTGTTGTTATTATTGTTATCAGGTTTCAAGTGGAACAACAGGCAAAGGTCAACTTGTTGTTTTAGGACAATAAACAGAAGACTATAAATCATTAACAGTTTAAAAAAATCCAAATTTAAAAAATCCAAGTTAAAATCATATATGACAGATGGGCCCTATGTGTATGCATAGAACACATGTGCCAGGTGTAGGGTGGCCAGGTCCTCAAACCTAATAGCCGGACAGACCAGCCAGTTTGACCAGACATTTGGGTAAAAACACTGGACACTCTATATTTATATCGCAGCATTACTAAGTATGAAAAATAAATTATATGTGAAATTATGCCACGCCCAGCGCTCTCTAGTAAGCAAAATGTAAAAACCCAACAAAAGCTGAACAAGCCAAACACCGTTTATTTTGGCAGAACACGCAATAAAAAGCCTAACTATGTCTGGCTTTATCTGAACGCCTGGCAACACTAACCAGGTGAACATTAATTACTTCAACTTGAAGTGATGTACCGTCAGTTCCTAAGACCTACTCAAGAGGAAGAACTGCTTAAGCCTTCATTTGTTATGTCTAAATTTGGCAATTATACAAATACATAGGCTTTAAACGCTTTGCACTGATCAGTACTTTGACATATCAAGGGTTAAGGAAGTTCTGTAGGGTTTGCAAGTAGATCTCAAGGGCATTTTCCAAGTCGGATTCTATGAGATCAACACTACTTTTTAAAAGGTATTAGGGACTGATATCACAACAACTAAAGGAAATTGATAGATGTCGAATTCAGCTATAGTGCATTAAAAAATAATAATATTAACCACCTGCTGTAAACACGGCATCAGGGGGCTGCAGCACCTCCGGCCCGATCACCAGCTCCTCCTTCACTTCGTGATCAGTATACAAGCCCGCGAGTGCGGCCGCCTCGCTCACTCTGTGCGAGCCGGTCACTTGCTCCCATACCGGTTCCTCTTTCACAGTCACTGTATCTGACGCCATACTGCTAACTGCTGAAACATTTCCCTCCATGATGTATGTTATTCCAGAGTCCGAATAATAGAATAACTGCTGAAATTGTGTTTCATCTTTTTGGTTATAAATTGACTTCAAACTCATTAGCTACGTCGTCTATCATGATTGTAATAAGTGGATACCAATAATATAAATAATATTTTAAATAACACGGCAAGGATATTCAGAAATTCAGAATTACAGTAGAATTTCAGATTCGCATTGCATATATTCATCTATGGCACTGACAATCAGGGCTGCCACTAGAATATTTTCCATTATTCAGCCACAACTCGGAAATTATACAAAAATGATTGCCAGGATACAAAAAGTTGACAATACTCAAATACTGACATTGGCTTCAGTTTAACGCAACTAGGAACAAAAAAACTTTTGTATGGACTTTACATGGCTAACAATAGCCACCATACTCCATCAGTATAGTTCTTAGTATCTAATCTGTGGTCATCCCTCGTCAGCCATATTGTTTTGAATGACGACATTGCGTTTCGTCTGTTTTGTTTGATTATTTTTGTGCATTTCTAATTGTTTTTGTCATGAGAGACTGGCAATCGACAATTTAAGGTTCTAGATTTGATTCTAGTCAAATCTAGTGACAGGTATCAGATTGAATGTTGATTTTGATTTACTCCGTTGACAGCTGCTGTAAAGATAACATCTTAGTTGACATGTTTTCTGTATTTTAGAAGTTTATTTTAAATATGTGTTGTGCTTAAAAATATAACAGTTTGAATTGCCAAGGCCCTTTGATTAAACCTTTAAAAGTTTTGGTCTTAATTTGTAATTGAAAGTAGTGAAATGTGATCGAACACTGGTTAGTGAATACATTTTGTGACAATGCCACCGAAAAGACGGTTTATAACTTGTGAAATTTGTGTAAATCGAACTAGTCGTGAAAATTTCAATAAACGGATGTTTATGGCGAAATTTCCCTTAGACGAAGACCGGTAAGTATTGATATAGCAATTTTTAGCCATATTTAAGTGCAGCAGGTTATAAACATACTAAATTAGATAAAATTTATTTCCATTTTTATTGTGTACTAGAGATTTACTGTATTTATCGATAACTATATGCAGGCTTATTTGTTTATCAGTGCAAATAACTGATTATTTTATGATGCCCATTCAGCTTATACCTGATGCGTAAAAAAAAATTGTGTCTGTTTTAAACGAATTGCTATGAGTCTTTGATTTTAATCTTAGATATAAGAAATGATAACTGTTTTAATTATAAAATATTTTCAGATGCAGGCAGTGGGTCAAGTTAGTGGGAAAAGAAGACTTGATAATAAAATAAAAATTTAAGAATGTGTAACAATAAATTATTAGTAAAAGCTATTAATTTTATTTCGGGTCTACATTTAAGTCGAACCTTGTATGAGAACAAATATTATATCGTTATTATTATCCACTGTACAACATACGACCTAAATGTGGGGTCAAAACTGACCTAATTTCGAGAAAAAAAAAACTACGTCTTAGCCTATATTTGAACCCTGTTCATTTTATCGATATCAATAAAAAAGCGAGCGTATAGGCCGCTACACTATTTTAGTCTGTTAGATTGGTACTACTGCTGTTTGTTGGTTTATATTTCAACCTAGTCCTCACACAATTCGACTTTACGTAGTTATTTGCACTGAGAATGAGAATGAATGAGAATATTTATTTGTCAAAAGTGGGTATATATAAATGATCTTAACTATGACTAGTTTCTCCACTTTCTGTCTATAAGTCAGACGTACAAATTAAATTAAATTATAGGTTATCATACATTATTAATTCCATTATTTTTACATTATTGACAATTAAATAAATTAATTAAACATTCTATTCACACAAATAGTTAGTTTCATTGAATACTAAACATTATTTATTAACATATTATTTATCATTACATTATTACTTATCTTACATTAAATCACATCACATTACATTACATTGCTTCACATGATAATATTATTTGTATAAATTAGATTAATGAAAATTATGTTCATATGTCAGTGTTCTGAATTAGTATAGTACATATTATCCTTACACCAACTGAATAATTTGCTTTTAAATTGTTGTAAATCTAATTCCTTTGTATCGTTGGGCAGGTAATTATAATTTTTTATACACATGAATACCGCATTCTTATTAACCAAAGCAGAAGTTGTCCCCGGATAATGCAAATGTAACCCATGCCGAGTGTTGTGTCTCGACGTGGACGCATGGCTGGTAAAAGAACTTAAATTTTGTTTAATGAAGAGACATGTCTCGTATACATAAAGAGAGGGCAGGGTTAAAATATTGAGCTCTCTGAATATTGGTCGATATGAGTCTGTTTGCTCGGCACCATAGATTGCACGAATACATTTTTTTTGCAGTCGAAATACTTTAGGAGCGTATGGGCTGTTGCCCCATAAAATAAGACCGTATCTTAGATTTGACATTACATAGCCGTGGAATGCCATAAGTGCTGTCTTTTGAGATGTCATATCCTTTAGTCGTCTGAGAGCAAACACGAAACGACTAAGTCTATCTATAAGATTTTCGATATGTTCTTTCCAATTATTATGAGAATCGACAATAACCCCTAAGAATCGAAAAGAAGAAACACGTTCTATTTATATTTCTTGATGACCATTGCCGTTATAGGTTAATTTTACATTTTTAGGCTTACCCTGAGGTGCATAAAATTCCATGAATTTGGTTTTCGATAAGTTAATCTATTAGTTATTGTTTTCTAACCATGTAATAGTATCCCTAAGTAATGTATTTGCTTCTGATTCATATGTTAATGGATCATCACCTCTTAAGACTAGAGAATAATCATCAGCAAAAAGAATAATTTTGTGTTGAGTTATATTAGGCAGGTCATTAATATAGACTAGGAAGAGAAGAGGTCCCAGGACGCTTCCCTGCGGTACACCATATTTTACACAGCGAAAACTTGATTTATAAGTTAGGACAGTTTTGGTTTTAAGACAAAAATTTGTTATCTCAGTACGTTGTAACCTATTTTGTAAATAAGATTTAAGCCATTCATATGCATTGCCTCGAATCCCTACACTATACAATTTGGATAGCAGCAGATCATGTGATACTTGATCAAATACTTTAGACATATCCATAAAAATTGTCATGACTGGTACACTTTTGTCTCTACAAGCCATAATCTCTTTTAAAACTTCATAAATTGCCATAATTGTACTTTTATTCTTACTAAACCCAAATTGATTCTTCGATGTTAAATTTTGTAAAGAAAGAGATCATTCTATTGTAGAGGACTTTTTCAAATATCTTGGCAAATATTGGTATCAAAGCTATCGGTCTATATTGCTCAGAATCCTGTCGGTCACCTTTTTTGAATACTGGTTTAGTAATTGTAATTTTTAGCTGCTCAGGATAAACACCTTCATCCATAGATTTATTTATTATATACGTTAAGGGTGGAGCTAGATCATTACAATTCTCTTTAATAATAGAGGTTGACAGTTCATCGAATCCTGTTGAAAGCGTATTTTTTAACGACATTACTATTTTTACTATTTCGCTCGTCTGAGCAGGATACAGGAAAATTGAGGTTTGGACATTCGGTAGTGTTACGGGATTTGGACTTGGGTCATCTTTGACTACTTGTGTGTTCACACAAGTAGTCAAAGATGATGCTTATTAAATTTATTAGCTATTTCGAGTGGATCCTCAACTAGCTCGTTACTAAATTTTACTTTAAAAAGTGTGCAGTTCGGTTGTTTATTACCAAGGGATTGATTGATAAGACCCCAAGTGGCTTTCGCTACATTATTAGCATTTTCTACGTATTGTTTATTAATGTTCCTCTGGCTAATATTTTTAATTTTTTTTTTCAAAATCACAGAGTAACACTTGTAATTATAGTTATTTTGTTAGGTTGGTTGAAAAGTGTAACGTTGATGCAGCCTGCGCTTGGTTTTAGAGGCTGCTTTGATACCAGGTGTTATCCAAGATTTAAAGAAGCTTTTAAGAGAAGCTCTAGTTTTCTAAAAAACAGATCTATGTCAGCACCAGGTATTCTATAAATGCATAATATTAGTACATTATAACCTACTACATCTACCCCACAACATTCAAACACATTTTCCTGGCATAGATCATTTATCCAGTACAATGTGTCAAATTCCTAATCATCCCGCAGTAATATGCAGGTACTCTGATAAACAAATAAGCATGTATATAGTTATCGATAGATACAGTACATCTCTATACTCGGTTTTCTAATTCAAGACCAAAAAAACTACGACAGATACGTCACTGTCAAAGTTGTCAAAATTTAAATCACATCTGAGCTTGTAAATTATTGCACCAAATGTTTTGAATACCTCAAGTGTTACAAGTACAATACCCAGATTTTGTACCAAAAATCACCGATGTTTAAGTTTATTATTATCTCCTCTCGTATTTATATAATATTAAATATATCTAATTATTATGTTAAAACATAGAGTTAAAGTTATCAATTAATAAATTAACTTAGTGTAAAAGAATAAGGATTTTACTAATATTTTATTGTAGTGGTAACATTGTGGTAGTTTTTTTGGTCTTGAATTAGAAAACCGAGTTTAGTACACAATAAAAATGGAAATATCTAATTTAATATGTTTATAGCCTGCTGCACTTAAATATGGCTAAAAATTGCTATATCAATACTTACCGGTCTTCATCTAAGGGAAATTTCGCCATAAACATCCGTTTATTGAAATTTTCACGACTAGCTCGATTTTCATAAATTTTACAAGTTATACACCGTCTTTCCGGTTGCATTGTCACAAAATATATTCACTAACCAGTGTTCGATCACATTTCACTACTTTCAATTACAAATTAAGAACAAAACAATTAGAAATGCACAAAAATAATCAAACAAAACAGACGAAACGCAATGACAAACAAAACAATATGGCTGACGAGGGATGACCACAGATAAGATACTAAGAGGGCGGTTGAGTGCATAGAGTATATTGAATGTTTTATAAGTTGAGTGTCGATCGCGGACGGTCGATTAAGATAATTAATATTGTTTTATATACGTTATTCTTGGTTTATGTCCAGATAATTGTTGCTACTCCGATATTGTGTGGTGGTGGTGGTGGTATCGGTAAGTGTTTGTTCTTTGTGCGTGTGTATATTTAGTGAAATCTTTGTGGGGTTTGTTTCTATTTGGAGGGTAGTCTGCCAGCATCCTCATGGATGAGGATGCTGGCCTGGACGATCCCGGGGAGGGGAATTTCTTTTCTGGGTTTAAAAATGTTAGCTTAGCTCAATTTGAACATTTCGAAAAATCTCAGACAGATACATCTACCCCTATAATGACAAAAAATAAAAATTCGAGGCAAAGGGCCCGCGAAAAAAAGCAAAAAGTTAGGCATAGCACTTCGCGATCCCGTTCTAGGACCCCGCCTCCGACAGGGCATTCGGAAGACTCGGATGTGGAAGGAGGATTGCAATCGGCACACGATTCCCAACTGCCGTTAGGACAAAAATCTTTGCAGCAATCATTATTGCCACCGTCTCCTCCGGCACATCTTATTACGTCACCCCCAAATGAACAAATGGACTCACAGACTCCATCTTCCCCTTTTACTCCTATCGGACGGGAGCGGTACAGTCAAAATGATCAGGGACCATTTGTCGTACACGTGCAGAGAGTAGAGACGGCTCCGGATGCTGGCACAATTCTACACCCGGTGACTTTGGGGCTCTTTTTACAAAAAAGGAAAAGAGAGTTCCCAAACATTATCGATGGCACTGTCAAAAGGATAGGGCGTAACCGAGTGTCCATCAATTTTCATTCAGGTGAGGATGCTAATTCATTTATAGATTCGCCTACATTGGTACACCACAAGTATAGGGCATTCTTACCCTCTTTTAATATAACTCGGATGGGACTGGTTCGGGGGGTGCCAACGGAATGGACCCCAGAGGAAGTGCTGGAAAATATCCAAGTTCCGACGGGTTCTGGTGGTGCCCGCCCCTTAAAAATAAGACGGCTTAATTATAAAAAATCAAAACCTGATGGCTCTTATTCCTGGATGCCTTCCGAGACGATAGTTGTGACATTTGACGGTCAAACCCTACCACAACGGATATTCCTCTGTTTTAACTCCCTGCTTGTGGAGCAGTATCAGTACCCCACTATCCAATGCTTCAGGTGTTGTCGATTCGGACACACCAAAGAAAAATGTCGGTCACTTCCTCGATGTTTTCGATGCGGCGAGTCTCACACAGGGGACTCCTGTGATGTTGACGCACAAGAGTCATACTGCTGTAACTGCCCTCGGGGATTGGGAGCGGGTCATTTTGCCACAAGCAAATCTTGCCCAGAGTATAATCGGCAATTAGCAATTAAAAAAACAATGACCAGCCAAAACATCTCGTACACAGAGGCATCAAACGCACATAGCAAAATTTTCCAAAAATCTTATGCAAATGTCACAGCTATCTCCCCTCAGACTCCACCTCAGGTCAATACGTCCTATACAAAAACCGTTTTTCGTAATCCCCGACCCCCACCTTCATTGGCAAAAGGATACGACCGAAAGGCTCATGAAGCAATAATTAGGAACCCTAACATTGCATCTAGTCCAGTTACTCAACAACCGCCCCAAAAATCAAACGAGGACCTGATTAGCGAGCTGTTGAAGATACTCGTTTCTCTTATAAAAGTTTTCTCACCCTCCAGCCCTCTGGCTGATTCTTCTCTGTTGTCCCACGTTGCCCCAATGATTTCTTCTTTCCTATATCAATCTAAACATGGACTTAACAGTACTACAGTGGAATTGCCGTAGTATTACAAATAAGAAACAAGAGCTCATTTACCTAATAGATTCAATCTCTCCGTTCTAGCCATATCAGAAATATGGCTAAAACCTGATTCTAATTTTGTTTTACCTACTTTTGTTTCCCTTTTGAACTGTCGGGCAGATGGACGCGCTGGATGTGCCTTGTTCATTAGGGACCATATTACATTTTCTTCTGTGCAGATCCCTTCTCATAGCGATACTTTTCATACTACCTGTGCACGTCTAGAAGGTATTACTTTTTTGTCAGTGTATATTCCGAGTCCCTTACTAGAGATTATCAAGGAATTGGAATTAGTGATTAAAGCTCTCCCTCAACCAATTATTATATTGGGCGACTTTAATATTCACCACACTTTGTGGGGTTGCGATGGGAATGACACTCTAGGTGAAAAGTTTATAGAGATTCTTGACTGTAGAAACTTATGCTTACTAAATACTGGGAAACCAACTTTGCGCGGCCTGCCTAATCAAAATACTAGCGCTGTTGATCTGTCTTTATCTTCCCCTGTACTGGCTTCTTTTATTTCTTGGGAAATTTTAAATAGCACCTACGGCAGTGATCATTTTTCCATCCTCGTAAGCCTCCCATTTTTATCTGCAAAAAGGCCAGACATTATTAAACCCTTGCTGAGCTATAATATAAATGGAGCTGATTGGGATAGCTACAAAACGTGCCTTGAGAGTGAAGTTAACAGTCTTCCTCCCATTACTTCAGACTCTATTCAATTTTGTTCCGATGCCTTAGTCTCAGCCGTAAAATCGTCAGCTGATAAAGTTTTCCCCCTTAAAAACACAGCAGTTGGTAAGTTAGCTTCACCACCATGGTGGGATAAAGAGTGTACACAAAGTGTTAAAGAAAGGAAAAATGCAGAAAAAATTTATGCTGCCAATATGTCTGCAGAAAATTTTCAAAATTTACTAAACGTATTGGCTGAAACTAAATCTTTACTCAATAAAAAAAAATCTGATGGTTGGAAAACATTTTGTTCATCCTTAAGCCCTTCCACCCCGGATACAGTAGTATGGAATAATATTCGGAAATTTAGGAGAGCATATAACCCTCGAAGCTGTTCCTATCCTAGTTCACTCGGTTGGGCCGAATCTTTTCTATCCAATATTGCTCCCCCTCATGTCCCGGCCGTATCCGATTCACCCATTGGTCTACTTAACAATTCCTCATCTGATCCTTTAGATCAAGTGTTCACAATGCTAGAACTTAAAAATGTGTTGGGATCGTTGAAAGACTCAGCCCCAGGGCATGACGGGATTACATATTCATTTATAGCTAAAGCTGGTGAAAAGTTTTTGAAATATTTTCTTGACCTAATTAATTGCATTTTCATTAAAGGCCACCCGCCTGTTTCCTGGAAGTCACAACTAGTAATGCCCATATTAAAGCCAACTAAAGACCCTAATGATGCTCGATCGTATCGACCCATTGCTCTCTCCTCGGTATTAACAAAGATTCTAGAACATCTTGTAAAAAATAGACTAGAGTGGTTTTTAGAGAGTAAAGACTTATTGGCAAAATCCCAATATGGGTTTAGAAAGGGAAAAAGTACAATGGATAGTTTGAGTATTTTCACTTCTGATATTCGTCTCGCCTTTGCAAACGGTTCATCGGTGGTTGCTGCCTTCTTGGATGTGGAAGCAGCCTACGACAATGTACAGCTCCCCATTCTCAGGGACAAACTCCACAAGCTGAGAATCCCGGTGAAGCTGGCCTGCCTTGTGGGAAATCTCCTTTCAGAGCGATGGATTACTTTTCGGGGGAGGGATCCCCTAATTAACCCCTCAAGAATGGTGTGGAAAGGCCTTCCTCAGGGGTCGGTCCTAAGCCCTTTACTGTACAACATCTACACTCATGATTTGGAGGCCTCAGTCCAAGGGTGCCACATTTTACAATATGCCGATGACATACTAATTTATTCATTAAACAGTAATATTGAATATGCCACTGAAACTATCTCAAACTCCCTAATTTCTTTAAACTCCTGGCTAAATAATAATGGTCTATCGCTTTCCCCTTCAAAAAGTTGTGTAGTGGTTTTCTCTCGTAAGAGAAATATACCCATTATTAGAGTCACCATTGGTGATTCGGAAATACCAGTGCAAACGTCGTATACATTTCTTGGACTTATCCTGGACCCTAAACTAGACGGTGCCCTTCATTTTGATTATTTATTAAAAAAATGCGAAAGGGGTCTAAACACCCTTAGATGCTTATCTGGCGTATGGTGGGGGGCTCACCCCACCTCCCTACGACTAGTGTACAATGCCATCATTAGAAGTATACTGGATTATGGCTCGTTTCTTCTTGAACCAGGAAACAAATTAGGACTTGGAAAATTGGATCTCATTCAATTTAGAGCATTAAGAATCATTTCCGGCGCAATGAAGTCTAGTCCTACTAACGCTTTGCAGGTAGAATGCGGAGACCCCCCTCTTCATCTTCGTCGTCAGTTTTTAGCTGACAGCTATCTTTTCCGCTCTCTTCAAATTTCCCATCATCCTATAATACATCGTTTATTTGATCTAAAAGAAGTATCCTGTGTGTGGGGTTATTTGCATAATGGGGGTTTTATCGCCATAATAGTTATTAGTTCTGCATCTACTTTCCCACAGAAATCTAACGAACAGTCGGATACGCTTTGGTTTTCCCATCCTCATGTTAAACGAGGCTACTTGCCAAACGCGGAACTGACTGTATCCCGGGCCTGGTTCAGTTGTAACTCAGGCTATTCTATCTGCTTCGCTTTTATATGAGTGTTAAGGTATTGCCAGCTCTTCTATCCCTGTATAACTACAGCATGATAACAAGGTCTTACAATAGTTATTCACCATACCTTCAAAGTTGTAGTCCTAACGCCGGACTCGCCGCGCCCGACGGGGTGCGCACCGAGTCCCGCCTCCTCACCATGGCGGTCGCCCACGACTTCCCCGCCTGTGGTTAAATAAATCATTGATTCTCACAGTCGAACCTCTAAGTGCCCAAGCCTGTCACCTGTGATAGGTACTATACTGTTAATGATATATAATAAAGATTACTAAATTGGAACTGTTATATGTATATCTCAATGATGTGATCTTTACTGACAAGTTAACTCAATTATCATACTGTTAGACTATACATGAAACTATATGCCCAGTTTAATCATTAGTGTTAAATATCTTACAGTTGGCTTCGTGACAGCAAGTATATATTGTTATTAGTTTGCTCGTTACACGAACCATAATTAGATTACTCATGATAGAAAATTACAATTAAAGTGATACCATGAGTGTTATGTAAACTAATTGGATTGGTTCCTGCTCCAGGAACGTCTGATGATCCTGGGTCAATTAATCCACCCAAGGTTATCAGTCTGGCTCTATTCTCTTATCTCTGGATATTCATAATCATCATACATGGGCTGACATCAACCGACGTCAGCCCGTCGCAAGGTACCATACGACGAGTAGACCAGAGGATCGACTTAAGAGCGAATCATTATCACTTCACGCAAATCCTCCTTTCTCTGGGTGCCTGACTACCAGGCCACCCGCTGGCTCTCAACACGACTCTCGTGTATGCGTGCACGACTTATGGTTAGTACAAGCTGCTACACAGCGTTCAAGTTTTGGAAGGCTCTTTAACCTATGATTATCGATAGCTAAACAGCTGTCACGAATCGATAACCCGACGTTATTCAGTACAAGGAGTTAAACAACTCATGCCAATCCTGCAGAAGTCAAACGACTCCCCAGGGCTTACAGGCTCTTGCCGCCAACCCCGCAGGAGTTAAACAACTCCCCAGGCTTTACAGGCGGCTGGGCGCATGCGCTATCCATCAGTAATCAAAATACTCGGGTTCAACAACCCAGCGCATGCCCCGCCAGCACATCATGGAGGCAGCATTCATATCGCTGCCTCATTCCGCCTGCAGGCCGGAATATTGGTCTACTCAAGGAGAAATAGTCAAGCCAGGACACCACAAAGTGTGCGTGTCCTCCATGATGCTTATCATCATAAATTACAATTAAAATCATAAAGTTATAATCATCAATACACTGGCATATAATTACATAAAGAAATCAAAGTTATGTTCATAATGGTCTCTGTGATATCATATTCAGACCAATATAAGAATCATGAGATTCCTAGGATATGCTGAAAAGTCTGGCCAGCGGTCCCTTAAAGTACCTTCACGTTGCTATATAAATAAAGAGAAAATAAATAAATCAAGATTGTAAAGGCTTAGGCTAGAACACTTAGCTTTCGCAGATCTCTCCGGCTGTTGCACAATAGAATTTCTCGCACTGATTCCAAGCACTTTATTTATCACAAATTACTTTTAAAAAACACAAGAAACTTAGTGAAAGAAAATTTGAGCAAGTAGCAACTTGATTCTTACCATAGACAATATGTATTTCTTAGGTGCGTTCCGAAACACGCAAACATCGCGACATTTCGCGACACTCCCGCCTCGCGAAAGTTTTAATTTATGGTAGTCATCAGGTCTCTAGTCCACTTCTGGATTTTCTCCAATGCCTGGACTGCAGCAGCTCTACGTTGTTTCTCTTGTGTCATTGTATTATCTATATCATTGATACTTGGCATCTCGTTATCAGAACCCTCAGTATTCTGTTCTTGTGTCATTTCTGATTCATCAATCATACTTGTATTCTTTAGCTTCTCTCTCGTGTTGTTGGTTGAGTCATGTGTGTCTTGGTCATTAATTTCTATGTTTCTTGGCTCTGGATCAACATCCATACCGCTTAATTCCATCAATGGTACACGAGGTAGATGTTCGTTTTCTATGTGTGTGTTTTCTTGCATGTTTTGCTCATGCATTTCTGTCATGTCATCATGAAATGCATCATCCTCCGCTTCCAGCGGGTACAAATGAGCAATAGATCGTGTGAAGATATTGTCACCTACTTTCACACGAGCCACTCTACATAAACCGTCTGTACCTTTTATTACTTCAACAATCTTTCCAGCTTTCCAGCCTTCTCGATTCCTCGATTCTCCTTTTATTTGTACTATATCTCCAATCTGAGGAGTACTATGAGCTCTCACCCTAACTTGCTTAGGCGAGTTCCCATACCTTTCTCTCAGGCTCAGTAGATACCGATGGATGAACATATCCCTATATTCTTCCATAATCGTGTTTCCACGTTTCCATCCTTCGATGAGTTGTTGTTTAATGATAGATCCTGAGATCGGTAGTTGTTCAGTGAGCACTTGAACATTCAAACATCTTCCTGGAGTGAGGAAATCGGCAGGTTTTAAAATATGGTCAACACCGGATCCCACGTATGTGAGTGGTCTTGTATTTACTACCGCTTCTACTTCTTTGATAATTGTTGACAGTTGATTATCTTCAAGCATGTGTTTTTCAAGTGTTCTCTTTAAGCAGTGCTTTACAACCGCTACAAGTCTTTCATATGCTCCCCCGTGCCACGGAGCGAGCTGAGGAATGAATTTCCATTTTATCTTCTCTGTTAATGTTCCTTCTTCTGTCATAACTTCAGCTAACAGTCTGAATTGCGGAGCATTGTCAGATAATATAAGTGTGGGTTTTCCTCTTGTAGCTATAAAGCGTCTGAATGCCATTACGCATTTGTCTGTGGTTAAGTCTTCAACCACTTCCAAATGTATTGCTCTGATCACCAGGCATGTGAACAAACAAATCCAACGTTTCTTCGATCCGTTTTCCGATTTAACGTACATTGGCCCGAAATAATCGACTCCTACATAGTTGAATGATGTTGTATAATTTACTCTTTCAGCTGGCAATGCTGGTGTCTTTGGTAATGTGTAAGGTCCTCCTCCATGTTTAACACATTTTGCACATCTGCTTAATATTTTTTGGACTCGCGTCCTCCCTTGAGGAATCCAATACTTTTGGCGTATGAGGCTCAGAGTATGAGGCACTCCTACGTGAAGATTTTTCTCATGGATGTCTTTAATTATTTTATCGGTGAATTCGCTGTTCTTTGGAATTAATATTGGATGTTTCGCGTCGTATGATAAATCTGAATGTGTGATTCGCCCATCACATCTCAGTATTCCTTCATTGTCCATGAATAATCCTAAGTTCCGAGATAACGAAGTTAATTTTCCTTTGCATTCTTCTGGAAATGATATTTTTTGTAGTTCTTTTATTTCTCTCATTTGTGAATCTGAGATATTTGTTTCAAATGTTCTACTTGGTGTCTCTATTTGTGATTGTTCTTCTGTGTCCAACAGACCCTCCCGCGACAGAAAAGAAACTGAACTAGGTAGGTCCGAAGGCCATTTGCTTTGGTCTTTTCGGAGAAATTCAGGACCATATAACCATGTGTTCTTCTCGTCTTCTGACGCGGCAGGACGCGTAGCAACGTCTGCTGGATTTAATTGAGATGGAACGTATTTAATGTTTAAATTTTTATTCTGTTTTATTTCTTCTATTCTTCTGGACACAAATGGTTCAAGTAATTTATCTGAGTTATACCAGTCTATGACTATCTTACTATCAGTCCATAAAGTTATGTGTGTTATGTTCAAGGGTAGGAATTTGCGAACATATTTGATAAGTCGACTTCCTATAAGTACTCCCAACAGTTCTAAGCGTGGAATCTTCAGATTTTCTTGGTCTTTAATAGGTACTAATCGTGATTTACCTATTATAAAATTGACTTTGTCCTTTTGTACTAAATAAATCACCGCAGCATAAGCTATCGATGAAGAATCCGTGAAGCAATGCAATTGAGCATTCTTCTCATCAGGTATAGTGATTTTTCTAGGTAAACATATACTTTCAATTTGCTTCATTTCGTCTAGAATAGTTTTCCAATTTTGGAGTAAGTCCTCTGACAGCACAGTGTCCCACTTAGCTTTAATCTTCCACAGCTGTTGGAGCAGCAACTTAGCTGATAGCAAAGTTGGGGCACTAAATCCACATGGATCGTACACGGATGCTATAGTTCTCAAGATCCCTCTTTTTGTGTATTCATTGTCTCTATTGACTTTAGCCCTTAAATGAAGCATATCGTTGGCTAAAATCCAATTTAAGCCCAATGTCTTTACCGTTGTTTCTTCTGCTGCGTCAGGTATTTGTTTCATGAAGTCTGAAGAATTGGAACTCCATTCGCGTAGATTCATCGAGATTTGTGAGAACATTTCCTTGCCTTCTTTGTAAAGATTTATAGCTTCTGATGCAGTATCCGATCCAGTAAGCACATTATCTACATATATATCATTTGCTAATTGTTTACTATATTTTCCATTTGTATTTTGTAGATGATGTTTTATCGTAGCGTTCAGTAAAAATGGACTTGAAATAATTCCAAAAGGAACACGTTTAAATCTATAATGTAGAAGATTCTCCTCATTAATAGGTTTATTGATATCCTTTAACCATAGGAATCTGGTAACGTCTCTATCTTTATCTTTCAGTCCTATTTGCAGAAAAGCCTTTTCCACATCAGCTGTTAGACCCACAGAATAACATCTAAACCTTATCAGCAATCCTGTTAGATCCTCAAGCATCATTGGACCGCAGTACAAACATTCATTGAGACTCTTTGTATCTTTGGTTCTTGCAGAAGCATCGTACACTATACGAAGAGGTTTCCCTGTTACGATGACACCATGATGAGGTAAGTAATGAACAGGTCCATCCTCCTTGATGTTATCCGGTACTATTTCTATAATTCCTCTTTTTAATTGGTCTTCTAATGTTTTGTTGTAAGAGTTCAAAGCGTCTGTATCTAGTCGTTTCAGCAGTCCTACTAAGCGACCATATGCTAGCCCAAAATTGGTTGGTAATTCTGGTGGATATGTTTTCCAAGGCCAGCTAACGTAGTATCTTCCTTCAATTAACTCGGTATTTTCGTTAAAATGTTTGATGGCTTCTTCTTCTCGGTTAGCCTTTGGAGAGTCAGTGATCCCGATGGATTCCAAGTCCCACAAGACCTTGACGTTTCCCGTGTCCAAGGGTAAGTCTGGCTCTGACAATTTGGTCTCGTATGAAGCTTGAAAATACGTGAGCACTGACGACTCTCGCATAGGTTTCTCCTTTGTTTGTCCCGAAAGTATCCAACCCAGTTCTGAATTTACTAAGTATAAGTTTTCCTGCAATTTTATCTTTTCTGTTGACATTAGTGAATGATAATAGTCGTTTCCTATTAGTATGTCTATTCTGTCTGAAAGAGATCCATCGTCAGCTAATGTAACGTTCTTATTATTCCATTCGACCAGTTCTTCGTTGTATGATGAAATTCCTTGTGTGATGTTCGGTACAACATTAGCGTAGATAGTTTTGTGTTTATTCGTTCTTGTTTGTATGTCAAGTTTCATCAAAGAACCCTTTATTTCTTGAGGTTTTTCTGACCCGAATGTGAATACCATAAGATGATGTTCTTCCAACGTTGGTAGGTTTAATTTCTTGGTCACTTCTTGAGTGATATAGCTTCTTTGACTACCAGAGTCTAGCAATACACGACACTTCAACGTCGAGTGGTCAGGTCCTTTTAAATTAACTATGGCTGTCTGTAACACCGTCGATCCTTTGTCATGTACGTGCATTGTATTAGTAGACTCGGGTTTTCTAAATGTCTTGTTTGGGCATAACGCTTGGTTATGCAAACCTCTGCTCTTGCAGTGAAAACAAGGTTTATCCTTGTTAGGACAAGTGTTGAGATAATGTCCGCTTCGAAGACAAATGTAACATTTGTTTCCTAATATTTGTTTCCTTTCCCTAATTGTTCTAAATTTGTAGCAGGAATTGCTGTAATGTCCTCCATTACAGAATAAACAGGATGGCTTATTTCTTTTTGGACTAAATCTAGGTTGATCTCTGTTTTCTCTGGTATTAAAATTCCTTTTAAGATTGTTGACTTTATTAAATGCTGTAATATTCGGTTTCCATTGTCTAGTTGTATCACTCATATTGTTAGGTTTCCATTGCCTATGTGTATCATTCATTTTGTTTGGTTTCAATTGTCTTTTAGCATCATCCATTTTATTAGGTTTCCTTGTTCTAAACTCTTTTTTGACCTTTGTTCTCACATGAAGAGTTTCAGTTGTGTAACTGATGTTTTCTTTGTTACCCTTTTCAAAAGTTCCTCTTGCATCTTCTCGAGCACACAAGATTACATGAAGCTGCTTTCTTATTTCTTCTATAGTGTTGTTATTCAACTTGAGTTTCAACTCATATATAATATCTTCAGGAAATTTCTCCATAATCATGAACCGCAGATGGTTCTGATCTGTGTTCTCACCAAGAGTACTCAAAACTCTGAGATGTCTCTCAATATCATCAAGCGTTCTCCGACACTCTTCTGGTTTTTCTGCTCTCTTTAGTTTATAAAGTGTTGAATAATGTGCGTCAACAATTTGAGTAGTCTTGCCATATCTGTTGGTCAAGATATCCAAAGCTATCTTATAATTATTATTCGTAGTTTCTAATCCATCTAATATGGTTTTAGCTTCACCTTTCAACGATGCTTTCAAATAAAGCAATTTATCAACATCTCTTAGATCTCTCTGATCAATGTTTGAGCTAAATTGATCCCAAAACTGGTTCCACTGAAGTACATCTCCTGAGAATGTAGGCAGATTTAAATCTGGTAACTTTCCTCTATGTACGTTTGCTTGACTGGAGCTTGAAGTAGTAGCTTTATCTTTCTTAACTTGAATTCGTGCATTTAATTCTGCTAGCACTTCTTCTCCATTCAGCTGTTCCGTTGTCAACATAGAAATTTCATCCGCATTAGGATTCGTTGAGGAGTTGAAGTACTGGTACAAGTCATTGTTAAATCTGGTAAGTACTGCTTGTAATTTAGAAGAAGTAATTTTTGCTTGATCAACATCATCATCAGACCATAGACTCAACGCACACAAATCACGAGAGCTGTTGGCTAGCAGCTCTTTAATATTTGACACAATTTTATTTAATCTATTCAGATATATTTCGTCCATAATGATAGTTAACTCACACGTGAATCTGAAATTATCAATGATAACAATCATTGAAATAAATAGCAATCACTTTGCTTTTACAGTCCACAAACTTCATCAAGTCATCATACAACCAGTTTATTGACTGTCAGTAATCATACTAACATTCACTAAAACTGTCCATTAAATTTCATTTATAAATTTTCACGTTGAGTAAACTATGTTATTTACTAAGTATGTCATACCACCGACACACTTTATAATTCAGTATCAAATAAATCTTAATCTTTCATCACAACATGATCATACAATAAATTTAAATTTCTGTTCTGTTTCAGAAAATGTTGCCTTTTGAAGCTTTCTCATGGAAAAGTAAAGAAATAATAGGAACCCGCCCACTCAATTGAGTGTATTTCATTTCATTAATATTGTTCAATGAATAACAATTACATAACAGCACATTAATTCAAATAAGTTCTGTCTAAACTATTCGGCCCGCCTCAGTCGACCGGCGCAGTCCACCGACAGGTTGGCCAACCAAATTGTATCTCTACAATTCGTCATGCCAAGTGTCGCTACACAACACCTCATTTTTATGAACCCACTGGTCCTCTCTTTTGAACCTGTCGACGCGACCCACCTGAAGCACTAGACGGCCAGCTGGACCAATTGAGTTGATAAATCTCATATAACTGGTCCCATGTTGTCTCATACTTTGTATATTTTAATTCATAAGGGTGGTTAAAAGCATCAACCATACAGTGTCAACTCACAAATGCATTAACCAATGCATAAGTTATTTCATAATCACTCAACTTTATAATTAATCAGTGAAGTAATAATCATACCAGGCTCACATAACTATGTACCACACAGTAACGCTAGTAAATTGTGTTTGCTTAGTATAATGCCCGAAGCTACTAAGAATGCTTTCCCCTTTTAACAATCATAATTCAAACCAAAATTTTAATTCTTGTACTTCACCTCACACAGTGAGTGGACGGACTCTTTCTACACTTTTCCTTGTCATGATCAAAGTTTAAATTGAACTCACTATGTTCATATAACTATTGTCATATCACCAATCAAACTATCAACAGAGTAGTCATAACCTGATTTTTCATAAGTGAAAATTGTTGACAGTGACATAAGACTAGATTCACCAAAACAATGTTATATTCTTCATATGATGTGCATATGTAACTACACAAATGTTATACCAATACATTATTGACTATCTATGAACTAGATATCAATTCTTCATCCATATAAATCAATCCTTCATCCACATAAAGTCAGTTCTTTATGTATACGTTTTAGTAGTTAATAATATAACTATACGAATTGTCATGTATATATTTATATATAATGTACATACCAGCTTTCCTTGTGTATTTTATCGAAGTGCTACACCAACGGTACCTCTTATTTATTTAATGCGTTCCTTTGACGTTCCGCCCTATAGAAAGAAATATAAAATTATCTTTCTATAATATGTGAGTGTTTATAGATGAAGCGAAAGAATTTCATCTTGTTGTATCATTGAATTTACTCGCAAACATAATTTTGACTACAATTCTGTGTTTGTACTCTTCTCACATTGGTAGGCAAGTTAATTTTTTCTTGTTTGTCATTCGAATTCCAATAAGTCTTATAAGAAAGACCGTAACTTTCTAATCAGAGGCTAGTTTGTTTGTAAATATATGACCATAATATTTGTGTACACAAACACTCTAATTTCATGATATCCACAAGAATAATACTTGATATCTCACCTGATAACACCTTTCAATTGTTTTTTCACTTTTAACTTTTCATTTCACAGCTTTCTTTCACATAAACAATTGATTTTCACTCTCAAGATCACACAGCGTCTGTTTTTGTTCGACAGTTGTCAAAGGATTTCGGCCATTTTGATTTTGCGTAATAGCGTCGGAAGTTATTTCCTCCACTTCCGCTTCTCGCTAAAAGATAATTAAGAGTGTAATTATCTTTTACCCTTACCAAGTCGTAATATGATGTCACGAATTTATATAAATTCGTAATGTTTAAATATCGATTCTTATTAATAAATTACTGCTTAACCTCAGTGCGAGAAATCATATGAGTTATAATCTATAGAATGCGCCCTCTATTGATCGATAGCCGTATTACCGACGACCTATCTTTAACGTCTATATATCACCATTTCTATACCGCCCTCTATCAACGGATAGTCAAATCATCATGACGACAACCATTTCAGCTCGCTTCTCAAGCGAAGCGAAGTATGTAGTTCGGAATGCGCGCCATCTACGCGTGAGTAGTGGCACTTATTTAGTTTGTGAATGCTCGCATAGATGTCACTTGTGTCTATGCATAGAAGTTTTTTGTCATTAATAGTAATATAATGACCTTAGATAAATACTTCTAACCTGAAAACATCAAATACATAAAATGTACAGTATTATCGTGGTACGTATGTGCCATACGTGCCATATGTGAATGAAATGTATTCACTCTTTTCAATGATGTATCATTGAAGTTTCACTCTTAGTTTTCCTATTTGCCCACAGATACCGCCACTTTCCTGTTCGCCCACAATCTAAATTTCAACTTCTGTATAGTGACTAACCGTTGTAGACCTTCTTGTTTTTAATAATAATTTTTAATCAAATGACAGAATGTTTTAATTAACTTTGTTTAGATCTGTATGAGCGAGCAATGCTAAAATTATTATCCCTTGTACACTCACTACCATTGATCCCTAATACACTCACCACCATTTTGTGGGGTTATTTGCATAATGGGGGTTTTATCGCCATAATAGTTATTAGTTCTGCATCTACTTTCCCACAGAAATCTAACGAACAGTCGGATACGCTTTGGTTTTCCCATCCTCATGTTAAACGAGGCTACTTGCCAAACGCGGAACTGACTGTATCCCGGGCCTGGTTCAGTTGTAACTCAGGCTATTCTATCTGCTTCGCTTTTATATGAGTGTTAAGGTATTGCCAGCTCTTCTATCCCTGTATAACTACAGCATGATAACAAGGTCTTACAATAGTTATTCACCATACCTTCAAAGTTGTAGTCCTAACGCCGGACTCGCCGCGCCCGACGGGGTGCGCACCGAGTCCCGCCTCCTCACCATGGCGGTCGCCCACGACTTCCCCGCCTGTGGTTAAATAAATCATTGATTCTCACAGTCGAACCTCTAAGTGCCCAAGCCTGTCACCTGTGATAGGTACTATACTGTTAATGATATATAATAAAGATTACTAAATTGGAACTGTTATATGTATATCTCAATGATGTGATCTTTACTGACAAGTTAACTCAATTATCATACTGTTAGACTATACATGAAACTATATGCCCAGTTTAATCATTAGTGTTAAATATCTTACAGTTGGCTTCGTGACAGCAAGTATATATTGTTATTAGTTTGCTCGTTACACGAACCATAATTAGATTACTCATGATAGAAAATTACAATTAAAGTGATACCATGAGTGTTATGTAAACTAATTGGATTGGTTCCTGCTCCAGGAACGTCTGATGATCCTGGGTCAATTAATCCACCCAAGGTTATCAGTCTGGCTCTATTCTCTTATCTCTGGATATTCATAATCATCATACATGGGCTGACATCAACCGACGTCAGCCCGTCGCAAGGTACCATACGACGAGTAGACCAGAGGATCGACTTAAGAGCGAATCATTATCACTTCACGCAAATCCTCCTTTCTCTGGGTGCCTGACTACCAGGCCACCCGCTGGCTCTCAACACGACTCTCGTGTATGCGTGCACGACTTATGGTTAGTACAAGCTGCTACACAGCGTTCAAGTTTTGGAAGGCTCTTTAACCTATGATTATCGATAGCTAAACAGCTGTCACGAATCGATAACCCGACGTTATTCAGTACAAGGAGTTAAACAACTCATGCCAATCCTGCAGAAGTCAAACGACTCCCCAGGGCTTACAGGCTCTTGCCGCCAACCCCGCAGGAGTTAAACAACTCCCCAGGCTTTACAGGCGGCTGGGCGCATGCGCTATCCATCAGTAATCAAAATACTCGGGTTCAACAACCCAGCGCATGCCCCGCCAGCACATCATGGAGGCAGCATTCATATCGCTGCCTCATTCCGCCTGCAGGCCGGAATATTGGTCTACTCAAGGAGAAATAGTCAAGCCAGGACACCACAAAGTGTGCGTGTCCTCCATGATGCTTATCATCATAAATTACAATTAAAATCATAAAGTTATAATCATCAATACACTGGCATATAATTACATAAAGAAATCAAAGTTATGTTCATAATGGTCTCTGTGATATCATATTCAGACCAATATAAGAATCATGAGATTCCTAGGATATGCTGAAAAGTCTGGCCAGCGGTCCCTTAAAGTACCTTCACGTTGCTATATAAATAAAGAGAAAATAAATAAATCAAGATTGTAAAGGCTTAGGCTAGAACACTTAGCTTTCGCAGATCTCTCCGGCTGTTGCACAATAGAATTTCTCGCACTGATTCCAAGCACTTTATTTATCACAAATTACTTTTAAAAAACACAAGAAACTTAGTGAAAGAAAATTTGAGCAAGTAGCAACTTGATTCTTACCATAGACAATATGTATTTCTTAGGTGCGTTCCGAAACACGCAAACATCGCGACATTTCGCGACACTGTGGAAATAATAAGGGACCACCTTGCCTTGTTAAAAGTCTCCTTAAATTTCAATCTATTAAAGACCCAGTTTTTCACTCTTCCAAAATTCCTCTTTTTCAGTTTAATTACGAAACTATCATTCTGCGCCCTCGCGTTATTCTGAACTTCGATATTACCCATGATGATCCTCATGCTGATGAGTACCTTCGCCAAATCCTTTCCCGAGAATGGCATGACTGGAATACCATATATTGTGATGCGTCAAAGTTATCTCCAACCGGTTGTGTGGGTGTGGGAGTTTTTCACTCGCAATATGATATTGTCCAAAAAGTGAAATGCCCTCCTGAAACCTCGGTATACACTGGGGAATGCATGGGAGTTCTGGAAAGCGTAAAATACGTCTTACTGTTTAAACTGAAAAAGACTATATTTTTTTCTGATTCGCGTAGTTGCTTGCAAGCTTTGATATCAAACCCTTTCTCAGTCAAACTCCATAATCCTATAATTTACCAAATTAAGGAGCACTTGTTGATCTGCGAAAAAGAAGGATATGAGGTTGCATTGGTGTGGGTTCCAGGCCACGCTGGAGTTTTCGGCAACGAAAAAGCAGATCAAGTCGCCAAGGAGGCAGTTGTGTGTGGTGACAAGGTCCCTTTCCGTAATTACTGTCACGATTTAGTCCCTTTAGCTCGTAATTATTTAATTCAGGCGTGGTCCGCCTCTTGGAGGTCTTCTAGCAAAAAGAGAGGAAGGATTTATTCGTTAATCCAACCTTCAATACCGCGAAAGCCCTGGTTCACAAAGGTGTTCCTCCAAAAGGAGTTCTGCACGACCATAATACGAATGAGACTAGGACATTGTTGCTCCCCTTGTCATTTAGCCAAAATTCACATCCGGAACTCCTCTCTGTGTGAATGCGGGCTAGACGATGGGGACCTCAACCATATTTTTCTTTCTTGCCCTTTACTCAATCATTCTTATTTATATAGTCAGCTTATAAGTAGAAATGTACCATTCCCAACTCGTGTCTTAGATTTAATACAAAATTTTGACAAAGACATTCTCTTAGCCTTGGGAAAATTTTGTGAAATTAATAAGTTAAAATTATAATATATTCAACTACATTATTCTCAATAATGATTGGTGTATGTTCTAATTAATACTAATCCCGTAGTTGTGTTTTCGTTAATCTAATCTTACTAATTATACTAAGATTTTCTTTTCAGGAGTAGCAACAATTTTTTTTGTAAGTTAGTCGCGTTCGAGTGCGTTTGTTTTTCCTCACTAAATCGACATGACACTGGCTTAATCTATCGACATAGCCATTAAAAAAAAAAAAAAAAAAGATACTAAGAACTATACTGATGGAGTATGGTGGCTATTGTTTGCCATGTAGTCCATACAAAAGTTTTTTTGTTCCCCAATATAATCACTATGTTTTATGATTGTTCTAAGGAGTAAGTATTACAGTGACTTTGTTTCTTATATTCATTAATGTTCTGTTATTATTCCTGGTTCACGTTTTATTATACGTACGTTTCATTGATTTTGTTGAAAAGTTATGGAACAAAACAGATGCAGCAGTTCCTTGGATGCAATGGACTTAAAGGTTGAGCCTGAGTGTATATTTAACGAACAAGGTGAGTTTTTATGCTTATACTCTGACTATTATTTTCTCATTCATGAAACTGTGGTAGAATTCGCACTGTAATGGTTCCCTTGTTGAATCCTATATAAAATGCTGTCTTGTGAAGATCTTAAGTGCGATATACCACATTTTGTGATTTTAAAAGTGATAACTGCATTGAGGTTATACTATTATATAGCGAGTAAACCTTTTGAATGTTAACTTAAACACACTATCTTTATTTAAATTATAAAAGCATTACTCGCCATGGTGAAGTAGAGTATGTTTGTCATGTATTGGTCCACACAGGAGTACTCTAACAATGACCGTGTTATTGTTGTGTGATGGTAACTTGTCTTGTGCTGCTCACCATGGTTTAGATACCTCGGCTACTGGAAGGTTGGTGCAGTTGCGGGAAGAGAAGGCAACAAGTCGCAAAGCTTTGTTATGCCATATTTGTGTTGTTATCAACTTCTCATTTCCTCACATTCTAAATGTATTCAACATTGGTCTACAAGGAATCAGTAAGGTATATAAAGAAGTAGTTGTGAAATTGATGGTCAAGTTAAGGTTTTAAATATGACATCCAAATAAGCACACCCCTTAAAAATATGTAGATTCCGGACCTAAATAACGTGTATAAATCCTAATCCAAATATCTGGGACATGGAAGCTCTGAATTTTGTTAATGATGGTGTCTGTGTTCGCAGTGCATGTCAAGAAGGAGTGCCTGAAAGACGAACGACGACGACGACGAAGAGTGACTGACAAAGTAGTGTTAAACGACCTCTTTGTCGCAGTGATGTCGGAGCCTTTTACTAACTTGACTGCTGACCAAGTGGAGAGCATCAAGAAAACCCTGGAAACCTGCATTGAAGGCATTGCGGATGATCCGGGTTGTCACAACACTGTCCCATACTGGCCCTCCTTCCGCGGAAAACCTTTTTTCAGCGAGGGAGTACTTAAGCTCCAGTGTGAGGACGTTAAGGACGTGGAATGGCTCAAAGACACCGTAGCCACTCTTGTGTCACCAATTCCCAACACTGTGTTGGTGGTGAAGCGCCAGGCGGACATGCCCAAACGGGTAAAGTCCGCGGTCCTGTTACCGAACTGTTCTGATGACGTCAAGATGATCCATCGCATCTTGACAGGACAGAACAAGCTGTATCAGGTCAGGCAATGGTCGCTTTACCATATCGAGCGCCATGAAGGAAATCCTCCGAGTACCTTTTTGATGCTAGGTATTCCGGCCAACCAGATCCCAGGGATCTTAGCGAGGGGGCGACGCCTATGCTACAAGCTAGGGAACGCCTATATCCGTTTCTTCGGCAGCACTGGGAAGCTGCAAGATGTGCCGCCAGACCCTGCTGAGGCCGCGACAGCACCCACGGTCACCAGTGACTCCTCTGCTGCAAAGCATAGTGTTAGCGCTGGACACGACCAGGCAGCAGACGCAGCTATGTCCACAGCTAGCCACGCTGGCTCTGTCAAAAGACAGAGTCACGCCGGCGGGCTAATGGTCAGCCAACACTACTCTGCCGAAATGCAGAGGCAGGATGGCACCTCAGCTTGCTCGCTGACTAACTCCGCAGTGGATGTCGGTTCCGATGACCTAGCGGAGGATGTCGCGCAGCTGATGGACCAGGACATCCCATTAGAAACGGATGAGGAAGTGAACAGTCCTCTTCGCTCCTCCTCACCTCATTAACGTCATCCAAACCAACCTACAGCACAAACAAACCGCGGCGGCTACCTTGCGAAGAGTGTTGGAGGTCAACAACAAGACCGTCGCCCTTATCCAGGAGCCGTGGATAAGGAAGGACAGGATCTGCGGTCTTAACAACATCGGAGGTAAGATATTACTTGACACCACCGTAACTAACCCACGCACCTGCATTTATGTACCAACATCTATCAATGCAATTTTGATGAATGAGTTCTGTTCCAGAGACCTGACCACGGTCAGACTCCAAAACAACTGCCCTAGCATCCCGGAGGTCATTATTGCGTCGGCCTACCTGCCGGGCGACGCAGACGTACCGACGGTTGAGCTGGCAAAACTCATCAGACACTGCGAGGAAAAAAGGCTCGAGCTGATCATCTCGGCGGATCCCAACGCGCACCACGCACTGTGGGGCAGCGAATCTACTAACAAACGAGGTGAGGATATTGTAACCTTTCTATTCTCAACCAATCTCAAGCTTATAAACAGGGGGTCAGAGCCTACTTTTGTTACCTCCAGATTCCAAACTATTATAGACATCACACTCACTACGGAACGGGTATCGGAGATAATCTCCGACTGGCACGTGTCGAAGGACTTGTCGTGCTCCGACCATAGATGGGTAAGATACAAAATAAACGTGGACTCTAAAAAACAGGAATGGTGGCGCAACTCCCGACGGACAGACCGCGCCAGATTCAGTCAATTGATGTCCGCTAATCTAGCTCCACAAGCGACATTTAAAGAGTATGAAAGACCTTTTGTCATGTAGAGACACGTTAATGAACTGACGCAGACTTTAATCAACTCATTTACAAGAACCTGTCCAGAAATAACGCCCCCGACAAAGGTCGCTAACCGCAATAGCTGGTGGGGGCCGCGCGGAACTCGAGAAAATGCGGCGCAAACTACGCAAGCTGTTTAACAGAGCAAGCAACACAAGGAAGGTCTCGGATTGGGATTAGTGATGAAAGAGACTCAGTCTTTTAAGGCCTTTTATTAATACTCAACTCCTTTTTAAAAAACTCGACTATTAATTAAGACTGGAGGTTGGACTTATTTTTAAAAGGACTCAGTCGTTATACTAAACAGAAATCGCGTGAGTCCTTTTAAAACGACTTGAGTCGTTTATCAAGTCGTTTTAAAAGGACTCACGCGATAGTCTTGCTGGAAACAGCTCAAGCAAGGCTTATAGGACTTTAACAGCTGGCATATATGAAGATATTTAGTATACATAATTTGAAACTTTTGAAAACCTTATCTAAATAATGACATAAAGACCACGATGTCTTTTTTGATAATGTTGTTTCAAGATAATATATATAAACGTACCATTTGGTCAGATGTACCAGGTTTTTTTTCATAGGTGATGAAATTAAAAATATTTTTTATTTAACAACCCAGAGGTACTTTTAGCACCGAAAATCCATGTATAATATTGACGTTTATTTTTTAACATTAAGCATTAGTAACATTGTTCATGGACTTTTGTCGCTGATGGTGACGGTAGATATCGTTTCGTTTTACCTGGAAACGTAAAAAATACCTAAAAATCGTCAACATTGATAGGCTAATTTGTACTACCTTTTGCGTTTTATTTAACCCAAGGTTTAAAAAAATAACACATGCTGTAGTTAATGTTCACGTTCATTTTTACAAATCTTAACATCAACATTATATGTCTAAAAATTAATTTTTAACAAAAAACGAACCGACTTCAGTAAAACTAAAAAACCAAAAATAACCCGTTCAAGTACAGATTACATTTGACTCACCCTTCGAAGTCGATCCCAAACCACTCTGGTCTTATATTTATAGTTATATTATAGTTTACGCGAGGTTTGGCACCGACTTCGAAGGGTGAGTGAAATGTAATCTGTACTTGAACGGGTTATTTTTGTTTTTTTAGTTTTACTGAAGTCGGTTCTTTTTTTTGTTACAATTTTTTTTTTTTTTTCTTTTTAGTGATTCATATAAAAGTTCTAGTGGCCATCTGTGGTGTTCCTCATCAGTTTCCTTACACCAAATCCTATTTACTGAATGTAAATTCTTGACCTTATCAATAAATTACCGAAAGCGCCGTACATGTCCCTGTAACATTTGAAGAGTTCCCTCGATTTCTCCAAGATTCCATCATCAGATCCCGACTTAGTGCCAACGGGACCAACTCGGAGTTATACCCTTTCGATAAAAAAAAAAATTGAAAATCGGTTCACGGTTCTCGGAGATATCGAGTAACATACACACAAAAAATAAAATTAGTTCGAATTGAGAACCTCCTCCTTTTTTGAACTCGGTTAAAAAGGAAAATTTTAGCCTATTTATTATTATATTATGCGTGCGTTTGTAGTTTCAGTCGAGCGCGTACTCCACTACTTGCGCAATATGTTTTAGGGTCTGAGCTCATAAGCCGTGTGTCTTCAGTTAAGGATCTTGGCGTGGTCTTCGATACGCGTCTCACATTTCATGAGCACATATCGATACTTGCAGCTGACTGCTATCGAAGACTAGGCTTTGTCATTCGTAACTTGCGTGACTTTAATGACCCTTTAGCAATCAAGCTAGTCTATAACGCCCTGGTCAGAAGCAAGCTGGAGACTTCGTCGATTGTGTGGCTCCCATACGAATCAACATATGCTTTACTGGTGGAAAAAGTACAAAAAGCCTTTCTCAGGTTTTTATATAAAAAAATGTATGGGTACTACCCGTTCATGTACCCAACCAAATATCTCCTGGGAACACTCGGCTACAATTCACTAGAGGTTAGGCGAAAGTTTTGTTTGCTGACTACCGCATGTCGAATCCTGCGCGGCGAGTCCGACTGTCCTGAGCTTGTAGGCCGCCTCGTGCGACTGTTTGTTCCTGACGTCCCTAGGATAGCTCTCAGACCGCGGCAGCGCGATCTCTTGATGGCGCCGGCGGCGCGTACTGTGTCTCGCAAAAATTCCCCACTTGTTCGTGCTCTTGTGCTACTCAATGCGTTCCTGACATCAGCACCGGAGTGTGATTTGTTTGCGTGGCGATGGGCGGTTGTGTGCACTGAATGTTTGAGATTTTGTGAGGAATTGGATGATCGGTGATAATTGTTATTATTATTGTTTGTTTGTGTTGCTGTTTTATGTTTATGTTGGTTTTTTTTTATGATAATGTTGTACTTATAATGTAAGTTTCATGGCGCATTAGTTAAGAAACTGTAATGTCATGTAAACGTGTTTAAATAAATAAATGAAAATAAATAAATGAAAATTATTAAAGTATCTTATAGTTTAGATATATAGTTTACATATTACTATATACTCGTGTTGTAAGTGGTGTTAGTTTGTCTTTTTTACTTTTTTTTTTAGGTCTTACCCAAAATGTATAAAACGGGACTCGCTGTCCGTCTGTCTGCCTGTCTGTATTTTCATGATGTATTTCTATTGCCGCTATAACAACAAATACTAAAAATAAAATAAAATAAATATTTAAGGGGGGCTCCCATACAACAAACTTGTTATAGATTATGGTTCGGAACCCTTCATGCGCGAGTCGGACTCGCACTTGCCCAATTTTTTTATGTTTGTTACCTCAGAACTTTTGTCTGGGTAAATTAATTTTGATGATTTTTTTTTTATTTTTAACTAATAAGAACAGACTTCAAACAAAAACTGAAAAGCCAAAAATAACCTGATCATGTACACATTACATTTGAATCACCTTTTTAAGTCCGCGATATTAAAATAAGAATAATCAGTATTTTTCAATGACCATAAGGGTCACAAAGGTACGTAGGAGTTTCAGTCTCCTTTACTCTACATATTTTTATTAATTAATGCCTGAACCTGAACTTAACATTAATTAAGTACCTACTGTAGAAACTCATTTTCTAATTTATACTGCGCACACGCTTTCCGACTCGTGGTTTCGAGGTTATGAGGCGTGAGTCCTTTAAGTCCTATAAGTCCTATAAGCTTTTTAAATTGTGACTTAGTCGTTTAGGCATGAGTTTAAAAAACTACGACTCATTTTAGTCTGTAGTTTTAGTCTCATGACTCGAGACTTTAGGGTTTAAAAGACTAGTCTAGTCGTGAGATACGCATATATACGGATGGGTCAAAGACACAAACAGGGACAGGAGCTGGAATATACTCACCTGAAATAAACGTAAACATATCAATAGCCTTAGGCAAATATAGCGCCATCTTCCAATGTGAATGTCTTGCCATCACACAGGCTGCCAAGGCAGTTGCTACGCGAGGTATCAAAGACCAAAAGATACGTATTGTTTCCGACAGCGCTGCAGTTTTACGAGCTCTGGAGAATAAAACAATCAAATCCGGGCTCATACTAGAGTGTCACTCAGCATTGCAAACGATCGGGATGAATAATCGGATCACGTTGCAATGGATTAAACCTCTACTAACGGGCACCTAGGTAACGATGCAGCCGACCAGCTGGCAAGGAGAGGATCCGATCACTTGGCAATTGGCCCAGATCCTATGCTCCCCTTGGCGTTAAATCAGCTGCGTACATGGTTTCGTCACAGAACACGATCACAACACGCCGATCAATGGGCAGAAACCAGTACATGCAGGCAGTCCCGGGAAACAGTCCCATACCCAGACACCCGCCTGACAAAGCGCCTATTATCGCTAAGCAGGCCCGCCCTGCGAGTAGTAGTAGGCACTATCACTGGACACTGCACACTTAACAAGCACTTATATGTTCTAGGAATGACCGATAGCCCCCTGTGTAGGGGATGCCTGTCGGCCGAAGAAACAGCTACCCACGTGATCCTGGAATGCGCTGCCGTAGCTAAGCAACGGGCTGAAATCCTCAAAGCACCGAGGTCACTTCGTGAAGCCTGTGGAGATACCAGGAGAATCCTGCGCTTCTGGACGGAGTTAAGCTGGCTAGACTATTAGCTGGCAAATATATACGCACAACGGCCCGAACATACACGGGCTAAGTGCGGAAAGCGGAGCCCATAACCATAACCATGTGCCTGAAAGAGGAGGCGGAGTGGGAAGATAGTGCTACTGATGTCGCCTCTTTATACGCTGGACACGAGGTGAAGGATGAGCTCGTGCTGGGGCCGGAGGGCCTGCAGCCACGCGACATAGCCTTCACACTCTTTGGTAAATTGCTCATATCCTAGAGAAGTTAAAGGCAAACCCAACATTCATAATTTACAAAGGCATAACCGATACTTAATTTTTAAATTTCTTGTGTAGTATTATTCTCTCCAAGCTTGAATTTATCTAGTTTGTAGATATAGTCAGTTTGTCTTCTGGTACACAAAAATAATTACTTTACAATTTAATAAAATTCTTATTTATCTTTATTATATATCAGGTGGGTCCTGTAACAGAGCAATAAATTAAAACATAGATTCTTGAACATTTATGACAAAAACTTTTAAGAGGGCGCCGAGCGTTAGCGACTGAACCATAGAGCGCGGGGAATGCGTATTTAATTTAGATCGGCGCGCGGCCGCCATAGTAAAAATGTATGGAGAATTAAAAGAACTTTTTGAATACCAAACAATAATTGAAATATTTGATGCGGACAAATTGTAATGTAAACATTCATCTTTTTTTTGAACTGAAAATCAGAATAGATTTTCATTGTTAAAGTATAAAAAAACACTTAACACCTCCTTACGATTTTAGAATTTTCGTCCAAATTTACCTAGTTCTCTACGGTAAAATATTAATAATCTTATAATTTTTCCACGGTGAAGTTGTAAACACATTCTTCGAAGTGCTAAATATATAGTTTAGAAATGGATTAAACAACTAGTGTTGACGATATCTACTTAACGGCAACTGCCTATTTTTTCACATTTCGCTCGGTGCAGTCTTAAAAATAAGTCATTTATAATGTAAACCTGTAAAATAAAGTTTTATTCAAAGAAGCAATGTATTGCATAACATTTGATACTTAGCAAAGTGACATCTAGCTATGTCAATGCTAAGGCAAAGTCAATGTTGGACGGCGTACATCGAAAATTCTATTTACATTGTTTGAAATAATAAAAATGTATGAAAACAGTATTTAAAAAAAATCTGAACAGATCTTGTTCAGTTAGACAATTAAAATCTATTTTTTGCTCCTGTTACAGGACGCACCTGGTAAATCCTTTTTTTATTTGATTTTCTCCTAATTTAAATTATTTGCCGTTAATTTATTTAGCAACAAGGTGCACTTAACCTATTGACCGCCAAGCGGTCTAGCAATTTACCGTGCCACTGACGCCAGAGTAAAAAAAAAAGATGTGCCCCAAAATCAACAGGGATTGAAAAATACTTGTAGCGGTTGGAATTACAAAGTTTTTGATCATTGAAATTTGGACGGCTGTGGCCGACGTGGCGTCTGGGGCACGATTTTGTGTTGACGGCCACAGCCGACTGTGGCGCTCAAAAGGTTAAAAGTTGATTCACCCTAATATTACTATCGTGAGACATCCTTAATAATTATAAAAACGGTGTAAACTCACGCAAAAATTGTCAGGAACGGGTGGACATGTTTTCCGCGCTGCTGCGCGTCTCGCGACCCACTGTACTACTTGTAGCTCTTCTCGCCGCCCTCAGTGCACGCGCAGATAGCGCGGCGGGAGAAGGGAAGGGCTCTTGCACAGTCCACTAGTGACAAGAGCTGCCCCTGGTGAAGAGCTCCAAATGAGTTCGAACATGTTGGGCCGTTCCTGACAATTTTTACGTGAGTTTAAACCGTTTTTATAATTACTAATACTGAAGTGTTCAATAATAGACGATATTTTATTATATTGCAGCTCCGTCGGCGGCAGGCGGGCGGGGGGAGGGACGGGGACGCATGAGCACTGGGGAACAATGTTATTCCTGCGACATATGTAACAAGAAGTTTACGCAGTTGAGTAATTTAAAGACACATAAACGAATTCACTCAGGAGAAAAGCCGTTTGCCTGTCAAACATGTAACAAGAACTTTACGCAGTTGGGTTATTTAAAGAGACATGAAAGAGTGCACTCGGGAGAAAAGCCGTTTTCCTGTAGAACATGGAACAAGAACTTTACGGAATCGAGTAATTTAAAGAAACACGAACTAATCCACACGAGAGTAAGACCGTATTCTTGTGATATATGTAAAATGAAGTTTACGCGGCCAGATCACTTAAAAGAACATGAACGAATTCACACTGGGGAAATATGTTATTCCTGCAATATATGTAACAAGAGGTTTACGCAGTTTTAGTGGCTTAAAGAGACATGAACGAATTCACTCGGGAGAAAAGCCCTTTTCTTGTAAAACATGCAACAAGAAGTTTACGCAATCCGGGAGTTTAAAAGAACATGAACGAATTCACACTGGAGAAAAATGTTATTCCTGCGATATATGTAACAAGAGGTTTACGCAGTTAAGTACCTTAAAGAGACATGAACGAATTCACTCTCAAACATGAACTCACTCACACGCGTGAAAACCTATACCATGCTGCGACGAGTGTAAGAAAGATTTACTCGAGAACGTAGTTCACATGCACCGACTCCGGTGCCTTGTCTTTATGAGCATCGAGGAAAACGAGGAGGCGTCCAACGATAGTCCTGTCTCCTTCTGTCGTCTCTCTCCCTCCACTGTGCTGGGAGATGAACCAGTGGTCGAGTGTGAAGAGTAGTGGACTGTAACCAAACAGGACACCGGCTCATGTTATATACAAAGCGGCCTTGTAGCGCGCGACCCGTTCCCGCGGATGACGACTTTATATTGACTTGTTTGTTGAGTCTTGTTTATACAAATAATTTATGGGATATCGATTATAACACGATAGTAATTAATCAAATTGTAATGTTGTTGAGGTTTATTTCGTCAACATTCCTATTTGTGTATCCACTTCATAGCCCAAAAATGCATTTTCGTCGTCTAGTGTCCTGTCTGCCAACATTCGCAAATCAACCACGTTTCCACTCGTCCAATAAATATACTTAATATATAGAACTCATAATTGATACATCTACTTACATATTCCCTCCCGCGTCTCCGTTCGCGCGGAATCCGTTCGCCTCCGTTCTGATATGAAAATGGAGCTTATATCCATCGTCAGAACGTTATCTAGGTACTAAAAATTACGTCAAAGAGGCATTAAACCAGTTGTCCGTCGGCGCTGGCATATTTAGCATGGCATTTTTTTGTATTTGTATTTTGTATAAAATAAGAATGTAGACAAGATAGGAAGTGGATTAGGGAATGGGTAAGAAAGTGGGACGATTTGGAAGTAGAATGTGGACGGAACGGGATTGTTGACGAAGTAAGCCTAAACGCACGACTCCGGAGGGCGGGGGCTCTTAGTCAACAGTGGATGGAGGAACTGTTTCTTCGTGATTGACTTCAGTTTCAATATTCAAAGTACCTACTTACCTGTAACTGGTATAGGGTACGAGTACACTAAATGTTATATAGTAATTGAAGTATAAAGTAGAAGTAGTTAGTAATATTATGCCATATTTTTAAGTCAAATAAGCCTGTACTTATATTTTTATACCAAGGAGAAAGTACGTTGATTACGAAGTTGTCCGACAAATCACAAGCAAAACGTTATTCACTACAACCGTAACGAGCAAAAAAAACCGGCCAAGTGCGAGTCGGACTCGCGCACCGAGGGTTCCGTACAAACACTTTCCATCCCTAAGTGGTTAAGTTAAGTTTGCACCTGGTATGTATAGCGCCCCATATAAATTAGGTGCAAAGTTAGGTATTAAAAAAAAAATTATGGTTTTCGTAATTATTCCTTTATCTATGCTATAAGACGTTGCTTCGTACCAAATTTCAAGATTCTGAGTTCACGGGAAGCACCCTGGACACGCGTCCCAAAAAGCCTACTAGGCACTCGCACCGTGTTCAAAATGAAACAACGTATGCTAGACGACTGACAATTTAATTTTGTTTCTCAGACTATATATACAAGCAGTAAGAAAATCTCTATACCGCGATGCAGCGGAAATGACATACGGTACACCGACATCTAGCGGATAATTAAACCAACATAGTATTACATACGACATGAACATACCGCCCACCATGGACAGCATGTCCATCAGTCAAAACTAAGCATTTCAAACTGCAATACTTAACTTGCATATATACAAAACAATGTAACTTCGAACAACCAACAATTAGACATACACCGTAATGCTTTAATTGCATTTACAAAAAACATAGTGCACTCCGATGTATCTTGTTCGGTCATATTAATAACTTGTACCTAAATAATATGACCTAAACTAATTGAAAACATAACAACAAATACATAAACATATCGAATACTAAGTAATATCACTGATATCTTAACTCAAGACAATGACTATAGCAATTAGTATACGATTTAAAAACAACAACAACACACAAAAACCTATTGACCGCATTAATCAGTCACTGATAAAATACATAATTGTTAAACAGTGCTTTTAAATTTTTTCATAGTGCTAATTTGTTGAACCGCAAGCTAACAACAACAACACAAGTAGGTAACCATGTCCAGACCAGAATGTTTCTAATTGATAATTCCATAAAACAGCATATGCAAGATGGTAATTTATTTTCCTTAATTAGACGATATCTCAAATTCTGGGCGTAGGGATTGACTTCGTCCACTTATGTTGGAACCAAAATTGAGTCAAATATTCCGTAAGCCTGGCGTCGTCAGAAATCTTGAAGCATTCGTAATGTCATCTGACATCGCTTATGGATGCTTAAGATAATTTGGTATTTTCATAACAAAAATGTCAGTACTTCATAACGACTCTAATAGTCAACAATACGAATATAAATGCATTATGTAGTAATCCTCCTTGTCTAACTTACCATTATCAACAAAAGCCTAAATAAAGAAAAAACTAACAATTACAGTGAACTGACTACGTATATTCCAGTAAATTTTGAGGCTTGGATTTGCTGTACTTGATTGGGGCCTAGTCTACCACGTACTGAATGTATTTAATGGGTCAATAGCTCGCACAAACCTTCTGCAATAGGATAGTACACGCATTGTTCTGCTCAACGAAGATAATCTCCCACAAACTTCACCTCATTCAGTTAGGTTGGTGGTCAAATGGCATGGTGGTTTGGTTTCTTCGATTTTCTGTGGACTGTATCTAAGGTTTATATTTAGTAACCAAACTGGACCCTCATTCCACAACATGCATTCAGCACAATCACCTTATTTTAAAACCTCTGAATGTGTAGTCTACTGAGCGACGATACGTGTAACTATTGACCAACATCTATTGCAGTATCTCCCAGACTCTATACTACAAAGGTCTTCCACCTAACGGGATGACTGCTCAGCCATGCACGAAATTTCAAACGGACCCTTAACAAATCAAGCCGAATATTATGATCCCACTGACAATCTGACACCCAAATCCGTAGTATACCAAAAGTTTCGAAAGGACTAGACATGTCAGACATTTCCTTTGACTTAATTATAGGAACACTTGCTGGATGAAGCTGAATAGAATACTTGAAAGCATCATTCTTCCCTTCACAAGTGATTCCTAAAGACTTCATGACGTCATCTTCCTTCAACTGCAGACTACCTAGATCAGTCTGCTTATCTCCTTGAATCTCACATAGGAGCTCATCACAACTACTGAACCACTTCTGTAACTCAAAACAACTTCGTTTGAGTAACTCATTCATCTCACGACACACCTGTATTCCTTCCAATACTGACTGACAGCCGATCATGAGATCATCAACGTAAAAATCATTCAATACCCTCTCCGAAGCTATAGGGAAATTACTAACATCGTCATGCGTAACTTCTTGAAGTCCTCGAACAGCTAGGTTTTGACCTGGTGCATTTTCGATTGTTACGTGCTTTAGAGTTTCTTCTGTATTGTCGCACAACAGAAGTCGTTGGCAACCTGCACCTGCCACTTTGGTCTGTCGAAGTTCCTTAAAAATGCTTGAGATTATGCTGAGGGGATACTCACGCCACCGCATAATGATATGTTTTACATCCAGCTGTAACCTCGGTTCAGTTAACACATCATTATTCAAGGATACTCTATTGGTTCCCTGACAAAAAGCGTCAAAAGCAACACTTTCTTTGGTCGTTCTTCTCTCTCTACTAGCCACTACTCGGTGGGCCAGATACTCTGAGTCTTTATCATCACGTTGGTCCTTGGGGATAACTTCAGCGTGACCCAAGTCCAGGTGCTCGCTTATGATATCAGAGTATTGATTCTTGAGAGGATTACTCGTCAATTTCTTCTCCGACCAAAGAATCCGTTTTACATCAATATCTTTTGAATTGCCATATTTGCATTGCAGATCATCACGAAAAAGCAAAGTGCTATCATTTTTTTCAGAATTATCTCTACTTTTGGTGTGGATAAAGACATCTTGACACAACTGCTCTTCTGACGTAAGATGTTTGATGGAATTTATCCCACTGGTTTCCGATTCCATCTCCCAAAATTTTTTGAACAGTTTGTTTTCGTCAACTGATGCATGCAAACTAACAACCGTACTATGGCAATTCACATTCACTGGAACTTCACTTGTATCAACACGACCACTCAAAATCCATCCAAGCTTGGTTTGTTGAGCAATTGGAGAACCTGAAGGACCCTTAATAAATCCCTTGCATAATATTTGCGCATAAACATCAGCTCCTAGGAGCATATCAACTTCATTAGGTGTGTCGAATTCGGGATCTGCTAACTGTAAGTTAGCAAACTCTGACCACTGAATTACAACTTTCTTCTCTGGAAGAAAAGTTGTAAGTTTGTTTAAAACGTGAGCCCCAACCTCTACCTTAAATTCAGGATCGTGAAGTGAATGTAAACTGACAGACACCAACGATTGGGAAGCTAGAGTAGCATTCCCGTCACCTCCTAACCCTGAAATACTAATTTTATTAGGCCTCTTCTTCAGACCTAATAACTGAACAGCGGACTCAGTTATGAAACAACTTTGCGATCCCTGATCGAGCAAACACCGTAAAATCACAACATTCCCAGTCGGCGACACAGCTTTTACCAATGCTGTGGCCAGAAGTACTTGACTGCTTGTTTTTGACAAACAGCCAACCACTTTTGAGTTGGTCATGTCTAGTGCCTTAGATGTTGAAGCATGAGCGACAACATTTTTATCAACCGAGTAATTCTCGACTTCACTGGTATCGGTTGATACTATGGCATTTTCGGGATGCAATAAGGTATGGTGCTTTTTTCTACATATGTGGCATCTAGAAAGCTGACGACACGAAAAGGCTGAATGGTTTGAACACAAACAATTATAGCACAATCTGCTGGTCTGGACAAGGCTACGACGAGTATCTATATCATAAGAGACAAACTTCTTACAACTACTTAATCTATGACTCTCATTGCAGCAGTGACAAGTTGAAGGCGTAGCAATGTGAAACGATTTCATTGGACTAGTTGGATGCTGAGGTTTGGGTTGTAATTTGGGCTCAATAAACTCAAGAGCTCTGAATCTATTTTCCAAAAAGGTTTGGAACTGTACGAACTTGGGAAGCTCATCATTAATCTCACACGCCTTTAACTCCCACTGCTTCCTAGATTCAGAGTCCAGCTTAGAAGAGATCAAAAAAATTATCATAACATCCCACGAACTTGTGTTGATACCCAGGTTGACTAACGCTGACAAACATTCTGAAGTAGTATCTAGCAAATTCTTAATTGCATGAGAGGATTCCACTGACATTGACTTTTGATTGTATAACCTCTTCAGAATACAATTTGCTAAATACTTCTTATTGTTATACCTACGCTCAAGCATTCCCCAACAAATTTCATAATTATCGTTAGTAATCGGGATGTGTCTTAGGAGTTGTTCCGCTTCTCCAAATAAATGGGATTTGAGATGAAGCAACTTAGTAACATAGTCAAGACGCTCGTTCTTATGGATCAGAGAGACAAACAAATCGTGAAAACTCGTCCATTCTTCATATTTCCCAGAAAACTTTGGAATTGACACGTCACTCAATCTGACACTGCAACAGGGATCTCCCATCTGAGTGACGTTGACAACTGGCTCGACATGTGAACACTTCGCAGGCTCTGCCTTGTTTTGGAATGTCGACAGAACAGTCTTCAGGTCAGACTTGTATTCAACATACAGTTCTTCGGTCTGCCCGTATAAATCATCCTTGTGATACGCGGAATCCTCAAAATCTGTGCGCTCTATTTCGACAAGAATGTTCCTGTGCGTCTCCGTAAATAATGTCCAATTCTGTTCCAAAGTGTCTAGCCTAGTTTCCACATAAGCCTGAGTAATACGATCTTTCGGCGACTTTTTGTAGTTTACTCTAGCTCTATTTATGTTTGACTTTATGTCATCTTGACATTTTGCGTATGCCTCCATTTTTCTAAGTTGAAGAAATTTCGAAAAAAATTACGTCTTATTTTTTGGCGAAAATTTTCTAAGTGTTTGACAACTGGGGAAAATCCGGCATGGATTCCCCGTCTCACCACTTTTCACTAAACTATTCTAAGTCCTAAAATTCTTCAAAATTTTCTAAGTCCAAACTATCCGAATTTTTTCTAAGTCCCAAATATTCTTCAATTTTGCACAACCCTAACTATTTTCAATTTGGCACAACCCTATTATGAAACGTCAAAGTACTCACAGTTGATCCACTTTACATATGACACTTGTCACTTATACCCGTCCGTCTGATGCCGTCCTGCAGCAGCTCAGCTCCTTCACCTCCTCCGCGGTACCTCCTCTCCTCCAGGTAGCTCCAGCGTCACCGCGCTGAGAGCGTCACCACCAGCAGCAACACGCCACTGTTCTGGTGCCCGCAGTGGATGCCGTCGCCAGTCTTCTGAGCCTCATCCGGCTCGGAGGAACATGGACACGCGTCCCAAAAAGCCTACTAGGCACTCGCACCGTGTTCAAAATGAAACAACGTATGCTAGACGACTGACAATTTAATTTTGTTTCTCAGACTATATATACAAGCAGTAAGAAAATCTCTATACCGCGATGCAGCGGAAATGACATACGGTACACCGACATCTAGCGGATAATTAAACCAACATAGTATTACATACGACATGAACACACCCTGTAGGTTTTGATTCCCTTGCAAGTGTCGAAAATTTGCAAATTAGGTGCAAAGTTAGGTATTAAAAAATTTTTTTATGGTTTTCGTAATTATTCCTTTATCTATGCTATAAGACGTTGCTTCGTACCAAATTTCAAGATTCTGAGTTCACGGGAAGCACCCTGTAGGTTTTGATTCCCTTGCAAGTGTCGAAAATTTGCGGCATAAACGGCTGTATCTTTTGATTGCGTTGGCTTAGAAGTTTGATTTTTTCACAGCTTCAAGGGACAGTAGACCTGAGTAATTGATATAAATTTCAGCTTCATACGTCCACGCGTTCCTGAGAAAAAGGGTCTTGACAGACGGACGGACAGACGGACAACAAAGTGATCCTATAAGGGTTCCGTTTTTTCCTTTTGAGGTACGGAACCCTAAAAAAGTGCTAGTGATAATCGCTATTTGTATCAATAAGTTCTGATAACCTTAATTTATGTATTTAATTTAATCACATGAATACTGTTTCTTTGTGTACCTTCGGGACAGATACTTACCTACATTGAATAAACGTATTTGTATAATAAATAAGTTCTACACACTTTAATATTTTAAACAATTAAAGAAATACAATTTAGTGATGAATGTTTTATTTCCACTCAAATAACTTATTTACTTGACACAGCAAATTGGAAAGTCGCTTGGAGCCGGAACACACGACGTTGTATGTATGTATGAGGTAGATATTAGTTAGAAATAGGCAAATGTTATTTTGAATGTGAATGTGAATGTGAATATGAATATTTGAATAATACATGTATATATAATAATACATGTATATATAATAATACATGTATATATATCTACATCTATATATCCTTTAAAAAAATACATGTATGGGATAGATATAAGTTTAGAAACAGGAAAATGTTATTGTGAATGAGAATAAGAATATTTGAATGAATGTTATCTTGAGTTAGAATGGTTGTTTGAAATTTGCATTGTATGTTATTTCTATCATCAAGTGTCGCATGTTACTGTAACATGTTTATTAGGTACTAAAATACCTTCGAAACAGGTTTACTCACGTCGTAGAATATGGCTCGTCATGTTTCGAATCTGTTAGCGATTCATCATCAGGAGCGTCGATCAGTCAAAACAATTGAATGACGGTCAGTTGTATTAAAATTAGTGTAATAACGATAATAAACTGTCAGTTGATTTGTTTTTGCGGTGCATCATTTAAAATGATGATCTATTTCTGAATGCCCAACTCTGACGCCATATCTTACCCTCAAGACAAAGGACAATGGGCAGCTAGCAGACTCGGCGAAACCAGACTCAGGATTCAAGGATTGTGAGCGTCAGGATGGCGGGTGTACAAACGAAGACACAGTTAACTATACACCCATAGACCTTAACACGTTGTGCTAAGGTCTATATTAGATTAAAAATGAACAGTTATCAGTGTCTTCGTTTGTACATCAACGATCAACGAATGGAGCTGCGGTATACGTCAGGAGTTAGTGCTAGCAATGTGCCAAATGTGCGCTAAAATTCGAGCAATGTGCTCTTTAAACTTTGACGACACGTTTGGCTCGGTTGGTAGACACCTGCCTACTGAGTCGGCGGTCCCGGGTTCGAATCCCGGCCGGGGCAAATATTTGTGCAAAATATTTGTTCTTGGGTCATGGATGTTATCTATATATGTATTTATATATTATGTATATCGTCGTCTAGTAGTACAAGCTTTGCTTAGTTTGGGACTAGGTCGATTTGTGTATGATTAATAATATTTATTTATTTAAACTCCAGAGATGTTTAAGAAATAAATGACGCCCGCTAACCTGATATCAGGTTGTTTGGCGCATTTCCAGTTCTAGCTAATGCTTGCCTACTCAAGGGTGAAAGTACTGCCTGAGGTCAGTGGTCAGTGCAGATTCAAACGAGCTATATCTTTTGGTTTAGCTCACTGAAGGGCTCAGGCTCGTTCGGTCCGTTTCCTAACATGTCTGCTTCCTAAAGTGGCCTTCTTCCCACATTGACCGTTTCCTATGATGTCTACTTTTGAAAATGTCTGTTTCTCAAAATAACCGTCTTCCCACATTGTCGCGGCTCAGGATCGTTCGGTCCGTTTCCTAACATGTCTGCGTCCTAAAGTGGCCTTCTTCCCACATTGACCGTTTCCTATGATGTCTTCTTTTGAAAATGTCTGTTTCCTAAAATGTCTAAAATGTTTAAGGTATTCCAGGCATGCTTATTTTAAGTACTTCCGAAAACTACTTCTTGAATTCAGGGACAAAAAAGAAAAAATTGTGAAAAGCAGACATTGTAGGAAACGGGTTTTAGAAAACAAATAGTGAGCATTATAGGAAGCATACATCGTAATAATAGGACATCACAAGGAACGGGCATTATAGGAAGCAGGTAAATTTTCGAAACGGACATAATAGGAAGCGATCATTTTAGGACAGTGGCATGATAGGAAACCATTTGCTGACATTATAGGAAAGAGTCATTTCTTGGAAGAAGACCGGTTTGAGAAGCAGACATTTTAGGAAACAGACCGAACGAGCCTGAGCCCACTGAAGATTCAAGTAGCTCACTATATCATCTATCATCTCAGTATTATTCACTCTCTCTCGCTCATAAAAGGAATGTTGCCATGCTGCCGTGAATCTAATTGATCGACATCTCTAGTTCTCTACTCACTCGTGAACGATATAGTCTAAAGATCTACTGGGCTAAACGAGCTAAAAGAGTGATACATATCTCGGTGAACTAAAGACACATATCACTCTTTTCACTTTAGTGACACATTCTGTACATCTCTAGTGCTCGCAATGTGCTTCCACATGTATGAAGCACAATCAAATTCAGAGAACGCTTAAAGAGTAATATGGAAACGAATAAGTATCTATATAGACGCCTGCTTATTTGAAATAGCCATATCACATCTTCATTGCAGGCAGTTCAGGCACCACAAAACATGCAGGCGCTTTACACAAAAAAGTAAATCACTTATTTTTTAACCGCTCTCTGAATTTGATTGTGCTTCATACATATGGAAGCTCATTGCGAGCACTAACCTCAGGCAGGACTTTCACCCTTGAGTAGGCAACCATTAGCTAGAACTGGAAATGCGCCCAACAACCTGATATCAGGTTAGCGGGCGTCATTTATTTCTTAACCCTTCTTTGCATGTTTTTTTTTTTACTTGTGAAATAAATCAGGATAATGCTAGTTGACCTCTACATTAAGGTAAAAATGTATAAAAAAATATATAAGGTATGATTAAGAGAATATATAAAAAAAAATATATGATGGAAATATCCATCATTATGCAAACTCGGATCTTACGCGTAGTACCACGGGATATGCAATCGACGCTGCTTGTCACGAAATATACCTGCTAATTTCGCGCGCCCATAGCTCCGCCTGTCTTCGGCTAGGGTCGGCATGTTCGAAGCGGAGCCAACGCATCATTGTATTTTTATTATTTACTAGCTGTGCCCGCGGCTCCGCACGCGTAGAAATAGGTCCAACTTCAAAAAGTGTTAGTATGTACGTTTACCGGTTTTAACCGTAAAATGTTAACAGTTTTTTTATTCATAATCATAAGAGTATACAACTACGGTTTTCCCATTGTCATTAATTCAGGATCTGATGATACAACACTATTGCTTACCTGCCTACTAGATCTCAGGGTTGGTTCAACGCAGACACGTTCGTCTCCACTCAATGGACATTTAGACCCAATACTCGTATCATAAAATTTACCTAATGATGGATCGTGGAAATGTTCACCTGCCTACTGAGCCGGCGGTCCCGGGTTCGAACCCCGGCCAGGGCAAATATTTGTGTGATGAACTCGAATATTTGTGCTTGGGTCATGGTTGTTCTATGTATTTAAGTATATATTTATCTATATACGTATGTATATCGTCATCTAGTACCCATATCACAAGCCTTCTTGTGCTTAATTTGGGACTAGATCGATTTGTGTGAGGTTGTCCGATATTTATGATAAATAATTCGCCATACTTTACGAGTGAAGTCTTTGCATAATGATGTAAATTTCCATCACATACTTTGGAACTACTTTATGTTCGAATCTTGAAATTGTATGCACAAAAAGTAACATAATATCAAATTACACATCTGATACACATTTATTATTCCGAATAAATCAATATTTTCACAGTAATATCCTCCAGAAAACGTCAAGAAGATCAACAGTTTTCGTAAATTGCGCGATACGGCGAGCCCGCGAATTCAAATTTAAAATACTTATCAAAATTCTGTTTAATTATTTTTCACAACTATGTTCTATTTTATGCTGTACTGTTGTTGTAACTTGGCAGTCTTAAAAATAAATATCAATCACCCGCAAAACAAGCTTTAATTAATGCGATAATTTTATGATGGAAATTTCCATCACCATGCAAAGAAGGGTTAAATACGAGTATCTCTGGAGTTTAAACAAGGATTGGAAATTTCAAGACAAGTGTTTAATTTTATAGAAGTGCCGCAGACAGTGGTCGCGGAGAAGTCACAAAGAAAAAAACAGAATATCAATATCTACAATCAAAACAGTTTATAGGTAAGTATGCGTATAAAAATTGTGTTTTCTAATTCAATGTTTTCAGATTATTTATAATTAAGACAGTATAAGTATAACAGAACCCTCTCATGAGGTAACAAACAGGCCAAAAACATTGAATAGAATAGAATAATTCTTTATTACACATCTAAACAGGAAATAATTACAAACAAATTCAGACTACACGAAACATTCAATAGAGGTAAACAACAGGCGGTCTTATCGCTAAAGAGCGATCTCTTCCAGACATCATTTTATATATATTTTTAACCTTACGGTTACTTTAGTAGGTAATTATTATACAGACTTATTAGGATTATTTCCCATCATATTCTCGATGCTCGAAAAATAAAAGAAAACTTATTTATCTGCAGTAAAGGTTAAAAATTAAATGAGAACAAACTTGCACGAAAAACAATAATACAACTTGTTTTAATACACTATATTACACAACAAAACGAGTTTAATTAAAGTCACACGGTTATTGTTCCTTCTACTGGTACCCTGACTTAAAGTATACCGTGTTTAGTTTTTGAACTGAGCCAATCTACAGACAAGAACAAAGGCATTGTATCTTCATAATAGTCTCATCCGCTACTGTATTTGTAGCAAAAAGCAGGTTAAAGTTTTTAAGGATATATAATTACCAACCCCATTGTGTAGTCACTATGTTTCAAATGGAGCAATACCGTATCTTTATAACCATTTTGGCCACATTATTCCGTCGGGTGTCGGGAAACTGATCGCAGATATATATAAGAATATTCATGCTTTGCTATATAGTAAATATAATCAATAATCCATTAACCTTCCGAGTTAGTTACAATTTTCTTAAATTATGTTTTTGTTATCATAATTCGTTAACCAACCCCTGAATGACATTGTATTCTTTAAGCGGTTTAGCTCAGTTCAAACAGTAAATACAATTACTCATAAGAATTTTTATTTGCAAAAATGCAGTGGTACCTAAATGTCTACAGATGGAATGGAACGTCATATAAGGTGAGTACATTTTACTTAAGGAAACATGTACATTTAGTTTATTACTTAACTACTTAAGAGCCATGCGTTACACAATTCAATTATATTAAACTACAAATTCATTAAATCATATAGTTTCATTATTACAATAATCATCATTGATACTATAGTAACATTTGTCAAAACAAAATTTGTGTAATTTGTATTTAATTGAGGCATGTCAAAATTTCTTATTTCTCGGGTATATACTGAATATTTTTACTTTTATACATAAAATATTTCTTGCAAAGAAAGCTTTGATTGCGAAGCACAAAGAACAGTGCCTTGTCGAGAAGGGTATCCTTTGACTGATGCCTTATTTCTAAATAAACCTGTTTTGCTTGACAAATAGCGCTACTTCAAAGATATAGAGAGGGTAATGTCAACACTTTTAATTAGTGGAATAAAGAATCTGTTTGACGTGCACCTCAGCTGGGCCTAATACATTTTTGCATGTTTGTACAGCTACCCCAAAGTATTAAACCATAACGCAAACTTGACATTACATGCTCAATTGCTCATTGCATGCAAGACTGCAGTTGTTTGGGACGAGAGTCGTGAGAGCCGTCTTAGAGCAAACACAGACCTGTTTAACTAATCAATGTTTCCAGTTTGTGTGGCAATCGAGGAAAACGCCTAAACGGGTGGATGAAACACGCTCAATAGGTGTGCAGACTGATTATATACAACAACTGTAGTTCCATGAATAAAATTAGCTCAATATGGCATGAAACGAAGAAAAAGACTGAAATTGTTTTCAGAATTCTCATAATGGGACGATTGTCTCCATCCAAATATTGGAACCCAACTGACAAATAAAGAATGTAGGTGGCCATCTGTATGAAGCGTTTTTAGCGCTCCGTAGGAATGATGGACTTTGACGGTAATTTCTGACTTTAAGGGCCGTATCACACTTGCGATTGGCGAGCGAATTTTGTATGAAGGCGATCACGCAGCGAGTTCGCCGCGATGCTTTTTAGTATAGAAAACTCGCTTGCACATCGCAAGTGCGATAAAGCCCTCAGAGCAGTTTGAGTGTATCAGGACCTCGAGAAGCCTATAGTACGACCATTGTAAACTAGTTTTATATGTGCGGGACCCTTGCGGCGCATAGAACAGGCTAGTTGACTCATGTCAAATTGTATTAAACTAATGTTTATTTCGTATAGTATTTAGCGAAGGAAACCCAAATATTATTTTTCAATTAATAAAAGTGAAAGCTGGCTGAAAAAAATGAATTTTAAAATACGGTTTTTAATCTGCATTTTGAAATGCTTAAAACGCTGTCCGCCATTTTCGCTTATGATAGTGACGTCATCTGGGTATCCCGTAAAGAAAACTGAAGGTCTACTCCGACGATTTCGAATAGTGCCGTCCATCTCCTGTCAAAATATATTTGAGTGAGCGGGATGGCACTATACGATGGTCGAATTTCGAATATTTACGCGGAATTCTACGTCACGCCACAGATTAGCAAAAGGCAAAAATGGCGGACGGCGTTTTTGACTGTTCATGAAATTTCTAAGTATCAATTATTAAAATGTGCTTTCAAGCTTTCACAAAAATACAAGACATTTTTTTAGAGCTAGTAAGATCATTATTAACCATTTCAAATATATTTCAAACACGGGTCTACTAGCCTATTCCATAAATATAGTCGAGGAGGTTGACTTTCGAGTTTTTGTTTACTAGTTATAAGTTTACGTCCGCAAAGACTTATTAACCCAGATAGCCCGACCAGGTGTTATAACACCGCTATTTTTTTTTTTATAATATACTCTAATTTAATATTGCAAAATTTACCCGGGTTCCAAAAACTTCGTTCGGGTGAAAGTGGGTTTGTCATTCTCGTAGGTTTTGCTATTTTCGTTTGAATAACGATAGAGCAGTCGTCCGCGAAAATGGCTGGTAACATATGGTAAGTCGTTAATGTAGACGAGAAAAAGCAGTGGTCCAAGAACGCTACCTTGAGGGACACCGGTAGCAGACATCGTGTGATCAGATGGATATTTTATCAGCGTCTGTGTTACTATCGTATTTTGCTATCTCTATACATTGCATACGTTGGCTTAAGTAAGTTTTTATCCATTAATCAGTCCTTCAACAGGGTTCGACGTCACGTGCCGCCGTATATGTCCGGCTCAAGTGGTTTCTGCGCAAACCGCTTCTGACTAATGTCGCAACTAAAAGGTGCGTGGATGCGATATTTGTGCTTCTTTAAACTTTGTAATGTCTTCAACTGCTTTTTAAACACGCTGCATGTGTATGGTTGTGTTCTCGTTCGTGTGAGTTCGTTCATGTCTCTTTAAAGCACTTGACTGTGTAAATTTCTGTTTACATATTCCACAAGAAAAAGGTCTTTCTCCCGTGTGAGTTCGTTCATGTCTCTTTAAAGCACTTGACTGTGTAAATTTCTGTTTACATATTCCACAAGAAAAAGGTTTGGCTCCCGTGTGAGTTTGTTCATGTTTCTTTAAATTACTTGACTGTGCAAACTTCTGTTTACATATTCCACATGCAAAAGGCTGTTCTCCCGTGTGAGTTAATTTATGTGTCTTTAAATTACTTGACTGTGCAAACTTCTTTTTACATATTCCACAAGAAAAAGGTTTTTCTCCCGTGTGAGTTCGTTCATGTGCCTTTAAATCACTTGACCGTGCAAACTTCTGTTTACATATTCCACAAGCAAAAGGTCTTTCTCCCGTGTGGATTCGTTCATGCCTCTTTAAATGACTTGACTGTGAAAACGTCTGTTTACATATTCCACAAGCAAAAGGTCTTTCTCCCGTGTGAGTTCGTTCATGTTTCTTTAAATTACTTGACTGTGCAAACTTCTGTTTACATATTCCACAAGCAAAAGGTCTTTCTCCCGTGTGAATTCGTTCATGTTCCTTTAACCTGCTCGCCTTCGGAAACTTCTTTTTGCATATCTCGCAGGAATATCGATATCCCCGAGCGCGAGTTGGTTCCCGCCCCTCCCCCCGCCCGCCCCCCGCTGCCGCTGGAACACAATGCACGTCGACGATTATTCAAAATGATAAAGATAAATATATTTTGTTAATCAGAGGTAGGTAACACGGATACTATTGTACATGAGGGTTATCTCACCCCACTATGTTTTACGCGTAGGCGTGCAAATTTTTTATCATAATTATAATGAGCTAAGCATTTATTTATTCTACACGACTTACTTTAACATAATTCCAATTTGGTTTCGTGTCAAGATTTACAATTATGACTAATTGAGAACATTAAATAAAGTAGTTAGATTTTGTCATTATTTTGATGTTAATTTGATTAAACGAAATATTAAATATAATTTTAATTCTTATTTGTATACATTGGCAATTAAAATCTGGTATTATTATTATGTTATTTATATGTATATGTATGTATATCGTCGTTTAGTACCCATAGTACAATCATTGCTTAGTTTGGGGCTAGCTCGATTTGTGTAAGATTGTCCCTTAATATTTATTAATTTATTAATGTTGATGGGTATGTGTGTAAATAAAATAGTGAATAAATAATAATAAATAAATATCAGACAACCTCACACAAATCGATCTAGTCCCAAATTAAGCTCAAGAAGGCTTGTGTTCGGGGTACTAGACGACGATATACATACTTATATAGATAAATATATACTTAAATACATAGGAACAACCATGACCCAAGCACAAATATTCGAGTTCATCACACAAATATTTGCCCTGGACCCGGGCCTTCGAACCCGGGACCGCCGCTCAGTAGGCAGATGCTTGCAAACTGAGCCAACCGCGTCGTCATAAGTGAATGCATCTGTACATAATTAGGTTTTAAAACACTTGTGTGATCCTATTACCCAACGAGCCGAAGGCGAGTCCACAAACCGCACTCGTGTTTCAAGACCTCTTATTATATAATAGTTGCATAAACCACTCGTCGACTTGTAGCTTCAACCATGATAAGCCGGTAGAGACAACCGATATTTGCATCTAATATCGTAAAGTCGATTTTGCTAGTACCTACGTTTGAAGACATCGACAACGATGCAAATTGTTGTCGAAGATACTCCCACAAATTAAACTCACGCACTCACACATGCATACACAATGATCAAAAACAAAATACCAATAAAACCATAACTTACCATTACGGGCGACGCCGCGCATACTCTCTTCCCGCTCCGTGCGTCGGTGGATATGCGTCATAACATGCTCCACCAGCTGGGTCTTCAGATCAAACCTCTTCTTACAAATATCACAGACATAGCTTTCTTTTTCAGTGGCTATATTAGTTGTTGTATGTGTTCTATTGCCCACATCAGCATTATGTTCAACACGCCTCGTCCCCTCGAGCAGCGCCTCGAGACTGTCGATGCGCTCGAGCCGCACCGCACAGTCCCTCAGCACGGGTTGTTCTCTGACGGCTAACGCTTCCCACTCCGCCTCCTCTTTCAGGCACTCTACTACTTCCTCCTTCACGTGCACTGCGAACAATGGCACCATTATCCACAGATTCCATACTTTTCATGGCACATGAGACTTTAGCAAGCTATGGAATTTACATTCACATTGAAATTCGAGTTGACTCATACTTATTTTGTCCTTGCAAAATTATAATTTTATACAATTGTATGACAGAAAAGTAATGAATGAAGAGTGAATAAATATTTCACCTTATGGCCATGTCAATATAGCGAAATGGTCCAGCCACATATTTTGACTTAGGTGTAGAGTTGGAGAAGTTTGTCCTTAAGGCGAGTCAGAAGCTTGGCTCTACATAAGATGTTCATAAAGCAGCGTAACTTTAAAGCGATCCATATGTAAATGAATAAATATAACCCCGAGTCTGAATATAAACCGGAAATGTCAGGCTAAAGATAAGATTGAGTCGACCTGCTAGTAATGCAAATTATGATGAAGAGTAAGGAGGCCGATTTCCTAAAGACAGCTGGACCGATTTGAAACTTTATTAATTTTTGTTTGAAAGGGCACACTTTTTATATGGTACCACTGTCATACGACCAGGATCTTCGAGGCACACCAATCGTGATCCGAGCTTTATTTCCGCTTACAGTTACTCTAGGAAAGCATCTTTTATTGACGTGAATGTTCAATCAAGCCTTTTTCCAAATCAAAATCAAATTGAATCTGTACCATATGCTCGCTATGTTGGTTTCACTTTCGATAGTAGTCTGCAGTGGTCTGAGCACATTAATACATTATGTGCTAAGCTGAACTCTGCCTACTATGCCATATCTCGCCTAAGGCAAACCCTGACAGTGCAAAACCTCCTGACTGCATATTATGCTTATTTCCACACACACTTAATATGTGGCATCGACCTTTGGGGACTGGCAGCAGATAGGGACCGTCCGTTCATGCTCCAAATAAAGGTGATCCGCCTCATGTGCCGTGTTCCTCAAGATGAGCCGGCACAACAGCTCTTTGTTGACCTGGGGGTGATGACAGTGCCTTCTCTCTACATATTTGAAGTCAGTAAATATGTGAGGAAGAACTTGAGCGAATTCCCTATCAGCAAGAGCTACTCTGCCAGAAGGAAACCAGGGCTTGCCGTTCCTGCACACAGACTACAAAAGACAGGTAAATCTCTGGGCATTATGGGAGCGCGTATTTATAACAAACTGCCTGAAGAGATTAGGGCTTCACCAAATGAGCGCGCGTTCACCCATAAACTCAAAATGTTATGCACTAATAAGGCTTATTACTCTATAAATGAGTTCTTGGATGATTAAATAATAATATTTTTAATGAAATTTTATAATAATTATTTTCTAATTTTTAATTTTAAAATCTAACCTCATTTTGAGATCTTATTCAATATAATTAACTACTTAATCTCAATATTTGTATAGAATCTTTTTATCGATTCATATTTTTTTATGTGGTAATACCACATTTTTTATTTTTATAAATAATGACACAAAGGTAAATTAAGAAAGAAAAATAAAAAATAATAATAAATATTTATAAAAATAAAAAATGTGGTCAATTACCACATAAAAAAATATGAATCGATAAAAAGATTCTATACAAATATTTAGAACAGCGCCATCTCTCTCGCAGTCTTCGCACTTGCTGTAAAGCAATGGGGATTGGGGATCGTGCGTGTAAAACGCACATCCTTGGGTATGGCTAATGCGCATAAGCATTTCAAAAACATATATGACACAGAGGGCGCTCCAGTAGCGTAAAGAATTAAGGGATGAGAGATTTCGTGCGATTGACGTAGCGGTCGGATAGCTCAGTTGGAAGAGCAATGCGCCGGAAACGCAGAGGTCGCGGGTTCAAATCCCGCTTCGATTGCAGTAGATCGCATTCAATTTTTCTTTCTTAATTTACCTTTGTGTCATTATTTATACTTAATCTCAATTATTAATATAATTAAATTATTTGTAACACTTGACTTGTTGGTACTTGTCATATATGTATACCAAATGTAAAATAAGAATACTGAATTTAATTTATTCTATATGTAATAACAATAATGGCTATGATTGTGTTATATAGCTTAGATTGACAATGTATGATTATTACAAATAAAAAATCTATCTATCTATCTATCATACGACCAGGATCTTCGAGGCACACCAATCGAGATCCGAGCTTTATTTCCGCTTACAGTTACTCTAGGAAAGCATCTTTTATTGACGTGAATGTTCAATCAAGCCGTTATATTTCATTAAAATTTCATTATTTTTAGGGTTCCGTACCCAAAGGGTAAAAACGGGACCCTATTACTAATCAGTCAGTAATCAGTCAGTCATTTATTTGCTTAAACATGGTATACCTATACCGATGGTCTTACATCTATTTACAGAACTACATGTTTTGACTAAGACTTCGCTGTCCGTCCGTCTGTCACCAGGCTGTATCTCAAGAACGGTGATAGCTAGACAATTGAAATTTTCACAGATGATGTATTTCTATTGCCGCTATAACAACAAATACTAAAAATAAAATAAAATAAATATTTAAGGGGGGCTCCCATACAACAAACGGGATTGGTTGCGTTAACTTTGCACCTCATTTGTATGGAGCGCAATACATACCAGGTGCAAACTTCCCTGGAACCCTCGGTGCGCGAGTCCGACTCACACTTGACCGTTTTTTTTTCACACGGATTAACGCAGCTTATCATTCATGTCATGGCATTATTTTAGAGTCAACATTTTAACACATCTAAAAGCTTCAACCACACTACTAAATTAAGAAAAAAATTCCTTTAGTCCAATTTAACTGATTTGAACTAGTTGCTTTCGTTTTCGATATAGCACGTTCAATTAAGTTAGTGGCCCAGAATTTGCTCTTGAGAGGACAATCGGTACCCTAATCCATAATGTAATGTAACTGGACTTGGTTGGTAAGGCAAAGTTTCTCCAATGCTTAAAAAGTGAAAAACTAAAGTATTTTACCAACATGTCCTCCCATTCTTACGTGATAGAATCTGACTGCCCTGCACTTACCTTCTGTGTCTGGACTTTCCGTTTTTGCATATGTGTGGTCCCGGTGATAGCCGCCACGGGAGGGGTCTGAGTTTTCAAGAGTTTCTGCAAGAGTGTGAATACATTATACTATATAAGTATGTATACAAACACTTTATTATACACAACAACTGGTAATTATAGGTTCATTCAAAATATAAAAATATTGTATGTAGTTTCAACTTGTTTTATATGTACAGTTTGTTTTACAAAAAATAGAATAGCCGCGTCCACACTGGGCGAGCCGCCTCGCGCGGCAATTGCCGCGCGCGGCGGCGCGGTCTGTATGTACGCGCCTCGCCCGCGGCGCCCGCACGCTTTGCCTCGGCCGAGCGCTGCCGCGGCCGAGCCGCGCGCTGTCGGTTTTTGTCCGTGCTCAAAGGTGCCTCGGTCGTTTGCCGCGCGCAGTGTGGACGTACACGTTTTTGCTTCGGTCAAATTATGACAGATGCAAACAAAATGGCGTGCGACACTTACGTATTTCGCGAAACGGAATAACCGTAACTACATATTATGTGCTATTTGTTTGATTTAAACTTAAAAAATATATGGAATTAGCTTTTTTTGGAAAATTCTTTGTATGAACGTAGCAACAAGTCAAAAGTCAAAAGCTGATTGCGGCGGCGCCATATTGTTTTATCTGTCAAATGGGCGAACAAGACGGCTCGGGCTTGCCGCGCGCGGCATTCGGTGAGCGTAATTTCATCCAATGCCCGAGGCATGCGCCGAATGCCGCGCGCGGCAATTGCCTCGCGAGGCCGCTCGCCCTGTGTGGACCCGGCTAATGGGATGACACCAAGTGGGACCATATATGTCATTTAGATACAAATAATAGAATGTACTCAAAATTTAAGTATACATTAGCCTGTTGTTATTACTGTTATTAGGTTTCAAGTGGAACAACAGTTAACCTATTGACCGCCAAGCGGTCTAGCAATTTACCGTGCCACTGACGCCAGAGTAAAAAAAAAAGATGTGCCCCAAAATCAACAGGGATTGAAAAATACTTGTAGCGGTTAGAATTACAAAGTTTTTGATCATTGAAATTTGGACGGCTGTGGCCGACGTGGCGTCAGGGGCACGATTTTTTGTTGACGGCCACAGCCTAGTTGGTTAAAGGTCATCTTGTTGTTTTAGGACAAAAAACACAAGTCTTTATTAATCTTTACCAGTGTTTGAATTTAAAAAATCTGAGTAAAAATAATACATGCCAGATGGGCCCAATGTGTACGGATAGAACACATGTAGCAGGTCCCCAAACCTAATAGCCAGACAGACCCGCCAATTTAATCAGATATTTGGCTAAAAACACCAGACACCCTACAATATGCAGGATTTTGTGTCTCAGTATATGTAAGTACAAAAATAAATTGTATGTGAAATCATGCTACGCCCGGCGCTTGCTTGTTTGGGAAATGTAAAACCCAACAAAAGCTGAACAAGCCGGACACCGTTTATTTTGCCAAGACTTACAATCAAAAAGCCTGGCAATGCTAGCGAGGTGGACATTAATTACTTCAACTTGAAGTGCCAGCAATTCCTAAGACTTGCTGAAGAGGAAGAACTGCTTAACCCTTTCTTTTATGTCAATATTTGGCAATTAAATTGAAGCTCAACAATATATATACAAATACATAGGCTTTAAATGATTTGCACTGATCGACATATCAAGGGTTAAGGAAGTTCTGTGGGGTTTGCAAGTAGATCTCAAGGGCATTTTCCAAGTCAGATTCTATGAGATCAACACTACTTTTTTAAATGTATTAGGGACTGATATCACAACAACTAAAGGAAATTGATTGATATGTGGGATTCAGCTATAATGCATTAAAAAATAATAATATTAACCACCTGCTGTAAACACGGCATCAGGGGGCTGCAGCACCTCCGGCCCGATCACCAGCTCCTCCTTCACTTCGTGATCAGTATACAAGCCCGCGAGTGCGGCCGCCTCGCTCACACTGTGCGAGCCGGTCACTTGCTCCCATACCGGTTCCTCTTTCACAGTCACTGTATCTGACACCATACTGCTAACTGCTGAAACATTTCCCTCCATGATGTATGTTTATCCGAATAATAGAATAACTGCTGAAATTGTGTTTCACCTATTTGGTTAGAAATTGACTTCAAAGTCATTAGCTGCGTCGTCTATCATGATTGAAATAAGTGTATACCCATAATATAAATAAGATTTGAAATAACACAGCAAGGATATTCAGAAATTCAGAATTACAGTAGAATTTTTCCAAGTCGGATTCTATGAGATCAACACCACTTTTTTTTATAGATATTAGATACTGATATCACAACAACTAAAGGAAATTGATAGATATGCGGAATTCAGCTATAGTGCATTCATAAATAATAATATTAACCACCTGCTGTAAACACGGCATCAGGGGGCTGCAGCACCTCCGGCCCGATCACCAGCTCCTCCTTCACTTCGTGATCAGTATACAAGCCCGCGAGTGCGGCCGCCTCGCTCACACTGTGCGAGCCGGTCACTTGCTCCCACACCGGTTCCTCTTTCACAGTCACTGTATCTGACGCCATACTGCTAACTGCTGAAACATTTCCCTCGATGATGTATGTTTTTCCAGAGTCCGACTAATAGAATAACTGCTGAAATTGTGTTTCATCTATTTGGTTAGAAATTGACTTCAAACTCATTAGCTGCGTCGTCTATCATGATTGAAATAAGTGTATACCAATAATATAAATGAGATTTGAAATAACACGGCAAGGATATTCAGAAACTCAGAATTACAGTGGAATTACTGGAATTTCAGATTCGCATTGCACTGATATTCAAAGAGAATATATATAATCACTACGTTTGTCAATTCAATTGTCAAGCTAGATCTACCAAAGAGAATATTATTATAATCACTACGTTTTATTAGTGATGTAGCAGACGAAAACTCGCTAAGTGTCCCCGCCACATTCAAGACTTAAAACTTTTTTTTACTCTCGAATCCAGTGTATTTCATACCAGTGCTCAAATTTATTTTAAAAACAATTGAAAAGATTTAATGTATATAGATTTAAGTATCTCTCTTGTAAACTTCAGTTCTTTATTTTATAAATAAGATTGATTGTATTTTTATGACTTCGACTGAAGGTCTTGTAATGGTCATGACATGAATAAATAAAAATAAAAAAAAAGTATAAAACAAAGTCGCTTTCTCTGACTTATCTCTGTCCCTATGTCCCTTTGTATGCTTAAATCTTTAAAACTACGCAACGGATTTTGATGCGGTTTTTTTTAATAGATAGAGTGATTCAAAAGGAAGGTTTATATGTAAAATACATGCATAGTTTGTTTATCAGCATTGCACCCGTGCGAAGCCGGGGCGGGTCGCTTATCTCAGTATATATAATTTACTCTATGGTTAGGACTATTAGGTTAGGAGTAAGGATTCCAGTGACATTGTTAATTTAATTGTTCTATTCATTCATTTGGGTCACGTTTTATTATACGTACGTTTCATTGATTTTTGAAAAGTGATGGAACAAAACAGATGCAGCAGTTCCTTGGATGCAATGGACTTCAAGGTTGAGCCTGTGTGTATATTTAACGAACAAGGTGATACTAATACTCAATTATTCTCTCATTCATGAAACTGTGGTAGAATTTGCACTGTAATGGGTCCCGTGTTGAATCCTATATAAAATGCTGTCTTGTGAAGATCTATAGTGCGATAATACCACATTTCGTGTCATTTTAAAAGTGATAACTGCATGGAGGTTGTACTATTTCATAGCGAGTAAACCTTTTGAATGTTAACTTAAACACACTTGCTTTAATATTTTCTTCGGTTTCCGCGACTGTCACACATTTAAATAAAACAATTTAAACGGATTATATCGCGTATATTAATTATTTGAGCCTCCCTGACGTTTCAGTACCTTTGCTTTATTCAAATTATAAAAGCATTACTCGCAATGGTAAAGTAGAGTATGTTTGTCATGTGTTGGTCCACACAGCAGTACTCTAACAATGACTGTGTTATTGCTTACTATGCTTTAGATACCTCGGCTACTGGAAGGTTGGTGCAGGTGCGGGAAGAGAAGGCACCAAGTTGCAAAGCTTTCTTATGCCATATTTGTGTTGCATTAACTTCTCATTTCATTACAGCCTAAATGTATTCAACATTACCTTGGTCTACAAGGAATCAGTACGGAAAAATTAAGAAATAGCTGTGAAATTGACATTTCTTACTTTTTAATTAGCAATTTTTTAATTAATAATAATAAGGTTCTCCAAATAACCATACCACTTTATGAAAGTAGATTCCGGACCCAAAATAACATATATTGTGGGAAAAAAATATAATTTTAAAACTTTTGTAAAATTTAATGCTCCCAAATGTCTGGGACATGAAAGCTCTGAACTCTGCTAATAATGGTGTCTGTGTTCACAGTGCATGTCAAGGAGGAAGTTGTAGAGTGCCTGAAAGAGGAGGCGGAGTGGGAAGATAGTGCTGCTCATGTCGCCTCTTTATACGCTGGACACGAGGTGAAGGATGAGCTCGTGCTGGGGCCGGAGGGTCTACAGCCACGCGACATAGCCTTCACACTCTTTGGTAAATTGCTCCTATCCTAAAGAAGTTAAAGGCAAACCCAACATTCATAATTTGTAAAGGCATAACCATTTACTTAATTTTGAAAACTCTTTTGTAGTTTTATTCTCACCAAGCTTGAATTTATTTAGTTTATATACATAGTCAGTTTGTTTTCTGGTGCACCAGAATAATTACTTTCCAATGTACTAAAATTCTTCTATGTCTTGTTTATATACACCTTTTTTAAATTTGATTTTCTCTTTACTTAAATTATTTGCCGTTAATCTATTACATGTGCGTTTGCAGCAGCTCAGGCGTTAGCCGTTTGTAGCGTCGAGGCGCCGCTCGGCACCGACACGCGCCGGGCCAAGGGACATGTTGAAAACAAAGCTGATGTGGGACACGAAATACACAGTAATTCTAACATTGGCAATGAAAAAGAAACTTATGTATGTGATATTTGTAAGAAGAGGTTTGATCTGAAGACCCAGCTGATGGAACATGTTATGATTCATATCCACCAAAGAGCCAAGCAGGGAGAGATAAGCGTCGCCGATAATGGTGAGTTTGGCCTTTTTATTGGTAAATTGTTTGGTCAGTGAGCTTATCGGCGAGCATTTATACCACTTTTTCTACTTTACGATGCTACCCAGGGCACTTGCGAGTATTGACCTCCCTTATACCTACCTACCTACTGAGTCGGCGGTCCCGGGTTCGAATCCCGGCCGGGGCAAATATTTGTGCAAAATATTTGTTCTTGGGTCATGGATGTTATCTATATATGTAGTTATATATTATGTATATCGTCGTCTAGTGCCCATAGTACAAGCTTTGCTTAGTTTGGGACTAGGTCGATTTGTGTATGATTGTCCCTTAATATTTATTTATTTATTTATCTATTTTATTTATACAACTGTTGCATAAAACTTCTTCATTTAATTATTTACCAACCAAGTCCAGTTACATTACATTATGGATTAGGGTACCGATTGTCCTCTCAAGAGCAAATTCTGGGCCACTAACTTAATTGAATGTGCTATATCGAAAACGAAAGCAATACAACTACCCTGTTCAAATAAGTTAAATTGGACTAAAGGAAATTTCTTCTTAATTTAGTAGTGTGATTGAAGCATTTAGATGTGTTAAAGTGTTGACTCTAAAATAATGCCATGACATGAATGATAACTGGCGTTAATACGTGTACAAAAAAAATAATGAAATTTTAATGAAATATAACGGCTTCAATGAAGATTCATGTCAATAAAAGATGCTTTCCTAGAGTAACTGTAAGCGGAAATAAAGCTCGGATCTCGATTGGTGTAGCTCGAAGATCCTGGTCGTATGACAGTGGTACCATATAAAAAGTGTGCCCTTTCAAACAAAAATAAATAAAGTTTCAAATCGGTCCAGCCGTCTTTAGGAAATCGGCCTCCTTACTCTTCATCATAATTTGAATTCCAACTCGGGGTTATATTTATTAATTTACATATGGATCGCTTTAAAGTTACGCCGCTTTATGAACATTCCTCTAACTTTATAGTAACAACAATCCCACCAAAAAGATTTTCATGAAAAATGATGCCAAGACGAAGCCATATTATGACTCGCACTGGCAAAAGGTCTTATGTAGAGCCAAGCTTCTGACTCTCCCTAAGGCCAAACTTCACAAACTCTACACCTTTAAGTCAAAATACGTGGCTTGGCCATTTCGCTATATTGACCATATAGGTGAAAGATTTATTCACTGTTCATTCATTACTTTTCTGTCATACAATTGTATCAGATTATAATTTTGCATAGAAAAAATAACTATGAGTGGAAATCAACTCGAATTTCAATGTGAAGGTCGATACCATAGCTCGCAAAAGTCTCATGTGTCATGAAAAGTATGGAATCTGTTGATAATGGTGCCATTGTTCGCAGTGCACGTGAAGGAGGAAGTAGTAGAGTGCCTGAAAGAGGAGGCGGAGTGGGAAGCGTTAGCCGTCAGAGAACAACCCGTGCTGAGGGACTGTGCGGTGCGGCTCGAGCGCATCGACAGTCTCGAGGCGCTGCTCGAGGGGACGAGGCGTGTTGAACATAATGCTGATGTGGGCGATCGAATACATACAACAACTAATATAGCCACTGAAAAAGAAAGCTATGTCTGCGATATTTGTAAGAAGACGTTTGATCTGAAGACCCAGCTGATGGAGCATGTTATGACGCATATCCACCGACGCACGGAGCGGGAAGCGAGTATGCGCGGCGTTGACGGCAATGGTAAGATATGTTTTTATTGGTATTTTGGTTTTGATCATTGTGTATAATGTGTATGCATGTGTAAGTTTAATTTGTGGGAATATCTTCGACAACAATCTGCATTTTTGTCGATATCTTCAAACGTAGGTACCGTCGGGGTGGAGGCTCAAGGAAACTCATACTTTATAATTTGGCTAATATTTATGGCCGAAATACGATAACAATCAAAGGTTGTTTGGTGCCGACTGGTAGAGGAAATATATTATATTTTATTATGTCGTTCACCGGCCAGTGACCGAATCTTTATTGAAACCAAAATCGTCAATACTTCTCTATAACCGGCGAACATCCCTACAGTAACTTGGTCAGATACTTGGTTTTTACTTTCCGAATGAACGATCACAAAACGATACGGCTGGCAGCGCGCGTCGCTCACGAACTGTACGTATAGAATGACTCGAGCAAAATCGACTTTACGATCTCCCACTTTCCATCAGGCAAGCACAAACAAAGCAAACCTTTAGGCACGTTGCGCAAGCATCTCACCAGTAAGCTCCTAGACTGATTGTCGGTTATGATAGTTTGCACTGGGTACAAGAATTAATGTTTATGTAAGTATATTGTATTGCATATTTGTGTATGTTATTTATTGTGTTCATTATATTAGTGATATATAATAAGTTTCTCTTTTGGTATAATGTTGATAGTTGACCGGCCCTGCACCATAAAATGTTTCTGTTTAGCCCAATGGTTGACTGGTAGAGAATGCCTTATGGCATTAAGTCCGCCATTTGTACACTTTTTGTTTTGTGCAATAAAGTTTAAATAAATAAATAAATATTAGTTGCAATTATAAGTTGTGTCTACCGGCTAATCATGGTGGAATCTGCAAGTCGACTTACGAATATTATAGTAGTTTATGCAACTGTTACTTAATAGGAGGTCTTAAACTAGTTGCTGCAGTGATTGTTTCTGGCAACTTATTGTATACTAACGGCCCCATGATGTGCGGCAACTTCCAATATTTAGTGAGTCTTCCTGGAAGTGACGCTAGCTTGTGGGCATTACGATTTGCTCGACCATGAATCTGTCCACGGGTGCGATATTCAGACCGGTGTTCAAACACATACAATGCCACCTGAAGGATTACGAGGGACGGGAAAGTCAATATTCCCAGTTCCTTGAAATGAGATTTCGCGGATACATCCTGCGGTATCTCTACCATCGCTTTAATGGCTTTTTTGCATTCTGAATACGCGTTCCCATTCTGCCGCGCGCCCCCAGAGCTCGACGCCATAGAGTAGTAGACTTTTAAAAATTACCATATGTATTCAATGTTGGTCTACAAGGAATCAGTAAGGTAAATTAAGTAGTCATTGTGAAATTGACAGTCAAGTCAAGGTTTTAAATATGACATCCAAATAAGCATGCCACTTAAAAATACGTAGATTCCTGACCTAAATAACGTATAATTACAAATATAATTACAAAACTTTCGTAAAAGTTTATGTTCCCAAATGTCTGGGCCATGAAAGCTCTGAAAAGCATGAAAGCTCATGTCAAGGAGGAAGTTGTAGAGTGCCTGAAAGAGGAGGCGGAGTGGGAAGATAGTGCTGCTGATGTCGCCTCTTTATACGCTGGACACGAGGTGAAGGATGAGCTCGTGCTGGGGCCGGAGGGCCTGCAGCCACGCGACATAGCCTTCACACTCTTTGGTAAATTGCTCATATCCTAGAGAAGTTAAAGGCAAACCCAACATTCATAATTTACAAAGGCAAAACCGATACTTAATTTTTAAATATCTTGTATAGTATTATTCTCACCAAGCTTGAATTTATCTAGTTTGTAGATATAGTCAGTTTGTCTTCTGGTACACAAAAATAATTACTTTACAGTTTAATAAAATACTGATACCAGGTGGGTCCTGTAACAGAGCAATAAATTAAAACATAGATTCTACGCCTCAATCTGCACAACATTTATGAAAAAACTTTTAAAAATCACTTGTTTATAATGTAAACCTGAAAAATAAAGTTTATTATAAGTAATAACTACCGATACATACATGTAAGTAATTTGTAACCTTTACATCGCTCAATAAAGTTATTTTTATTTTATATTCAAAGAAGTATTGCATAACATTTGATATTTAGCAAAGTGACAGCTATGTCAATGCTAAGGCAAAGTCAATGTTGAACGGCGTACATCGAAAATGCTATTTACATTGTTTGAAATAATAAACATATGAAAACAGTATTTAAAAAAATATCTAAACAGATGTTGTTCAGTTTGACGATTAAAATCTATGTTTTAATTTTTTGCTCCTGCTACAGGACCCACCTGGTAAATTCTTTCTTTATTTGATTGTCTCCTATCTTACCTATAAATTATATGCCGTTAATTTATTTCATGTGCATTTGCAGCAGCTCAGGCGTCAGCCGTTACAGCACAGCCCAAACTGAAGGACTGTGTGGTGCGGCTCGAGCGCATTGACGACCTCGAGGCGCCGCTCGGCACCGACACGCGCCGGGACAAGGGACGTGTTGGAAACAATGCTCATGTGGGACACGAAATACACAGTAGCAATGACATTAGAAATGAAAAAGAAACCTATGTTTGTGTTATTTGTAAGAAGAGGTTTGATCTGAAGACCCAGCTGATGGAACATGTTATGATTCATATACACCAAAGCACAGAGCAGGAAGAGATAAGCGTCGCTGATAATGGTGAGTTTGGCGTATTTATTGGTAAATTGTTTGGTCCATGAGCTTATCGGCGAAAAAGTACTTGCACCAGCTCTATGATTTGCTCTAGACTGTAGTACATGGTACAACTCAATAATGTCACACGTGTGAATTTGTTCACCAGTTAGTGTCATCACGTTATCAACGGTTGATGACATGATAAATTGGTAATACCAAGGCATTGTCAAAATACATTTCAAAAACAATAAGGAAAAGTTTAAGTAAGAAAAGAGTCCGCAAGATTTACTTTAAATTTTTTTCTCTTTTTGAGCAGGGATCATAAAATTTTCATTGTTGTTTAGTTGTATTTTATTTCAAAACTTTGAGTCAAAGAAAAATAGTATTGTATGCAACGTTGTATAACTACCTATAAGTAAAAAAATAGTGGCATCTTCCTTTACGATACGACCCAGAGCACTTGCATCTATTGACCTTTCACCTTTCTTATACATTAGTTGCATAAAATACTAATACTGAAGTGTTCAATAATCGACGACATTCTATATTGCAGCTCCGTCGGCGGCAGGCGGGCGGGGGGAGGGACGGGGACGCATGAGCACTGGGGAACGACGGCACTGCTGCCAGATATGTAATAAGGAGTTTACGCAGTCCAGTAATTTAAAGAGACATGAAAGAATACACTCGGGAGAAAAGCCGTTTTCCTGTAGAACATGTAACAAGAAGTTTACGGATTTGGGGTATTTTAAGCTACATGAACGAATTCACTCGGGAGAAAAGCCGTTTGCCTGTCAAACATGTAACAAGAACTTTACGCAGTTGTGTCATTTAAAGATACACCAACGAATCCACACGGGAGAAAGACCGTATTCTTGTGATATATGTAAAAAGGAGTTTATGCAATCCTGGCATTTAAAAGAACATAAACGAATTCACTCAGGAGAAAAGCCGTTTGCCTGTACAACATGTAACAAGAAGTTTACGCTATCCGGGAATTTGAAAGAACATGAACGAATTCACACTGGAGAAAAATGTTATTCCTGCGATATATGTAACAAGAAGTTTAGGGCATCGAATGATTTAAAGAAACACGAACTAATCCACACGGGAGTAAAACCGTATTCTTGTCATATATGTAAAAAGGAGTTTACTCGATCCGGGCATTTAAAAAGACATGAACGAATTCACTCGGGAGAAAAGCCGTTTTCCTGTAGAACATGTAAAAAGAAGTTTACGACATCGAGTAATTTAAAGAAACATGAACGAATTCACTCGGGAGAAAAGCCGTTTTCCTGTAGAACATGTAACAAGAAGTTTACGGATTCGATTCATTTAAAGAGACATGAACGAATTCACTCTCGAACATGAACTCACTCGCACGGAAGAAAACCTATACCATGCTGCGACGAGTGTAAGAAAGATTTACTCGAGAACGTAGTTCACATGCACCGACTCCGGTGCCTTGTCTTTATGAGCATCGAGGAAAACGAGGAGGCGTCCAACGATAGTCCTGTCTCCTTCTGTCGTCTCTCTCCCTCCACTGTGCTGGGAGATGAACCAGTGGTCGAGTGTGAAGAGTAGTGGACTGTAACCAACCAAACAGGACACCGGCTCATGTTATATACAAAGCGGCCTTGTAGCGCGCGACCCGTTCCCGCGGATGACGACTTTATATTGACTTGTTTGTTGAGTCTTGTTTATACAAATAATTTATGGGATATCGATTATAACACGATAGTAATTAATCAAATTGTAATGTTGTTGAGGTTTATTTCGTCAACATTCCTATTTGTGTATCCACTTCATAGCCCAAAAATGCATTTTCGTCGTCTAGTGTCCTGTCTGCCAACATTCGCAAATCAACCACGTTTCCACTCGTCCAATAAATATAATATATAGAACTCATAATTGATATATCTACTTACATATTCCCTCCCGCGTCTCCGTTCGCGCGGAATCCGTTCGCCTCCGTTCTGATATGAAAATGGAGCTTATATCCATCGTCAGAACGTTATCTAGGTACTAATAAAAAAACCGGCCAAGTGCGAGTCGGACTCGCGCACCGAGGGTTCCGTACAAACACTTTCCATCCCTAAGTGGTTAAGTTAAGTTTGCACCTGGTATGTATAGCGCCCCATATAAATTAGGTGCAAAGTTAGGTATTAAAAAAAAAATTATGGTTTTCGTAATTTTTCCTTTATCTATGCTATAAGACGTTGCTTCGTACCAAATTTCAAGATTCTGAGTTCACGGGAAGCACCCTGTAGGTTTTGATTCCCTTGCAAGTGTCGAAAATTTGCGGCATAAACGGCTGTATCTTTTGATTGCGTTGGCTTAGAAGTTTGATTTTTTCACAGCTTCAAGGGACAGTAGACCTGAGTAATTGATATAAATTTCAGCTTCATACCTCCACGCGTTCCTGAGAAAAAGGGTCTTGACAGACGGACGGACGGACGGACAGACGGACAACAAAGTGATCCTATAAGGGTTCCGTTTTTTCCTTTTGAGGTACGGAACCCTAAAAATTACGTCAAAGAGGCATTAAACCAGTAGTAGTCCGTCGGCGCTGGCATATTTAGCATGGCATTATTTTTTGTATTTGTATTTTGTATCAAATAAGAATGTAGACAAGACAGGAAGTGGATTAGGGAATGGGTAAGAAAGTGGGACGATTTGTAAGTAGAATGTGGACGGAACGGGATTGTTGACGAAGTAAGCCTAAACGCACGACTCCGGAGGGCGGGGGCTCTTAGTCAACAGTGGATGGAGGAACTGTTTCTTCGTGATTGACTTCAGTTTCAATATTCCAAGTTACCTACTTACCTGTAACTGGTAAGGTACGAGTACACTAAATGTTATATAGTAATTTAAGTATAAAGTACAGGTATTTAGTAATATTATGCCGTCTTTTTAGTCAAATAAGCCTGTAATTATATTTCTATACCAAGTTTTCTTCCAAAGTGTAACGAACAGAGAAAGTAGGTACGTTGATTGCGAAGTTGTCCGACAAATCACAAGCAAAACGTTATTCACTACATCCTTAACGAGCAAATGTGCTAGTGATAATCACTATTTGTATCAATAAGTTCTGATAACCTTCATTTATGTATTTAATTTAATCACATCAATAGTTTTTCTTCGTGTACCTTCGGGACAGATACGTTGAATAAATATATTTGTATAATAACTTTGACACTCTTTAAGATTTTAAGTATTTGAAACAATTAAAGAAATACAATTTACTGATTTTATTTCCACTCAAAAAGCTTATTTACTTACATAATCCACTGCATATTGGAAAGTCGCTTGGAGCCGGAACACATGACATTGATTTATGTATGTATGAGGTAGATATTAGTATTAGATAGTAGTTTAGAAACAGGCGAATGTTATTTTGAATGAGAATAAGAATATTTGAATGACTGTTATCTTGATTTAGAGTGATTGTTTGAAATTAGCATTGTATGTTATTTCTATCATCAAGTTCCGCATGTGACTGTAACATGTTAATTACAACAATACCTACACAACGTCGTAGAAGTCGAATATGGCTCGACATGTTAGGAATCTGTTCGCGATCCATCATTAGGAGTCGATCAGTCAAAATAACCTATTCTTGAATGACGGTTAGTTAAATTAAAATTAAGGTAATAACGATAATAAACGGTCAGCTGATTTATTCTTGCGGTGCGTCATGATGTATTTTTGAATACACAACTCTGACGCCATATCTTACCCTCGAGACACAGGACAGCTAGCAGACTCTGCGAAACCAGACTCAGATTCAAGGATTGATAAATAAAACCAATGGAAATTTAAAGATGTAAGTATTTAATTTTATAGAAGTGACGCAGACAGTGGTCTCTGAAAAGTCACAAAGAAGAAAACAGAATATAAATACAATAAAAACAGTTTTTAAGTAGGTATGCATAAAAAAAATGTGATCTCCAATATAATGATCTCAGATTATTTATAATTAAGACAGTATAAGTATAACAGAAACCTCATTAGGTAACAAACAGGTCAAAAACATTGATATAAAGTATTAAAATAATTGGTTACAAAATAGGATAAATTGTATTGCCCCTTAATTGACATCTTAATTTTGTACAAACTTATCTTAACACAGAAATGAACATACCTACTCTATATTTTAGTTACTAATCTGTAACAGATTGTTTGATTAGATCATTTCCCGAATCGTTAATATAATATCATAATTTGGGGTTGACCTCAATTTATTTTTTTACCTAACGGTTACTTTCGTAGGTAATTATTTGTAGGTGGTTTGAATAGAGCTAACGAGGCTTATTTACTTTACATTAATCCAATCCAATATAGCAATGGGTGACCCTTTACATCCGTTACAAATATAATAGGATTAATTCCTACCTTTTTCTCGATGCTCGAAAAATAAAAGAAACCTTATTTTTCTGCAGTTAAGGTAAAATAATTGAGAACAGACATGCACAAAAATCAATAATACAACTTGTTTTAATACACTATGTTACACAACCAAACGAATTTCATTAACCTATTGACCGCCAAGCGGTCTAGCAATTTACCGTGCCACTGACGCCAGAGTAAAAAAAAAAAGATGTGCCCAAAAATCAACAGGGATTGAAAAATACTTGTAGCGGTTAGAATTACAAAGTTTTTGATCATTGAAATTTGGACGGCTGTGGCCGACGTGGCGTCAGGGGCACGATTTTTTTGTTGACGGCCACAGCCGACTGTGGCGCTCAAAAGGTTAAAATCACACGGTTATAGTTTCTTCTACTGGTACTGGACTTAAAGTATATAGTTTAGTTTTTGAACTGAGCCAATCTACTTACAGACAAGAACAAAAGGCATTGTATCTTCATAATAGTCTCATCCGCTACTGTATTTGTAACCAAAGCAGGTTAATGTTTTTAAGGATATTAATTTACCAACCCCATTGTGTAGTCACTATGTTTCAAATGGAGCAATATTTTCATAAAGAACAGTTTTGGCCACATTATTTCTGTCGGGTGTCGGAAAGCCGGTCGCCAATATAATTAGATATATTTATGCTCTAGTATACAGTAAATAGAATCAGAATCCATTCCGAGGTAGTTATCATATTGTTAAATTATTTTTTTGTTATCATAGTTCGTTAAGCAACCTCTGAATGACATTGTATTCTTTAAGTGGATTAGCTCAGTTCCAACAGTAAATACAATTTATAATAAGAATTTTTATTTGCAAAAATGCAACGTCATATAAGGTTAGTACATTTTACTTAAAGAAGCATGCACATTTTGTTTATTATTATTACTTAACTACTCGAGCTATGTGTTGTACAATTAAATTATATTAAACTAATTCATAAAATCCTATAATTTAATTATTACAATAATAATCATTACAGTAACACTTGTCCAAACACCTTTTTTGTAGTTTGTATTTAATTGAGGCATGTCAACGTTTATTTGTACGGATCAATTAGTGAATATTTTACTGTCATAGGTACATAAAATATTTCTTGCAATAAGAAAGCTTTGATTGCGAAGCACAAAGAACAGTGCCTTGTCGAGAAGGGTATCCTGTGACTGATGCCTTATTTCTAAATAAGCCTGTTTTGCTTGACAAATATCGCTACTTCAAAAATATAAACAGGGTAATGTCAACACTTTAAATTAATGGAATGAAGGTTGGCAATTCAGTAAAAAATAGAATCGAATGACCCCCTCGATAAAAAAATTAGAGGACCATTGTAAACTAGTTTTATATTTTAAGGACTCCTGCGCGGCGCATAGAATTCCATAAATTTAGTCTAGAGGAGGTTGACTTTAAAGTTTTTGTTCACTAGTTACAAGTTTACGTCCGCAAAGTCTTATTGATGTCATTCTCGTAGTTTTCGCTATTTTCCCCCTGAATTACGATAGAGCAGTCGTCCGCGAAAAGTGTAACCTTATGACAGGTAACATATGGTAAGTCGTTAATGTAGACGAGAAAAAGCAGTGGTCCAAGTACACTACCTTGATGGACACCGGTAGCAGACATCGCGTGATCAGATGGACATTTTATCAGCGTCTCTGTGCTACCATCGTATTTTGCTATCTCTGTACATTCAGGGTAGTGGAGACTTTCAAATACTTGGGCCACATAGTCTCTCTCTAGTGACTTATGTGATGACCGTGATTTGGAGAGGGAGCGGAGGGCGTAACAGTGAGGAGTGATATGGTGGCCCGCAGGTTCCCGAGATGTTCAGTCGAAGTAAAAGTGACGCTATTCAAAGCATATTGCCAATCATTTTACTCAAGCGGCCTGTGGTTTCGATATACAAAACGAGCTTATAACGCCCTTCGCATCCAATACTATAACGCCTTCAGAATGCTGTTGAGGCTACCTAGGTGGTGCAGTGCCTCAGGAATGTTCGCGGACGCCCACACGGACGGGTTCCACGCGATCATGAGGAAAAAAACTGCGTCGTTGATGGACCGTGTCAGAAAGAGTCAAAACAGCATTCTGAAGGTGACAGCAGATAGGTACAATTGTCCCATTCTGTGTCACTGGGTGGCACAGATCCGGACATTAGTAAGGTATATTAAATTGCCGTGATCTGTGTTATACCAGTTGTACATTATAATTTTATGTATGTAGCTAAATTAGTAAAGTTTTACTAAAAAATAATTTATAAGTTTTTATGTTACTAACCTGATATGGATCTTTATCCGAAATAAAATATTTTGAATTTGAATTGCATATTCTGGCTTAAGTAAGTTCGGACCCATTAATCAGTCCTTTAACAGGGCAATGTGCCGCCGTAATTGTCCGGCTAAAGTGATTTCTGCGCAAACCGCTTCTGACAAATGTCGCAACAACAAGGTTTCCGGCGTGCGTGGATGCGATCTTTGTGCTTCTTTAAACTTTTTAGTTTCGTACTCTGCTTTTTACACACGTTGCATGTGTATTGTTGTGGTCTCGTGTGTTCGTTCATGTCTCTTTAAATTACTTGACTGTGCAAACTTCTGTTTACATATTCCACAAGAAAAAGGCTTGGCTTCCGTGTGAGTTCGTTCATGTGTCTTGAAACTACTTGACTGTGTAAACTTCTTTTCACATATTCGACAAGCAAACGCTCTTTCTCCCGTGTGAATTCGTTCATGTCTCTTTAAATTTCTTGACAGCGCAAACTTCTGTTGACATATTCCACAACAAAAAGGTTTGGCTCCCGTGTGAGTTCGTTCATGCGTCTTTAAATTACTTGACTGCGCAAACTTCTGTTTACATATTCCACAAGCAAAAGGTCTTTCTCCCGTGTGAGTTCGTTCATGTCTCTTTAAATGACTTGAATGTGCAAACTTCTTTTTACATATTTCACAAGAAAAAGGTTTTTCCCCCGTATGACCTAGTTCATGTCTCTTTAGATTACTTAAGTCTGCAAACTTCCGTTTACATATTTCACAAGCAAATGGTCTTTCTCCCGTGTGAATTCGTTCATGTCTATTTAACCTGCTCGGCGTCGGAAACTTCTTTTTGCATATCTCGCAGGAATATGGATATCCCCGAGCGCGAGTTGGTTCCCGCCCCTCCCCCCGCCCGCCCGCCCCCCGCTGGAACACAATGCACGTCGACGATTATTCAAAATGATAAAGATAAACTTATTTTGTTAAACAGAGGTAGGTAACACGGATAATATAGGCTAGTAGACCCAGTTTTGAAATATATTTGAAATCGTTAATAATGATCTTACTAGCTCTAAAAAAATGTCTTATATTTTGTGAAAGCTAGAAAGCTAAATTTTATCAATTGAAAATCAGAAATTTCATGAACAGTCAAAAACTTTATTTTATTTATAGTGCCATTCCGCTCACTCCAATATACTTTGGCAGGAGATCGAGAGGGACGGCACTATTCGAAGACTTCAAAGTAGACTCAGTTTTCTTTACAGGACCGATGACGTCACTATCATAAGCGAAAATGGCGGATAGCGTTTTAAGCATTTCAAAATACAGATTAAAAACCATATTTTCTAATTAAATTTTTTCAGCCACCTTTCACTTTTATGAATTGAAAAATATATATTTAGGGTTCCTTTGCTAATACTATACGAAATAAACATTAGTTTATGACAATTTGACATAAGTCAACCAACCTATTGTACATGAGGGTTAACCTTACTGTTTTACGTGTAGGCGTGCAAAATTTAATTAATTAATTTATTTTATAAAAAGAATTTATTTTAAATCATAATTATAATGAGCTAAGCGCTTATTTATTCTATACCACTTACTGTAACATAATTTCAGTTATATTTGGTATCAAATATTACAATTAAGACTAATTGAGATCATTAAATAAAGTAGTTACATTTTGTCATTATTTTGATGTCAATTTGATTAAACGTAAAATTAAATATAATTTCAATTCTTAGTTGTACACATTGGCAATGAAAATCTGGTATTATTATAATTAACTTTGAGACCTGTCATAGGTCTTATTGTTTCACACTTACATCATTCAGATAATCTTTGATAGTCCGTTTTCTACTTACCTATGTGTTACTTACCTATGTTTAACAAAATAAATTTATCTTTATCTTTATCTTTCTCTACTAACGATCTAATAGCTCAGTTGGGAGAGTACTACGCCGGAAACGTAGGGCTCGCAGGTTCGAGTCCTGCTCAGATAGTAGTACCTAGATCACATTAGGTTTTTTTTTTTCATAATTTACCTTTGTCAATATTATAAAAAAAAAAAAATGTTGTATTTCCACATAATAAAATAGAATCGATAAAAAAATGGTTCTTTAAAAATATTTGTCCCATAATATTTATTTATTGTTTAATGATGATGAGTATGTGTGTAGATAGTGTTTTAGGACCTCTTATTATGTAACAGTTACATAAACTACTATTATATTAATTTTGACGATTAACTTTTTTAATCGATTACAAAATTAATCGATTAATGCCCTTCTCTGGAATAAATGTTTCACCTTATGGGCATGTCAATATAGCGAAATGGCCAAGCCACGTATTTTGACTAAGGTGTAGAATTTGAGAAGTTTGCGTAAGCCTTAGGGCGAGAGTCAGAAGCTTGGCTCTACATAAGATCCCCTGTTGTATCTTATATCGTAAAGTCGATTTTGCTAGTACCTACCTACGTTTGAAGACAACGACAAAAATGTAGATTGTTGTTGAAGATGCTTCCACAAATTAAACTCACGCACTCACACATGCTTACACAATGATTAAAAACAAAATACCAATAAAACCATAAATTACCATTACGGGCGACGCCGCGCATACTCTCTTCCCGCTCCGTGCGTCGGTGGATATGCGTCATAACATGCTCCACCAGCTGGGTCTTTAGATCAAACTTCTTCTTACAAATATCACCGACATAGCTTTCTTTTTCAGTGGCTATATTAGTTGTATGTGTTCGATTGCCCACATCAGCATTATGTTCAACACGCCTCGTCCCCTCGAGCAGCGCCTCGAGACTGTCGATGCGCTCGAGCCGCACCGCACAGTCCCTCAGCACGGGTTGTTCTCTGACGGCTAACGCTTCCCACTCCGCCTCCTCTTTCAGGCACTCTACTACTTCCTCTTTGACGTGCACTGCGAACAATTACACGATTATCAACGGATTCCATACTTTTCATGACACATGAGACTTTTGCGAGCTATGGTATCGACCTTCACATTGAAATTCGAGTTGATTTCCACTCATAGTTATTTTTTCTATGCAAAATTATAATCTGATACAATTGTATGACAGAAAAGTAATGAATGAACAGTGAATAAATCTTTCACCTATATGGTCAATATAGCGAAATGGCCAAGCCACGTATTTTGACTTAAAGGTGTAGAGTTTGTGAAGTTTGGCCTTAGGGAGAGTCAGAAGCTTGGCTCTACATAAGACCTTTTGCCAGTGCGAGTCATAATATGGCTTCGTCTTGGCATCATTTTTCATGAAAATCTTTTTGGTGGGATTGTTGTTACTATAAAGTTAGAGGAATGTTCATAAAGCGGCGTAACTTTAAAGCGATCCATATGTAAATTAATAAATATAACCCCGAGTTGGAATTCAAATTATGATGAAGAGTAAGGAGGCCGATTTCCTAAAGACGGCTGGACCGATTTGAAACTTTATTTATTTTTGTTTGAAAGGGCACACTTTTTATATGGTACCACTGTCATACGACCAGGATCTTCGAGCCACACCAATCGAGATCCGAGCTTTATTTCCGCTTACAGTTACTCTAGGAAAGCATCTTTTATTGACATGAATCTTCATTGAAGCCATTATATTTAATTAAAATTTCATTATTTTTTTTGTACACGAATTAACGCCAGTTATCATTCATGTCATGGCATTATTTTAGAGTCAACACTTTAACACATCTAAATGCTTCAATCACACTACTAAATTAAGAAGAAATTTCCTTTAGTCCAATTTAACTGATTTGAACAGGCTAGTTGTATTGCTTTCGTTTTCGATATAGCACATTCAATTAAGTTAGTGGCCCAGAATTTGCTCTTGAGAGGACAATCGGTACCCTAATCCATAATGCAATGTAACTGGACTTGGTTGGTAAATAATTAAATGAAGAAGTTTTATGCAACAGTTGTATAAGGGAGGTCAATACTCGCAAGTGCCCTGGGTAGCATCGTAAAGTAGAAAAGGTGGTATAAATACTCGCCGATAAGCTCACTGACCAAACAATTTACCAATAAAAAGGCCAAACTCACCATTATCGGCGACGCTTATCTCTCCCTGCTTGGCTCTTTGGTGGATATGAATCATAACATGTTCCATCAGCTGGGTCTTCAGATCAAACCTCTTCTTACAAATATCACATACATAAGTTTCTTTTTCATTGCCAATGTTAGAATTACTGAGTATTTCGTGTCCCACATCAGCTTTGTTTTCAACACGTCCCTTGGCCCGGCGCGTGTCGGTGCCGAGCGGCGCCACGACGCTACTAACGGCTAACGCCTGAGCTGCTGCAAACGCACATGTAATAGATTAACGGCAAATAATTTAAGTAAAGAGAAAATCAAATTTAAAAAAGGTGTATATAAACAAGACATAGAAGAATTTTAGTAAATTGGAAAGTAATTATTCTGGTGCACCAGAAAACAAACTGACTATGTATATAAACTAAATAAATTCAAGCTTGGTGAGAATAAAACTACAAAAGAGTTTTCAAAATTAAGTAAATGGTTATGCCTTTACAAATTATGAATGTTGGGTTTGCCTTTAACTTCTTTAGGATAGGAGCAATTTACCAAAGAGTGTGAAGGCTATGTCGCGTGGCTGTAGGCCCTCCGGCCCCAGCACGAGCTCATCCTTCACCTCGTGTCCAGCGTATAAAGAGGCGACATCAGCAGCACTATCTTCCCACTCCGCCTCCTCTTTCAGGCACTCTACAACTTCCTCCTTGACATGCACTGTGAACACAGACACCATTATTAACATAATACAGAGCTTTCATGTCCCAGACAGCTGGAAACATAAAATTTTACAAAGGTTTTGTAATTATATTTTTTTCCGACAATATACATTATTTGGGTCCGGCATCTACTTATTTTTTAAGTGGTATAGTTATTCAGATGTCATTTTTAAAACCTTGATTGCATATTTACAAAATTGGGCAAGTGCGAGTCCGACTCGCGCATGAAGGGTTCCGTACCATAAAACAAGTTTGTTGTATGGTATAAATATTTAAAGGGGTCTTTAAATATTTATTTTATTTTATTTTTAGTATTTGTTGTTATAGCGGCAATAGAAATACATCAGCTGTGAAAATTTCAACTGTCTAGCTATCACCGTTCTTGAGATACAGCGAAGTCTCAGTAATAGGGTCCCGTTTTTACCCTTTGGGTACTGAACCCTAAAAATTAACTGTTAATGGGTCGATTGCAAAAAATTGTACATAGTTAAGGGCTTTAATTAAAACAAAACTTAATTGATTACTTTGTGTGACGAAAGTTAACCATACATCCATTTGCTATTAAGACATTTAGGACCAATGTTGGCTGTCATAACATCATATCATACCCAGAATGTGCAAAGAGCACAATAAATTCTTCAAGGAAAGTCAAATAGACATTTTAAATGTTTCCTTGAATATGTTTAAAAACAATTTATATATACTCGTCAAAACAAAATAAGGGCCACATATATATTTTCGTTTTATTGTTAATTATTGGACATATACTAATTAATAAGTGGCTTTAATTAATAATGTCCCGCATCCTTCAGTAACCAACCTTATTCATACTGTTGAAGTCTCATAGCAGACCAGAAATTAATCCAAACAAAAAAAAGGTTTTTTTTTATTCTGCTAAAAGCTAATTTCTGTTCATCGGTTGGCGAATTAATCATACTGTACCAGGAATTCCACGACAACCAAGGCACATGGACACTATTACTGGCACCAGAGCCGTTACAATGATTGCTGAGGGTTATTCGCAGCGGTCTGCAGCTGATGCGCTAGGATTTTCTCGCAGAGCCATCCAAAATGTGTGGAATCGCTTTCAAGAGATTGGCAGTACTATGGGAAGGCCTGGGTCGGGTAGAGTGCATGTGACTACGGCACAAGAGGGTCGTTACATCCGGTTAAGTGCCTGACGAGAGCTTTCTGTGACGACTCGTAAGTTGCAAAATCGTCTACGACTGACAACGGGGACTTGTGTTAGTGACCAAACCATGCGTAATCGAATGCATAAAGACCAACAACGGTCCAGACGACCAGTTGTAGGAGTTCCCCTATCAAGGGTTCACCGTGCAAATCGATTAACTTTGCGCCATCAACATTTGGATTGGGGCATAAATCAATGGGGTATGGTGCTTTTCACAGATGAGTGTAAAGTGAAGTTTTGTAGTGATGATCGGCAAATCAGAGTACGGAGACGTCAAGGCGAGCGATTTTCTGATGTCTGCATGCAGGAAATTGACCGCTTTAGTGGTCCTAGTGTAATGATATGGGCTGGAATAAGCTTACACGGTAAAACTGAGCTTGTTTTCTTAAATCAGGGTACCGTGGCAGCACGACGGTACGTGAACGAAGTCATCAGGCCTCATGTGATTCCGTTCGCACAAAGAGTGGGCCCCGAGTACATCTTAATGCAAGACAATGCCCGTCAACACGTCTCAGGAAACTTCGACTGTTCTGGAAAACTCCCGTATTCAAGTCCTAACCATGGCCAGCGTATAGTCCAGATTTAAACCCAATTGATCATCTCTGAGACTAATTAAAGCGATGGGTTAGAGAGCATCCGCAAGAGGTTTCCAACCAGCAGGAGCTCATTGATGCTTTGAAACGTGCCCGGGAGAAAACATCAGAAATTTGATCGAGAGGATGCACTCTAGGCTTCAGGAGTGTGTGTGAACATGAGAGGGGGACATACCCGTTATTAATGAATTAAAAAAATAACAGCAAGTGTCAGTTTTTGTTATTTTTTGCGACAAGTGTCTGTTGAGTTTTTCCGTTACGAATAGACTAATTTCATATTTACTGAAATAACTGAAACAAATGACTAATTAATTAAATTACTTTTAGCCAAAAAAAAAAACGAATGCCTTGTTTAACAGTTCTTGAACTAATGTGTATATCCATTTAATATAATTTTCACGTAAAACTTAAAATACTTAGTGGCCCCTATTTTGTTTTGACGAGTATACATTTAAGGCTGGTCTAAGTAATTAAATATTTTTGAGTAGTTTTGATCCCTCAATGCATCTAGTTATCTACCTATTCCTAGAATTGTGTATACTTAAATATAACACTTTAGTTTTTTAAGTATAGTGCAATAGCTTTTTAAATATTGTACCATTGTAAATTTTCATTAAATTTAGGTTTTTTTTTTTATGTTACCTATAGAATATAAAGTCAGTTATTAACGTCAGCAAATGTTTGTTCATAACGCATGTTGTGTTTGCCTGTAATTGGGTAAATACTCTGATATGTTTGGTACCTGCATTTGTTTTTTAAGTATGTTATATAGTAATATACCTGTTGGCAAACCTAATAAATAAATACCAGCTGTCATTGGTGTTCTCCACGGCCGAATACTGCGCGCCGGTCTGGCTAGGAAGTGCTCACACCGCGAGGGTTGACGTCGAGCTGAACAAGGCTATGCGACTTATCTCTGGGACCCTTCAATCAACCCCTGCCACAGGCTACCAGTGCTCTGCCGGTTCCCTCCACCTGAACAGAGGAGGAAGGAAGCCCTAGAAAAGAAGTCCTCAAAATCCAGAAAGTCCCAAGTCTCCCTATCAATTCCGAGTTTTTTGTTGCCACCACACACCGCCTGAAGTCCAGAAACGCATCTTACAACATCGCCTCAAAACTGCTTGAAAATCACTTCAACCTCAAACAGGAATGGTTGCAGATGTGGAACTCGGAAATGGAAGGAAAATTGGGTTGTGAGATTATGCCGGGCTCTCGAATAAAAGGGTCAGACCTTCCTAGACGTGACTGGTGCAGTTTGAACAGACTTCGCACTGGTCACGGCCGCTGCGCTCAATATAAATACCGCTGCGGGTGGATTCTCCTGCCTGCGCCTGTGGAGCCGGAGAGCAAACCATCCACCACATCATCCACGACTGCCCCATAACGCGCTATGCCGGCGGCCCTCCCGAAGACCTGTTCTCCCTCAGTGACGAAGCCATAAAGTGGCTAACTAATCTTAATGTTGATTTATAATATTAAGCACTCGAGTTGTCTGATGCCATTGTATATGCCATACGATTAAATTAAATAAATAAATACATTTTGTATGACAACTTTCGTCACACAAAGAGAGTGATCGTGATTTTTTTGTTAACTAAGCTTTTAACTATGTACAATTCTTTTGCAATCCACCCCAATTTCACAAATACTTCTTAATTTTCTTAACTGATTCCTTGTAGACCAAGGTAATGTTGAATACATTTAGACTGTAATGAAATGAGAAGTTCATGCATCACAAATATGGCATAACAGATTTGCGACTTGGTGCCTGCTCTTACCGGACCTGCACCAACCTTCCAGTAGCCGAGGTATCTAAACCATGGTAAGCAGCATAAGACAAGTAACCATCACGCAACAAACACGTTCATTCTTAGAGTTCTCCTGTGTGGACCAACACATGACAAACATACTCTACTTTACCATTGCGAGTAAGGCCTTTATAATTTCAATAAAGCAAGTGTTTAAGTTAACATTCAAAAGGTTTACTCGCTATGAAATAGTATAACCTCAATGCAGTTATCACTTTTAAAATCACACAAAATATGGTATTATCGCGCTTAAAGTCTTTACAACAGTATTTTATATAGGATTCAACTAGGGAACTATTACATTGCCAATTCTACCACAGTTTCATAAAAGAGAGCATAATAGTCCGAGTATTAGCATAACTCACCTTGTTCGAATACACACTCAGGCTCAACCTTAAAGTTTATTGCATCCAAGGAACTGCTGCAACTGTTTTGTTCCATCACTTTTTAGAAAATCAATTAAACTTATTAATAAAACGTGACCCAGTAATAACAACAGAACATTAATGAACCTTACCCTTACCCCTAACCTAACTATCACGAGTAATGACGAGTCCACTCTAGACATGGGTAACTCCGGTTTCAAAGAGTCAAATGATCCGATTCCGTCAGCGGACTCGATTCCCTTACTGAATCCACGCGATTCTTACTGATTCCGCGGAGTTGTAACTCCGACCATCTAAACTAGTAAATTACGCCCGAGCCGAGCCGATCGAGTCCGAGTCCGCCGGCCGATCTGACCTCGACACGACATCTTGTCGCTCGTTTCGTTTTGTTCGTTCGCGTTGGCTCGGCAGCGGAGCAGAGCGCGTGAGTGTCGGTCTCTGTCTCGCAGCGATACGAGCCGGACTCAATAAGAGGAGTCGGAATCATTAAGCGGAATCGATTCCGATCTAGGAGTCGGATTCAGAGAATCAAATCACTAGTCGGAGTTGAGATTACCCATGTCTCCACTCCACGAACGTACGGAACACAGACTCAGTCTAACGCAACTAAGAACAAAAAAACTTGTATGGACTTTACATGGCAAACAATAGCCACCATACTCCATCAGTATAGTTTAGTATCTAATCTGTGGTCATCCCTCGTCAGCCATATTCATATTGTTTTGGCTGACGAGACTGTTATTCATACGGATGTTTATGGCGAACAGTCTAACGCAACTAGGAACAAAAATTGGGCAAGTGCGAGTCGGACTCGCGCACCGAGGGTTCCGTACTTTTCATCCTTAAGTGGTTAAGTTAAGTTTGCACCTGGTGTGTATAGCGCCCGATACAAATGAGGTGCAAAGTTAACGCAACCTACCCGTTTGTTGTATGGGAGCCCCCCTTAAATATTAATTTTATTTTATTTTTAGTATTTGTTGTTATAGCGGCAATAGAAATACATCATCTGTGAAAATTTCAACTGTCTAGCTAGCACCGTTCTTGAGATACAGCCTGGTGACAGACGGACGGACGGACGGACGGACAGCGAAGTCTCAGTAATAGGGTCCCGTTTTTACCCTTTGGGTACGGAACCCTAAAAAAGTAAAAGTAGTTCTTAGTATCTAATCTTTGGTCATCCCTCGACAGCCATATTGTTTTTCTTGTCATTGCGTTTCGTCTGTTTTGTTTGATTATTTTTGTCAATTTTGTAATTGTTTTGGTCTTTATTTGTAATTGAACGTAGTGAAATGTGATCGAACAATGTGTAGTGAATATATTTTGTGACAATGCTACCGAAAATTCGGTTTATAACTTGTGAAATTTGTGGAAATCGAGCTAGTCATGAAAATTTCAAAAAACGGATATTTATGGCGAAAATTTCCTTTGGATGAAGTAAGTAAGAAGTAACCGGGAAGTATTGATTTAGCTATTTTTAGCAATATTTAAGTGCAGCAGGCTATAAACATACTAAATTTGATATTTTATTTCCATTTTTATTGTGTACCAGAGATACTATATCTATCGATAATTATATTGGACCTTAATCGTCTGTCTTAATTGTGGGCAATATTTTTGAGAAATGCTCATTCAGGCTTATTTGTTTATCAGTGCAGCTTATACCTGATGCGTGCAAATCAATGTCCACTTGATTTTAAGTTAAAAATAATGGAGTTTTTCAACGATTTGTTATGAATCTTTGATTTTCATCTTAGATATAAGAAATTATAACTCTTTTTTAATTATAAAATATTTTCAGATGCAGGCAGTGGGAAAAGAAGACTTCCTTTCCAATAGAAAAGTTACATGACCACAAAGATCGTCTTCTCCATATATTGCTTGTTCGTCTGAGTCATCTTTAAATACCAAATGAATGCCATTGTAAAAATCTTTCCTTTGCGAAATCCGAAGAATAATCTGCCAACATTATTAAAAAAGCACAGAAACAGGGCATCGCAAAATAATAAAATAAGAATTTAAGAATGTGTAACGATAAATTATTTGTAAAAGTTTCTAATTTTATTTTGGGTCTACATTTAAGTCGAACCTTGTATTGGAATAAATATTATATCATTATTATTATCCACTGTACAACATACGACTAAAATGTGGAGTCAAAACTAACCTAATTTCGAGAAATTGTTTACGTATTGGCATTGAGGTATTATTTATAATAGAGCCACAGACCCGAACAAAAATGACAGAAAAAGTGGCATTAGTTGTCATGTTCAAGTAGATGCCAATAACGCTTATTTATAATTTATAACAACATAATTACTTCGTACAAAAAAACTCATTGCTCAAACGTTTAAGTGTCAAATTGACTTACGTACTTTTACCACAAATATTTTTCGTGTAAATTAACTTTTTTAGCGTATTCTGACTCATGTCTCTTGTCAAACTTGGAACATGGCACGAATGGAGCAGATTTTAATATTTTTACGTACTAAAAATATTTTCATTGTTATTTTATTTAGGTATTAAAATATATTTGTTGTTTGAACTAAATAAACTTGTAAATTATTAACAACAAATTAAGTTACGTTTTTATTTAACAACTGCATAAAATGGTCCCGACACGGCATAGAAGGGATCAGTAATAATGACATTATTTCTTAACTCATCTTGTTCTAGTATGTTAAATGAGAGTAAGGCAAGTGCAAAATATTATCATTTTTAACCCTTTAAAGTTTGATTTTATTTTTCGGTGGCGTGGTATGCACGGCAGCACACGTTGCCTTTAGGTGTTCTTGGCGTTCAAAGGTTTAAACTGACAGTGTCTAGACTGAGACAAAAAAAAATGATTTATTAATGTAACCATTTTACGCTTCTTTTGATTAAACATAAAAAAACATATATAATTATGCCGAACACACGAGAGACGAATTACTTGGCTGAAATTATTCTTGACGTCTGTCTCTTGCTAAACGTGACCTCAATTTTTCACGTTGTTTAGGATCGCGTGGGAATCTTTAATAAAAAAAACGGCCAAGAGCATGTCGGGCCTCGCTCAGTGTAGGGTTCCGTAGTTGCCCATCCTTCACAATAGACGGGCTTAAAACAGCGGTTTTAAGCCCGAGGTTTTAATTACTGGAAAGATTTCAAGCTCTATAAAAAAGGTCGTAAACGCCAAAGTGGCTGTAATTACTTATTACCTTCTGAAAGTTATCGATTATACGCGCCAGGTTGAGCGGAATGTTTTAATGCAGTATTGCACTTAACTAATATGTTTAACGCTCGAAGTATAAAGACATCGCGCGGCTTTTACGTCATTTTAAAGAAAATGATATTTTTCGATAACTCAAAAACGGCTCAACTGATTTTATTCAATATACACTCGGGTGCAAAGAAATCGGACCACCCCAGCATTTTTAACAATTTTCCAATTTCTGTAAAAACTGTAAGGGTGACCATAACATATTATATACCATATGAATGGTAAGCTTTTCCTCTATAAATTCATCTGATTTCCGAAGGTGTGCGGCCAATACGTTCAGATTTTCAGGGCTTAGAACGTTACCGCCCTAAAAATGCGTACTGGAGTAAAACTTTTGCCTAAGGGGAAAACTGTGGTTCTAAGGAAATCGAGGAAAAATTAAAACAATTTTCAGCACTAATATCGTGTATTGCCTTCTCTAGCCCTACGACAGGCCGTCATACGGTTTTTCATCGACCTTATTAATTTTCTTACGGTATCTTGAGGGATGCCCGCCCATTCTTCTTCGATCGCATACCTAAGCTCCAATAAAGTTTCAGGGGCGGGATTTCTGGCTCGGATTCTTCTTTTCAGCTCGTCCCAAATGTGCTCGATCGGGTTCAGGTCAGGACTTTGTGCTGGCTACTCCATAACGCTGCTGCCCACCTCCTCCAGGTAGTCCGTAGTGGTCCGGGCTGTATGCGGCCGTGCGTTATCTTACATGAGGATGAAGTCATCGCCGATAAAACCCTTAAATGGAACCACATGATCAGCCAGGATTTCCTCTACGTATTGAGGAGCTGTCAAACCGCCCGCATTTCGCCTTGTACCTGGCCCTGTGATGAACACAATGTCCGCCTTCGCTTCCAGAGAAATGCCAGCCCAGATCATGATTGACCCGCCACCATAGGCAACACGTTCCACGATGCAGCATTGAGAAAACCTGTTATATCTCGGTTTTAACAGAGATAGCTGGAGTAATTAATTAATACTCGATGGTTAAATTCACATGCTCTTTATTTCGATACTTGACATAACACACACACTGACAGTTCCCCTTGTGTTGCCCACCTTATATTTATAAGATACAACACTCTCCCACACTTAAAAAAAATTTAACATTATTATCCTAGGTCTAGTAACTGCCCGCATTTAAGTAGCTGGTTGGCATGTCGCTTCCATGTTAACCCTTCCACCTCCACCATGAATGTTACTCCTGGTATCAAGACTTCAGTTATTTTACCGAGAGACCAGCTTTTTCGATTTCGTCTCAAGTCTTTTACCATAACTTTTTCACCAGTAGAAAAAGTTTTGTACACATCCTTACTATTCATTGTTATTTTTATGTGTTCATTATCTATTTTATCGCTGGTTGGATTAGGCCTGAGTAAAGAGAAACGACATCTCAACTCTCTACCCAACATTAATTTTGCAGGGCTCTGACCTGTAGTTTTGTGTACAGTACATCTATAATCGAAAAGAAATAGATTACAAGCATAATCAACATTATAACCACTTTCTACTATTTTTACTATGTGAGATTTAAATGACTCAACAAAACGTTCGGCCAAACCATTTGAGGCTGGATGGTATGGCGGGGTGAAAATTTGCTTTATTCCTACCATTTTACAATAACTTTTAAATTCTCCACTAGTCCATGTAGGACCATTGTCAGTTAACCAGATTTAATGGGTACCCATAGCGTATAAAAATGCTCTTCAATACTTCAATTGTTTTTTTCGCAGTTATATTAGTCATGGCCACTGCTTCTGGCCATTTTGAGTATGCATCTACAATTACCAAAAACATTTTTGAATACAATGGACCCAAAAAATCTGCATGCAACCTATTCCATACAGTAGGTGGTTGCGGCCACATTGATAATTTATTTTTTTCAGGATTTTTATGGTTTTGCAAACATATTAAACAGTTAGTTGTTATATTTTCAATTTCCTGATCTATGCCTGGCCACCAAAAATAAGATCTGGCTATTTCTTTCATTCGCGTTATTCCTAAATGGCTGGCATGCAGCTCTTGCATTGTTTCACCCCTAATACTTTCAGGTATTATTACCCTGTACCCCCACAATAGACAATCTTTATCCATAGATATCTCATTCTTCCTTTTAAAATATGGCTCATAGACTTCACCCAGATCATTTTTTAGTGGCCAGCCATCCCTACAATATCTCAGTACATCGCATAAAACTTTATCCTTTTTCGTTTCACTTTGAACAATTTTCCAGTCTATTGTATTCAAATCAGACTTATTTATATAAAGTACAGTAGTAGTCTCGTAACTTTTATTTACAACTTCAGAATTTTTTAAATTTTCATTTTGGCACTTTGCAACCCTTGATAAATAGTCAGCGCAATTGTGTTTTGATTGAATGTGCTGAATTTCATAATCAAAGGCACTCAAGAAAATGGACCAGTATTGTAAGCGCCGTGCGGCCATTTTAGGTATACCATATTTAGGTCCCAATATTTTTGATAATGCTTCATTGTCTGTTTGCAATATGAATTTTTGCCCAAATAAATACTCATAAAATTTATTAACTCCAAAAATTATAGCATAAGCTTCCTTTTCCAAGATGGGGTATTTTATTTGGGTGTCATTCAATTTTTTGCTAGCAAACGCTACTGGCCTTGTTATATTATTTTTATCTTTTATAGATAGAACAGCGCTTACACCACTGTCTGCAGAGTCACATGTCAATATAATGGTTGAATTTGGGTCAAAATGTGACAGAGAGGAAGTGTTTCCCAAAGCTTTCTTTATTTCTAAAAATGCATGATCACATTCATCTGTCCAGTCAAACTTATCTTTTTTTAAACAATCATACAATGGTTTCAAAGTTATTGCCATATTTTGCAAAAATCGGTTAAAATAATTTACTTTTCCTAAAAATGATTTAAGCATCTTTACATTATTTGGTGGCGGCATAGCTAGCAGAGGTTCTATGTTACTTTTGATAATTTTTACACCTGTTCTATTTACTTCAAAACCAAAAATATTTAGTTTATCTTCAAAGAAATTACATTTATTCATTTTTAATTTTAATCCTGACTCTTTTAGTCTATGAAGAACCTGCTTTAATTTGTTATAGGTTTCTATAAAGTTTTTCCATATATGTATATATATCTATATATACTATTATGTCTAAGCCATTCAATTTTTGTGTTATCAACCTTTGGAAACATCCAGGACCAGTGCTGACACCGTAAGGTAGATATAAGTATTTGTAGATTCCCTCCTCAGTCACAATGGTAACTAACCTCTGAGATTCTTCGTCTAAAGGTGCTTGTAGATAAGCCTCTTGTAAGTCCAACTCACAGAAGTAGTTGTTACCTTGCATTTTCATTAATATATTATCTAATGTTGGCAATGGGTAATGGTCAATCTGCAAATACTTATTAATGGTAATTCGATAATCACCACACAATCGAACCGTTCCATCCGCCTTAAGGACTGGCACCACTGGAGTACCCCACTCTGAATACTCCACGGGCTCTATGCGTTTGTTTTCAATCAGTCTTTTAATTTCTTCTTTAACTTTATTTTTTAGTGCATATGGAACGGATCTTACAGGCATAAATATAGGTTTAGCATCTGGTTTCATTGACAAGTGGATTGGCTCACCTTTATATACACCCATCCCTGGCTCAAAAATATCTGAAAACTCTTTTTTTATGTCTGTGATTAATTTGTCTTTAGTAACTTCTTGATCAACTACCTGCATAGCTTCCTCACAGATATTTTGTTTAAACTTTGGAGGCCACAGTTGCAACAAAGAGAGCCAATCTTTTCCAACTATTTTAGGCATGTCATTTCTTACAACAAACAGTCGCTGGTTATCTACTTTTACAGATTCATATTCCACAGATAAATTATCGATAATTCCCAGGGGTATTGAAGTTGACTGGTCAAAATTTGTGAATACAACATTTTGCTTTTTTATCTCTAAATTTGGAAAATACTTTTGTTTTTCAGCTAAAGTGATTGTACTCACATCTGCTCCCGTGTCAACTTCAAACTCCAACACTTTTTCATTCACAGAGATTTTTAATGTAGCTGAAGGAATTTTACCACTATCACAAAAATAAAATAAATCATACATTTCAGCATTTTCACAGATGTTTGTTTTTTCTTCATTTGGTTGAGAATTTTCTAAACTTGTACTGTCTACTAAATTGACTGTTTTAACTTTGACTTCCCTATTTTTACCACACACTTTGAAAATATGACCTTTTAAACCACACTCACTACAATATTTTTCACGCAATGAACACTGAGCCTTTATGTGTCCACTTTTCCCGCAGCAAAAACAGGTAGGGTTTTGTTTGTTTCCCGGTGCTGCATTCTGCCGGATACTATTACTTTTATTCCTTGTTAAATTTTTGCCTTGTAATCTAAACATCTGTGTCTGCTCCTGCTCCCTGTTGTTACTGAATGCCAACGTGTACGCTGTCTCCACTGTCTTTGCAATATGAGTCAGCATGTCCAATGATTGGTCTGCTTGTTTAAGCAATTCAAACTTTACCGAATCACAATATGTACCATTCAGTAACCTTTCTTTTATCTCACCATTTAAATCTGTGAAATTGCAGTTTTTGGACAATTTCTTCAACTCCATAATATACTCATCAATAGATTCATTGGATTTTTGACATCTTTTCCTAAATTCTGCTTGATGCAGTGCATAGTTTTTGACAGGGTGATAGTAATTTTTAAGTTTATCACATATGTTTTTGTAAGTTTCTTGGACTGGGGATTTCGGTGTGCACAGGTTAGTTAATAATTGGTACACATTGGTACTCAATTTAGTTATCAGCAATGGCACTCTTTTAGTGTCGGGAATGTCATTCAACATCACAAAACATTCAAATTGTTCCTGGTATGCGTTCCAGTTATCGCCAGTAAATGGTTCTAAGCCCGTAATCGAAGCCATGCTTAAGTTAACTCGCCCGGCTGCAATTTTAGCGTCCTCCAAACAATCGCGTAAATATTGTCGGACTTCAGCGATTGTATTTTTTTCGTTTGAAAATAATGCCGTCTGCGCCAATGTATTAGCAATCTCTATCAGTTCTTCTTTCGTTTTCTCCTGTATCCAAGCTTTCTTTCCTTGTTTGATCAGATCTTCAACTGACTGCATCACTCATAATTTTTAGGTTATGTCAAACCACGAATGCTTAGTAAGAATGCACACTTTTTTCGTTTTTGTTTTTTTTACAATTTACACAAACACTGATGTGGATCATCCCATCCTCGTCGCCAATGTTATATCTCGGTTTTAACAGAGATAGCTGGAGTAATTAATTAATACTCGATGGTTAAATTCACATGCTCTTTATTTCGATACTTGACATAACACACACACTGACAGTTCCCCTTGTGTTGCCCACCTTATATTTATAAGATACAACAGGCCTCCGGTAAACTCGTGCTCGTCCATCATTACCGAACACAGTCATCCTGCACTCGTCGGAGAAAAGTACGGACCTCCATTGCTGAAGGGTCCAATCTTCATGTTCGCGAGTGAAGACACGTCGTGCACCGCGGTGTCCTGGGGTAAGTTTTGGACCATTGGCAGGCCTGTGAGCTGTTAATTCCTTCTCCTTCAGTCTTCTTCTGACAGTCCATCGGCTGATAGACACATTCCGGGTCTCTCGGAGCTTCTGCTGAAGCTGAACAGCATTCAATCGACGATTTCGTAGCGAGGAAACAGCGATAAAATGGTCATCTCTCTCTGAAGTACTGCGAGTTCTGCCTGTTCTGGGTCTTCTGGAGAACGTCTGATCTTCGCGGAACCTCTGGTACACAGGTTGAACTGATGACTTCGATAGATTCAGTTGTCTAGCCACTTCACGTTGACTAAGCCCGCTCTGCAACAGGGCAACTGCTTGGGCGGCTTCATTTGGGGTAGTATCCATGTTTCTTCAGTTTTTCAGGGTCGAGTCGATGAGAGCAGTGTTCAGGAAGACGTATCAATTACGAATGATGGATAAACAATGATAATTACTGGTTTTATGCCTAATGGTAAGTGGCCAATTAGTGCATGCGTTAACGAGGCAGTTGGAGGGGGTGATTTCCACGTCCACATTTTGCACAATATCCATTCCCGCCCTTGAATATTGGTGTCATTTGATAGGGCAGAAAATTATCTATCACGTGGTATTTAAATTGTTACGGTCGAGCTTACAGTTTTAATAGAAAATGGAAAACTGCTAATAATGCTGGGGTGGTCCGATTTCTTTGCACCCGAGTGTAGTTTTCATTGAAAGTACTGATAAGGCCTCATTTCCATGAATTTTTACATATTTTTTTTTTGACCCGTGGTTGAAAAGTTAGAGGGGGGCGCTATTTTTAGGGTTCCGTACCCAAAGGGTACAAACGGGACCCTATTACTGAGACTTCGCTGTCCGTCCGTCCGTCCGTCCGTCCGTCCGTCCGTCTGTCACCAGGCTGTATCTCAAGAACGGTGATAGCTAGACAGTTGAAATTTTCACAGATGATGTATTTCTATTGCCGCTATAACAACAAATACTAAAAATAAAATAAAATAAATATTTAAGGGGGCTCCCATACAACAAACTTGTTATAGATTACCTATAAGTATATATATATAAAGTACGGAACCCTTCATGCGCGAGTCGGACTCGCACTTGCCCAATTTTTTTTATTATCGTAGCGAATGTTTTCAAAACTGTTGACTTTATCAAAAAGTAATGTTTGGAGACCCCAATTATTTTTAAAAGACCTATTCAACGACACCCAACACACTAGTGTTGGAACGAAAAAAAATTCACCCCCACTTTAGGTGTTCGAGAGGTACCCGAAAAAAAGATACTTTTTTAATTTTAATTTTACCGTTTTGTCGGCGTGATACATAGAATAGAATATAATAGAATAGAACATACTCATACCAAATTTCAGCTTTCTAGTACTAATGATCACGGAGCTAAGCCGTGGACGGACGGACAGACGGACATGGCGAAACTATAAGGGTTCCTAGTTGACTACGGAACCCAAAAAATAGGATAATTATTTATTACACTCCTTTATTTATTAAAAAATATAAAACTATAGCGACTCCTTAGATTTTTGTTCTATGATGAGCGCATTTTGTAGGGACAAAGTTAATAATTCTTATCTAAAATATGCTATGATTTTACATAGGATTCTTTAATTAATCAATAGAACCTACGTAAAAAGGATATTTCGACCTTTTTCTTTATTTTATATCTGTTATTTCTGCAATTTTTCGCTGAACATTTAGTCATTTTTGAGACCCGTCACGTGTCACGGTCTAAACGAGACTGTGAGCTCAACTAATGCGATTTGTGATTTTGCATTAGTTGGGAGGGTGCCATTTTTTCCGTTTGATTGTGTGTCCATGTAATTATTACGTCAACGCGTTTACTGGCCTTTATTTCAACCCTGTTCATTTTATCGACATCGATGAAAAAGCGAGCGTATAGGCCGCTACACTATTTTAGTCTGTTAGGTTGGTACCACTGCTGTTTGTTGGTTCTTTGACGTACAATACCATACCATAATGTACATTATGGTATGGTATCGGTTTGCCATGCAAACTGATTTTTGACTGATTTTATTGGCTAGTATGAGAGTCCCGCCTCTTAAAACTATAAATATATTCTCTTTGGTGTAATTCTGCATTTCTGCATATCCTTGCCGTTACTTAAAATCTTATTTATATTATTAGTAATCCACTTATTACAATCATGATAGACGACGTAGCTAATGAGTTTGAAGTAAATTGATAACCAAAAAGATGAAACACAATTTCAGTAGTTATTCTATTATTCGGGCTCTGGAATAACATACATCATGGAGGGAAATGTTTCAGCAGTTAGCAGTATGGCGTCGGATACAGTAACAGTGAAAGAAGAACCGGTATGGGAGCAAGTGACCGGCTCGCACAGTGTGAGCGAGGCGGCCGCACTCGCGGGCTTGTATACTGATCACGAAGTGAAGGAGGAGCTGGTGATCGGGCCGGAGGTGCTGCAGCCCCCTGATGCCGTGTTTACAGCAGGTGGTTAATATTATTATTTATGAATGCACTATAGCTGAATTCCGCATATCTATCAATTTCCTTTAGTTGTTGTGATATCAGTATCTAATATCTATTAAAAAAGTGGTGTTGATCTCATAGAATCCGACTTGGAAAAATTCTACTGTAATTCTGAATTTCTGAATATCCTTGCTGTTATTTCAAATCTTATTTATATTATGGGTATACACTTATTTCAATCATGATAGACGACGCAGCTAATGACTTTGAAGTCAATTTCTAACCAAATAGATGAAACACAATTTCAGCAGTTATTCTATTATTCGGATAAACATACATCATGGAGGGAAATGTTTCAGCAGTTAGCAGTATGGTGTCAGATACAGTGACTGTGAAAGAGGAACCAATATGGGAGCAAGTTACTGGCTCGCACAGTGTGAGCGAGGCGGCCGCACTCGCGGGCTTGTATACTGATCACGAAGTGAAGGAGGAGCTGGTGATCGGGCCGGAGGTGCTGCAGCCCCCTGATGCCGTGTTTACAGCAGGTGGTTAATATTATTATTTATGAATGCACTATAGCTGAATTCGACATATCTATCAATTTCCTTTAGTTGTTGTGATATCAGTATCTAATATCTATAAAGAAAAGTAGTGTTGATCTCATAGAATCCGACTTGGAAAATGCTCTTGAGATCTACTTGCAAACCTCACAGAACTTCCTTAACCCTTGATATTGACGACGACGCCTTTGACGACGCGTTTGGCTCGGTTGGTAGACACCTGCCTACTGAGTCGGCGGTCCTGGGTTCGAATCCCGGCCGGGGCAAATATTTGTGCAAAATATTTGTTCTTGGGTCATGGATGTTATCTATATATGTATTTATATATTATGTATATCGTCGTCTAGTACCCATAGTACAAGCTTTGCTTAGTTTGGGACTAGGTCGATTTGTGTAAGATTGTCCCTTAATATTTATTTATTATTTATTTATTTTTATATGTCGAAGTACTGATCAGTGCAAAGTATTTAAAGCCTATGTATTTGTATACATATCGTTGAGCTTCATTTTAATTGCCAAATTTTATAATATGAAGGATATAATTATAATAGGAAGCAGTTCTTCCTCTTCAGCAGATCTTAGGAACTGTTGGTACATCACTTCAAGTTGAAGTAATTAATTTCCACCTGGCTAGTGTTGCCAGGCGTTCGTATAAAGCCCAACATAGTTAGGCTTTTTGATTGCGTGTTCTACCAAAATAAACGGTGTCTGGCTTGTTCAGCTTTTGATGGGTTTTTTACATTTCCCAAACGAGCAAGCACCAACCATAGCATGATTTCACATACAATTTATTTCTTGTACTTACTAATACTGAGACACGAAATCCTTCATATTGTAGGGTGTTCGGAGTTTTTACCTAAATGTCTGGTCAAATTGGCTGGTCTATCCGGCTATTAGGTTTGGAGACCTGCCACATGTGTTCTATGTGTACACATCGGGCTCATCTGGCATGTATTATTTTTAACTTGGTTGTAGTGGACGACCAACCTTAGTATTGCTAGTTATACTGTGCTTAAAGTTTAGTTCACTGAATAATTGTTAAGGACAATTAGACCAGTAAACATTTCTTTAGGTAATAAAACAGAATAACTGTAAGAGATCCCTAATAGGGATAAGTTCGCCTTTGTAAATGTTTTAATTGTTTTGAATGTATTTATAACCAGTTGTTGTATTCAATAAAGTGTTTACATACATACATACATCCATAGATTGTTTCATTGCATTGTCTTATTAAAGCTTGCTTACACTACGAAATTAAGTTCTTAATATAATTAAATACTTTGTAATGTAACTTTACTTTTAAAATTTAACTTCGGCAATGATCGAAATAATATATATATTAGTACAAATTGGTTGCTCAAGATACAGGCTGCGCCTAGTTTGGGAACCCCTGAATAAGTTATGCCATTACTATTCCGCTATGTGCATGCATTTACTTCATGTTATTGTTATTTTGTATGTAATTCTTTTGTGTGTGCCAATAAAGTTATTTTTACTTTTTTATAGAATAATGTATTTACACTCTTGCAGAAAGTCGCGAGAACTCGGAGCCCTCCCGTGGCGGCTCTCACCAGGACCACACATATGCAAAAACGGAAAGTCCAAACGCAGAAGGTTAGTGGTGGGCAGTCAGATTCTATCATGTAAGAATGGGAGGACATGTTGGACAAATACTTATTTTTTAGGGTTCCGTACCCAAAGAGTACGAAACGGGACCCTAGAACTCCGCTGTCCCTCCGTATGTCTGTTCGTCTGTCACCAGGCTATATATCATGAACCGTGATAGTTAGACAGGTGAAATTTTCCCTGATGACGTATTTCTGTTGCCGCTATATAACAACAAATACTTAAAAACGAACAGTAACTGTACGAGTAAGTTGGCTGAATTTTTTTCAACGATATCACGTAATAAAACTCAGATCTCGATTGGTGTGCCTCAAAGATCCTGGTCCTGTGACAGTGGTACTTAACATATAAAAGTGTGCCCTTTCAATCAAAAAAATAATGCTTGAAATCGGTCCAGCCGTTTTTAGAAAATTGTTAGAAGTGTCAGTGGCAATACTTGCTGTCAAACACAGGTGTGCAGACACTGAACCTCAACACAGGAGCTACTAGTGGTCTTCTTACTATTCATCATAATTTGCTTGACTAGCAGGTCGACTTAATATCTTTAGCCTGACATTTCCGGTTTAAATTCCAACTCGGGGTTATATTTATTAATTTACATATGGATCGCTTTAAAGTTACGCCGCTTTATGAACATTCCTCTAACTTTATAGTGACAACAATCCCACCAAAAAGATTTTCATGTAAAATGATGCCAAGACGAAGCCATATTATGACTCGCACTGGCAAAAGGTCTTATGTAGAGCCAAGTTTCTGACTCTCCCTAAGGCCAAACTTCACAAACTCTACACATTTAAGTCAAAATACGTGGCTTGGCCATTTCGCTATATTGACCATAAGGTGAAAGATTTATTCACTGTTCATTCATTACTTTTCTGTCATACAATTGTATCAGATTATAATTTTGCATAGAAAAAATAACTATGAGTGGAAATCAACTCGAATTTCAATGTGAAGGTCGATACCATAGCTCGCAAAAGTCTCATGTGTCATGAAAAGTATGGAATCCGTTGATAATCGTGTAATTGTTCGCAGTGCACGTCAAAGAGGAAGTAGTAGAGTGCCTGAAAGAGGAGGCGGAGTGGGAAGCGTTAGCCGTCAGAGAACAACCCGTGCTGAGGGACTGTGCGGTGCGGCTCGAGCGCATCGACAGTCTCGAGGCGCTGCTCGAGGGGACGAGGCGTGTTGAACATAATGCTGATGTGGGCAATAGAACACATACAACAACTAATATAGCCACTGAAAAAGAAAGCTATGTCTGTGATATTTGTAAGAAGAAGTTTGGTCTGAAGACCCAGCTGGTGGAGCATGTTATGACGCATATCCACCGACGCACGGAACAGGATGAGAGTAAGCGCGGCGTCGCCCGTGATGGTAAGTTATGGTTTTATTGGTATTTTGTTTTTAATCATTGTGTAAGCATGTGTGAGTGCGTGAGTTTAATTTGTGGAAGCATCTTCAACAATAATCTACATTTTTGTCGTTGTCTTCAAACGTAGGTACTAGCAAAATCGACTTTCGATATAAGATACAACAGGGGATCTTATGTAGAGCCAAGCTTCTGACTCTCGCCCTAAGGCTTAGGCAAACTTCACAAACTTTACACCTTAGTCAAAATACGTGGCTTGGCCATTTCGCTATATTGACATGGCCATAAGGTGAAACATTTATTCCAGAGATCGGCATTAATCGATTAATTTTGTAATCTATTAAAAAAGTTAATCGTCAACATTAATATAATAGTAGTTTATGTAACTTTTACATAATAAGAGGTCCTAAAACACTTTACATTCATTTATTTAATGTTTATTGTATTGATTTACGAATATAATTTTTGTTTAACGATCACATTCCGAAGAGTAATATAAACTGACATGTAGTTGTATTTATAAGAAATTTGTAATGGTGTGATAAATAAACTCAACTAAACTAAACTAAACTAACATACTCATCATCATTAAACAATAAATAAATATTATGGGACAAATATTTTTAAAGAACCTTTTTTTATCGATTCTATTTTATTATGTGGAAATACAACATTTTAATTTTTTTTAATGATATTGACACAAAGGTAAATTATGAAAAAAAAATGTACCTAATGTGATCTAGGTACTACTATCTGAGCAGGACTCGAACCTGCGAGCCCTACGTTTCTGGCGTAGTACTCTCCCAACTGAGCTATTAGATCGTTAGTACATAAAACGGACTATCAAAGATTGAGATTGACGGAATATCAAAGATTACCTGAATGATGTAAGTGTGAAACAATAAGACCTATGACAGGTCTCAAAGTTAATAATAATAATACCAGATTTTCATTGCCAATGTATACAACTAAGAATTGAAATTATATTTAATTTTACGTTTAATCAAATTGACATCAAAATAATGACAAAATGTAACTACTTTATTTAATGTTCTCAATTAGTCATAATTGTAAATTTTGATACCAAATATAACTGAAATTATGTTACAGTAAGTGGTATAGAATAAATAAATGCTTAGCTCATTATAATTATGATTTTAAATAAATAATTAAATTAAATTTTGCACGCCTACACGTAAAACAGTGAGGTTAACCCTCATGTACAATAGGCTGGTTGACTTATGTCAAATTGTCATAAACTAATGTTTATTAAGTATTGTAGGTATTTACCTAGCAAAGGAAACCTAAATATATATTTTTCAATTCATAAAAGTGAAAGGTGGCTGAAAAAATTTAATTTGAAAATATGGTTTTTAATCTGTATTTTGAAATGCTTAAAACGCTATCCGCCATTTTCGCTTATGATAGTGACGTCATCGGTCCTGTAAAGAAAACTGAGTCTACTTTGACGTCTTCGAAATTCGAATAGTGCCGTCCCTCTCGATCTCCTGCCAAAGTATATTGGAGTGAGCGGAATGGCACTATACGACGGTCGAATTTCGAATATTTACACGTAATTCTACGTCACGCCACAGATTAGCAAAAGGCAAAAATGACGGACGGCGTTTTTGACTGATCATGAAATTTCTAACTTTCGATTGATAAAGTTTAGCTTTCTAGCTTTCACAAAATATAAGACATTTTTTTTAGAGCTAGTAAGATCATCATTAACCATTTCAAATATATTTCAAACGTGGGTCTACTAGCCTATATTATCCGTGTTACCTACCTCTGTTTAACAAAATAAATTTATCTTTATCATTTTGAATAATCGTCGACGTGCATTGTGTTCCAGCGGCAGCGGGGGGCGGGCGGGCGGAGGGGCGGGAACCAACTCGCGCTCGGGGATATCGATATTCCTGCGAGATATGCAAAAAGAAGTTTCCGGAGCCGAGCAAGTTAAAGAGACATGAACGAATTCACACGGGAGAAAGACCATTTGCTTGTGGAATATGTAAAAAGAAGTTTGCGCAGTCAAGTAATTTAAAGGAACATGAACGAACTCACACGGGAGCCAAACCCTTTTCTTGTGGAATATGTCAACAGAAGTTTGTACGGTCAAGTAATTTAAAGAGGCATGAACGAATCCACACGGGAGAAAGACCATTTGCTTGTGGAATATGTAAACAGATGTTTGCACGGTCAAGTAATTTAAAGAAACATGAACGCACTCACACGGGAGCCAAACCCTTTTCTTGTGGAATATGTAAACAGAAGTTTTCACAGTCAAATCATTTACAGAGGCATGAACGAATCCACACGGGAGAAAGACCATTTGCTTGTGGAATATGTAAACAGATGTTTGCACTGTCAAGTAGTTTAAAGCAACATGAACGAACTCATACGGGAGAAAGACCTTTTGCTTGTAGAATATGTAAACAGACGTTTTCACAGTCAAGTACTTTAAAGACGCATGAACGAACTCACACGGGAGCCAAACCTTTTTCTAGTGGAATATGTAAACAGAAGTTTGCACAGTCAAGTAATTTAAAGACACATGAACGAACTCACACGGGAGCCAAACCTTTTTCTTGTGGAATATGCAAACAGAAGTTTGCACAGTCAAGTACTTTAAAGAGACATGAACGAACTCACGAGAGCACAACCATACAAGCAGCGTGTGTAAAAAGCAGTTTACGAAATTAAAAAGTTTAAAGAAGCACAAAGATCGGATCCACGCACGCCGGAAACCTTGTTGTTGCGACATTTGTCGGAAGCGGTTTGCGCAGAAATCACTTTAGTCGGACATATATGGCGGCACATGACCCTGTTAAAGGACTGATTAATGGGTCAGAACTTACTTAAGCCAGCATATGCAATTCAAATTATTTTATTTCGGTTAAAGATCCATATCAGGTTAGTAACATAAAAACTTATAAATTATTTGTTAGTAAAACTTAATACTAATTTAGCTACATACATAAAATTATAATGAACAACTGGTATGACACAGATCACGGCTATTTAATATACCTTACTAATGTCCGGATCTGTGCCACCCAGTGACACAGAGTGGGACAATTGTACCTATCTGCTATCACCTTCAGAATGCTGTTTTGACTCTTTCTGACACGGTCCATCAACGACGCAGTTTTTATCTCATGATCGCGTGGAACCCGTCCGTGTGGGCGTCCGCGAACATTCCTGAGGCACTGCACCACCTAGGTAGCCTCAACAGCATTCTGAAGGCGTTATAGTATTTGATGCGAAGGGCGTTATAAGCTCGTTTTGTATATCGAAACCACAGGCCGCTTGAGTAAAATGATTGGCAATATGCTTTGAATAGCGTCACTTTTACTTCGACTGAACATCTCGCGAACCTGCGGGCCACCATATCACTCCTCACTGATAGAAAGAAAGAAAGAAAGAAAGAAACATTTAGTGATAAGAGGCCTTATTCCTTTTAAAATTTATTTTTTTCATATTATGACAAATATATTGATAATTTCAACCAACTTTTTGAATTGAATAATACATTTCCCCGAGTTCTAGGTAGTAACGTAGCTATTTCATGCTTTTATTGCGTGCAGTCGAAAATAAGTTGAAAAAACTAATTTTTCGCGTGAATTTTGTCAATTTCGAGTAGTTTTAGAAACAAAAATTATCAATGAAAAATTCAAACTGTAGGTTTCAAATATATATCAATAAACCCCAACAGCCCTGTTCTAGGTAGTAACATCAATAATATGTTAAGAAACATGTTTGATAATAGAGAAAAATGTCTAAAACAATCAACATTTTAAAAGGAATAAGGCCTCATAACGCCCTCCGCTCCCTCTCCAAATCACGGTCATCACATAAGTCACTAGACTATGTGGCCCAAGTATTTAAAAGTCTCCACTACCCTGAATAAATAAATAAATAAATATTGAGGGACAATCATACACAAATCGACCTAGTCCCAAACTAAGCAAAGCTTGTACTATGGGTACTAGACGACGATATACATAATATATAAATACATATATAGATAACATCCATGACCCAAGAACAAATATTTTGCACAAATATTTGCCTCGGCCGGGATTCGAACCCGGGACCGCCGGCTCAGTAGGCAGGTGTCTACCAACCGAGCCAAACGCGTCGTCAAATGTACAGAGATAGCAAAATACGATGGTAACACAGAGACCCTGATAATATGACCATCTGATCACACGATGTCTGCTACCGGTGTCCCTCAAGGTAGCGTACTTGGACCACTGGTTTTTCTCGTCTACATTAACGACTTACCATGTGGTACCAGCCATACGGTTACACTTTTCGCGGACGACTGCTATATCGTAATTCAGAGGAAAAATAACGAAAACTACGAGAATGACATCAATAAGTCTTTGCGGACGTAAAGTTATAACTAGTAGACAAAAACTTGAAAGTCAACCTCCTCTAGACTAAATTTATGGTATTCTATGCGCCGCGCAGGAGTCCCAAAAATATAAAATTAGTTTACAATGGTCCTCTAATTTTTATATCGAGGGTGTCAATCGATTCTATTTTTTACTGGATTGTCAACCTTTATTCCATAAATTTAAAGTGTTGACATTACCCTCTCTTTATATCTTTGAAGTAGCGTTATTAGTCAAGCAAAACAGGCTGATTTAGAAAGAAGGCATCAGTCACAGGATGCCCTTCTCGACAAGGCACTGTTCTTTGTGCTTCGCAATGAAAGCTTTTTTTGCAAGAAATATTTTATGTATGACAGTAAAAATATTCACTATTCACTATTAGAAATAAACTTTGACATGCCTCAATTAAATACAAACTACAAAAAAAAATGTTTTGACAAGTGTTAATGTAATGATTATTATTGTAATAATTAAATTATAGGATTTTATAGATTATTAGTTTAATATAATTTAATTGTACTGATGTGATGTAGATATGTATATAATTTCATTGGATTGCAAATTATTACATTAGGTTAGTGGAATGTCAGAGATCGAAGAGGAATGACAGATGGAAGGAAGTAGCTCTATGACATTAGATAACTTGTTGCCATATCCTTTTTATGAATAAAAATTGACAGCTTGCCATATACAAACAGAAAAATGTTATAAGGCTTACTATACATTAACATGTACAACACATAACTCGTAAGTAGTTAAGTAATAAACAAAATGTGCATGCTTCTTTAAGTAAAATGTACTTACCTTATTATGCCGTTGGATTTTTGCAAATAAAAATTCTTATGATTATAATGTACTTATTTACTGTTGGAACTGAGCTAATCCACTTAAAGAATACAATGTCATTCAGAGGTTGGTTAACGAACTATGATAACAAAAACATAATTTATAGAAAATTGTAACTACCTCGGAAGGGTAATGGATTATTGATTCTATTTACTGATAGCAGAGCATGAATATTGTTATATATATTTGCGATCGTGCACCCACGTCGGACGTCAGAACAAAGATCAGGTCATTCCAGAGAGCAGCTGAGCGGAGTATGCTAGGAATTAAACTGAAAGATCGCGTCAAGAGTAGTGATATCAGAAGCAAAACAAAGATCATTGATGCGCTGGAAATTATCCCCAAACTAAAATGGAAATGGGCCGGACACCTTGCTAGACTAAAGGATAACCGATGGAGCCAGCGCATGCTACACTGGTTCTTAGCAGATGGCAAACGCAAACGCGGACGCCCCCTTCGCCGATGGCGAGACGATGTTGTGTCGGTGGCCGGAAACCTCTGGGTACGACGTGCACAACATCGAGATGATTGGCGTGAGATGGAGGAGGCCTTCATCCAGAAATGGAAGGTCCTCACGTAATTTTATATAAAAAAAAAAAATTAACTATAATTAATCATAAGTTATTATTGTCTTTTTTTTAAGGGTTTTATGTTAAAAAATTTATTACTGTTAGTGAGGAATAAAGGCTATTTTATTTTATTTTATTTTATTTATTTATATTTGCGATCGGTTTCCCGACACCCGACAGAAATAATGTGGCCAAAACGGTTGGTTATGAAAATCCGTTATTGCTCCATTTGAAACCCAATGACTACACAATGGGGTTGGTAATGTAATATCCTTTAAAACATTAACCTGCTTTGGTTACAAATACAGTAGCGGATGAGACTATTATGAATATACAATGCGTTTGTTCTTGTCTGTAGATTGGCTCAGTTCAAAAACTAAACACTATAAAGTCCAGTACCAGTAGGAGAAAAAATAACCGTGAGATTTTTAATGAAATTCGTTTAAGTGTATTGAAACAAGTTGTATTGTTTTTCGTGCAAGTTTGTTCTCATTTAATTTTTAACCTTTACTGCAGATAAATAAGGTTTCTTTTATTTTTCGAGCATCGAGAATATGATGGGAAATAATCCTAATAAGTCTGTATAATAATTACCTACTAAAGTAACCGTAAGGTTAAAAATATGTGTAAAATTATGTCCAGAAGAGATCGCTCTTTAGCGATAAGACCGCCTGTTGTTTACCTCTTTTCGTGTAATCTGAATTTGTTTGTAATTATTTCCTGTTCAGATGTGCAATAAAGAATATTCTATTCTATTCAATGTTTTTGGCCTGTTACCTTATGACTATGAGGGCTCTGTTATACTTATACTGTCTTAATTCTCTTTCGAGACCATTGTCTGCGTCACTTCTATAAAATTAAACATTTATGTCTTGAATTTTCCAATGGTTTTATTTATCAATCCTTGTTTAAACTCCAGAGATATTTAAGAAATAAATGACGCCCGCTAACCTGATATCAGGTTGGCGGGCGCATTTCCAGTTCTAGCTAATGGCTGCCTACTCAAGGGTGAAAGTCATGTATGAAGAATTCCACATGTATGAAGCACAATCAAATTCAGTCAGAGAGCGGTTAAAAAATAAGAGTGATTTACTTTTTTGTGTAAAGCGCCTGCATGTTTTGTGGTGCCTGAACTGCCTGCAATGAAGATGTGATATCGCTATTTTAAATAAGCAGGCGTCTATATAGATTCTTATTCGTTTCCATATTACTCTTTAAGCGTTCTCTGAATTTGATTGTGCTTCATACATGTGGAAGCACATTGCGAGCACTGACCTCAGGCAGTACCCTTGAGTAGGCAACCATTAGCTAGAACTGGAAATGCGCCCGCCAACCTGATATCAGGTTAGCGGGCGTCATTTATTTCTTAAATATCTCTGGAGTTTAAAGAGCACATTGCTCGAATTTTGGCGCACATTGCTAGCACTAACTTCTGACGTATACCGCAGCTCCATTCGTTCATGTACAAACGAAGACATTGATAACTGTTCATTTTTAACCCTTTGACCGCCAAAGACGGCAAATCAGCAGCGAATTCGTGCCACTGACGCCAACGACGCCTATTGATGTCAAAAATTTAAATGGTCAAAAACATGCTAATTCAAACCACTATCTGTATTTTTCAATCTCTGTTGATTTTGGAGCACTTTTTTTTTGGTTTGCCGTCAGTGGCACGGTGAATTGCTTTGCCGCTTGGCGCTCGAAAGGTTAATCTAATATATACAACGTGTTAAGGTCTATGGGTGTATAGTTAACTGTGTCTTCGTTTGTACACCCGCCATCCTGACGCTCACAATCCTTGAATCCGAGTCCGGTTTCGCTGAGTCTGCTAGCTGCCCATTGTCCCTTGTCTTGAGGGTAAGATATGGCGTCAGAGTTAGGCATTCAAAAATAGATCATCATTTTAAATGACGCACCGCAAAAACAAATCAACTGACAGTTTATCGTTATTACAGTAATTTTAATACAACTGACCGTCATTCAAGAATAAGTTGTTTTGACTGATCGACGCTCCTGATGATGAATCGCTAACAGATTCGAAACATGTCGAGCCATATTCTACGACGTGAGTAAACCTGTTTCGAAGGCATTTTAGTAATTAACATGTAACAGTAACATGCGACACTTGATGATAGAAATAACATACAATGCCAATTTCAAACAATCTCACTAAATCAAGATAACAGTCATTTTAAAGGTGGGTCCACACTTGTGACATGATGACGGACCGGACTACGTGGCATCGCTACAGGACATGTTATGCTAAACGTGGACGGTCTAGGTTGTGCTGACACGGTCACATACCATGCACGATGAAATGTTACAAGTGTAGACGCATGGTGTTGAACTAGACTGCGTGGCACGGCATCGCTGCAGGAGTCGGTCGGTGGTGTCATTTAAGCTCCGATGGTGGCACATTGAGTTATTCAGAAACAGAAATACACATGGAGGAAATGCGTTGCTAGGGGATTTAAGATTTCAAGAAATAAGTCGGAAATATAAAAAAACTACACGCATGTCACCAACAGATTTTGATTATTTATTATTTAGTAGGCCCAAAAATAAAAAAAAGTTGATACTCCACTGAGGGTGGCAATTTCAGTGCAGAAAACGCTTGCAGAGACATTGAGATTTCTTGCAACGGCTGACTCTTATTCCTCTTTGCAATATTTACGACGTGATCCACTCCTACCCCGTGTCTGTATCAGTGTCATCTGGCGTACTTCGGCGCGTGTCATAAATACAAGTGTGGACGTCGCCTGGTCACGCGAACAATACCGAACACCTTTGAAAAAACCGACTTTTGATGGATCGGCTCGTAACACGTGACTTAAATGAGTGACAGTACACAGACCAGCGTCCACTGGGCCCGGTTAGTAGATCGTAACTACATACATTGCCCTGCCGTTTATTTTGTGTTCGGCAGTTTCTTTCAGTGTTCGGAATGGATTGAATCGTACTGTATCTTGTGACAGTTATTCGCGTAACAAAAAGACGTGTTTCTAATACGATCTCGGGATAATGTTCGGAAAATTGTCACAAATGTGGACCCACCTTAATATCTATCTCATACATACATAATTCAACGTCATGTGTTCCGGCTCCACGCGACTTTCCAATTTGCAGTGTCCAGTGAAGTAGGTAAATAAGCAGTTTGAGTGGAAATAAAACATAAATCACTAAATTGTATTTCTTTAATTGTTTAGAAACTCTTAAAATCTTAGTTGTTCTAACTTATTATACAAATATATTTATTTAATGTATCTGTCCCGAAAGTACACAAAGAGACCCTATTAAGTGATTACATTAAATACATAAAGCCTGACCAGAAATATATGAGGATGCGCCATATTGCGGAATTTCACTGGAACTAATTTCTTACACTGGCAATGATTTTATGATAGTTTGTCAACAATGTCAGTGTCATTCGCGGTGGTTTCGTTAAGACAAATATTTAAAATCAACCCAAGAAAATGCTGAAAACCATTCACAGTCGTGAACGTAAGATTATAAATAAAGTGTACACGTGTTTACTACACGAAAAACAGTTAGAAAAAGAGTGCATAACATTAAAATGATATTACGAGGTTAACATAGACTGACAGGTATTTAAACTAATGTCATTATAGTGGGTTGCGATTGGTTGCAAAATTGTTGCCATATAAATCTTATAAATAACGCCCTCTTGACAATCCTCATATATTTCTGGTCAGGCTTTAAATGAAGGTAGCACATTTGCTCCTGATTTGTCGGACAACTTCGTAATTAACGTATAACGTATATGACGACGCGTTTGGCTCGGTTGGTAGACACCTGCCTACTGAGTCGGCGGTCCCGGGTTCGAATCCCGGCCGGGGCAAATATTTGTGCAAAATATTTGTTCTTGGGTCATGGATGTTATCTATATATGTATTTATATATTATGTATATCGTCGTCTAGTACCCATAGTACAAGCTTTGCTTAGTTTGGGACTAGGTCGATTTGTGTATGATTGTCCCTTAATATTTATTTATTTATTTATTATTATTATTCTCTGTTCGTTTCACTTTGACGGAAACTATCGATATAGAAATATAATTACAGGCTTATTTGACTAACAAATACGGCATAATATTATTAAAAACCTGCACTTTATACTTAAAATACTATCAACATTTAGTGTACTCGTACCCTGTACCAGTTACAGGTAAGTAGGTAGCTTTGAATATTGAAACTGAAGTCAATCACGACTTACAGTCCACTACTCTTCACACTCGACCACTGGTTAATCTCCCAGCACAGTGGAGGGAGAGAGACGACAGAAGGAGACAGGACTATCGTTGGACGTCTCCTCGTTTTCCTCGATGCTCATAAAGACAAGGCACCGGAGTCGGTGCATGTGAACTACGTTCTCGAGTAAATCTTTCTTACACTCGTCGCAGCATGGTATAGGTTTCCTTCCGTGCGAGGAGTTCATGTTCGAGAGTGAATTCGTTCATGTCTCTTTAAATTACTCGAGTCCGTAAACTTCTTGTTACATGTTCTACAGGAAAACGACTTTTCTCCCGAGTGAATTCGTTCATGTCTCTTTAAACAACTCAGCTGCGCAAACTTCTTGTTACATGTTCTACAGGAGAACGGCTTTTCTCCCGAGTGAACTCGTCCATGGGCCTTTAAACTACTCGTCTGCGTAAACTTCATGTCACATATATCGCAGGAGTAACATTTTTCCTTAGTGTGAATTTTTTTATGTTCTTTTAAATGCCCGTATTGCTTAAACTCCTTTTTACATATATCACAAGAATACGGTCTTTCTCCCGTGTGGATTAGTTCGTGCTTCTTTAAATTACTCGATCCCCTAAAATTCTTGTTACATGTTCTACAGGGCAACGGCTTTTCTCCCGAGTGAATTCGTTCATGTTCTTTTAAAGTCCCGGATTGCGTAAACTTCTTGTTACATGTTTTACAAGAAAAGGGCTTTTCTCCCGAATGAAGTCGTTCATGTGTTTTTAAATTACTCAGCAGCGTAAACTTCTTGTCACATATTCTACAGGAAAACGGCCTTTCTCCCGAGTGAATTCGTTCATGTATCTTAAAATTACCCGATGTCGTAAACTTCTTGTTACATGTTTTACAAGAAAATGGCTTTTCTCCCGAGTGAATTCGTTCATGTATCTTAAAACTACTCAAATACGTAAGCTTCTTGTTACATATCCTACAGGAAAACGGCCTTTCTCCCGAGTGAATTCGTTCATGTATCTTAAAATTATCCGATGTCGTATACTTCTTTTTACATATTCTACAGGAAAACGGCTTTTCTCCCGAGTGTATTCTTTCATGTCTCTTTAATTTACTGGGCTGCGTGAACTTCTTGTTACATATCTCGCAGGAGTACAGTCTTTTCTCAGTACTCATTCGCCCCCGTCCCTCCCCCCGCCCGCCTGCCGCCGACGGAGCTGCAATATAGAATGTCGTCTATTATTGAACACGTCAGTATTAGTAATTATAAAAACGGTTTAAACTCACGTAAAAATTGTCAGGAACGGCCCGACATGTTTCGAACTCATTTGGAGCTCTTCACCAGGGGCAGCTCTTGTCACTAGTGGACTGTGCAAGAGCCCTGCCCTTCTCCCGCCGCGCTATCTGCGCGTGCGCTGGTCAGTGTTTAAAATGCAAAACGCACAATTCCCCCCCCCTCCGCGCCCGCCGCCATATTGAAAAAACGGGCACTCTCTTCATATTTTTGCTCATATCTTCCTTTAGGAGCATTTTATTTTATATTTTGTTTCTACGACAGATAGTTACGGAGATATGCACATTTAAAAAAACTTAAGAAATTGCAATTTCCAACTCAAAAATAAACCTAGATTATATTTTCGTTCAGGAGCATTTTAGCTAGAACAGTGCTGGGGCAATTTCGTAGAGAATTAAATTTACTATAATTTACATTTCAAATTTTGTTTCTAGGACAGATAATTACCGAGATATGTAAAAAATAAAGTCACATTTTCCGAAAATGTATGTAAAAATTTACACGAGTTTTATAAGCAATTATATTTCCTACATGTTTTAATTTGTCCTAGACTAGTCCGTAACTGAATGACAGCGTTCTAAACCAAGAATCTTGAGAAAATTTCGGAAAATTCGACTTTTCCTGTTTTTTAAATGTGCATATCTCCGTAACTAACCATCCTTGAAACAAAATTTGAAATGTAAATTATAGTAAATTTAATTCTCTACAACATTGCCCAAGCTTTGTTGTAGCTAAAATGCTCCTAAACGAAGATATAATCCAGAAGTTTGTTTTTCAGTGGGAAATTGCGATTTTTCACGTTTTTTTAAATGTGGATATCTCCGTAACTCTCTGTCCTAGAAAAAAAATATGAAATGGAGAATGTAGTAAATTTAACTCTCTATAACATTGTCGAAGCTTTCTTCTAGCTAAAATGCTCCTAAAGGAAGATATGAGCAAAAATATGAACAATCTTTACGAACTACTAAGTCGAAAATAATTGTCAGTGGTGTCATCAATTCATCATCATCACCTGCTTACACGTCTACATTATATGGTAGCGTAGTAAAGTGGTTTTAATGCGACTAAATTGAAAAATATTGTCAGAGGTGTCATCATCTCGCGTACTCCCTTACTTTATACTCGTATGGTAGAATAATAATCGTGAGAGACAGTCATAGTATGGTAGTTATAGATTTGCCACCGAACGACCAGGCGTAAGAGTTGCCATGGTCGCAAAAAAACCCCAAAAAAAGTGGTTAGAAAGAAACGTTCCAAGTACTTGAATTCACAACATTTAATTTACTCATATTCCGATATAATCAAATAAAGGATAAAAAAACGTATGTATTCCCATTTTGTTAAGTTTGAAAATATCCCAATTTACGATTAAAAATCAATTTGATATGTTCCTCATTTTAAAAGACCATAGGCGACAGGTAATTAATTGGGTTCTGTGATATTTGGGTTCTGTGACAATAAAAATAATGAAATTAGTTTAAACTTAAAATAGTTGTTGGAATAAAATGATAGACATTAAATGAAAAAGATAATTTCTTCCTTGAAATCATTCTGTAATTAAAATACTTGTTTATAACAAATGTATTTACGAAACTCGTTTCTAAACAAAAAATTCATTTGCTCTTGAATACTGTCATTTTTTTCTGATCAGTACTAAAAAAAATAGGGGGATACTTCTTCTTTTTTCTTCTTTTTTACTCAGGATACTTTTAATCCATCGTAACAGTTCACGTTCATGGACGCACCGCCTTTGAGGTCAATTTCGGAGATTGGGACTGTAATATATATGTATTAATGAGGGTAGATATAATATAACTCGCACCTCATTGATGTCATAAATGTCATATTTCTCTTTCAATAAACAGTAGTTACCGAGCGGTCGTGTTTCTGTATATTTCCTATCCTGGAAGCTTCGGAATAGCCTACAAACCTTAAATTTAACAGTGGCGACGATATTGAACTATATACGCGTGTGGAACGTTTAATTAGTGTCCGTGAATAGTTAAAATGTCGATTGGTAAAATTGGCGCGTTTGAAGTGCATAAAGATAATTGGGACATAAATACAACGATTAGATCAATACTTTGTGGCCAACAAAGTAAAATCGGCAGTACAAGTGGCAACTTTAATCACGGTCATCGGTAGTGATGCGTACGAGCTGATGGCAAATTTGTGTTCACCCGACAAACCGTCTACAAAAAAGTACGATGAACTGGTCGCAATCATGAAAAAGCACTTGCAACCGACTTCAAGTCTACTGGCCGAGCGTTTTAAATTTCGGCAAAGGAAACAAAGAAGTGACGAAACCATTGCGGAATATACGGCGGAATTAAAAAGCTAACAAAGGATTGCGAATTTAAGGACACAAGTTTAAAGGAGAATTTACGAGATCAGTTCGTGTGTGGCATTCGAAATGATAGTATTCGACAAAGACTGTTTACGGAGGACAACATAACATTTGAAAGAGCCATCTGGCAGTGGCGATGGAATCGGCGGAATGTCATGCGGCAATGGTACAGGACCGTTCTGGAAGAGAGGAGGGAGTATCCACGTCTATGACAGCAGTCCATCAGGTGGCCACAATCAAGCGTGATAAACAAAGTGCGTCGGAGGCTTGCAGTGCAGAGCGTTATGCACCGCGCGGTCCAAAGGTTACGCACGGCGGCGGTCATAAGGGCATGAGTCCACCGAGCGCGGGAGGGCGGCAGTTTAATAAAAATAGTAGTAATTGGAAAGGGGAGCAGATAAGACAATGTTCGGCGTGCGGAGGACAGCATGGACAGGGCTCATGCAGATTCAAGGCTAATGACCAATAACTTTTAAAAACTGAATGCAAAATTAATATTTTTTTAAGGCGAGTATGGCTCTCACAGATTTGTGAGGAGATTAACGTTATTCGCCCCGTCGACCGCGCACCGCTGAAACGATATCACGATTGTAAAACTCGTTGAGTTGCTTCATACGTTCTAATAGTGCGAGCAGCGAATGGAGATTGGAGATCAACCGACAGTATATTAACTTATCTACAGGCATTAAAAAATCGGTAAGTAAAATAAACAAAAAAATAAAATTATACTACTGACTACTAAAATATTCTTACTTTGTATATTATAAGAAAAAGAAATGTCTGTATGTTGAACGTACGGCTAATTGGAATGCAGAGAATGGAATAATATAATAATAATACTTGTTTAAGTTAGTTGCACCGCCCACAATTTATCTGCTTTGCCCGAAGGTTGACTGGTAGAGAATGCCTCATGGCATTAAGTCCGCCTTTTGTACGATAAGTTTTCTTTTGTGCAATAAAGATTAAATAAATAATACATTCGATAAAATTCGAGCGCCAAGGCCGTCCAATGCTCAGAATTGGAAGGCTTTGGCGCTCGAATTTAAATGTCGCGTACAACTGATAAAGTAATATATTTTTTTCCCGTGGATGAATTGGTTAGAATTCTATGTTTTAGATTACTTTTATGATAATGAGTTCACTACACCGACTTGACAATTTTGCGTAAAATTTTGTGGCCTAGAGAACGATTTAAAAATTCGATTGTTTATATAAAATAAAGCTATTGATGAATCTGTTATAAATTAAAACTGTCATTACTATCCATAGTTTTAAACACATTTTATTTGCCAAAAGTCACTTGTATAATCTTTTCAGGGAGTGAGATTTTTTCACTCGTTTCGTATTGCGCTGACATAATCTCTCGACAAATCTGTTAGAAAATAATAACGAATGTTAAAACAATATAATGCTATGCCCTAGTGCAGAAGAAATTAACTTGGATAATCTTTTCTAAGATTTATAAAGGTTGCTTACAAAAACTTTTTTTATACCTAACGCACACTCACGATCCGTTAGAAAATGTTCATACCCGTTAGTACTCCATATTACTTTGCTGATAAAAGAAAAAAAACGTACAATGCGAATTATTTTAGTTTAAGGTGTAATTATACCCTTCCCGTATCGGGCTATCAGCGCAGAAAAAAAAATAACCCTAACCACAGAATAGATAATAGTACAAGTACAGAAGGCACACTACTTTGATCTTTACAAAAGCCGCTTTTTTTAGCCAAAAAAATATGATTTATGGCCCTTCTAAAGTCGTCGTCCCCAGCGCAAGCCAAACGGAACGTTAAAGCTGCGTGCCAACGGTAAAAATGAATTGGCTCGCTTGCCGCGTCGCCGAGAGCGAGGGCTGGCAACGACTAAAAATTTTACGTGATGTACGAAACCACATTCGTTTGATATTACTGTTTACTGATTAAACCCGCTCCAGACCTTCCGATCCGATCCGATTTATCGGAATAAATCGGATAATGTGTAGTGTTTTAGGTCCTAAATATTGCACTACACATTATCCGATTTCCTAACAATTACGCTACACATTATCCGATAAGTAGGATCGGATCGGGTAGGATCGAAGGTCTGGAACGGGTTTTATTGTACTGAGTTTTTAGATATGGATAGTGAACGTAAATATGTAGTATCCGAACATGATCTGAGCTTACACCGTCGACGCCATTTTGTATCTTGCTTGACAATTGACATCTCTGCCAGTGTTCCAAAATCTGGAATTCTACGGAATTCAGATTTTTTAAATATCCTTGCCAAAGAGAATATAATCACTACGTTTTAAGAGGCGGGACTCTCATACTAGCCAATAGAATCAGTCAAGAATCGGTTTGCATGGCAAACCGATACCATAATGTACGTCAAAGAACCAACAAACAGCAGTAGTACCAACCTAACAGACTAAAATAGTGTAGCGGCCTATACGCTCGCTTTTTTATCGATATCGATAAAATGAACAGGGTTGAAATGAAGGCTAATACGTAAACTATTTTTTTTTCTCGAAATTAGGTTAGTTTTGACTCCACATTTAATTCGTATGTTGAACAGTGGATAATAATAATGATATAAATATTGGTTCTAATACAAGGTTCGACTTAAATGTAGACCCGAAATAAATATAAAAACTGTTACTTATTATTTATTGTTACACATTCTTAAATTTTTATTTTATTATTTTGCTTATTTCAATGTATGTAACTTTTCTATTGGAACATATATCAAGTCTTCTTTTCCCACAAACTTGACCCACTGCCTGCATCTGAAAATATTTTATAATTAAAACAGAGTTATAATTTCTTATATCTAAGATGACAATCAAAGACTCATAACAAATCGTTTAAAAACTGACTCAATTTAAAAAAAAAAACAAGTGGACATTGATTTGCACGCATCAGGTATAAGCTGAATGTGCATCATAAAATAATCAGTATTTATGTGGTCCTATTTCATGCCAGTCCTCACACAATTCGACTTTACGTAATTATTTGCAGTGATAAACAAAAAAGCCTGTATATAGCTATCGATAGATACAGTACATCTCTAGTACACAATAAAAATGGAAATAAAATATCTAATTTAGTATGTTTATAGTCTGCTGCACTTAAATATGGCTAAAAATAGCTAAATCAATCCTTACCGGTCTTCATCCAAGGGAAATTTCGCCATAAACATCCGTTTATTGAAATGTTCACGACTAGCTCGATTTCCACAAATTTCACAAGTTATAAACCGTCTTTTCGGTGGCATTGTCACAAAACAGTGTTCGATCACATTTCACTACCTTCAATAACAAATTAAGACCAAACCAATTAGAAATGCACAAAAATAATCAAAACAAAACACACGAAACGCAATGACAAGCAAAACAATATGGCTGACGAGGGATGACCACAGATTTACGTTAGTATATATATTCTTTGCCACAGATTAGAATACTAAGAACTATACTGATGGAGTAATGGAGTATGGTGGCTATTGTTTGCCATGTAAAGTCCATACAAAAGTTTTTTGTTCCCTAGTTGCGTTAGATTGATCCTTGCCTTGCCGTGGTATTTCTATTTCTAATCGCATTATATTACAGGCAAAGACTACAATGTAACATAGGGAACAGGTATACGTATACACCATGGACCAAGTGAGTGAAGTCAATTTCTAACCAAATAAATTAAACACAATTTCAGCAGTTATTCTATCTATTATTCGGACTGGAAAAACAAATGTGCTGTAGCCTCATACAGCATGGAGGGAAATGTTTCAGCGGTTAGCAGTATGGCGTCAGATACAGTGACTGTGAAAGAGGAACCGGTGTGGGAGCAAGTGACCGGCTCGCACAGTGTGAGCGAGGCGGCCGCACTTGCGGGCTTGTATACTGATCACGAAGTGAAGGAGGAGCTGGTGATCGGGCCGGAGGTGCTGCAGCCCCCTGATGCCGTGTTTACAGCAGGTGGTTAATATTATTATTTATGAATGCACTATAGCTGAATTCCGCATATCTATCAATTTCCTTTAGTTGTTGTGATATCAGTATCTAATATCTATAAAAAAAGTGGTGTTGATCTCATAGAATCCGACTTGGAAAAATTCTACTGTAATTCTGAATTTCTGAATATCCTTTCCGTGTTATTTCAAATCTTATTTATATTATGGGTATACACTTATTTCAATCATGATAGACAACGCAGCTAATGAGTTTGAAGTAAATTTCTAACCAAATAGATGAAAGACAATTTCAGCAGTTATTCTATTATTGGGAAAAACATACATCATAGAGGGAAATGTTTCAGCAGTTAGCAGTATGGCGTCAGATACAATGACTGTGAAAGAGGAACCGGTATGGGAGCAAGTGACCGGCTCGCACAGTGTGAGCGAGGCGGCCGCACTCGCGGGCTTGTATACTGATCACGAAGTGAAGGAGGAGCTGGTGATCGGGCCGGAGGTGCTGCAGCCCCCTGATGCCGTGTTTACAGCAGGTGGTTAATATTATTATTTTTTAATGCATTATAGCTGAATCCCACATATCAATCAATTTCCTTTAGTTGTTGTGATATCAGTCCCTAATACATTTAAAAAAGTAGTGTTGATCTCATAGAATCTGACTTGGAAAATGCCCTTGAGATCTACTTGCAAACCCCACAGAACTTCCTTAACCCTTGATATGTCGATCAGTGCAAATCATTTAAAGCCTATGTATTTGTATATATATTGTTGAGCTTCAATTTAATTGCCAAATATTGACATAAAAGAAAGGGTTAAGCAGTTCTTCCTCTTCAGCAAGTCTTAGGAATTGCTGGCACTTCAAGTTGAAGTAATTAATGTCCACCTCGCTAGCATTGCCAGGCTTTTTGATTGTAAGTCTTGGCAAAATAAACGGTGTCCGGCTTGTTCAGCTTTTGTTGGGTTTTACATTTCCCAAACAAGCAAGCGCCGGGCGTAGCATGATTTCACATACAATTTATTTTTGTACTTACATATACTGAGACACAAAATCCTGCATATTGTAGGGTGTCTGGTGTTTTTAGCCAAATATCTGATTAAATTGGCGGGTCTGTCTGGCTATTAGGTTTGGGGACCTGCTACATGTGTTCTATCCGTACACATTGGGCCCATCTGGCATGTATTATTTTTACTCAGATTTTTTAAATTCAAACACTGGTAAAGATTAATAAAGACTTGTGTTTTTTGTCCTAAAACAACAAGATGACCTTTAACCAACTAGGCTGTGGCCGTCAACAAAAAATCGTGCCCCTGACGCCACGTCGGCCACAGCCGTCCAAATTTCAATGATCAAAAACTTTGTAATTCTAACCGCTACAAGTATTTTTCAATCCCTGTTGATTTTGGGGCACATCTTTTTTTTTTACTCTGGCGTCAGTGGCACGGTAAATTGCTAGACCGCTTGGCGGTCAATAGGTTAACTGTTGTTCCACTTGAAACCTAATAACAGTAATAACAACAGGCTAATGTATACTTAAATTTTGAGTACATTCTATTATAATAATAATAATAATAATAGCCCTTTATTCAGACAACATAAAGTGTAAATTACATTTTAACTAATTACTATTCATATATTTGTGTTTTTCTCCACTTTTGTATATCTGTTTGCCAATTGGCAAAGGCCTCCTCCAATCTTCTCCACTCTAGCCTATCGATGGCCACTCTGCCCCACGTTGTTCCTGCTACCTGTCTGATGTCGTCATCCCACCTTTTATGAGGCCTTCCCCTTCTCCTTTTCCCTTCTCTTGGGTACCATTGTGTGACGATTTTGCTCCATTTTTCTCGTCCCCTTATCATATGGCCAGCCCATTTCCATTTCTGCCTCCTTATTTTTAGTGTTATGTCCTGAACCTTAGTCTTTTTCCTGATGATACTGTTTCTTGTTCTTTCTGATCTTTTCAATCCTGTCATGCTTCTTTCCATAATGTGCTGGCAAATGGTAAGATTACTAACTGTATTTTTTGTTAATGACCATGTTTCGCTTCCATATGCCAAGACTGGTAGTATGCTGGTGTTGAACAGTTTGCCCTTTGTAGATGAGTGGAGATGTTTGTCCTTCATTACTTCTTTCAGACTCCAGTATCTCTTCCATCCGCTTGCTATCCTTCTTTCAATTTCCTTGGTTATTGTGTTATTTGGAGCCATCAGCTGCCCAAGATATATGTATTCGTCTACATAATTGATGTGTGATTCACCTATCAGTATCGGATTTTTAATGCCATTTGTCATTATTTTCGTTTTTTCTGGGTTGAGCTTTAGCCCCACTATCTCGCTCTCTGACGCTAGTTCATTTACCATCGTATTCAGGTCTTTTGACGTTTTTGCTAATAATACGATATCGTCAGCGAAGCGTAAGTGAGTTAAGGTTCGACCATCAATGTTTAGACCCAGGTTTCCCCAATCTAGGTTTCTGAAGATCATTTCTAGGACCGCTAGGAAAAGTTTTGGAGAGACGGGGTCTCCTTGTCTCACTCCTTTTTGAATTTTGAACACCTCGCCTTTCTTTTCCAATTGAATACACGCTGAGCTGTGCCTATAAATATTCCTTAATATCCTTATATAGTTGTGTTCTATCCCTTGCTGTTCTAGCGCTTCCCAGATCTTCGTGTGTATTAGTGAATCGAAGGCTTTACTGTAGTCAATAAATGCTATGTAGTATGTGAGGTTATATTCTGCATATTTTTCCAGGATCTGCCGTACTACATGAATATGGTCCAGTACTGAGTAATCTTTGCGAAAGCCTCCTTGCTCTATTGGCTGTTGTTCTTCTAATTTTCTTTCCATTCGCCGTAATAAGATCTTTGCAAAGATTTTATATATGTTGGACATTAAGCTGATAGGACGGTAATTTGAAATATCCCAATGGTTACCTTTTTTGAAGAGCAGTATTATATTAGATTGCGTCCATTGTGTTGGAATTGTTTCTGTATCAACCACTTCATTAAACAGTTCTGTTAGAATAGGTACCATTACGGAACTTGTTTGCTTTAGGATTTCATTACTTATGCCATCTGGTCCAGGAGCTTTGTCTTTTCTTTGTGTTTGTATGGCCAATTCAGTCTCTTCCTGCATGATGGTTGGTATTTTTGCGCGCCCTGCCAAATCTGATTCACACTCAGCACCGTCGTTTTCGTACAATTTTGCATAGTATGATGTAGCTATTTCTAGTATTTCTTGCCTGTTATTTTTTATTATTTATATCTAAATGACATATATGGTCCCACTTGGTGTCATCCCATTCTATTTTTTGTAAAACAAACTGTACATATAAAACAAGTTGAAACTACATACAATATTTTTATATTTTGAATGAACCTATAATTACCAGTTGTTGTGTATAATAAAGTGTTTGTATACATACTTATATAGTATAATGTATTCACACTCTTGCAGAAACTAAACTAGAAAAGTGATATTGTGAATTTTAATACTAGATACCCGGACAGACTGGTAGTTCCCAAAATGCACACGACAATGAAGGGTAGAAATTGCTATGCCATGTGTATTAAAATTTTTAATCACCTACCAAATCACCTCAAGCAACTACCTTCTAATAAATTTAAAAACAAACTGTTTACTTGGCTTGTTGAAAAATGTTTTTACGATATTAAAGAATACTTTGATGTAGCACATAAGTAGAATAAAATTGTTAAATAGTAGGATATAATGTCAATATTGACAATTAAAGATTTGCATGACTTACTCACGTCTAGATATATGATACGATTTTTTTATATTTTAAGACCAATATGTTAACTATATCTATTGCAAATAAATATATTTCATTTTTATTTCATTTAATGACACAAAGGTAAATTAAGAAAGAAAAATAAAAAATAATAATAAATATTTATAAAAATAAAAAATGTGGTATTACCACATAAAAAAATATGAATCGATAAAAAGATTCTATACAAATATTGAGATTAAGTAGTTAATTATATTGAATAAGATCTCAAAATGAGGTTAGATTTTAAAATTAAAAATTAGAAAATAATTATTATAAAATTTCATTAAAAATATTATTATTTAATCATCCAAGAACTCATTTATAGAGTAATAAGCCTTATTAGTGCATAACATTTTGAGTTTATGGGTGAACGCGCGCTCATTTGGTGAAGCCCTAATCTCTTCAGGCAGTTTGTTATAAATACGCGCTCCCATAATGCCCAGAGATTTACCTGTCTTTTGTAGTCTGTGTGCAGGAACGGCAAGCCCTGGTTTCCTTCTGGCAGAGTAGCTCTTGCTGATAGGGAATTCGCTCAAGTTCTTCCTCACATATTTACTGACTTCAAATATGTAGAGAGAAGGCACTGTCATCACCCCCAGGTCAACAAAGAGCTGTTGTGCCGGCTCATCTTGAGGAACACGGCACATGAGGCGGATCACCTTTATTTGGAGCATGAACGGACGGTCCCTATCTGCTGCCAGTCCCCAAAGGTCGATGCCACATATTAAGTGTGTGTGGAAATAAGCATAATATGCAGTCAGGAGGTTTTGCACTGTCAGGGTTTGCCTTAGGCGAGATATGGCATAGTAGGCAGAGTTCAGCTTAGCACATAATGTATTAATGTGCTCAGACCACTGCAGACTACTATCGAAAGTGAAACCAACATAGCGAGCATATGGTACAGATTCAATTTGATTTTGATTTGGAAAAAGGCTTGATTGAACATTCACGTCAATAAAAGATGCTTTCCTAGAGTAACTGTAAGCGGAAATAAAGCTCGGATCACGATTGGTGTGCCTCGAAGATCCTGGTCGTATGACAGTGGTACCATATAAAAAGTGTGCCCTTTCAAACAAAAATTAATAAAGTTTCAAATCGGTCCAGCCGTCTTTAGGAAATCGGCCTCCTTACTCTTCATCATAATTTGCATTACTAGCAGGTCGACTCAATCTTATCTTTAGCCTGACATTTCCGGTTTATATTCAGACTCGGGGTTATATTTATTCATTTACATATGGATCGCTTTAAAGTTACGCTGCTTTATGAACATCTTATGTAGAGCCAAGCTTCTGACTCGCCTTAAGGACAAACTTCTCCAACTCTACACCTAAGTCAAAATATGTGGCTGGACCATTTCGCTATATTGACATGGCCATAAGGTGAAATATTTATTCACTCTTCATTCATTACTTTTCTGTCATACAATTGTATAAAATTATAATTTTGCAAGGACAAAATAAGTATGAGTCAACTCGAATTTCAATGTGAATGTAAATTCCATAGCTTGCTAAAGTCTCATGTGCCATGAAAAGTATGGAATCTGTGGATAATGGTGCCATTGTTCGCAGTGCACGTGAAGGAGGAAGTAGTAGAGTGCCTGAAAGAGGAGGCGGAGTGGGAAGCGTTAGCCGTCAGAGAACAACCCGTGCTGAGGGACTGTGCGGTGCGGCTCGAGCGCATCGACAGTCTCGAGGCGCTGCTCGAGGGGACGAGGCGTGTTGAACATAATGCTGATGTGGGCAATAGAACACATACAACAACTAATATAGCCACTGAAAAAGAAAGCTATGTCTGTGATATTTGTAAGAAGAGGTTTGATCTGAAGACCCAGCCGGTGGAGCATGTTATGACGCATATCCACCGACGCACGGAGCGGGAAGAGAGTATGCGCGGCGTCGCCCGTGATGGTAAGTTATGTTTTTATTGGTATTTTGTTTTTGATCATTGTATATGCATGTGTGAGTGCGTGAGTTGATTTGTGGAAGCATCTTCAACAACAATCTGCATCGTTGTCGTTGTCTTCAAACGTAGGTACTAGCAAAATCGACTTTACGATATTAGATACAAGTATCAGTTGTCTCTACCGGCTATTCATGGTTGAAGCTACAAGTCGACTTACGAATATTAAGAGGTCTTAAAACACTTTATCTACACACATACTCATCACCATTAAAATATAAACAAATATTAAGGGACAAATATTTTTAAAGAATCTTTTTTGCAATTCTATTTTACTATGTTAAAATACCACATTTTAATTTTTTTACATAAACAAAGGTAAGTACCTAATGTGAATAAAAGAAAAATGTACCTAATGTGATCGACTACTACCTAAGCAGGACTCGAACCTGCGAGCCCTACGTTTCCGGCGTAGTACTCTCCCAACTGAGCTATTAGATCGTTAAGAGCATCATATTTGTACACATATCTATATGTAGGTACGTATATGTATAAATATGTACATATATGATCATCCTAAGAGGCATTTGACGATGCGGTGGGCGCAGTTTGCAGACACCTGCCTACTGAGCCGGCAGTCCCGGGCTCGAATCCCGGCCGGAGCAAATATTTGTGTGATGAACTCGAATATTTGCTCTTGGGTCATGGAAGTTATCTATATATATAAGTATGTCTATCGTCGTCTAGTACCCGTAACACAAGTAACTGTTTAATGTTCTCAATTAGTCATAATTGTAAATTTTGATACGAAACATAACTGAAATTATATTAAAGTAAGTCGTGTAGAATAAATAAATTATAATTATGATTACAATTTTGCACGCCTACGCGTAAAACATAGTGAGGTAACCCTCATGTACAATAGCATCCGTGTTACCTACCTCTGTTTAACAAAATATATTTATCTTTATCTTTTGAATAATCGTCGACGTGCATTGTGTTCCAGCGGCAGCGGGGGGCGGGCGGGGGGAGGGGCGGGAACCAACTCGCGCTCGGGGATATCGATATTCCTGCGAGATATGCAAAAAGAAGTTTCCGGAGCCGAGCAAGTTAAAGAGACATGAACGAATTCACACGGGAGAAAGACCATTTGCTTGTGGAATATGTAAAAAGAAGTTTGCACAGTTAAGTACTTTAAAGGAACATGAACGCACTCACACGGGAGCCAAACCCTTTGCTTGTGGAATATGTAAACAGAAGTTTGCGCAGTCAAGTACTTTAAAGAATCATGAACGAACTCACACGGGAGCTAAACCTTTTTCTTGTGGAATATGTAAACAGAAGTTTGCGCAGTCAAGTAATTTAAAGAATCATGAACGAACTCACACGGGAGCCAAACCTTTTTCTTGTAAAATATGTAAACAGAAGTTTGCGCAGTCAAGTAATTTAAAGAAACATGAACGAACTCACACGGGAGCCAAACCTTTTTCTTGTGGAATATGTAAACAGAAGTTTGCACATTCAAGTACTTTAAAGAAACATGAACGAACACATGAGAGCACAACCATACACATGCTGCGTGTGTGAAAAGCAGTTTACGACATTACAAAGTTTAAAGAAGCACAAAGATCGGATCCACGCACGCCGGAAATCTTGTTGTTGCGACATTTGTCAGAAGCGGTTTGCGTAGAAAACCATTAGCCGGACATATACGGCGGCACATGAACCTGTTAAAGGCACAGAGATAGCAAAATACGATGGTAACACAGAGACGCTGATAAAATGTCCATCTGATCGCACGATGTCTGCTGCCGGTGTCCCTCAAGGTAGCGTACTTGGACCACTGCTTTTTCTCGTCTACATGAACGACTTACCATATGTTACCAGCCATTTTCGCGGACGACTGCTCTATCGTTATTCAAACGTCAATAGCAAAACCTACGAGAATGACATTAATAAGTCTTTGCGGACGTAAACTTATAACTAGTAAACAAAAACTTGAAACCTCCTCGACTATATTTATGGAATAGGCTAGTAGACCCGTGTTTGAAATATATTTGAAACGGTTAATAATGATCTTACTAGCTCTAAAAAAAGTCTTGTATTTTTGTGAAAGCTTGAAAGCTACATTTTTATAAATTGAAAATTAGAAATTACATGAAGAGTAAAAAACGCCGCCCGCCATTTTTGCCTTTTGCTAATCTGTGGCGTGACGTAGAATTCCGCGTAAATATTCGAAATTCGACCATCGTATAGTGCCATCCCGCTCACTCAAATATATTTTGACAGGAAATCGAGAGGGACGGCACTATTCGAAGTCGTCGGAGTAGACCTTCAGTTTTCTTTACGGGATAGATGACGTCACTATCATAAGCGAAAATGGCGGACAGCGTTTTAAGCATTTCAAAATACAGATTAAAAACCGTATTTTAAAATTCAATTTTTTCAGCCAACTTTCAGTTTTATTAATTGAGAAACATGTATTTGGGTTTCCTTCGCTAAATACTATACGAAATAAACATTAGTTTAATACAATTTGACATGCGTCAACTAACCTGTTCTATGCGCCGCAAGGGTCCATATAACACTAGTTTACAATGGTCGTTATAGGCTTCTCGAGGTCCTGACTACACTTAAACTGCTCTGAGGGCCTTATCGCACTTGCGATGTGCAAGCGAGTTTTCTATATGTACTAATAAGCATCGCGGCGAACTCGCTGCGTGATCGCCTTCATACAAAATTCGCTCGCCAATCGCAAGTGTGATACGGCCCTTAAAGTCAGAAATTACCGTCAAAGTCCATCATTCCTACGGAGCGCTAAAAACGCTTCATACAGATGGCCACCTACATTCTTTATTTGTCAGTTGGGTTCCAATATTTGGATGGAGACAATCGTCCCATTATGAGAATTCTGAAAACAATTTCAGTCTTTTTCTTCGTTTCATGCCATATTGAGCTAATTTTATTCATGGAACTACAGTTGTATATAATCAGTCTGCACACCTATTGAGCGTGTTTCATCCACCCGTTTAGGCGTTTTCCTCGATTGCCACACAAACTGGAAACATTGATTAGTTAAACAGGTCTGTGTTTGCTCTAAGACGGCTCTCACGACTCTCGTCCCAAACAACTGCAGTCTTGCATGCAATGAGCAATTGAGCATGTAATGTCAAGTTTGCGTTATGGTTTAATACTTTGGGGTAGCTGTACAAACATGCAAAAATGTATTAGGCCCAGCTGAGGTGCACGTCAAACAGATTCTTTATTCCACTAATTAAAAGTGTTGACATTACCCTCTCTATATCTTTGAAGTAGCGCTATTTGTCAAGCAAAACAGGTTTATTTAGAAATAAGGCATCAGTCAAAGGATACCCTTCTCGACAAGGCACTGTTCTTTGTGCTTCGCAATCAAAGCTTTCTTTGCAAGAAATATTTTATGTATAAAAGTAAAAATATTCAGTATATACCCGAGAAATAAGAAATTTTGACATGCCTCAATTAAATACAAATTACACAAATTTTGTTTTGACAAGTGTTACTATAGTATCAATGATGATTATTGTAATAATGAAACTATATGATTTAATGAATTTGTAGTTTAATATAATTGAATTGTGTAACGCATGGCTCTTAAGTAGTTAAGTAATAAACTAAATGTACATGTTTCCTTAAGTAAAATGTACTCACCTTATATGACGTTCCATTCCATCTGTAGACATTTAGGTACCACTGCATTTTTGCAAATAAAAATTCTTATGAGTAATTGTATTTACTGTTTGAACTGAGCTAAACCGCTTAAAAGAATACAATGTCATTCAGGGGTTGGTTAACGAATTATGATAACAAAAACATAATTTAAGAAAATTGTAACTAACTCGGAAGGTTAATGGATTATTGATTATATTTACTATATAGCAAAGCATGAATATTCTTATATATATCTGCGATCAGTTTCCCGACACCCGACGGAATAATGTGGCCAAAATGGTTATGAAGATACGCTATTGCTCCATTTGAAACATAGTGACTACACAATGGGGTTGGTAATTATATATCCTTAAAAACTTTAACCTGCTTTGGTTACAAATACAGTAGCGGATGAGACTATTATGAAGATACAATGCCTTTGTTCTTGTCTGTAGATTGGCTCAGTTCAAAAACTAAACACGTTATACTTTAAGTCCAGTACCAGTAGAAGGAACAATAACCGTGTGACTTTAATTAAACTCGTTTTGTTGTGTAATATAGTGTATTAAAACAAGTTGTATTATTGTTTTTCGTGCAAGTTTGTTCTCATTTAATTTTTAACCTTTACTGCAGATAAATAAGTTTTCTTTTATTTTTCGAGCATCGAGAATATGATGGGAAATAATCCTAATAAGTCTGTATAATAATTACCTACTAAAGTAACCGTAAGGTTAAAAATATATATAAAATGATGTCTGGAAGAGATCGCTCTTTAGCGATAAGACCGCCTGTTGTTTACCTCTATTGAATGTTTCGTGTAATCTGAACTTGTTTGTAATTATTTCCTGTTTAGATGTGTAATAAAGAATTATTCTATTCTATTCAATGTTTTTGGCCTGTTTGTTACCTCATGAGAGGGTTCTGTTATACTTATACTGTCTTAATTATAAATAATCTGAAAACATTGAATTAGAAAACACAATTTTTATACGCATACTTACCTATAAACTGTTTTGATTGTAGATATTGATATTCTGTTTTTTTCTTTGTGACTTCTCCGCGACCACTGTCTGCGGCACTTCTATAAAATTAAACACTTGTCTTGAAATTTCCAATCCTTGTTTAAACTCCAGAGATACTCGTATTTAACCCTTCTTTGCATGGTGATGGAAATTTCCATCATAAAATTATCGCATTAATTAAAGCTTGTTTTGCGGGTGATTGATATTTATTTTTAAGACTGCCAAGTTACAACAACAGTACAGCATAAAATAGAACATAGTTGTGAAAAATAATTAAACAGAATTTTGATAAGTATTTTAAATTTGAATTCGCGGGCTCGCCGTATCGCGCAATTTACGAAAACTGTTGATCTTCTTGACGTTTTCTGGAGGATATTACTGTGAAAATATTGATTTATTCGGAATAATAAATGTGTATCAGATGTGTAATTTGATATTATGTTACTTTTTGTGCATACAATTTCAAGATTCGAACATAAAGTAGTTCCAAAGTATGTGATGGAAATTTACATCATTATGCAAAGACTTCACTCGTAAAGTATGGCGAATTATTTATCATAAATATCGGACAACCTCACACAAATCGATCTAGTCCCAAATTAAGCACAAGAAGGCTTGTGATATGGGTACTAGATGACGATATACATACGTATATAGATAAATATATACTTAAATACATAGAACAACCATGACCCAAGCACAAATATTCGAGTTCATTACACAAATATTTGCCCTGGCCGGGGTTCGAACCCGGGACCGCCGGCTCAGTAGGCAGGTGAACATTTCCACGATCCATCATTAGGTAAATTTTATGATACGAGTATTGGGTCTAAATGTCCATTGAGTGGAGACGAACGTGTCTGCGTTGAACCAACCCTGAGATCTAGTAGGCAGGTAAGCAATAGTGTTGTATCATCAGATCCTGAATTAATGACAATGGGAAAACCGTAGTTGTATACTCTTATGATTATGAATAAAAAAACTGTTAACATTTTACTGTTAGAACCGGTAAACGTACATACTAACACTTTTTGAAGTTGGACCTATTTCTACGCGTGCGGAGCCGCGGGCACAGCTAGTAAATAATAAAAATACAATGATGCTGTTAAAAATATATTTTATTGTCTATGCTCTACCTAGTCTATAAAAGCCGTGACAGCTCCATATTCCAACCTCCTTTTTCAAATTTTCACAATGGCCGCCTTTAACTAGAAACGTAAGCTGTGTATTGTCCTTGTGTCGTCCCAATATATAATTTGAATAATATGGAAGTAATTGATAATAATATACAATGTGGAAGTATTTCATGTAAGTAAATAAACAGACATTGCGATTCAAATACGGTTTTATTGAAGTATATCCAGAACCACGTGATAACCACTCCACTGCAACCACGCACTTTCTAACAGATTATGTGTCCAGGAAGATTTTGGATATAAGAAAACGATCAACCGTAAGTAATTGAATTAAGAAAAAAACGCAATGTCTAACACCGAAATTAATTCCACTGGGATAAGGACTGTTGGCACCAACATAACCTCTATAGAAAGACTCGAAGGAATAACGAATTATATCAATTGGAAGTTTGCTGTTAAAATGATCCTAACACTAGAAGGTCTGTGGAAATGCGTCGAAGGCGAGGACAATGATCCTGATCGCGACAGCACGGCGTTGGCCAGAATATGTCTGACCTTGAAGCCGACCTTGTTTCAACATGTGCGGGCCTGCAAAACTTCTAAAGAAGCCTGGAAGAAGCTTGCAGACTGCTTTGAAGACAAGGGCTTGTACCGCCGTGTCCTGCTGCTACGCCAACTTCATCGGGTGGAATATTGTCAATTCGCAACCATGTCGGAGTACATCGACCACGTCATGTGCTTAGTGCAGCAGCTGGAAGACATCGGGAAAACCATCGATGATGCCGAGGTAGCCGAGATCCTGCTATCAGGACTGCCTCAGGAGTATGATGTCATAGTATCCAGTCTTGAAACCGCCTGTTTGACTAACAGCTTAGGTACAGAAGTCGTTCGCATGAGACTGCTTCAAGAAGATCACCGGCGTAAGCAGGAGTCAACATCATCAGCCTATGCGACAAGCTTAAACAAGAAGCGAAGTGGTAGCGGCGTATGCTCCTACTGCAAGAAGCAAGGGCACACTGCGAAGCGCTGCTTCAAGAGGAAGCGTGATCATCGGGACACTGAGGCGCACACAATGCTGGCCTCAGCTCTCTCAGCGACTACTTCGGCTACGGATTTCATTATCGACTCTGGAGCATCGGCGCACATGGTCAACGACGATGTGCTGCTGACGGATCTCAGAAAAAATCTATGCAACATTTCTGTGGCAAATGGCCAGACGATTAACAGTAATTTTATAGGTAAGATATCTCTCTCACCTTCTGTTAACTTAGATAATGTTTTAGTTGTTCCTGGTCTTTCAAATAATTTAATATCTGTAAGTCAGATGACAAGTAAAGGTTATGTTGTTGTTTTTGAAAATGATGGGTGTACTGTTTATAAAAATGGGAAAACTACTGGCAACCCGATAATCTCACGTAAGTAATAACCGGTACAGGGCCGCTAGATACCGATCTAAAAACAACAGAGCGAGTGAAAAAAATTCACGCGTGCTTTTTCGAGTATGAAACGACTGCTGAAGCGATCAAAGTATATATCGCCAAAAAGGGTGGGGACACTAAATACACGGTTGTAAAACTGCGTTTAAAGCATCAACATTACGCATCCTTCGTGATAACGACCCCCCACAGTATGTGCGAGATGCTTATGTCCGCGAACTACTGGCCACCGGGTACGGAAGTCAGTGAATGGTTTCGAAACGGCGCCGGCCGCGCAGGGCGCGCGCCGACCCGTCGCCGACGTATCTCCGCCGCCGCCGCCAACGCCGACGCCGACGCCGACGACACCGGCCGCCGAGGCGCGCCCGCTCCGACCCCGACAGCCGGACACACAGGCGTCGACAACTGACTCCCTCACAGTGTGCCATCAGAATATTAGGGGACTGTATAGTAAAACGAAGCAATTAGAAGTGTTATTAACCGACGAATTAAATTGTGACATTTTAATTATGACCGAGCATTTTCTCCGGAGCCATGAAATACAGTCAGTAACCCTGACAAACTATGACTTAATCTCATCGTATTGTAGACCTAAAATTGAACGCGGCGGAAGCTGTATTTATGTTAGGCAACACATTAGAGCGGTGAGTAGACCCGATTATTGTGAGTTGGCTCGCGAACAGCTGTTCGATGTATGTGCCGTGCATTTGCTCGACGACGATATTCTTGTCGTAGGAGTGTATCATTCCAATTTAACTAGCGATGTCGAGTATCTAAAGCTGTTCGATAATTTATTAAATAAAATTAACGACGACCAACTAACAGCGATTATCATGGGCGACATAAATATTGATTTCAGTGCTAGTACATCCACCAAAAGACAACTTACCGATATATTAACCGCTCAGCGGTTTAAACAATATGTTAAGAACGCCACCAGGGTTGACGGTGAATGTGCTACACTTGGATCACGCGTACTCCAACATCCTAGACGATCGTGTGTCCGCGACATGCGTAAGTTGTACTAACTTGAGCGACCACACGGCGCAGCGACTGATTGCCCCGCGGTCTGCCACCAGTCCGACATCATCGATAGTTAAAAAGCGTGTTTTTAACAGTAAAAATAGGATCTCCTATATTTCCGCGCTTGAATCAGTCGACTGGCAACACATTGTTAATAAATACAGCGATGATTGTAAAAAGTTTGCGGAGGCCGTTATCTGCATACTAACCAACCTCCTTGATATACATATCCCGATAAAAAATACCAAAGTGCAGTTAAATAGCAGCCCATGGGTAGATTCCGAAATAAACAACCTAAAACTACTTTTATTTGATTTCATACAGTACACAAAAAAATATCCCAGTAACACCAATATAAACCAGACTTTGACTAAATTACACATTTCATACAACCACAAATTACGGACTAAACGGACTGACTTTTTTAACTCGTTTATATTTAGCAACCCCAATAAAGGCAAGGCGATGTGGAGGGCAATAAACATGGAGCTGGCGCGGAAGCCTCGCGAGCGGGTCGACTTTACAGACTTGCTGCTGGACACCGACGGGAAACCGTTCGAGTCCAAGCAGCAGCTGGTGGACGCCGTCAACCACGAGTTCGTGACGGCGGCCGCCGCGTGCGGGGCGCCCGCGCCGCACCGCGCGCGCAGCCGCGCCGCTATGGCCGAGTGGCGCGCGCCCAGTGACACGTCTATTAGATTGTTGCCGTTCACGCCGACCGAAATAGACCACATATTAAAAACTTCGATTGCCTCCAAAAACAGCACGGACATATACGGCCTGTCCGCTACCCTCTTAAAGCAGGCCGGTCCGGCAATCAGCTTCGTTCTCTCAAACTTATTTAACGTCTGCTTGAGATCGGGTGTATACCCCGACTGCTTGAAAAAAGTTAAAATATCTCCGCTGTATAAAGGTAAAGGACAAAGGTCCGCTGTAAAGTCTTACCGACCAATCTCGCTAGTGCCAGGACCCAGCAAGTGCCTAGAGGTGGGGCTTAACAAAAGACTATTGTCGTATTGGTTCCCTCGAAACGTGCTATCCGACTGTCAGTACGCCTACCGTCAGGGCCGGTCCACCACCGACCTAGTGCGAGAGGTGGTGCACGCCGTGTTGCGCGCGCGCGAGGCGGGCCGACATGTAGCAGCCGTATGCTGCGACCTGTCCCGCGCGTTCGACACGGCGGACCATGCACTCGTCGCTGACAAGCTCGCTCACTACGGAATTCGCGGCCCGGCCCTGAGCCTAATACTATCTTTCATGAGCGACCGGACGCAAATCGTCGTCGGTGAGAGTGGCCAAGTTTCGTCTGCGGAGATGCAAAACTTGATGGGCGTCCCGCAAGGGTCTTGTCTATCTAACACCCTGTTTAGCTTACTCTTAAACGACCTTCCGCAGGCGATAAAAAGTGCCAACATTTTTATGTACGCCGACGACGTCACGGCCGTAGTAAATGCGCCTACCGAACGAGAGCTGGAGGAAGCGCTTAATAATGTTGTCGGGCAACTAAGCAACTGGTTCAGGTCGAACGGGTTGGCTCTGAATAAAGAGAAAACGTGCTTCATCACATTTAAACTGAACGGGCACCCTAATGGGAGTCTGAAGGTGTGTGCAGGCGATGCCCCTATACAGCACGCGACCTGCACACGCCTGCTCGGGTTCAACATCGACAGCGCGCTGAAGTGGGAGACGCACATAGACGAGGTGTGCGGCCGGCTCGGGCGCGCGTGCTTCGCGTTGCGGCGGCTGGCGCGCACGGCAGGACCTGCCGCGGTACGCGAGTGCTATTTTGCAACGGTGCACTCTTTGCTCACGTACGGAACTGAGCTCTGGGGCCGAGCTTCGGACTGGCGGAGAGTGTTCGCGATGCAGAAGAGAGCGATTAGAGCGATGGTGGGCCTGCCGGCGGACGCCTCAGCACGGGAGCACTTCAAAGAATTGAATATCCTTCCCTTGCCTTGTTTATACCTGTATCAGGTGGCGGTGTTCACTCACGAACATCTTGATGCTTTCAAGCGCAAGGGGAGTAATTCAAATTATAGATTGCGTAGCAACAAGCACGAGAATAGGCTGGTGGCAGTTTCGCACAAACTTATCAAATCAGAGCGATCCGTGTATTTCTCAGGGCCTTCCGTCTATATTTCTATAACCGGTTGCCTGACTCGATAAGAAATGCAGCTTCCGTTCCAAGTTTTAAAGGAATATTGAAAAAATGGCTCCATGAGAATAATTTCTATAATTTTGAAGATTTTTATAATTTACCTTTTACATTGTAAATGTAATAGTGTTTAATTTGTAATGATATTTGTGACCTATAACCGCATGTTATCAATAGGTAAATTATTTCATTTCATTTCATTTCATTTCTCAGCTAGGAAAATAAATGGGCTTTATAAATATACTCTCCAGCAAGGCAGGATCTTACCCCCAGAGCATTCCAAGCCCCTACATCCTAGGCAGGGGACAGTGAGTGCTCACAAGGCTGACTGTTTGCCATTAAGTCTGTGGCATAAGCGACTTGGCCACCTCAATGTAGCAGGTATGCGCATGCTGGGTGATGGGAATCAGTGTTGTGGTGTCCTTTTACAGAAAGAAGACAACCTGGGGAGCGGCTGTGTCTCTTGCCTGGCGGGCAAGATGCATAAGGCATCTTTTCCCGTGGCAAGTCAGAGTCGTGCTGCTTCACCACTGGACCTCATCCACTCCGATGTTGCTGGGCCAATGCAAGTCAGCTCGTGGGGCGGAGCCCGCTTCTTGCTGACCTTCACCGATGACTGTACGAGAAAAACCTTCGGATACCTCATGAAGTCGAAGAGTGAGGTGAGTTCTCATTTTATTAATTTTAAAAATATGGTTGAGAAGCAGACAGGGTTGCATATTAAAGTTCTCCGTACTGATAATGGGACGGAATATTGCAATAATAATCTTAGTAGTTTTCTGAAACAAGCAGGCATCATTCACCAAACCTCAGTGGCTTATACTCCCGAACAAAACGGGGTTGCCGAGCGCGTACAGAGGACTGTATTTGAGAAGGCACGCGCCATGCTGCAGGAATCTGGGCTTTCTAATCGGTACTGGGGGGAAGCTGTTATTACAGCAATATACCTGAAAAACAGGAGCCCTACCGCCGCTTTGTCGGGCAAAGTTCCTGAGTGTGTATGGACCGGAGCTCCCCGTAGATCTTGGTCATTTGCGCGTGTTTGGCTGTCTGGCTTATTCTCTTATTCCTCAACAAAAGCGACGTAAACTTGATGCAAAGGCTAAGCCTTTCATATTTGTAGGTTATGGTGAGACTTGCAAAGGTTATCGATTAAGTGACTCATCTGATCCTCGCATAGTAATTTATTCTAGGAATGTTTCCTTTATTGAAAGCGAGTTTTATGCAAAGAATACACAGCTTGAGTCAAAAGAGGCCAAAGAGCATTTTATTTTCAATGACAGACTGAATTTTAATAGTAGCTGTAATGATGGAATTTTAAATGATAAATCAAATAATGAAATTAACTGTGATATTATTTTAGATAATGAATTAAATGATACAAGTATTCACTGTGATGATGAAATTCCCAATAACAGCTGTGATATTAATAGTAAGTCTAATGATAATTCTAATAATAAGTCTAATGAGAAATCTAACGGTAGTTCCTCTGAAATTTCAGATGCAGATACAACACCACCGCTGTGGTCACCGCTCTCTGACCAGTACTGTACTGGCGAAGACCGCTCTTCCAATGAAGGTGATGAAGATTCTTCTCTGCCGGAGCCGGAGTCAGCATGTCGAGGAGGAGGAGCAGAGCCTGTTGCATCGGCAACCACAGATGCGTCTATCCTCCCGCGCCCTGTACGTAGTACCAGAGGTAAACCGCCGCAGAAATTGTCAGACTACGACTTGTCAACTATGCTGGCTGAGGCTAGTTCACTCGACGATCCTGTTTCCTACGAAGAGGCCATGAGATCACCAGATAAAGAAGAATGGTATAAAGCTATAAAATGTGAGTATGACGCTCTTCTTAAAAATAATGTATGGGAATTAGTTGATCGGCCAAAGCATGCTAACGTCATTAAATGTAAATGGGTTTTTAAACGTAAATACGATGCTGCTGGTAAATTTAACAAATATAAAGCGAGATTAGTTGCCCGTGGTTTTAGCCAAAAACAGGGTATTGATTATACAGACACTCATTCACCAGTCGTAAGGCATTATACGCTGAGAATTTTATTTTCCCTAGCTACTGAGCTCGATTTACAATGTAATCATATTGACGTTACTACAGCTTTCTTAAACGGTGAACTAGATGAAACCATTTTTATGGAACAGCCAAAGGGCTTTAATAATAATGATAAAGTATGCATGTTAAAGAAAAGCATATACGGCTTGAAGCAAGCCAGTCGCGTGTGGAATTCTAAGATTCATAGCGTTTTATGTGATAATGGGTACAAACAAAGTAAATGTGAGCCCTGTATTTATGTAAAAAGAGCTAAAAATAATTATGTAATATTAGCCCTATATGTCGATGATTTTTATGTGTTTCATAATAACTGCATAGATGATGTTTTGGTATTGTTACAAAAACATTTTGAAATTCGACATTTAGGTCAACTTAAAAATTGTTTAGGTATGAATATAACTAGGCACAATGGCTCTTTAATTTTAGACCAATCAGACTATGTAAAAAGGTTATTGGCTAAGTTTAACATGACTGAGTGTAAGCCTGTCTCTACGAGTACACCATTAGATGTCAGTACAAAGCTTGATAAATCAGACAAATGTTTAGATGAAAATGTATATATGTACAGACAATTATTAGGTTCCTTAATGTACTTATCAGTCTGTACACGTCCTGATATTTCATTTGCTTGTAGCCAACTTAGCCAATTCAGTACTTGCTTTGATATGGATCATTGGTGCGCTGCTAAACGTGTATTAAGGTACTTAGCGGGCACAATAAATTATGGACTTTATTTTTGTAAAGTAGGTAATTTAAATATATGTGCCTATACTGACGCAGACTGGGCCAACAATCTGTATGATCGTAAGTCTTATACTGGTTTTGTCATTAAAATGGGTGGCAACGTTGTTAACTGGGAAGCTAGAAAACAGCGTTGCATATCTTTGTCGAGTACGAATCAGAATACCTGGCTATCGGTGATGTATGCAAAGATATAGGTTTTGTTCGAAATTTCTTGTCAGAAATTATTGTCAAAAATATAGAAGCAGTTTATAACGATAACCAGAGTGCACAAAAGTTGTTACTCGTAAAAGAATACTCACACAAACGAACAAAACACATAGACTTACGCTACCAGTTTGTAAAATATCATATACAACAAGGCTTAATTAATGTGAAATATTTACCAACAGATAAAATGGTAGCAGATGTTTTAACAAAACCATTGAGTAGAATAAAAAATACTAACTGTGTCTCTGAATTGTGTCTTGAAATTGTTACATAAATAATAAATTATAGGGATATTTAAGTGTGATGTTTACTTGTGTATTAAGAAAAGGCCATTAGTATTGTATAAATGTATTTACAGTGTACCATACTGAAGCGATATTATTGTAAAATAAAGTACGATGCTATTGCACTGTATACTCTATCCAAGGTAGAGCATAAGGAGGAGTGTTAAAAATATATTTTGTTGTCTATGCTCTACCTAGTCTATAAAAGCCGTGACAGCTCCATAATCCAACCTCTTTTTTTTCACAATGGCCGCCTTTTAACTAGAAACGTAAGCTGTGTATTGTCCTTGTGTCGTCCCAATATATTATTTGAATTATGTGGAATTAATTGATAATCATACACAATGTTGAAGTATTTCGTATGAGTAAATAAACAGACATTGCGATTCAATTACGGTTTTATTCGAGTATATCCAGAACCACGTGATAACCACTCCACTGCAACCACACTTTGTAACAAGACATGCACAAAAAACAATAATACAAATTGTTCTAATCAACTATATTTACACAAAAAACCGAATTTCATTAAAATCACACGGCTATTGTTTTTTCTACTGGTACTGGACTTAAAGAAGAATGTTTAGTTTTTGAACTGAGCCAATCTACTTTCAGACAAGAACAAAGGCATTGTATCTACATAAAAGTCTCATCCGCTACTGTATTTGTAACCAAAGCAGGTTAATGTTTTCAAGGATATTACATTACCAACCCCATCGTGTAGTCACTAGGTTTCAAATGGAGCAATAGTATTTTCATAACCATTTTGGCCACATTATTTCTGTCGGGTGTCGGAAAGCCGATCGCCAATATACCTATGCTCTGCTATACAGTAAATATAATCAGGATCCATTACTCTCCCTAGGTAGTTATCATTTTGTTCTATTATGTTTTTGTTATCATAGTTCGTTAACCAACCTCTGAATGACATTGTATTCTTTAAGTGGATTACAAAAAGAGTAGAAATTAAAAAGTGGCAACACTGTAGTGTTGTCCCCGTTTTCTTAGATTGATTAGAAAGGGACGACACTACAGTTTTGCCACTATTTAATTTCTACTCTTTTTGGTCAGACTGTAGCTCTGTTCAAACAGTAAATACAATTAATCATAAGAATTTTTATTTGCAAAAATACAACGGCATATAAGGTGAGTACATTTTACTTATAGAAGCATGCACATTTTGTTCATTACTTAACTACTTATGAGTTATGTGTTGTACAATTAAATTATATTAAACGACCAATTCATAAAATCCTATAATTTAATTATTACAATAATAATCATTGCAGTAACACTTGTCCAAACAATTTTTTTGTAGTTTGTATTTAATTGAGGCATGTCAAAGTTTACATAAAATATTTCTTGCAAATAAAGCTTTGATTGCGAAGCACAGAGCAGTGCCTTGTCGAGAAGTATCCTGTGACTGATGCCTTATTTCTAAATAAGCCTGTTTTGCTTGACTAATATGGCTACTTCAAAGATATAAAGAGAGGGTAATGTCAACACTTTAATTTTATGGAATAAAGGTTGGCAATCCAGTAAAAAATAGAATCGATTGACACCCTCGATATAAAAATTAGAGGACCATTGTAAACTAATTTTATATTTTTGGGACTCCTGCGCGGCGCATAGAAATAAATTTGGTCTAGACGAGGTTGACTTTCAAGTTTTTGTTTACAAGTTATAAGTTTACGTCCGCAGACTTATTGATGTCATTCTCGTAGTTTTCGCTATTCTTCCTCTGAATTACGATAGAGCAGTCGTCCGCGAAAAGTGTAACCTTTTGGCTGGTAACATATGGTAAGTCGTTAATGTAGACGAGAAAAAGCAGTGGTCCAAGTACGCTACCTTGAGGGACACCGGTAGCAGACATCGTGTGATCAGATGGATATTTTATCAGCGTCTCTGTGTTACCATCGTATTTTGCTATCTGTGTACATTGCATACGCTGGCTTAAGTAAGTTTTTATCCATTAATCAGTTCTTCAACAGGGTTCGAAGTCATGTGCCGCCGTATATGTCCGACTAAAGTGTTTTTCTGCGCAAACCGCTTCTGACAAATGTCGCAACTAAAAGGTTTCCGGCGTGCGTGGATGCGATCTTTGTGCTTCTTTAAACTTTTTAATTTCGTAAACTGCTTTTTACACACGCCGCATGTGTATGGTTGTGCTCTCGTGTGAGTTCGTTCATGTTTCTTTAAAGTACTTGAATGTGCAAATTTCCGTTTACATATTCCACAACAAAATGGTTTTTCTCCCGTGTGGGTTCGTGCATGTGACTTTAAATTACTTGACTGTGCAAACTTCTGTTGACATATTCCACAAGAAAAAGGTTTGGCTCCCGTGTGGGTTCGTGCATGTGACTTTAAATTACTTAACTGCGCAAACTTCTGTTTACATATCCTACAAGAAAAAGGTTTGACTCCCGTGTGAGTTCGTTCATGTACCTTTAAAGAACTTGAGCGTGCAAACTTCTGTTGACATATTCCACAAGCAAATGGTCTTTCTCCCGTGTGAGTTCGTTCATGTCTCTGTAAATGACTTGACCGTCCAAACTTCTGTTGACATATTCCACAAGCAAATGGTCTTTCTCCCGTGTGAATTCGTTCATGTCTCTGTAAATGACTTGACCGTCCAAACTTCTGTTGACATATTCCACAAGAAAAAGGTCTTTCTCCCGTGTGAGTTCGTTCATGTTCCTTTAAATGACCTGACTGTGCAAACTTATTTTTACATATTCCACAAGAAAAAGGTTTTTCGCCCGCATGACCTAGTTCATGTCTCTTTAGATTACTTGACCGCGCAAACTTCCGTTTACATATTTCACAAACAAAAGGTCTTTCTCCCGTGTGAATTCGTTCATGTCTCTTTAACTTGCTCGGCTCCGGAAACTTCTCTTTGCATATCTCGCAGGAATATGGATATCCCCGAGTGCGAGTTGGTTCCCGCCCCTCCCCCCGCCCGCCCCCCGCTGGCGCTGGAACACAATGCACGTCGACGATTATTCAAAAAGATAAAGATAAATTGATCTTGTTAAACAGAGGTAGGTAACACGGATGCTATTGTACATGATGGTTACCTCACTAAATCTTACGCGTAGGCGTGCAAAATTAAAATCATAATTTTATTGAGCTAAGCATTTATTTATTCTACACGACTTACTTTAATATAATTTCAGTTACGTTTCGTATCAAAATTTACAATTATGACTACTTAAGAACATTAAACAGTTACTTGTGTTACGGGTACCTACTAGACGACGATAGACATACTTATATAAATATATATACAGTGTGTCTGGTCAACGATGTTGGAGCTTTTAAGGATGTGTAGTACAGTCGATCTTATCGATAAATCACCACGTGTTTTTTTTGTGTCAACGGTAATTAAATGGCGGCCATTTTAATTTTTCACATACCTGAGCACGGGCGCGCGCGGTATTTCTGCCATTATTTGATCATTATCCAACCTACAAATACAAAAATACTCTTACTGAATAGCTAAACGTGTAAGACAGCCATTTAAGCTAATAGTTTTACCCATGTTCTCCAATAATAGGGCAAAAAAAATATTCAAAGTAAAAAATCACAACAAAAACACATTTTTTGGAGTTTACTCCTTAAGAATCGATTTTCATATATAAGCCCGGGGTATGAAAAATATGGGGTGTAAAATCGAACGTATCTGGCGTGCTAATTTAAAAAGTCGTATCTCAGTATACGATCGGGGTAAAAATACGACTTCGTAATTTAGCAGGTTATGCGTTATGCGTTATAGACTAAGGTCCCGATATAAAATAACCTTCACCGAGATGTTTATTTGATAAAATGTATTTTATATTTAATTTATTATGTCAATAATTATATTGCATATGGGTTGCCTAACAAATTTTAGTCCAGGGTATGTTTAATTAATAATAAAAAAAAATTGTTTTAAACATTTCACCGGTTTGATTAATATTAGATAAATTCTATACCAATCGAAAGTATGAAGCCCATAGAATATGCAAACGTTAGGTTGCCTATTCTTTTCCCGTCACAACTATTGGGTAGCCAGGTATAAACAGGTAAATCTATACCTACTAGCATTTTGCAAAGGTCTGATTGTTGAATTGAAATTAAATAAAATTAAAGATTATTTAATTATGAATTTATCTAATAATCAAATCGGTGAAATGTAAAAAAAAAATTTTTTAAATTTTAAACTAAACATACCCTGGACTAAAATTTGTTAGGCAACCCATATGCAATATATTTATTGACATTTTAAACTAAATATAAAATACATTTCATCAAATAAACATCTCTGTGAAGGTCATTTTATATCGGGAGCTTAGTCTATAATTTTAAATTTAGTTGTTTTCGTGTACATGTTATTTTTAAGTTTATACGGTTTATGTTTTTATTTATCTATGTCTTTTAGATGAATGATGTTGTGTATTAGGCCTGCTGGAGCTGGCATGTTCATAAAAATGATCAAAGCTCCTTAATTAATAGATTAAAAAAAAAAAGTATTGCGATACTACGGTAGAAAGGTCGTATCTTTGTATGGATTTCATAGTAAGATACGGTTTTTTTTCCGTAGCACTGCAGACTGTAGTAACTAAACTAGCCGCTCGAGGGCGCTTTACATCACGCTTCCTTATTTAGTTACTACTCATGCTCTCTCTAATTTGTTAAAAATGAATCGGAAGTAAATTTTCCTTGTAAAATATTGTAATTTTGCTGTATATTATACTCGTATATTAATATTATGTAAGTGCCTACCTTGTTCTTGTTTGCAGCACCCAACAGGGTACGTAATGTGATACTTAAACTATTTACTAATCATTATGTGCAATAAATGTATTGAGTATATATTTTATAATCGTTCTTAAGGCCAGGCGCGCACCACGATTTTAGTCGCGCGATAATTTTGTCGCATAAATGCAAGATATGGGTTTATATGAGAGTGCGCGCACCACGATTTTCATAAACCCAGAAGTACGCTTATTTCTGCGACAAAATTATCGCGCGACTAAAAAAAAATCGTGGTGCGCGCCTGGCCTGAAGAGTAAACTCCAGTCGTGCGTCGGAGCTGACACACACACTTTTTTTTACAAAATCTAGGTCGTCAACCTGCATTTTTTATTATGTTTGTTGGTAGTACATAATCTTTACTAGGGATCAACATCAAAATCACAGGTCTAGCTAAAGTACTTTAGGAGTTACAGGAATTCAAAATAACCCTTTTAATTACGGTTATTTAAATTCGAGATAAGCCTAAAGTGCAGCTAGGTGAGTCAGTCATCCCTCGCCCTGCGTTGTGATAACACTCTTTTGCTATCGTCAGCTTACTTCAGTTGTTTTTGTTATTGTTGAAACTTTTGTTTGTTGTTGGACTTGCTGTTTAAAAAATGGAAAACGGCCACTTTTCTAGTCAGCACACTGCCGACATACATTTCGTTTATGGGTTTTGCAACGGTAACGCTAATGCTGCTGTTAGAGAGTACGCGAGGAGGTTTCCAAACAGACCCGTGCCGAACGCTCTTACATTCACAAGGATTCATATGCGGATTGCTGAGAACGGCATAAGAAGACCTGCCGAGGAAAGTGCTCGACTTATGGCACCCCAGGAGGAAGAAGAGATTTTAATATTGATAACCCATGATCACAGACCACCCCCACTAGACGGAGCATGTAAGGCACATGTAAGGCGACCCGCGCGCACCAACGATATGGTACGGCAGAACATTAAAGTATCAACATGGCGGCCACCGTTTAGTTGCGTCCATGTTTATGAGGTCTCTCTACACCACTTAACACTACAATTTACCATGTTATTTATTTAATTTCTTTTTTCGTTGACGTACGCATGGATCATAAACATGGACGCAACTAAACGGTGGCCGCCGTGTTCATACTTTAATGTTCTGCCGTACCATATCGTTGGTGCGCGCGGGTCGCCTTACATGCTCCGTCTAGTGGGGGTGGTCTGTGCCCATGATACTAGACTGAGTATCAGAAGAATAGAGAACCGAATGAATTTATCCAAGTAGACAGTCTGGAGAGTATTGAAAAGAGAAGGATTACATTACATCCCTACCATTTTCAACGACTACGAGATATTATTAAACCAGATTACGCTGCGAGGGCAGTTTTTTGTGCCTGGATAACCAGAATATCACGAAGAAATGAACATTTTTTGAAACGAGTTATGTGGACAGATGAGGCAACTTTTACTCGATCGGGTTTTACAAACCACCGTAACGAGCATTTGTTGTTGGAAAATCTTCATGCAGTGCGACCAAGTTCGTTCCAGCATCAATTTTCCGTAAATGTTAGGGCAGGGATTATTGATGACATTTTAGTTGGACCAATTATTTTACCAGCGCCTATAAACGGCCCAAGATTTTTGGTATTCCTCCAAACACAATTCCAGGACGCATTAATGGAGCTGCCATTAGCGTACAGAAGGAGAATGATTTTGCAATTGGATGGTACTCCCCCACACTTTGCAAGTAATGTGCGAAATCATTTAAACCAGCACTATGTACCGTGGGTTGGACGAGATGGACACATCGCTTGGCCACCTCGATCACCAGACTTTACACCTCTTGATTTTTTTATGGGGAACCTTGAAGCAGAAAGTGTATGTTGATATACCAGAGACGAGAGAGCAGTTAATCGAAAAAATACTGGAAAATGGAAACATAATAAGAGAAGACAGGGCGATGGTACGAAGGTCTACGCAGCATGTTGCGATAAGAGCAACTGCTTGTCTTCAAAATCGAGGGGGCCATTTTGAGCAGTTACTTAACTAGTTGGTTATTCTTTGCTTTAGCCTTAACCCCGTTATTGATGTGATTTTTATTAAAATTTATTTATCATTTGCACTTAGTTTAATTTTTTCCTCTTTCTGTAAAAAATCTCATTTTAGCCACATGTTTGAACTCCTGTAACTCCTTAAGTACTTTAGCTAGACCTGTGATTTTGATGTCGATCCCTAATAAAGATTATGTACTACCAACAAACATAATAAAAAATGCAGGTTGACGACCTAGATTTTGTAAAAAAACTAAAAAATTAAAAAAAAAATGTGATTCTGTCATGATTTTTTACTTTGAATATTTTTTTTGCCCTATTATTGGAGAACATGGGTAAAACTATTAGCTTAAATGGATGTCTTACACGTTTAGCTATTCAGTAAGAGTATTTATGTATTTGTAGGTAGGATAATGATCAAATAATGGCAGAAATACCGCGCGCGCCCGTGCTCTGGTATGTGAATAATGAAAATGGCCGCCATTTAATTACCGTTGACACAAAAAAAAACACGTGGTGATTTATCGATAAGATCGACTGTACTACACATCCTTAAAAGCTCCGACATCGTTGACCAGACACACATATATACGAGTATATAGAGAACTTCCATGACCCAAGAGCAAATATTCGAGTTCATCACACAAATATTTGCTCCGGCCGGGATTCGAACCCGGAACCGCTGGCTCAGTAGGCAGGTGTCTGCAAACTGCGCCAACCGCATCGTCAAATGCCTCTTAGGATGATCATATATGTACATATTTATAGGTATATCTACATATACGTACCATGTGTACAAATATGATGCTCTTAACGATCTAATAGCTCAGTTGGGAGAGTACTACGCCAGAAACGTAGGGCTCGCAGGTTTGAGTCCTGCTTAGATAGTAGTAAATCACATTAGGTACATTTTTCTTGCATAATACCTTTGTTTATTTAAAAAAATAAAAATGTGGTATTTTAACATAATAAAATAGAATTATAAAAGATTCTTTAAAAATATTTGTCCCTTCATATTTGTTTATATTTTAATGGTGATGAGTTTGTGTGTAGATAAAGTGTTTTAAGACCTCTTAATATTCGTAAGTCGACTTGTAGCTTCAACCATGATTAGCCGGTAGAGACAACTGATACTTGTATCGAATATCGTTAAGTCGATTTTGCTAGTACCTACGTTTGAAGACATCGACAGCGATGCAGATTGTTGTTGAAGATGCTTCCACAAATCAACTCGCGCACTCACACATGCATACTCAATGATCAAAAACAAAATACCAATACAAACATAACTTACCATCACGGGCGACGCTGCGCATACTCTCTTCCCGCTCCGTGCGTCGGTGGATATGCGTCATAACATGCTCCATCAGCTGGGTCTTCAGATCAAACCTCTTCTTACAAATATCACAGACAAAGCTTTCTTTTTCAGTGGCTGTATTAGTTGTTGTATGTGTTCTATTACCCACATCAGCATTATGTTCAACACGCCTCGTCCCCTCGAGCAGCGCCTCGAGACTCTCGATGCGCTCGAGCCGCACCGCACAGTCCCTCAGCACGGGTTGTTCTCTGACGGCTAACGCTTCCCACTCCGCCTCCTCTTTCAGGCACGCTGCTACTTCCTCCTTCACGTGCACTGCGAACAATGACACCATTATCAACAGACTCCATACTTTTCATGGCACATGAGACTTGCAAGCTGTGGAATCGACATTCACATTGAAATTCGAGCTGACTCATATCGGATTAAAATTATATATATCATACCTGTTTCTTGTGTGCCAATGGAACGAAATGAAATAATTTATTCAGTAAGTAGGCCACAAGGGCACTTTTACAAGTCAGATTGTGAATCTACCGGCATTTCGCAAGAGGAGACCGCTGTTGAGAAGAAAGCCGAAAGAAACTCAACAAGAACAATATAATACTTTTTTATTCAATTTATTTATGATAGAAAAGTAACGAACAGGGCATAAATGTTTGGCCATGTCAATATAGGGAAATGGCCAAGCCACGTATTTTGACTAAGGTGTAGAGAAGAGTATGTGAAGTTTGGCCTTGTACAGTTAGGGCGACAAGTTTTTAAGAAATTACCTTTAGTCCAATTTAACTTATTTGAACAGGCTAGTTGCTTTCGTTTCTGATATATCACATTCACATTTTATGTTAGTGGCCCAGAATTTGCTCTTGAGAGGAGAATCGGTACCCTAATCAAGCTCAGAGGGGCAGCGTTTAATGGATTTAGATTTATTTATTTCATAATATAAAATGTCAATATAAATTACACTAAGTCAATTTACATGCACTTATACTATGATCGTCATATATATTAATACTAACAGATAAAATGCAACAGCGGAATTAATAATAAAACAGATAAAATAATGTCAAAATTAATTGAACTTGGTTGGTTGATAAGGCAAAGTTTCTCCAATGCTTGAAAACTAAAGTATTGGTCAAACCAAGTTCTTGATAGAATCTGAATCCCCACTTCTTCCCATCATCCACGAACCAATCAACCACCAACTTGCGTCCTAGAGATAATATTCCTGTCCCATTCTCTAAACTAAAACTCCATAGTTCAAGCCCATATGTAATGTGTATTAAAATTTAGAACAAACTCCCAAAGAATATTAGAAACGAGGAGAAAAATACCATTTTTAATAAAAAATTGACCAAATACTTAATTGATAATTGTTTTTACACCATGCAAGAGTTCTTTGAAAGTAGTAATTAATGATACAAGTATAATATAGAATGTTTATAATCATAAGACCTATGTCTAATTTTAATCTCATAGTTCAACCCGTCCATGTTGCCATAAGATTAATAATTGTTATTATTGTACTAGAATATATAATAGAGAATATAGAATATGTAGTAGTTTATTTGTTATATAATTTAATAAGTTAAACCATTTTTTCTTTTTCTTTTTTATATAAGACTTTGAACACTGTACAGACCAAAGTAAGGGTCAATCTCATAATTGTTGTTAGTATATAATTTAGTATAAAGAATATTTAGTATTAGTAAACTGACATTCTGTCAAATGTTGCAGTGCCCTACAGGGTTTCATAGCGGAAACAATATATAATGTACCACCTGTAAATGTACCTATGAAAGCAATAAATAAACTGATAAACTGAATCTGACTGCCTTGCACTTACCTTCTACGTTTGGACTTTCCGTTTTTGCATATGTGTGGTCCTGGTGACTGCGGCCGCGGGGGCGCTCTGAGTTCTCGCGACTTTCTGCAAGAGAGTAAATACATTATTCTATTACCTAAAGAAATATTTACTGGTCTATTTGTCCTTAAGAATTATTCAGTGAACTAAAACTCTACGCACAGTATAACTAGCAATACTACGGCTGGTTGTCCACTACAACCAAGCAGATTTATAATGAGGCAAGCAGTTTAACAACTGCTAATGCCTATATCTAGTGATCTGTGTCTTAAGATGGTTACTCAGTGGTATGCTTGTCTACTTTATTCTTAAAATTATTTACATAAGGTGCTGAGATTTCACCCTCGGGGAGTTTGTTCCATTCACTCACAACTCTATTGGTGAGAAAGTGTTTATAATTATTTTTCGTTTCAAATATAGGTAAACATATTATATGTATTTTCAACTTGTTTCGTAGTTACAGTATATTTCACAAGAAAAGGAACTGGATGACACTAAGTGGGACCTTTTATGTCCCTTAAATATAAATAATAGATTGTACTCAAAATTATAGTATACATTAGCCTGTTGTTATTATTGTTATCAGGTTTCAAGTGGAACAACAGGCAAAGGTCAACTTGTTGTTTTAGGACAATAAACAGAAGACTATAAATCATTAACAGTTTAAAAAAATCCAAATTTAAAAAATCCAAGTTAAAATCATATATGACAGATGGGCCCTATGTGTATGCATAGAACACATGTGCCAGGTGTAGGGTGGCCAGGTCCTCAAACCTAATAGCCGGACAGACCAGCCAGTTTGACCAGACATTTGGGTAAAAACACTGGACACTCTATATTTATATCGCAGCATTACTAAGTATGAAAAATAAATTATATGTGAAATTATGCCACGCCCAGCGCTCTCTAGTAAGCAAAATGTAAAAACCCAACAAAAGCTGAACAAGCCAAACACCGTTTATTTTGGCAGAACACGCAATAAAAAGCCTAACTATGTCTGGCTTTATCTGAACGCCTGGCAACACTAACCAGGTGAACATTAATTACTTCAACTTGAAGTGATGTACCGTCAGTTCCTAAGACCTACTCAAGAGGAAGAACTGCTTAAGCCTTCATTTGTTATGTCTAAATTTGGCAATTATACAAATACATAGGCTTTAAACGCTTTGCACTGATCAGTACTTTGACATATCAAGGGTTAAGGAAGTTCTGTAGGGTTTGCAAGTAGATCTCAAGGGCATTTTCCAAGTCGGATTCTATGAGATCAACACTACTTTTTAAAAGGTATTAGGGACTGATATCACAACAACTAAAGGAAATTGATAGATGTCGAATTCAGCTATAGTGCATTAAAAAATAATAATATTAACCACCTGCTGTAAACACGGCATCAGGGGGCTGCAGCACCTCCGGCCCGATCACCAGCTCCTCCTTCACTTCGTGATCAGTATACAAGCCCGCGAGTGCGGCCGCCTCGCTCACTCTGTGCGAGCCGGTCACTTGCTCCCATACCGGTTCCTCTTTCACAGTCACTGTATCTGACGCCATACTGCTAACTGCTGAAACATTTCCCTCCATGATGTATGTTATTCCAGAGTCCGAATAATAGAATAACTGCTGAAATTGTGTTTCATCTTTTTGGTTATAAATTGACTTCAAACTCATTAGCTACGTCGTCTATCATGATTGTAATAAGTGGATACCAATAATATAAATAATATTTTAAATAACACGGCAAGGATATTCAGAAATTCAGAATTACAGTAGAATTTCAGATTCGCATTGCATATATTCATCTATGGCACTGACAATCAGGGCTGCCACTAGAATATTTTCCATTATTCAGCCACAACTCGGAAATTATACAAAAATGATTGCCAGGATACAAAAAGTTGACAATACTCAAATACTGACATTGGCTTCAGTTTAACGCAACTAGGAACAAAAAAACTTTTGTATGGACTTTACATGGCTAACAATAAAAAATTGTGTCTGTTTTAAACGAATTGCTATGAGTCTTTGATTTTAATCTTAGATATAAGAAATGATAACTGTTTTAATTATAAAATATTTTCAGATGCAGGCAGTGGGTCAAGTTAGTGGGAAAAGAAGACTTGATAATAAAATAAAAATTTAAGAATGTGTAACAATAAATTATTAGTAAAAGCTATTAATTTTATTTCGGGTCTACATTTAAGTCGAACCTTGTATGAGAACAAATATTATATCGTTATTATTATCCACTGTACAACATACGACCTAAATGTGGGGTCAAAACTGACCTAATTTCGAGAAAAAAAAAACTACGTCTTAGCCTATATTTGAACCCTGTTCATTTTATCGATATCAATAAAAAAGCGAGCGTATAGGCCGCTACACTATTTTAGTCTGTTAGATTGGTACTACTGCTGTTTGTTGGTTTATATTTCAACCTAGTCCTCACACAATTCGACTTTACGTAGTTATTTGCACTGAGAATGAGAATGAATGAGAATATTTATTTGTCAAAAGTGGGTATATATAAATGATCTTAACTATGACTAGTTTCTCCACTTTCTGTCTATAAGTCAGACGTACAAATTAAATTAAATTATAGGTTATCATACATTATTAATTCCATTATTTTTACATTATTGACAATTAAATAAATTAATTAAACATTCTATTCACACAAATAGTTAGTTTCATTGAATACTAAACATTATTTATTAACATATTATTTATCATTACATTATTACTTATCTTACATTAAATCACATCACATTACATTACATTGCTTCACATGATAATATTATTTGTATAAATTAGATTAATGAAAATTATGTTCATATGTCAGTGTTCTGAATTAGTATAGTACATATTATCCTTACACCAACTGAATAATTTGCTTTTAAATTGTTGTAAATCTAATTCCTTTGTATCGTTGGGCAGGTAATTATAATTTTTTATACACATGAATACCGCATTCTTATTAACCAAAGCAGAAGTTGTCCCCGGATAATGCAAATGTAACCCATGCCGAGTGTTGTGTCTCGACGTGGACGCATGGCTGGTAAAAGAACTTAAATTTTGTTTAATGAAGAGACATGTCTCGTATACATAAAGAGAGGGCAGGGTTAAAATATTGAGCTCTCTGAATATTGGTCGATATGAGTCTGTTTGCTCGGCACCATAGATTGCACGAATACATTTTTTTTGCAGTCGAAATACTTTAGGAGCGTATGGGCTGTTGCCCCATAAAATAAGACCGTATCTTAGATTTGACATTACATAGCCGTGGAATGCCATAAGTGCTGTCTTTTGAGATGTCATATCCTTTAGTCGTCTGAGAGCAAACACGAAACGACTAAGTCTATCTATAAGATTTTCGATATGTTCTTTCCAATTATTATGAGAATCGACAATAACCCCTAAGAATCGAAAAGAAGAAACACGTTCTATTTATATTTCTTGATGACCATTGCCGTTATAGGTTAATTTTACATTTTTAGGCTTACCCTGAGGTGCACAAAATTCCATGAATTTGGTTTTCGATAAGTTAATCTATTAGTTATTGTTTTCTAACCATGTAATAGTATCCCTAAGTAATGTATTTGCTTCTGATTCATATGTTAATGGATCATCACCTCTTAAGACTAGAGAATAATCATCAGCAAAAAGAATAATTTTGTGTTGAGTTATATTAGGCAGGTCATTAATATAGACTAGGAAGAGAAGAGGTCCCAGGACGCTTCCCTGCGGTACACCATATTTTACACAGCGAAAACTTGATTTATAAGTTAGGACAGTTTTGGTTTTAAGACAAAAATTTGTTATCTCAGTACGTTGTAACCTATTTTGTAAATAAGATTTAAGCCATTCATATGCATTGCCTCGAATCCCTACACTATACAATTTGGATAGCAGCAGATCATGTGATACTTGATCAAATACTTTAGACATATCCATAAAAATTGTCATGACTGGTACACTTTTGTCTCTACAAGCCATAATCTCTTTTAAAACTTCATAAATTGCCATAATTGTACTTTTATTCTTACTAAACCCAAATTGATTCTTCGATGTTAAATTTTGTAAAGAAAGAGATCATTCTATTGTAGAGGACTTTTTCAAATATCTTGGCAAATATTGGTATCAAAGCTATCGGTCTATATTGCTCAGAATCCTGTCGGTCACCTTTTTTGAATACTGGTTTAGTAATTGTAATTTTTAGCTGCTCAGGATAAACACCTTCATCCATAGATTTATTTATTATATACGTTAAGGGTGGAGCTAGATCATTACAATTCTCTTTAATAATAGAGGTTGACAGTTCATCGAATCCTGTTGAAAGCGTATTTTTTAACGACATTACTATTTTTACTATTTCGCTCGTCTGAGCAGGATACAGGAAAATTGAGGTTTGGACATTCGGTAGTGTTACGGGATTTGGACTTGGGTCATCTTTGACTACTTGTGTGTTCACACAAGTAGTCAAAGATGATGCTTATTAAATTTATTAGCTATTTCGAGTGGATCCTCAACTAGCTCGTTACTAAATTTTACTTTAAAAAGTGTGCAGTTCGGTTGTTTATTACCAAGGGATTGATTGATAAGACCCCAAGTGGCTTTCGCTACATTATTAGCATTTTCTACGTATTGTTTATTAATGTTCCTCTGGCTAATATTTTTAATTTTTTTTTTCAAAATCACAGAGTAACACTTGTAATTATAGTTATTTTGTTAGGTTGGTTGAAAAGTGTAACGTTGATGCAGCCTGCGCTTGGTTTTAGAGGCTGCTTTGATACCAGGTGTTATCCAAGATTTAAAGAAGCTTTTAAGAGAAGCTCTAGTTTTCTAAAAAACAGATCTATGTCAGCACCAGGTATTCTATAAATGCATAATATTAGTACATTATAACCTACTACATCTACCCCACAACATTCAAACACATTTTCCTGGCATAGATCATTTATCCAGTACAATGTGTCAAATTCCTAATCATCCCGCAGTAATATGCAGGTACTCTGATAAACAAATAAGCATGTATATAGTTATCGATAGATACAGTACATCTCTATACTCGGTTTTCTAATTCAAGACCAAAAAAACTACGACAGATACGTCACTGTCAAAGTTGTCAAAATTTAAATCACATCTGAGCTTGTAAATTATTGCACCAAATGTTTTGAATACCTCAAGTGTTACAAGTACAATACCCAGATTTTGTACCAAAAATCACCGATGTTTAAGTTTATTATTATCTCCTCTCGTATTTATATAATATTAAATATATCTAATTATTATGTTAAAACATAGAGTTAAAGTTATCAATTAATAAATTAACTTAGTGTAAAAGAATAAGGATTTTACTAATATTTTATTGTAGTGGTAACATTGTGGTAGTTTTTTTGGTCTTGAATTAGAAAACCGAGTTTATTACACAATAAAAATGGAAATATCTAATTTAATATGTTTATAGCCTGCTGCACTTAAATATGGCTAAAAATTGCTATATCAATACTTACCGGTCTTCATCTAAGGGAAATTTCGCCATAAACATCCGTTTATTGAAATTTTCACGACTAGCTCGATTTTCATAAATTTTACAAGTTATACACCGTCTTTCCGGTTGCATTGTCACAAAATATATTCACTAACCAGTGTTCGATCACATTTCACTACTTTCAATTACAAATTAAGAACAAAACAATTAGAAATGCACAAAAATAATCAAACAAAACAGACGAAACGCAATGACAAACAAAACAATATGGCTGACGAGGGATGACCACAGATAAGATACTAAGAGGGCGGTTGAGTGCATAGAGTATATTGAATGTTTTATAAGTTGAGTGTCGATCGCGGACGGTCGATTAAGATAATTAATATTGTTTTATATACGTTATTCTTGGTTTATGTCCAGATAATTGTTGCTACTCCGATATTGTGTGGTGGTGGTGGTGGTATCGGTAAGTGTTTGTTCTTTGTGCGTGTGTATATTTAGTGAAATCTTTGTGGGGTTTGTTTCTATTTGGAGGGTAGTCTGCCAGCATCCTCATGGATGAGGATGCTGGCCTGGACGATCCCGGGGAGGGGAATTTCTTTTCTGGGTTTAAAAATGTTAGCTTAGCTCAATTTGAACATTTCGAAAAATCTCAGACAGATACATCTACCCCTATAATGACAAAAAATAAAAATTCGAGGCAAAGGGCCCGCGAAAAAAAGCAAAAAGTTAGGCATAGCACTTCGCGATCCCGTTCTAGGACCCCGCCTCCGACAGGGCATTCGGAAGACTCGGATGTGGAAGGAGGATTGCAATCGGCACACGATTCCCAACTGCCGTTAGGACAAAAATCTTTGCAGCAATCATTATTGCCACCGTCTCCTCCGGCACATCTTATTACGTCACCCCCAAATGAACAAATGGACTCACAGACTCCATCTTCCCCTTTTACTCCTATCGGACGGGAGCGGTACAGTCAAAATGATCAGGGACCATTTGTCGTACACGTGCAGAGAGTAGAGACGGCTCCGGATGCTGGCACAATTCTACACCCGGTGACTTTGGGGCTCTTTTTACAAAAAAGGAAAAGAGAGTTCCCAAACATTATCGATGGCACTGTCAAAAGGATAGGGCGTAACCGAGTGTCCATCAATTTTCATTCAGGTGAGGATGCTAATTCATTTATAGATTCGCCTACATTGGTACACCACAAGTATAGGGCATTCTTACCCTCTTTTAATATAACTCGGATGGGACTGGTTCGGGGGGTGCCAACGGAATGGACCCCAGAGGAAGTGCTGGAAAATATCCAAGTTCCGACGGGTTCTGGTGGTGCCCGCCCCTTAAAAATAAGACGGCTTAATTATAAAAAATCAAAACCTGATGGCTCTTATTCCTGGATGCCTTCCGAGACGATAGTTGTGACATTTGACGGTCAAACCCTACCACAACGGATATTCCTCTGTTTTAACTCCCTGCTTGTGGAGCAGTATCAGTACCCCACTATCCAATGCTTCAGGTGTTGTCGATTCGGACACACCAAAGAAAAATGTCGGTCACTTCCTCGATGTTTTCGATGCGGCGAGTCTCACACAGGGGACTCCTGTGATGTTGACGCACAAGAGTCATACTGCTGTAACTGCCCTCGGGGATTGGGAGCGGGTCATTTTGCCACAAGCAAATCTTGCCCAGAGTATAATCGGCAATTAGCAATTAAAAAAACAATGACCAGCCAAAACATCTCGTACACAGAGGCATCAAACGCACATAGCAAAATTTTCCAAAAATCTTATGCAAATGTCACAGCTATCTCCCCTCAGACTCCACCTCAGGTCAATACGTCCTATACAAAAACCGTTTTTCGTAATCCCCGACCCCCACCTTCATTGGCAAAAGGATACGACCGAAAGGCTCATGAAGCAATAATTAGGAACCCTAACATTGCATCTAGTCCAGTTACTCAACAACCGCCCCAAAAATCAAACGAGGACCTGATTAGCGAGCTGTTGAAGATACTCGTTTCTCTTATAAAAGTTTTCTCACCCTCCAGCCCTCTGGCTGATTCTTCTCTGTTGTCCCACGTTGCCCCAATGATTTCTTCTTTCCTATATCAATCTAAACATGGACTTAACAGTACTACAGTGGAATTGCCGTAGTATTACAAATAAGAAACAAGAGCTCATTTACCTAATAGATTCAATCTCTCCGTTCTAGCCATATCAGAAATATGGCTAAAACCTGATTCTAATTTTGTTTTACCTACTTTTGTTTCCCTTTTGAACTGTCGGGCAGATGGACGCGCTGGATGTGCCTTGTTCATTAGGGACCATATTACATTTTCTTCTGTGCAGATCCCTTCTCATAGCGATACTTTTCATACTACCTGTGCACGTCTAGAAGGTATTACTTTTATGTCAGTGTATATTCCGAGTCCCTTACTAGAGATTATCAAGGAATTGGAATTAGTGATTAAAGCTCTCCCTCAACCAATTATTATATTGGGCGACTTTAATATTCACCACACTTTGTGGGGTTGCGATGGGAATGACACTCTAGGTGAAAAGTTTATAGAGATTCTTGACTGTAGAAACTTATGCTTACTAAATACTGGGAAACCAACTTTGCGCGGCCTGCCTAATCAAAATACTAGCGCTGTTGATCTGTCTTTATCTTCCCCTGTACTGGCTTCTTTTATTTCTTGGGAAATTTTAAATAGCACCTACGGCAGTGATCATTTTTCCATCCTCGTAAGCCTCCCATTTTTATCTGCAAAAAGGCCAGACATTATTAAACCCTTGCTGAGCTATAATATAAATGGAGCTGATTGGGATAGCTACAAAACGTGCCTTGAGAGTGAAGTTAACAGTCTTCCTCCCATTACTTCAGACTCTATTCAATTTTGTTCCGATGCCTTAGTCTCAGCCGTAAAATCGTCAGCTGATAAAGTTTTCCCCCTTAAAAACACAGCAGTTGGTAAGTTAGCTTCACCACCATGGTGGGATAAAGAGTGTACACAAAGTGTTAAAGAAAGGAAAAATGCAGAAAAAATTTATGCTGCCAATATGTCTGCAGAAAATTTTCAAAATTTACTAAACGTATTGGCTGAAACTAAATCTTTACTCAATAAAAAAAAATCTGATGGTTGGAAAACATTTTGTTCATCCTTAAGCCCTTCCACCCCGGATACAGTAGTATGGAATAATATTCGGAAATTTAGGAGAGCATATAACCCTCGAAGCTGTTCCTATCCTAGTTCACTCGGTTGGGCCGAATCTTTTCTATCCAATATTGCTCCCCCTCATGTCCCGGCCGTATCCGATTCACCCATTGGTCTACTTAACAATTCCTCATCTGATCCTTTAGATCAAGTGTTCACAATGCTAGAACTTAAAAATGTGTTGGGATCGTTGAAAGACTCAGCCCCAGGGCATAACGGGATTACATATTCATTTATAGCTAAAGCTGGTGAAAAGTTTTTGAAATATTTTCTTGACCTAATTAATTGCATTTTCATTAAAGGCCACCCGCCTGTTTCCTGGAAGTCACAACTAGTAATGCCCATATTAAAGCCAACTAAAGACCCTAATGATGCTCGATCGTATCGACCCATTGCTCTCTCCTCGGTATTAACAAAGATTCTAGAACATCTTGTAAAAAATAGACTAGAGTGGTTTTTAGAGAGTAAAGACTTATTGGCAAAATCCCAATATGGGTTTAGAAAGGGAAAAAGTACAATGGATAGTTTGAGTATTTTCACTTCTGATATTCGTCTCGCCTTTGCAAACGGTTCATCAGTGGTTGCTGCCTTCTTGGATGTGGAAGCAGCCTACGACAATGTACAGCTCCCCATTCTCAGGGACAAACTCCACAAGCTGAGAATCCCGGTGAAGCTGGCCTGCCTTGTGGGAAATCTCCTTTCAGAGCGATGGATTACTTTTCGGGGGAGGGATCCCCTAATTAACCCCTCAAGAATGGTGTGGAAAGGCCTTCCTCAGGGGTCGGTCCTAAGCCCTTTACTGTACAACATCTACACTCATGATTTGGAGGCCTCAGTCCAAGGGTGCCACATTTTACAATATGCCGATGACATACTAATTTATTCATTAAACAGTAATATTGAATATGCCACTGAAACTATCTCAAACTCCCTAATTTCTTTAAACTCCTGGCTAAATAATAATGGTCTATCGCTTTCCCCTTCAAAAAGTTGTGTAGTGGTTTTCTCTCGTAAGAGAAATATACCCATTATTAGAGTCACCATTGGTGATTCGGAAATACCAGTGCAAACGTCGTATACATTTCTTGGACTTATCCTGGACCCTAAACTAGACGGTGCCCTTCATTTTGATTATTTATTAAAAAAATGCGAAAGGGGTCTAAACACCCTTAGATGCTTATCTGGCGTATGGTGGGGGGCTCACCCCACCTCCCTACGACTAGTGTACAATGCCATCATTAGAAGTATACTGGATTATGGCTCGTTTCTTCTTGAACCAGGAAACAAATTAGGACTTGGAAAATTGGATCTCATTCAATTTAGAGCATTAAGAATCATTTCCGGCGCAATGAAGTCTAGTCCTACTAACGCTTTGCAGGTAGAATGCGGAGACCCCCCTCTTCATCTTCGTCGTCAGTTTTTAGCTGACAGCTATCTTTTCCGCTCTCTTCAAATTTCCCATCATCCTATAATACATCGTTTATTTGATCTAAAAGAAGTATCCTGTGGAAATAATAAGGGACCACCTTGCCTTGTTAAAAGTCTCCTTAAATTTCAATCTATTAAAGACCCAGTTTTTCACTCTTCCAAAATTCCTCTTTTTCAGTTTAATTACGAAACTATCATTCTGCGCCCTCGCGTTATTCTGAACTTCGATATTACCCATGATGATCCTCATGCTGATGAGTACCTTCGCCAAATCCTTTCCCGAGAATGGCATGACTGGAATACCATATATTGTGATGCGTCAAAGTTATCTCCAACCGGTTGTGTGGGTGTGGGAGTTTTTCACTCGCAATATGATATTGTCCAAAAAGTGAAATGCCCTCCTGAAACCTCGGTATACACTGGGGAATGCATGGGAGTTCTGGAAAGCGTAAAATACGTCTTACTGTTTAAACTGAAAAAGACTATATTTTTTTCTGATTCGCGTAGTTGCTTGCAAGCTTTGATATCAAACCCTTTCTCAGTCAAACTCCATAATCCTATAATTTACCAAATTAAGGAGCACTTGTTGATCTGCGAAAAAGAAGGATATGAGGTTGCATTGGTGTGGGTTCCGGGCCACGCTGGAGTTTTCGGCAACGAAAAAGCAGATCAAGTCGCCAAGGAGGCAGTTGTGTGTGGTGACAAGGTCCCTTTCCGTAATTACTGTCACGATTTAGTCCCTTTAGCTCGTAATTATTTAATTCAGGCGTGGTCCGCCTCTTGGAGGTCTTCTAGCAAAAAGAGAGGAAGGATTTATTCGTTAATCCAACCTTCAATACCGCGAAAGCCCTGGTTCACAAAGGTGTTCCTCCAAAAGGAGTTCTGCACGACCATAATACGAATGAGACTAGGACATTGTTGCTCCCCTTGTCATTTAGCCAAAATTCACATCCGGAACTCCTCTCTGTGTGAATGCGGGCTAGACGATGGGGACCTCAACCATATTTTTCTTTCTTGCCCTTTACTCAATCATTCTTATTTATATAGTCAGCTTATAAGTAGAAATGTACCATTCCCAACTCGTGTCTTAGATTTAATACAAAATTTTGACAAAGACATTCTCTTAGCCTTGGGAAAATTTTGTGAAATTAATAAGTTAAAATTATAATATATTCAACTACATTATTCTCAATAATGATTGGTGTATGTTCTAATTAATACTAATCCCGTAGTTGTGTTTTCGTTAATCTAATCTTACTAATTATACTAAGATTTTCTTTTCAGGAGTAGCAACAATTTTTTTTGTAAGTTAGTCGCGTTCGAGTGCGTTTGTTTTTCCTCACTAAATCGACATGACACTGGCTTAATCTATCGACATAGCCATTAAAAAAAAAAAAAAAAAAGATACTAAGAACTATACTGATGGAGTATGGTGGCTATTGTTTGCCATGTAGTCCATACAAAAGTTTTTTTGTTCCCCAATATAATCACTATGTTTTATGATTGTTCTAAGGAGTAAGTATTACAGTGACTTTGTTTCTTATATTCATTAATGTTCTGTTATTATTCCTGGTTCACGTTTTATTATACGTACGTTTCATTGATTTTGTTGAAAAGTTATGGAACAAAACAGATGCAGCAGTTCCTTGGATGCAATGGACTTAAAGGTTGAGCCTGAGTGTATATTTAACGAACAAGGTGAGTTTTTATGCTTATACTCTGACTATTATTTTCTCATTCATGAAACTGTGGTAGAATTCGCACTGTAATGGTTCCCTTGTTGAATCCTATATAAAATGCTGTCTTGTGAAGATCTTAAGTGCGATATACCACATTTTGTGATTTTAAAAGTGATAACTGCATTGAGGTTATACTATTATATAGCGAGTAAACCTTTTGAATGTTAACTTAAACACACTATCTTTATTTAAATTATAAAAGCATTACTCGCCATGGTGAAGTAGAGTATGTTTGTCATGTATTGGTCCACACAGGAGTACTCTAACAATGACCGTGTTATTGTTGTGTGATGGTATTGGTAACTTGTCTTGTGCTGCTCACCATGGTTTAGATACCTCGGCTACTGGAAGGTTGGTGCAGTTGCGGGAAGAGAAGGCAACAAGTCGCAAAGCTTTGTTATGCCATATTTGTGTTGTTATCAACTTCTCATTTCCTCACATTCTAAATGTATTCAACATTGGTCTACAAGGAATCAGTAAGGTATATAAAGAAGTAGTTGTGAAATTGATGGTCAAGTTAAGGTTTTAAATATGACATCCAAATAAGCACACCCCTTAAAAATATGTAGATTCCGGACCTAAATAACGTGTATAAATCCTAATCCAAATATCTGGGACATGGAAGCTCTGAATTTTGTTAATGATGGTGTCTGTGTTCGCAGTGCATGTCAAGAAGGAGTGCCTGAAAGACGAACGACGACGACGACGAAGAGTGACTGACAAAGTAGTGTTAAACGACCTCTTTGTCGCAGTGATGTCGGAGCCTTTTACTAACTTGACTGCTGACCAAGTGGAGAGCATCAAGAAAACCCTGGAAACCTGCATTGAAGGCATTGCGGATGATCCGGGTTGTCACAACACTGTCCCATACTGGCCCTCCTTCCGCGGAAAACCTTTTTTCAGCGAGGGAGTACTTAAGCTCCAGTGTGAGGACGTTAAGGACGTGGAATGGCTCAAAGACACCGTAGCCACTCTTGTGTCACCAATTCCCAACACTGTGTTGGTGGTGAAGCGCCAGGCGGACATGCCCAAACGGGTAAAGTCCGCGGTCCTGTTACCGAACTGTTCTGATGACGTCAAGATGATCCATCGCATCTTGACAGGACAGAACAAGCTGTATCAGGTCAGGCAATGGTCGCTTTACCATATCGAGCGCCATGAAGGAAATCCTTCGAGTACCTTTTTGATGCTAGGTATTCCGGCCAACCAGATCCCAGGGATCTTAGCGAGGGGGCGACGCCTATGCTACAAGCTAGGGAACGCCTATATTCGTTTCTTCGGCAGCACTGGGAAGCTGCAAGATGTGCCGCCAGACCCTGCTGAGGCCGCGACAGCACCCACGGTCACCAGTGACTCCTCTGCTGCAAAGCATAGTGTTAGCGCTGGACACGACCAGGCAGCAGACGCAGCTATGTCCACAGCTAGCCACGCTGGCTCTGTCAAAAGACAGAGTCACGCCGGCGGGCTAATGGTCAGCCAACACTACTCTGCCGAAATGCAGAGGCAGGATGGCACCTCAGCTTGCTCGCTGACTAACTCCGCAGTGGATGTCGGTTCCGATGACCTAGCGGAGGATGTCGCGCAGCTGATGGACCAGGACATCCCATTAGAAACGGATGAGGAAGTGAACAGTCCTCTTCGCTCCTCCTCACCTCATTAACGTCATCCAAACCAACCTACAGCACAAACAAACCGCGGCGGCTACCTTGCGAAGAGTGTTGGAGGTCAACAACAAGACCGTCGCCCTTATCCAGGAGCCGTGGATAAGGAAGGACAGGATCTGCGGTCTTAACAACATCGGAGGTAAGATATTACTTGACACCACCGTAACTAACCCACGCACCTGCATTTATGTACCAACATCTATCAATGCAATTTTGATGAATGAGTTCTGTTCCAGAGACCTGACCACGGTCAGACTCCAAAACAACTGCCCTAGCATCCCGGAGGTCATTATTGCGTCGGCCTACCTGCCGGGCGACGCAGACGTACCGACGGTTGAGCTGGCAAAACTCATCAGACACTGCGAGGAAAAAAGGCTCGAGCTGATCATCTCGGCGGATGCCAACGCGCACCACGCACTGTGGGGCAGCGAATCTACTAACAAACGAGGTGAGGATTTTGTAACCTTTCTATTCTCAACCAATCTCAAGCTTATAAACAGGGGGTCAGAGCCTACTTTTGTTACCTCCAGATTCCAAACTATTATAGACATCACACTCACTACGGAACGGGTATCGGAGATAATCTCCGACTGGCACGTGTCGAAGGACTTGTCGTGCTCCGACCATAGATGGGTAAGATACAAAATAAACGTGGACTCTAAAAAACAGGAATGGTAGCGCAACCCCCGACGGACAGACCGCGCCAGATTCAGTCAATTGATGTCCGCTAATCTAGCTCCACAAGCGACATTTAAAGAGTATGAAAGACCTTTTGTCATGTAGAGACACGTTAATGAACTGACGCAGACTTTAATCAACTCATTTACAAGAACCTGTCCAGAAATAACGCCGCCGACAAAGGTCTCTAACCGCAATAGCTGGTGGGGGCCGGATCTCGAGAAAATGCGGCGCAAACTACGCAAGCTGTTTAACAGAGCAAGCAACACAAGGAAGGTCTCGGATTGGGATTAGTGATGAAAGAGACTCAGTCTTTTAAGGCCTTTTATTAATACTCAACTCCTTTTTAAAAAACTCGACTATTAATTAAGACTGGAGGTTGGACTTATTTTTAAAAGGACTCAGTCGTTATACTAAACAGAAATCGCGTGAGTCCTTTTAAAACGACTTGAGTCGTTTATCAAGTCGTTTTAAAAGGACTCACGCGATAGTCTTGCTGGAAACAGCTCAAGCAAGGCTTATAGGACTTTAACAGCTGGCATATATGAAGATATTTAGTATACATAATTTGAAATTTTTGAAAACCTTATCTAAATAATGACATAAAGACCACGATGTCTTTTTTGATAATGTTGTTTCAAGATAATATATATAAACGTACCATTTGGTCAGATGTACCAGGTTTTTTTTCATAGGTGATGAAATTAAAAATATTTTTTATTTAACAACCCAGAGGTACTTTTAGCAGCGAAAATCCATGTATAATATTGACGTTTATTTTTAACATTAAGCATTAGTAACATTGTTCATGGACTTTTGTCGCTGATGGTGACGGTAGATATCGTTTCGTTTTACCTGGAAACGTAAAAAATACCTAAAAATCGTCAACATTGATAGGCTAATTTGTACTACCTTTTGCGTTTTATTTAACCCAAGGTTTAAAAAAATAACACATGCTGTAGTTAATGTTCACGTTCATTTTTACAAATCTTAACATCAACATTATATGTCTAAAAATTAATTTTTAACAAAAAAACGAACCGACTTCAGTAAAACTAAAAAACCAAAAATAACCCGTTCAAGTACAGATTACATTTGACTCACCCTTCGAAGTCGATCCCAAACCACTCAGTTCTTATATTTATAGTTATATTATAGTTTACGCGAGGTTTTTTTTGCTTTTTAGTGATTCATATAAAAGTTCTAGTGGCCATCTGTGGTGTTCCTCATCAGTTTCTTTACACCAAATCCTATTTACTGAATGTAAATTCTTGACCTTATCAATAAATTACCGAAAGCGCCGTACATGTCCCTGTAACATTTGAAGAGTTCCCTCGATTTCTCCAAGATTCCATCATCAGATCCCGACTTAGTGCCAACGGGACCAACTCGGAGTTATACCCTTTCGATTAAAAAAAATAATTGAAAATCGGTTCACGGTTCTCGGAGATATCGAGTAACATACACACAAAAAATAAAATAAAAAATTAGTTCGAATTGAGAACCTCCTCCTTTTTTGAACTCGGTTAAAAAGGAAAATTTTAGCCTATTTATTATTATATTATTAAAGTATCTTATAGTTTAGATATATAGTTTACATATTACTATATACTCGTGTTGTAAGTGGTGTTAGTTTGTCTTTTTTACTTTTTTTTTTAGGTCTTACCCAAAATGTATAAAACGGGACTCGCTGTCCGTCTGTCTGCCTGTCTGTATTTTCACAGATGATGTATTTCTATTGCCGCTATAACAACAAATACTAAAAATAAAATAAAATAAATATTTAAGGGGGGCTCCCATACAGCAAACTTGTTATAGATTATGGTTCGGAACCCTTCATGCGCGAGTCGGACTCGCACTTGCCCAATTTTTTTATGTTTATTACCTCAGAACTTTTGTCTGGGTAAATTAATTTTGATGATTTTTTTTTATTTTTAACTAATAAGAACAGACTTCAAACAAAAACTGAAAAGCCAAAAATAACCTGATCATGTACACATTACATTTGAATCACCTTTTTAAGTCCGCGATATTAAAATAAGAATAATCAGTATTTTTCAATGACCATAAGGGTCACAAAGGTACGTAGGAGTTTCAGTCTCCTTTACTCTACATATTTTTATTAATTAATGCCTGAACCTGAACTTAACATTAATTAAGTACCTACTGTAGAAACTCATTTTCTAATTTATACTGCGCACACGCTTTCAGACTCGTGGTTTCGAGGTTATGAGGCGTGAGTCCTTTAAGTCCTATAAGTCCTATAAGCTTTTTAAATTGTGACTTAGTCGTTTAGGCATGAGTTTAAAAAACTACGACTCATTTTAGTCTGTAGTTTTAGTCTCATGACTCGAGACTTTAGGGTTTAAAAGACTAGTCTAGTCGTGAGATACGCATATATACGGATGGGTCAAAGACACAAACAGGGACAGGAGCTGGAATATACTCACCTGAAATAAACGTAAACATATCAATAGCCTTAGGCAAATATAGCGCCATCTTCCAATGTGAATGTCTTGCCATCACACAGGCTGCCAAGGCAGTTGCTACGCGAGGTATCAAAGACCAAAAGATACGTATTGTTTCCGACAGCGCTGCAGTTTTACGAGCTCTGGAGAATAAAACAATCAAATCCGGGCTCATACTAGAGTGTCACTCAGCATTGCAAACGATCGGGATGAATAATCGGATCACGTTGCAATGGATTAAAGGGCACCTAGGTCGGGCACGATGCAGCCGACCAGCTGGCAAGGAGAGGATCCGATCACTTGGCAATTGGCCCAGATCCTATGCTCCCCTTGGCGTTAAATCAGCTGCGTACATGGCTTCGTCACAGAACACGATCACAACACGCCGATCAATGGGCAGAAACCAGTACATGCAAGCAGTCCCGGGAAACAGTCCCATACCCAGACACCCGCCTGACAAAGCGCCTATTATCGCTAAGCAGGCCCGCCCTGCGAGTAGTAGTAGGCACTATCACTGGACACTGCACACTTAACAAGCACTTATATGTTCTAGGAATGACCGATAGCCCCCTGTGTAGGGGATGCCTGTCGGCCGAAGAAACAGCTACCCACGTGATCCTGGAATGCGCGCGCTGCCGTAGCTAAGCAACGGGCTGAAATCCTCAAAGCACCGAGGTCACTTCGTGAAGCCTGTGGAGATACCAGGAGAATCCTGCGCTTCTGGACGGAGTTAAGCTGGCTAGACTATTAGCTGGCAAATCTATACGCACAACGGCCCGAACATACACGGGCTAAGTGCGGAAAGCGGAGCCCATAACCATAACCATGTGCCTGAAAGAGGAGGCGGAGTGGGAAGATAGTGCTACTGATGTCGCCTCTTTATACGCTGGACACGAGGTGAAGGATGAGCTCGTGCTGGGGCCGGAGGGCCTGCAGCCACGCGACATAGCCTTCACACTCTTTGGTAAATTGCTCATATCCTAGAGAAGTTAAAGGCAAACCCAACATTCATAATTTACAAAGGCATAACCGATACTTAATATTTAAATTTCTTGTGTAGTATTATTCTCTCCAAGCTTGAATTTATCTAGTTTGTAGATATAGTCAGTTTGTCTTCTGGTACACAAAAATAATTACTGTACAATTTAATAAAATTCTTATTTATCTTTATTATATATCAGGTGGGTCCTGTAACAGCGCAATAAATTAAAACATAGATTCTTGAACATTTATGACAAAAACTTTTAAGAGGGCGCCGAGCGTTAGCGACTGAACCATAGAGCGCGGGGAATGCGTATTTAATTTAGATCGGCGCGCGGCCGCCATAGTAAAAATGTATGGAGAATTAAAAGCACTTTTTGATAAATCTGGGCCTTTAATACCAAACAATAATTGAAATATTTGATGCGGACAAATTGTAATGTAAACATTCATCTTTTTTTTGAACTGAAAATCAGAATAGATTTTCATTGTTAAAGTATAAAAAAACACTTAACACCTCCTTACGATTTTAGAATTTTCGTCCAAATTTACCTAGTTCTCTAGGGTAAAATATTAATAATCTTATAATTTTTCCACGGTGAAGTTGTAAACACATTCTTCGAAGTGCTAAATATATAGTTTAGAAATGGATTAAACAACTAGTGTTGACGTTATCTACTTAACGGCAACTGCCTATTTTTGCACATTTCGCTCGGTGCAGTCTTAAAAATAAGTCATTTATAATGTAAACCTGTAAAATAAAGTTTTATTCAAAGAAGCAATGTATTGCATAACATTTGATACTTAGCAAAGTGACATCTAGCTATGTCAATGCTAAGGCAAAGTCAATGTTGGACGCCGTACATCGAAAATTCTATTTACATTGTTTGAAATAATAAAAATGTATGAAAACAGTATTTAAAAAAAATCTGAACAGATCTTGTTCAGTTAGACAATTAAAATATATTTTTTATTTTTTGCTCCTGTTACAGGACGCACCTGGTAAATCCTTTTTTTATTTGATTTTCTCCTAATTTAAATTATTTGCCGTTAATTTATTTAATGTGCGTTTGCAGCAGCTCAGGCGTCAGCCGTTACAGCACAGCCCAAACTGAAGGACTGTGTGGTGCGGCTCGAGCGCATTGACGACCTCGAGGCGCCGCTCGGCACCGACACGCGCCGGGACAAGAGACGAGTTGGAAACAATGCTGATGTGGGACACGAAACACACAGTAGCAATGACATTAGCAATGAAAAAGAAACCTATGTTTGTGATATTTGTAAGAAAAGGTTTGATCTGAAGACCCAGCTGATGGAACATGTTATGATTCATATCCACCAAAGCACAGAGCAGGAAGAGATAAGCGTCGCTGATGATGGTGAGTTTGGCGTTTTTATTGATGTTTTGTCAGTGAGCTTATCGGCGGGTATATATGTCGGCGGCCGATCGTAAAATCCGGCAGATCACGAAATTCCTAGGCATATCGTGAAACGCCGTCATTTCATGATTTAGCTAAATGACATCCGCCATATCGTTCAAAACATAACGTTTAACGATCTGCCCAATGACGTCTAGGCAGATCATGAAATTCCTAGGCATACTCTGGGAGCAGTTTCAACACTCTGGGAGCAGTTTCATTTTACAGGTCACAAAAAAAAATTACCCTAACCTACCTATCTCTGGGAGCAGTTTCTTTTTTAGGGTCATAAAAAAACCCTAACTGTCTAGGTTAAGGTTTTTTTTAATGACCCTAATAACGAAATTGCTCCCAGAGATAGGTAGGTTAGGGTTATTTTTTTTTCTGAGCCGACTACATTTTACCCGGCGGCGGCGCGCCGGCTCATATTTACTCGGCGGCGGCGTGAAAAAATCTGCATATCTTAGTGAATATAATTTTTGTTTTATTCCGTTCGACGTCCAGGGTTTCCAGTCTTGTGTCTTGCTTGATTCTTAATAAGATGTACAACGGGATCCCAAGCTGGTGGTAATGACAAACCGTCTTCTCTATTGAAATTAGTATTTTTTTTGCCAAATAATGAAATGGCGGCGTTTCACAATATGCCTAGGAATTTCGAGATCTGCCGGATTTTACGATCGGCCGCCGACATATATACCACCTTTGCTACTTTACGATGCTACCCAGGGCACTTGCGAGTATTGACCTCCCTTATACAACTGTTGCATAATAATGGTACTGAAGTAATATTAATAAAACTATCGTGAGACATCCTTAATAATTATAAAAACGGTTTAAACTCACGTAAAAAGTGTCAGGAACGGGTGGACATGTTTCGAACTCATTTGGAGCTCTTCATCAGGGGCAGCTATCCGCGCTGCTGCGCGTCTCGCGACCCACTGTACTATTTATCGCTCTTCTCGCCGCCCTCAGCGCACGCGCAGATAGCGCGGCGGGAGAAGGGAAGGGCTCTTGCACAGTCCACTAGTGACAAGAGCTGCCCCTGATGAAGAGCTCCAAATGAGTTCGAAACATGTCGGCCCGTTCCTGACACTTTTTACGTGAGTTTAAACCGTTTTTATAATTACTAATACGGAAGTGTTCAATAATAGACGACATTCTATATTGCAGCTCCGTCGGCGGCAGGCGGGCGGGGGGAGGGACGGGAACGAATGAGCACTGGGGAACGACTGTACTCCTGCGAGATATGTAACAAGAAGTTTACGCAGTTGAGTAATTTAAAGACACATAAACGAATTCACACAGGAGAAAAGCCGTTTGCCTGTCAAACATGTAACAAGAACTTTACGCAGTTGTGTCATTCAAAGATACACCAACTAATCCACACGGGAGAAAGACCGTATTCTTGTGATATATGTAAAAAGGAGTTTATGAAATCCTGGCATTTAAAAGAACATAAACGAATTCACTCAGGAGAAAAGCCGTTTGCCTGTACAACATGTAACAAGAAGTTTACGCAATCCGGGAATTTAAAAGAACATGAACGAATTCACACTGGAGAAAAATGTTATTCCTGCGATATATGTAACAAGAAGTTTACGGGATCGAGTTATTTTAAGAAACACGAACTAATCCACACGGGAGTAAAACCGTATTCTTGTGATATATGTAAAAAGGAGTTTACTCAATCCGGGCATTTAAAAAGACATGAACGAATTCATACTGGGGAAAAATGTTATTCTTGCGACATATGTAACAAGAAGTTTACGCAGCAAAGTAGTTTAAAGACACATGAACGAATTCACTCGGGAGAAAAGCCGTTTTCCTGTATAATACGTAACAAACAGTTTACGCAGCCGAGTCACTTAAAGAAACATGAACTCACTCACACGGAAGAAAACCTATACCATGCTGCGACGAGTGTAAGAAAGATTTACTCGAGAACGTAGTTCACATGCACCGACTCCGGTGCCTTGTCTTTATGAGCATCGAGGAAAACGAGGAGGCGTCCAACGATAGTCGTGTCTCCTTCTGTCGTCTCTCTCCCTCCACTGTGCTGGGAGATGAACCAGTGGTCGAGTGTGAAGAGTAGTGGACTGTAACCAAACAGAACACCGGCTCATGTTATATACAAAGCGGCCTTGTAGCGCGCGGCCCGTTCCCGCGGATGACGACTTTATATTGAGTCGTTAGTTTAGTCTTGTTTAAGGTTACACATTATAACAACTCAACGGCGACTCGATTATATGCCAAATATTGAAATTTAAGCCCTATGTCATATTTACTAGGTTTAATTTCAAAAAATGTACGACGCGTCGTCCACTCGTCGCCCACTACTAATATCATTTTTTGAAATTAAACCTAGTAAATATGACCTAGGGCTTAAATTTCAACATTTGGCATAGAATCGAGTCGCCGTTGAGTTGTTATAATGTGCGAAGACACTTACAAATAATTTGTGGCATATTGAATATAACGGAATAGTAATTAATTAAATAGTAATTTTGTGAAGGTATTTTAGTCTACATTCCTCTTTGTCGACGACCACGTTGTCACTCATCCACTTCACCAAGTTATAAATATAATTGACGTATCTACTTACATATTGCCTCCCGCCCTCCGTTCGCTTCACAGCTGTTGTCTCTGAAACTGTTCTGTCTTATATTCTGAGATGAAAATGGAGCTTATATCCATCGTCATAACTTTATCTACTGTAGGTACTAAATATTACGTCAAAGAGGCATTAAACCAGTAGTAGTCCGTCGGCGCTGGCATATTTAGCACGGCATTATTTTTTGTATTTGTATTTTGTATCAAATAAGAATGTAGACAAGACAGGAAGTGGATTAGGGAATGGGTAAGAAAGTGGGACGATTTGTAAGTAGAATGTGGACGGAACGGGATTGTTGACGAAGTAAGCCTAAACGCACGACTCCGGAGGGCGGGGGCTCTTAGCCAACAGTGGATGGAGGAACTGTTTCTTCGTGATTGACTTCAGTTTCAATATTCCAAGTTACCTACTTACCTGTAACTGGTAAGGTACGAGTACACTAAATGTTATATAGTAATTTAAGTATAAAGTACAGGTATTTAGTAATACTAGAGGCCCGTTGCGGCGTCGAACCGCCGCTAGAATATGGAAATCCGGTAGTGTTACAGAAAATAACTACTTTATCGAAAAGAAGTTTTTGGCGAACGAAGAATAAATACTGTAAAAAAACACGTTAAAATAATGTTTTAAAAACGTTGAAACATGCCAGGCTAGAGCTAGGCCTGATAGCCAACTGCCAGTTTCATCGTGACAACTTTTTCAACTCTTTTGTAAAAATAACTTGTGCATTAATGACATGTGATCTGCTGATCTGTTCCACAAATAAAATGTATATTATTTTTTATGGAAAAATTTAATTCATAAAAATAATCCCATATCTTGAAAAAAATATTGACATATTTTCATAGGACCGAAGATTGGTAGAATTTTAATTTGTTGTTCTTTCTTCAGGAAAGAAGAATTTATCAATTTGATCGATTTCTATCAATTTCCAGAAAAAGCACATGAATCGAAACGACAGATTTGGGCACTCACTACGCAGGTTTTAAAAAGGAAATCATGTAGTGCGTAACTGTTTATGTATTCATTTATAATAGCTCGTCCACAATGCCAACTCGTCCACATTTCCAACTCATCCGTATTCCCACCTCGTCCACAATGCCAAGTCGTCCACATTACCAACTCGTCCATACACCCAACTCATCTACATTGCCAACTCGCATTCATTTCCAACTCATCAACAATGCCAACTCGTCCATATTGCTAACTCGTCCACAAATACAACTGGTCCACATTTCCAACTTGTCCATAGGCCCAACTCGTCCACAATTCCAAGTCGTCCACATTTCCAACTCGTCCATATTCCCAACTCGACGATACACCCAACTCGTCTATAGAAACTCGTCCTTATTATCAGCCCGTCTTTATTGCCAACTCGTCCATATTCCCAACTTGTTCATTTTGCCAACTCATCCACATTCCCAACTCGTCCATATTCTCAACTCGTCCGTATTACCAAGTCGTCTTCATTGCCCACTCGTCCGTGTTCCCAACTTGTTCATTTTGCCAACTCATCCACATTCCCAACTCTTCCATATTCCCAACTCATTCACATTGACAACTCGTCCATATTACCAACTTGTCCGTATTACCAACTCGTCTTCATTGCCAACTCGTCCATAATGCGAACTCGTCCACAGGTGTGCAGGTGTCTATGGGCGACGGTAATCGGTTTCCATCAGGCGATTCGTTTGCTCGTTTTCACCCTATGACATAAAAAAAAACTGCCCACTTTTCCATGTTCCCAACTTGTCAATTTTACCAACTCATCCACATTGCCAACTCATCCACATTTCCAACTCGTCCATATTCCCAACTCGACGATACACCCAACTCGTCTACAATACCAACTTGTCCTTATTATCAGCTCGTCTTTATTGCCAAATCTTCCATATCACCAACTTGTCCGTATTACCAAGTCGTCTTCATTGCCAACTCGTCCATATTCTCAACTCGACCACATTTCCAACTCGTCCATTTTACCAACTCATCCATATTGCCAATGTAGATACATTCCCAACTAAGCTACTTTGTCAAGTCGTCCATATTCTCAACTCGACCTCATTTCCAACTCGTCCATTTTACCAACTCATCCATATTACCAATGTAGATAAATTCCCAACTTAGCTACATTGTCAACTCGTCCATATTCTCAACTCGACCACATTTCCCATCCCGTCGACATTCAAGCGGAAGGACTTAGTTTTTTCTAGTAAAATACTATTTAATTTACCATAACTCATGCTATTTGCTTTGGTTTCTTTTTTGATGGACTTATATAATCATATTTAAAATAATCTATCATAAATTTACTTATTTGAATGACGTTTAGTTGTACTTACTACATTTTTTCTGCTTTGATTTATTGTAAAACTCGCTTATAAAAATAATCTATTCTTGAATGACGGTCAGTTTTTCTGGTCTTGCGAGCACCAGTCCAACTCGCACTTAACCGGCTTTTTCCTCCACATTTTTAACATGCGAAAAAAGTTTCCATATCAACATTTTAAAAAGAAAAACAACCTGGCAATTTAGATCATTGACATTATAGCCCCCAATAAAAAATACATTAAAAGTTGTCAGAATATGATTACTGTCATTCATTGTCAACAAACTGTAAAATTATTTTTGCATATTCGTACATGTTTTAAGTGTTGCGGATATTATGTTGCCGACTCAAAAATAATATTTCATCATACTGAACAACTTACTACAGGTTTGTGAGCAAATCATGCTTATTATTATTTGGTCATCTTAAGTCAAAATAGGGATCACAGGTCACGTGGTCAATGTCACGTGGTTAGCGCACAGTAGTTTTTTCAAATCCATTTTTCAGTACTTTTTCGGGAAAAAATTAAAAATCCAAGAGTTTTATGCACATCTCCAGCATGGGACGAATCTAATGACATATCATTTATCAAAATCGGACCATAACTGTAGATCTGATGGGATGTACAAAAATCGGCCTCGCGTAATATATATATAGATTATGCCGTCTTTTTAGTCAAATAAGCCTGTAATTATATTTCTATACCAAGTTTTCTTCCAAAGTGTAACGAACAGAGAAAGTAGGTACGTTGATTGCGAAGTTGTCCGACAAATCACAAGCAAAACGTTATTCACTACATCCTTAACGAGCAAATGTGCTAGTGATAATCACTATTTGTATCAATAAGTTCTGATAACCTTCATTTATGTATTTAATTTAATCACATTAATAGTTTTTCTTCGTGTACCTTCGGGACAGATACGTTGAATAAATATATTTGTATAATAACTTTGACACTCTTTAAGATTTTAAGTATTTGAAACAATTAAAGAAATACAATTTACTGATTTATGTTTTATTTCCACTCAAAAAGCTTATTTACTTACATAATCCACTGCATATTGGAAAGTCCCTTGGAGCCGGAACACATGACATTGATTTATGTATGTATGAGGTATATATTAGTATTAGATAGTAGTTTAGAAACAGGCGAATGTTATTTTGAATGAGAATAAGAATATTTGAATGACTGTTATCTTGATTTAGAGTGATTGTTTGAAATTAGCATTGTATGTTATTTCTATCATCAAGTTCCGCATGTTACTGTAACATGTTAATTACAACAATACCTACACAACGTCGTAGAAGTCGAATATGACTCGACATGTTAAGAATCTGTTCGCGATCCATCATTAGGAGTCGATCAGTCAAAATAACCTATTCTTGAAAGACGGTTAGTTAAATTAAAATTAAGGTAATAACATTGAGGTGGTAATAACGATAATAAACGGTCAGCTGATTTATTCTTGCGGTGCGTCATGATGGATTTTTGAATACACAACTCTGACGCCATATCTTACCCTCGAGACACAGGACAATGGGCAGCTAGCAGACTCGGCGAAACCAGACTCAGATTCAAGGATTGATAAATAAAACCAATGGAAATTTAAAGATGTAAGTATTTAATTTTATAGAAGTGACGCAGAGAGTGGTCTCTGAAAAGTCACAAAGAAGAAAACAGAACATAAAATAATAATAATAATAATATATTTTTTTTTTTGTGTATTGTAATATAAATACAATAAAAACAGTTTTTAAGTAGGTATGCATAAAAAAAATGTGATCTCCAATATAATGTTCTCAGATTCTTTATAATTAAGACAGTATAAGTATAACAGAAACCTCATTAGGTAACAAACAGGTCAAAAACATTGATATAAAGTATTAAAATAATTGGTTACAAAATAGGATAAATTGTATTGCCCCTTAATTGACATCTTAATTTTGTACAAACTTATCTTAACACAGAAATGAACATACCTACTCTATATTTTAGTTACTAATCTGTAACAGATTGTTTGATTAGATCATTTCCCGAATCGTTAATTAATCTATATATATAAAACTCAAAGGTGACTGACTGACTGACATAGTGATCTATCAACGCACAGCCCAAACCACTGGACGGATCGGGCTGAAATTTGACATGCAGGTAGATGTTATGACGTAGGCATCCGCTAAGAAAGGATTTTTCAAAACTCACCCCTAAAGGGGTGAAATGGGGTTCCAAAGTTTGTATGGGGAAACAAGATTAGTTAGACTATTTTATTCGAAACTTCACAGGAGTATTCCTAACGATAAATGAGTAAGCACGTGTTTCAGGTTTTTTGAAAATTCAACCCCTAAAAGGGAGAAATGTGGTGACAAAGTCTGAAAATCAGCATGGGTATTGTTTTTATGGTTTATCGGGTCGCTGATTACAAAAACCGCAACGATTTTAAAATCCAACGTGAGTTACCATCTCCCCGTTGTGACAAAGTCTGAAAATCCATTGGTAATGCTTTTATGGTTTATCGGGTCGAGTCGCCTGTTGGGGTGCGATGGGGTTGAAATGACTAAATATGAGTACGGATGTAATTTTTATGGTTTGTTGGGACGTTAATTACGAAAATGCCACCGATTTTGAAATTTTATTTGTGGTCATGAAAATTCTTGAAAGCATTTGCGCCAAATTGCAATTTAATCGGTCCAGTAGTTTTGCAGCAAATCGATTGTAACAGACGGACTGAAAGACAGCTCCACGTGATCCTATAAGGGGGTTCTTTTTTTGCTTTTGAGGTATGGATAGAGACCAGCGTTATCCTAATAGATTAAAAAAATAGTATTTGGTGGCATCTCGATCGTCGTCAATCGGTACCTATAGGCGGGCGGCGCGTTGGGATTGGGACGGGAGGAGTAATGATCGGAAAACTTCCTGCATCCGTAATAAATACATTCAAGCTTTTCAATAATAAGTCATTTCAGAATTCTGAATTACGTTTATCTGGCTCAGAATAATACATTTTTTATTCATCAACGAAGAGAACCTCAATATCTTACAATAGAACATGACGTAAGTTAGAACATGGCTTAGAATCATTAAACCAATCTCGAATATCCCAAATCGATAAGCGGAGGCTCGGGACATTATAAAAGCTTTATACAAATAAAATGCACACATATCCCGGTGTCTTAGCTTCACTTCGAGTTATGAATTTTGAAGTGAACTTTATTTGGTACAGTTAAAGCTGAGATCGCTTGATTTGAGTGCTTGAGTTTTCGGTTTGATTTGATAAAGTGGAATTATGATAAAATAAAAAGTATTTCCCAGTAATATTAGAAAAGCAAAAGTCTGTGTATGTTTTGTTACTTCTTCACGCTAAAACGGCTGGACGGATATGCATGAGGGAAATGCAGATTGCAGATTTTACCCTAACTTAACAAATAAAAAGAGCATTGTTCCCGTAGGATGATGTATATTATATAGGCACGCGAGCGAAGCCGCGGGTTAATGCTAGTATCCATACTAATATTATAAATGCGAAAGTGTGTCTGTCTGTCTGTTACCTCTTCACGCTTAAACCGCTGAATCAATTTTGATGAAATTTGGCATGGAGATAGTTTAAGATCCGAGGAAGGACATAGGATAGTTTTCATCCTGGTAATTATCCCTAAAAAGATTGAAAAGTGAGTGAACAGTATAGTAGTGACATTGATGAACCTGTAGAAATTGTAATGTCATTATTAGACCAAGAGCACAATTGCTCTTAAATTTGCTTAGGCACTTTTAATAATCCCTTTTATTAATTAAGGTGATTAGGTGGATATCTATCGTGTTGTACGAGGTTGTTGATAAATACGGAACTGTCTGCCTGTCTTTCTGTTACATTTTCACGCCTAAGCTTCTGACCCGGTATAGATAAAATTTGATGTGGAGGTAGTCCGAGAAGGACAAAGAATGTTACTGCAGTTTTAAGGTGAGAAACTTACATGTAAATGGAGGCGGTTCGAATAGGCCTTTGTTTTCTTTCTGTTACACATTTTAAAAACCTATGTAATATTTAAATAAAACAATTTAAACGGATTATATTGCGTATATTAATTATTTGAGCCTCCCTGACGTTTCAATACCTGATGTCTCAATACCTGAGGCCCGTGAAGTGCAGCATCCCTCTGCAGAGTGCTGGTGTTTACAAGCTGGACTGCGAGTGTGTTCTATCATACATTGGCCAAACGTAACGTAGTATAGCTACACGGGTTAAGGAGCATATGTAGCCGATGTCAAGCACCGTCGTTGCAACAGGTCTACAGTCTGCGAGCATGTCATGGACAAACCAAACCATTCAATTAAGTTTGATAATACTTCAATCCTTGGCAGAGAGAAACGATATTTTCCCACAATGTTGCGCGAGGCTATTGAAATCAAAAAATATCCCAATTTCAATAGAGAAGATGGTTTGTCATTACCACCGGCTTGGGATCCTGTTGTACATCTTATCAAGGATCCAGCAAAACACAAGACTGGAAACCTTGGGCCTCGAACGGTGTAAAACAAATTAATGTTAAAGTAGTTTATGTAGTTTTTGTTTAGAAGTATTTCATAATAATAAAAAAGGCAATCTGGGAGTTTTCTTTGGCGGTTCTTTCTCCTCAGTAAGCCTTATAGTGAACCGCTGGTAGATATTTTAAATAAAATAATAAAGGCCCGTCTGGCACATGTGTAACTGTCTTTAAACATTAGGCCCATCTGGCATGTATGAACACCTTTATTTTAAATTAATATTTATAAAATGGGTAGTTTGCACAAATGTAACTTTGACAGAGAAAAATTGTGTTTTTCTCAGTCAACCTTTGACAATGGTATCTGTAAAGGTACTGAACCGTCAGGGAGGCTCAAATAATATACGCGATATAATCCGTTTAAATTGTTTTATTTAAATGTGTGACAGTCGCGGAAACCGAAGAAAATACTATGTAATATTTATTCAAACAGGTTACTACTAGGGGTTTTACTTATGTTTCTTTAAACCTACCTATCTCGCAGTTACCAATAATTAATTGACCTTATCACTTAAATTCTGGTCTTACACATCCATCCATACTTCTAAGTTCCACGTGGACGTAGTCGCGGGCAAATCCATACTATACTTACTATATCCATCCATACTAATATTATAAATGCAAAAGTGTGTCTGTCTGTCTGTTACCTCTTCACGCTTAAACCGCTGAATCGATTTTGATGAAATTTGGCATGGAGATAGTTTAAGATCCGAGGAAGGACATAGGATAGCTTTCATCCTGGAAATTCTCCCTAAAAATATTGACCCTGTAGGAAATGTAATGATTAGACCAAAAGCACAATTGCTCTTACATTTGCTAAGGCGCTTTTAATAATAATCCCTTTTATTAATTAAGGTGATAAGGTGGATATCTATCGTGTTGTACGAGGTTGCTTCCGTACTGCCAAGTTCCACGCGGACGTAGTCGCGGGCAAAAGCTAGTAATATCATAATTTGGGGTTGACCTCAATTTATTTTTTTACCTAACGGTTACTTTCCTAGGTAATTATTTGCATAGCTGGGCATTAACTCGTTAATCCGTTAATCGTTAATTAACGAAGTTAACATTTTGATTAACGGATTAACTTTTAAGTTAACTTTTAAAAATGTTAACGGATACGTTAACTTCCGTTAATGTGCAGAAGTCCGTTAATCGTTAACCCAATGCCTACTATTTACCGCACGGCACCGGGGCGCGGCGCGAAAAACAGGTTCAGACAAGTGCCGGGCGGCGCGTGGCAGCAAGTGAAACAAAAACAAAACTAGATATATTTTGCCGGCGCGTGCGAGTGAGAAAACTGTGAAGAGATTTGTTTCGTTTGATCATTTCATTACTTAGCGCCGGTGCTTAGAGTGACGAGTGTTTTGTTTCTTGTTATTATAAATGACTGTCAGTGATCATTTGCGTGTTGATAAAGAATAGTGCAGTGTAATTTAGTTAGATAAAAAATGTGTACTGTGCAGTGTGGTAATTAAAACCATATCATGGAAGACATGGAATCGGATTCCGGCGGTCCTGATGAGAATCCATGGCCACATTTGGGCTGTACGTTGTTTCATATACTACAGTTTTATAGAATTTCGTTTCAAATAAAATGTTTCTCATGTTATCAATTCATAGAATGGTTAAACCGCAGATTACTCACACTTTAGAAAATTAAATCGTAAATTTTTATTGCAGTTTTTTTTCCGATATTCGTGTCATAGAATTTCACATCATATATTATTAATCCTTATAATATTCAGTTCGCGTAAAACTTATTACCTAGACTACTTATTTATAGAATTGTGTTTCTAATAATTTAATAATCTCATTATCGTTTCATAGAATAGTCAATTAACAGAAAACTTACTTTATAGACATTTTAATATTAGAATTTTGTATTTATAAACAATGTTTAAGCATTCTGATTCTGACGTTCCGCTCGCTTTACGGTCTTTAACCTAACCTACTAACGCCGCCTTTTTATTTGAATTACGCTTCCTCGAAATAAGTGCTATTGTAGTAAAGCGGTGCTGAAACAATAATATTCGAAAGAAAAATACTCCATATAATAATAGGGACTAAACATTATATGAAACAGTTTCCGTGAAACAATATTCTATAAAAAATCTATCAGCGAATCAAGAATACATAAAAATATGTCTTTTAGTTGATGATTCTGTTAATAAAAAAAAGAGATAGTAAAATTCATTAATTTGTGTTTCTGTGAAATATGTTTCTTTCAAGTAAATAGTCTTTTAAACAATAATATTCTAACTGAAAATACATGAACCACATATATTCTATCTATCAGCCACAGACGTCCACTGCTGAACATAGGCCTCCCCATGACTCGCCACAAAGTGCGATCCTGTGCAGACCGAACCACATATTCATTGAAACATTTTCTGCGAAACGAAATTCTGTGAGATTTCTGTCTGCGAAACAAGGGGACACCCCACAGTTGACTGAGTATGTGGAATTTGTATCCAGATCGGGCCAGCAAATACTTTTTGCTGTAAGCATTTGACGACGCGGTTGGCTCAGTTTATAAGCGCTTGCCTACTGAGCCGGCGGTCCCGGGTTCGAATCCCGGCTAGGGCAAACGTTTCACAAACGCAAAGATCTAAAAATGCAATTTTACACATATTAACGGATTAACGATTAACGTTAACTTGCGTTAATTCTTCCGAAATGTAACGCATTAACGTTTAACGAAGCTAACTTTTTTTGTAGCGGATTAACGATTAACGAAGTTAACTATTTGATTAACGGTGCCCAGCTATGATTATTTGTAGGTGGTTTGAATAGAGCTAACGAGGCTTATTTACTTTACATTAATCCAATCCAATATAGCAATGGGTGACCCTTTACATCCGTTACAAATATAATAGGATTAATTCCTACCTTTTTCTCGATGCTCGAAAAATAAAAGAAACCTTATTTTTCTGCAGTTAAGGTAAAATAATTGAGAACAGACATGCACAAAAATCTATAATACAACTTGTTTTAAATACACTATGTTACACAACAAAACGAATTTCATTAACCTATTGACCGCCAAGCGGTCTAGCAATTTACCGTGCCAATGACGCCAGAGTAAAAAAAAAAGATGTGCCCAAAATCAACAGGGATTGAAAAATACTTGTAGCGGTTAGAATTACAAAGTTTTTGATCATTGAAATTTGGACGGCTGTGGCCGACGTGGCGTCAGGGGCACGATTTTTTGTTGACGGCCACAGCCGACTGTGGCGCTCAAAAGGTTAAAATCACACGGTTATAGTTTCTTCTACTGGTACTGGACTTAAAGTATATAGTTTAGTTTTTGAACTGAGCCAATCTACTTACAGACAAGAACAAAGGCATTGTATCTTCATAATAGTCTGATCCGCTACTGTATTTGTAACCAAAGCTGGTTAATGTTTTTAAGGATATTAATTTACCAACCCCATTGTGTAGTCCCTATGTTTCAAATGGAGCAATATTTCCATAAGCAACAGTTTTGGCCACATTATTTCTGTCGGGTGTCGGAAAGCCGGTCGCCAATATAATTAGATATATTTATGCTCTAGTATACAGTAAATAGAATCAGAATCCATTACTCTTCCGAGGTAGTTATCATATTGTTAAATTATGTTTTTGTTATCATAGTTCGTTAAGCAACCTCTGAATGACATTGTATTCTTTAAGTGGATTAGCTCAGTTCCAACAGTAAATACAATTAATAATAAGAATTTTTATTTGCAAAAATGCAACGTCATATAAGGTTAGTACATTTTACTTAAAGAAGCATGCACATTTTGTTTATTATTATTACTTAACTACTCGAGCTATGTGTTGTACAATTAAATTATATTAAACTAATTCATAAAATCCTATAATTTAATTATTACAATAATAATCATTACAGTAACACTTGTCCAAACACCTTTTTTGTAGTTTGTATTTAATTGAGGCATGTCAACGTTTATTTGTACGGATCAATTAGTGAGTATTTTACTGTCATAGGTACATAAAATATTTCTTGCAATAAAAAAGCTTTGATTGCGAAGCACAAAGAACAGTGCCTTGTCGAGAAGGGTATCCTGTGACTGATGCCTTATTTCTAAATAAGCCTGTTTTGCTTGACAAATATCGCTACTTCAAAAATATAAACAGGGTAATGTCAACACTTTAAATTAATGGAATGAAGGTTGGCAATTCAGTAAAAAATACAATCGAATGACCCCCTCGATAAAAAAATTAGAGGACCATTGTAAACTAGTTTTATATTTTTGGGACTCCTGCGCGGCGCATAGAATTCCATAAATTTAGTCTAGAGGAGGTTGACTTTAAAGTTTTTGTTCACTAGTTACAAGTTTACGTCCGCAAAGACTTATTGATGTCATTCTCGTAGTTTTCACTATTTTTCCTCTGAATTACGATAGAGCAGTCGTCCGCGAAAAGTGTAAACCTTATGATAGGTAACATATGGTAAGTCGTTAATGTAGACGAGAAAAAGCAGTGGGCCAAGTACGCTACCTTGAGGGACACCGGTAGTAGACATCGTGTGATCAGATGGACATTTTATCAGCGTCTCTGTGTTACCATCGTATTTTGCTATCTCTGTACATTCAGGGTAGTGGAGACTTTCAAATACTTGGGCCACATAGTCTCTCTCTAGTGACTTATGTGATGACCGGTGACCGTGATTTGGAGAGGGAGCGGAGGGCGTTATCAGTGAGGAGTGATATGGTGGCCCGCAGGTTCGCGAGATGTTCAGTCGAAGTAAAAGTGACGCTATTCAAAGCATATTGCCAATCATTTTACTCAAGCGGCCTGTGGTTACGATATACAAAACGAGCTTATACAATACAATAACGCCTTCAGAATGCTGTTGAGGCTACCTAGGTGGTGCAGTGCCTCAGGAATGTTCGCGGACGCCCACACGGACGGGTTCCACGCGATCATGAGAAAAAAAATTGCGTCGTTGATGGACCGTGTCAGAAAGAGTCAAAACAGCATTCTGAAGGTGATAGCAGATAGGTACAATTGTCCCATTCTGCGTCACTGGGTGGCACAGATCCGGACATTAGTGAGGTATATTAAATCCCATCAAAAACATAAATGTAAAATGAGAGCCAAGTTCAATATCGCGTGCACTTCGCCGACAAAAGAATTGAGATCTGCAAGAGCGCCAAGTTCTTTGCCCTAAAATTTTTAGATACAAGGACATGCTACATACTCAATGCATTTATTTTACTTGGGGAGTAATTCAATATCAAGATTTGACTTGGCTAGTTTTCACAAAATAACTAAATTTTATAAAAGTAACATAGTCATAGTCATAGTTCATTATCAAGCTAACAGTATAAGTAACAAGACGTAAACTAACTTGCGTACTTACCTTTACGAAAATAGGTTAATGATTTGATTGATTTTGATTTATAATATAAATTTATATTTTAAAACTAGCCAAGTCACGTCTTGATATTGAATTACACCCCAAGTAAAATAAATGCATTGAGTATGTAGCATGTCCTTGTATCTAAAAATTTTAGGGCAAAGAACTTGGCGCTCTTGCAGATCTCAATTCTTTTGTCGGCGAAGTGCACGCGATATTGAACTTGGCTCTCATTTTACATTTATGTTTTTGATGGGATATCATTACTTTTTGTACAGAAATTATTATGATGTGTAAATTACTTAATTATTATTTGTTAATTAGTTCTGTGTGCTATTCTAGTACATCTTTTGAAAGTTTTGAACAAACAAAGAATTTTCCAAAACGGTTAGTACGTATTGGATTGTTATGTGCATGTATGTGTAAGTGTGTGCGTGTGAGTGTATATGCTATTCTAGTATATCTTTCAAACAAAAAAAGAATTTTCCAAATCGGTTTATAAATGACAGAGTTCTGAGGCAACAACCATCAATAATAATAATAATAAAAAAACATAAAAAAATCACTGTTTTAGATTTTTATATGTATACACACACAATCACTAAGCTGGATGCCAAATTTCACCTTTCTAGGTCACCTGGAAGTGGGTTAGGTTTTTGATTACTAGTCAGTCAGTCAGTCAGTCAGTCAGTCAGTCAGTCAGTGCTAAAAATACCGTTTTTTGGACTTTAATATCTCAATAACTATTTAACCTATATTAATGAAATTTGGGGTTCTACTTGTTCTAAAGGATCTTAATACATAAGCCAAATTTCATTTTTTTATGTTAAATAGATCCCATCAAAAACATAAATGTAAAATGAGAGCCAAGTTCAATATCGCGTGCACTTCGCCGACAAAAGAATTGAGATCTGCAAGGGCGCCAAGTTCTTTGCTCTAAAATTTTTAGATACAAGGACATGCGACATACTCAATGCATTTATTTTACTTGGGGAGTAATTCAATATCAAGATTTGACTTGGCTAGTTTTCACAAACTAACTAAATTTTATAAAAGTAACATAGTCATAGTCATAGTTCATTATCAAGCTAACAGTATAAGTAACAAGACGTACACTAACTTGCGTACTTACCTTTACGAAAATAGGTTAATGATTTGATTGATTTTGATTTATAATATAAATTTATATTTTAAAACTAGCCAAGTCACGTCTTGATATTGAATTACACCCCAAGTAAAATAAATGCATTGAGTATGTCGCATGCCCTTGTATCTAAAAATTTTAGAGCAAAGAACTTGGCGCCCTTGCAGATCTCAATTCTTTTGTCGGCGAAGTGCACGCGATATTGAACTTGGCTCTCATTTTACATTTATGTTTTTGATGGGATATCATTACTTTTTGTACAGAAATTATTATGATGTGTAAATTACTTAATTATTATTTGTTAATTAGTTCTGTGTGCTATTCTAGTACATCTTTTGAAAGTTTTGAACAAACAAAGAATTTTCCAAAACGGTTAGTACGTATTGGATTGTTATGTGCATGTATGTGTAAGTGTGTGCGTGTGAGTGTATATGCTATTCTAGTATATCTTTCAAACAAAAAAAGAATTTTCCAAATCGGTTTATAAATGACAGAGTTCTGAGGCAACAACCATCAATAATAATAATAATAATAGAAAAACATAAAAAAATCACTGTTTTAGATTTTTATATGTATACACACACAATTACTAAGCTGGATGCCAAATTTCACCTTTCTAGGTCACCTGGAAGTGGGTTAGGTTTTTGATTACTAGTCAGTCAGTCAGTCAGTCAGTCAGTCAGTCAGTCAGTGATAAAAATACCGTTTTTTGGACTTTAATATCTCAATAACTATTTAACCTATATTAATGAAATTTGGGGTTCTACTTGTTCTAAAGGATCTTAATACATAAGCCAAATTTCATTTTTTTATGTTAAATAGATTTGGAGTTATTGGGGGGTCAAAAGTGGCTCCAAACGGTTCGTGTAATATAACACACGGCTGCTGCTCGCCAGTTCCTGCGGTGAACTTGGCTGGACACGCTGCCGCGTGTCTAGATTTGGAGTTATTGGGGGGTCAAAAGTGGCTCCAAACGGTTCGTGTAATATAACACACGGCTGCTGCTCGCCAGTTCCTGCGGTGAACTTGGCTGGACACGCTGCCGCGTGTCTAGATAGCCGTGATCTGTGTCTGTGTCATACCAGTTGTACATTATAATTTTATGTATGTAGTTAAATTAGTATTAAGTTTTACTAACAAATAATTTATAAGTTTTTATGTTACTAACCTGATATGGATCTTTATCCGAAATAAAATATTTTGAATTTGAATTTGAATAGGCTAGTTGACTCGGGTCTATATCGGATGGCATACAATTATTAGTCCTATCGTTGTGTCGCATAACGTCTTTTGTCCTAATAACGTATGGCATACACTTTGTTCCGCATATTTTTGATTGTCCGAAATTGTTGCTCCTATTATCGTTTGTCCTAAATATTATTTGTCCTATCGTTTGATGTGGCTAAGATTCAACTATCGAATGATTGATGTGCATTATTGTAATGTTTCTAATATTTAATGTGCTAAAAATCTTTTGACTACATTTCATTATACCTAAATCCCGAAGATTTTTAAGCAAAGATTCTGAGGCTCCGCTAGCTTCGCTCGCTCCACTATCCATGGTCATAAAAACAAACCTAACCTAACCTACAGTTTTCGGTCTTTAACCTAACCTACTAACTGCTAAATTTTAATATACCTCCATGCATTCTAACGCTCCGCTCGCTCCGCTATCCATGGTCATAAAACAAACCTAATCTAACCTACAGTTTTCGGTCTTACAATATTAGGATAATGTGTTATGTGTTATGATTATGACTACATGTCATTAAGCACAAATCTTGATGATTTTTAGCAAGCAGAAATTTCAAACGTTATTTAGTACGTTAAGTTACGGGTCTGGCGTTTCGCTCGCTCGTTAGGGTCATAGGGGTTAGGGTTCTACCTAACACTCCTCCTCGCTTCGCTCGTCGTCGTACCTAACCTATCCAAAATCTGACTTGCCTGAAGGTAGAATACGTAACGATTCTGACTTCACGCCTACCATAGTTTAGTTTAGGTTCTGTAATTTTAGCCAATTTAATAATAGGCAAAATAATTCTTAGTGCAATTCATGGTAGGAATATTATGCTTTAGGTAATTCGATTTTAGAGTTATCAATATTAGGACAAACTTGCTTTAGGACTTTAGATGAGTATGCGCAAAAATTATTAGGACAAACAAGTAGTATGCCATTCAACAGTATGCCAAACATTCTCGACCAAACATTTTTAGGACAAAAAACGTTATGCGATACGACAGGCACCCAGTTGACTCATGTCAAATTGTAATAAACTAATGTTTATTCCGTATAGTATTTAGCAACGAAAACCTAAATATATATTTTTCAATTCATAAAAGTGAAAGATGGCTGAAAAAATTTAATTTGAAAATATGGTTTTTAATCTGTATTTTGAAATGCTTAAAACGCTGTCCGCCATTTTCGCTTATGATAGTGACGTCATCGGTCATGTAAACAAAACTGAAAGTCTACTTTGACGACTTCGAATAGTGCCGTCCCTCTCGATCTCCTGTCAAAGTATATTGGAGTGAGCGGAATGGTATCATACGAAGGTCGAATTTCGAATATTTACAGGTAATTCTACGTCACGCCACAGATTAGCGAAAGGGAAAAATGGCGGACAGCGTTTTTGACTGTTTATGAAATTTCTAATTTTCAATTGATAAAATTTAGCTTTCTAGCTTGCAGAAAAATACAAGACTTTTTTTAGAGGTAGTAAGATCATTATTAACCATTTCAAATATATTTCAAAACTGGGTCAACTAGCCTTATTGCATATTCTGGCTTAAGTAAGTTCGGACCCATTAATCAGTCCTTTAACAGGGCAATGTGCCGCCGTAAATGTCCGGCTAAAGTGATTTCGGCGCAAACCGCTTCTGACAAATGTCGCAACAACAAGGTTTCCGGCGTGCGTGGATGCGATCATTTATTTATAAATAATGCCTTACGGGCTTACAGTCAAGCCAAAGTGCCCGCAAGATAATGTGGAATACAAATTCTTAACTTAAAACATAACTATAAATTACACTATAGTTGTGTAAAACAAATTCGTAACTAAAAACATAACTATAAATTACACTACAGTTATATATAACAATTGGACTTTAAAACCTTAACATCTTATAAGCAATTATTGTTACAATTGTTTGCAAATATGATAATGTTACGTTTAAGTGTCAGCCATGAGTCTGCAAATATATCAGCATCCTGGACTTGTGCAAGGAACTCGTTTAATAACGCAATGGCTCTTTGTGTCGGGGCGTTGCGAGCTTGCAGAGTATATTTAAACTATTAATTTCGTACTCTGCTTTTTACACACGTTGCATGTGTATTGTTGTGGTCTCGTGTGTTCGTTCATGTCTCTTTAAATTACTTGACTGTGCAAACTTCTGTTGACATATTCCACAAGAAAAAGGTTTGGCTCCCGTGTGAGTTCGTTCATGTGTCTTTAAACTACTTGACTGTGTAAACTTCTTTTCACATATTCGACAAGCAAATGGTCTTTCTCCCGTGTGAATTCGTTCATGTCTCTTTAAATTTCTTGACAGCGCAAACTTCTGTTGACATATTCCACAACAAAAAGGTTTGGCTCCCGTGTGAGTTCGTTCATGCGTCTTTAAATTACTTGACTGCGCAAACTTCTGTTTACATATTCCACAAGCAAAAGGTCTTTCTCCCGTGTGAGTTCGTTCATGTCTCTTTAAATGACTTAAGTGCGCAAACTTCTGTTTACATATTCCACAAGAAAAGGGTTTGGCTCCCGTGTGAGTGCGTTCATGTTCCTTTAAAGTACTTAACTGTGCAAACTTCTTTTCACATATTTCACAAGCAAACGGTCTTTCTCCCGTGTGGATTCGTTCATGTCTCTTTAACCTGCTCGGCGTCGGAAACTTCTTTTTGCATATCTCGCAGGAATATCGATATCCCCGAGCGCGAGTTGGTTCCCGCCCCTCCCCCCGCCCGCCCCCCGCTGCCGCTGGAACACAATGCACGTCGACGATTATTCAAAATGATAAAGATAAATTTATTTTGTTAAACAGAGGTAGGTAACACGGATAATATAGGCTAGTAGACCCACTTTTGGTTAATAATGATCTTACTAGCTCTAAAAAAAAATCTTATATTTTGTGAAAGCTAGAAAGCTAAATTTTATCAATCGAAAGTTAGAAATTTCATGAACAGTCAAAAACGCCGTCCGCCATTTTTGCCTTTTGCTAATCTGTGGCGTGACGTAGAATTACGTGTAAATATTCGAAATTCGACCGTCGTATAGTGCCATTCCGCTCCAATATACTTTGGCAGCAGATCGAGAGGGACGGCACTATTCGAAGACGTCAAAGTAGACTCAGTTTTCTTTACAGGACCGATGACGTCACTATCATAAGCGAAAATGGCGGATAGCGTTTTAAGTATTTCAAAATACAGATTAAAAACCATATTTTCAAATTCAATTTTTTCAGCCACCTTTCACTTTTATGAATTGAAAAATATATATTTAGGTTTCCTTTGCTAAATACTATACGGAATAAACATTCGTTTATGACAATTTGACATAAGTCAACCAGCCTATTGTACATGAGGGTTAACCACACTGATTTACGTGTAGGCGTGCAAAATTTAATTAATTTATTAATTTTATAAAAATAATTTATTAAATCATAATTATAATGAGCTAAGCATTTATTTATTATATACGACTTACTGTTACATAATTTCAGTTATATTTGGTATCAAAATTTACAATTATGACTAATTGAGAACATTAAGTAAAGTAGTTACATTTTGTCATTATTTTGATGTCAATTTGATTAAACGTAAAATTAAATATAATTTTAATTCGTTGTACACATTGGCAATTAAATTCTGGTATTATTATTATAAATAAATAAATAAATAACAGACAACCTTACACAAATCGATCTAGTCCCAAATTAAGCTCAAGAAGGCTTGTGTTACGGGTACTAGACGACGATATACATACTTATATAGATAAATATATACTTAAATACATAGAACAACCATATTATTAACTTTGAGACCTGTCATAGGTATTATTGTTTCACACTTGTATCATTCAGATAATCTTTGATAGTACGTTTTCTATTGGGAAACACTATGACATTTCGGAGTACAGCAATACCATTTGGCACGGGTATTATACAATTTAAAATGCATGTCACGTCCACTTGAGCCCGAAATGCCCAGTAGCCAGTTTGTACTACTTACTTACCAGTACTTGTTACTGGTTCAGATATTATAGGTAGACTACTTGGCAGCGACCAAAATCAGAGACGTTACTTCCTAACATTATGATATCTCCGGGGGCGTCTTACTTAAGAGGCCCTATTCCTTTTAATATAGCTTTTTCAGATTATGACAAATATATTGATAATTTCAACCCACTTTTTGAAGTGAACAATACTTTTCTCAGAGTTCTAGGTAGTAACATACCTATATTATGCTTTCATTGCGTGCAGTTAAAAATATGTTGAAAAACGAATTTTCCGTGTGAATTACTGTTTCGAGTAGTTTTTGAAACAAAAACATCAATAAAAAATTCATACTGAAGGTTATAAATATATACCAACAAATCCCAATAGCCCTGTTCTAGGTAGTAACATCAATAATAGGTTATAAAACATGTTTAATCATAGAGAATAGTAGATTGTTCAACAAGGGACTAAAACAAGCCATAATGACACGAGATGTTTTAGCCACCCGAGCTAAGCGAGGGTGGCTAATAGTTCGAGTGTCATTATGGTTGTTTAGTCTCGCGTTAAACACTCTACTTTTCACTTTGAATGCGAGGAAAATAAACGAATTTCAATATAAAATTACGATATTTATTATAACAAAGTTTCTTACAATTACGTAGTAGGTACAGCCGTTAATCTAACCTCAGAAAAAATTAAAGGGCAATTCGTACAATTCTTTACATTTAAATGTATGGTTTTCCCCTGTAAACTAAGCTGGGTCGGCGTGGTTTGTAATTGAGAAGCATGTTCAATATTTTCACTCGAAGTCGAAGTAAAAGTAGGAGAGGATGGAGAGTAGGTATAGTAGAGACGTAGACCTTTTCTCAAAAAGGTTGCCGATGGTCATTTCATTGGGCTCATTCTCAACCTGCGATGTTGATGGGCGTGGGTCAAATGTTGGTTGTCACTTGGTTGTGATTTTTGCTTTGAGGGTATTTTAATTCCTTCAATATAGTATCCTCGACCTCGAGACCTCGGACCAGCAAGCGCAGCGTAGGACGTCCACCTACAAGATGGACAGATGACCTTATAAAGGTCGCCGGAAGGCGCTGGATGCAGGTCGCTTCCAACCGGTATATATGGAAGTCCAAAGGGGAGGCCTATGTTCAGCAGTGGACGTCCTATGGCTGAGATGATGAATATAGTATAGCCTTCGATAGATACTATGTTTATTTTGGATTTACTCCTCTATATAGCCTTCAGCTTTATTCTTCTTCATTGGAAGATGATGATTACATATTTTGTCCGTAATTTATAAAGTGACACAGTTAATTGGTCTAATTGGTGATTACAATTCAAGCTTAATACAAGTAATGGACATCTACCCATTCCATTCAAATTTTGAAAAAAAAAATCTAAGTTCTAATAGAAAAAAGAAATGTTCCGTGGCTTTTTCTTTTTTTTTTGTAAAGTGACGCTTTAAATGCTTGCATATTTAGCCAACAGATTCAAACTTAAAACTATTTTATTTAAGACTAATATGGACTTATGGACCATGCATGATAAAATTACATTCGTATTCGTAATAATTAATCGTGTTTCATTAAATAAAATCTTGAATTTTTGAGCGGTTGTAATTTTGAGGTTATTTTCACGCACCAAAAAGTTTGTATACCTATCACTGAAAATGGCTATAAACCTCAATTCACAAACGTCGTGATTGGCTGTTTAGGGGGTTTTCAAAGTAAATTAAAACAATTTTACTTTAGTCCCTAGAGATTAATAAGGAGCTTTAGTCCCGATATGCAGAGACTAAAGTAACATTTTAAGAGCATGAGAAGTGAAAAAATGTTTAAAACCATCAGCATTTTAAAAGGAATCAAGCCTCTTAAGATGTATTCAAATACATAAACAGGTTTACACACGTCGCAGAAGTCGTATGACGCTCGACATGTTTCGAATCGGTACGCGATCCATCACTGGAGAGCCGATCAGTCGCGACGGCGGCCTACCGAACATGTTTATGTATTTTAATGTCTGAGACTCACCGTAGTTTTTCTAATGTAAAATAAATAAATTAATATTATGGGACAATCATACACAAATCGACCTAGTCCTAAACTAAGCGAAGCTTGTACTATGGGTACTAGACGACGACATACATAATATATAAATACATGGGTGCCCGACGTTTCATATAACTTCACTTAATCTATTTTGGTTTGATATACCATTGCTTTGTATAATGTAACGAATGGTATACTATTGTTTTAGATAATTTTCAAATGATCTAATGTAACAATTGCTATAATGGTTTATAGGTATAATTACTTTTAGTATAATGTACATTTACTATATTTATTACTTGGTATAAAACGTATTTATCATAATGACTTACTTGATATAATTCGTCAATGCTATAAACTACAGAAGATATAAGTTGATTTTACTATAACCAAAAAAGGTGGTTCCGACGAGATATATTAGGCTGTCACCCCCTATATCACCTTAAGGCAGGTCCGACTTGGCTTAGGTTAGGTACGACGACGAGCGAAGCGAGGAGGAGTGTTAGGTTGAACTGCGACCCTAACGAGCGAGCGAAGCGAGCGAGCCGCGCAGGTCCGACTTGGCTTATGATTCCTAACATTACCTATTACACCATAAGGCAGGTCCGACTTGGCTTAGGTTAGGTACGACGACGAGCGAAGCGAGGAGGAGTGTTAGGTTGAACTGCGACCCTAACGAGCGAGCGAGCCGCGCAGGTCCGAATTGGCTTATGATTCCTAACTTTACCTATTACACCATAAGGCAGGTCCAACTTGGCTTAGGTTAGGTACGACGACGAGCGAAGCGAGGAGGAGTGTTAGGTTGAACTGCGACCCTAACGAGCGAGCGAAGCGAGCGAGCCGCGCAGGTCCGACTTGGCTTATATACGATTCCTAACATTACCTATTACACCATAAGGCGGTATTTATATGAAAACGCTATTATTCTAAATAGTATGTATGTTAAACAAATTTATGTGATAAATATGTTATACGAAAGTATAATTATGCATATTGTCAATTATGTCATTTAGCTCATTATATCAATCGATAATTAGAGAAAATCAAAATATAGGAAAAAACCATTATATGAAACGTTACATTATATGAAACAACTTTATATCAATCGATTGTATATCAAGTGTATGTTAGTTTATCTGACATTGTATGAAACATTACGGACCCATAAATACATATATATACATAGATAACATCCATGACCCAAGAGCAAATATTCGAGTTCATCACACAAATATTTGCCCCGGCCGGGATTCGAACCGGGGATCGCCGGCTCAGTAGGCTGGTGTCGGCAAACTGCGCCAACCGCATCGTCAAATGCCTCTTAGGATGATCATATATGTACATATCTATATATATACGTATATCTACATATAAAGTAGCGATCAAAAGTATTTTGACAACAGCATCAAAAGCTTTGATATTATATGCGATATATTAGTTTATCTATCCAAATATCATAAACCCTCCATGATGCGTTCAAGAACCGCACATTATGACCACCATAAAAATTGATTGTTTTATTAGAACAAATTTCTTATCTGTTAAAATATTATTATTGCTAAATAATAACATCGATTTCGATAATATTATTTATTCAAATTTCGAACATCTTTGAAAAACAAAGAAATTTGATTTGACCTCTATTCTAATATCAGTCGAGATGACGTTTAGTTCGAAATGAATTGTCAATTTGCATCAAATTTGACAAATGTCGCACGGAAGTAAGATATCGAACGATATGATAGTTGGGACCAAATCTAGTTTGTCTCTGAATTTAAAAAAAACTATGACAGCTGTCAGGAAACTTTATTACCGCCATTACCGGGTAATATTTGTCGTAATGTGCGACTCCTGAATGCATCATGGAGGCCTATGATATGTGGCTAGATAAAGTAGTGTATGTAACTGTACATAATTAGGTATTAAAACACTCGTGTGATGTTATTATGAAACTTGCCTTCGGCGCGTTTCATAAACCCACACTCGTGTTTAATACCCTTCATTATGTACAGTCACATAAACTACTATTTTGAAACTTAATTCATGATAAAGTATTTCATGGCTTAAAAGCTTTTCGAAACAAGTAAAAAGTTTAGTTTCATTGAATTAAAATATAACAAACAATATTTATATACCGGTTCAAAAATATTATAACAATGTCTCTTTTAAAATTTGATTGGAAAAAAAACTGCAGAATTTAAATACTTTGTAAGAACTATAACTTGAGGCTTTTCCTAACATGTCAAAATATAAATAATATTCGGAAGATTTTAAGTAGCCCGTTGCGGCTGCACTTGAGAAGGGTAAGTCGCAAGCTGAGATTTCGCGATGTTTTGGTATATCACGGCAATTATTAGTGTCTGGAATAAGCAGATCACGGCTCAAAACAGCGTCACAATCACAAGGCTCAAAAAGCAGTTGTCCTCGAAAAACGACTTGTACAATTGATCGTGTAATCAAAAAGTAAGACGTAGACACCCCACGGAATAATGCAGTAACAGTTAAACATGAACTAACAGAAAACTATTACACAAATGTTCATATTTTCAAGGATCACATGGTCGACGCCCATAAAAAAAAATGAAAAGAATGTTTAGCAAAGAATATAAGGCATCCCGATTAGCATTTACGATTCATCACATCACAAGTCATGAAAAAGTGCCGATTGGTCAAAAAATACATGGAGTGACGTGAGCAAGTTACATTTAATCTCGTCGGGTGTTATCAAGTATATTATGCGTCGTCCTCATAATAAAAGACACGATGTGCGATACCTGGTACGCACACTCCAGCATGGTGCCGGCAACGTAATGGTTCGGGGATGTTTTTCTCGCCATGGCGTCGGGCCTCTCGTATGAATTGACGGGATAATGGGATCGAAATGTGTATGAAAATATACTTAATGCACACATGAAAATAAATAAAGAAAAATATGCCACCTCGCTGGGTTATTCATATTCAGCACGATAATGACCTCGGACACAATTCTAAAAAAATACAGGCATTCTTAAAGCGTAAAAAAGTCAAGGTTTTGAGGGACCTAGTCAAAATGCTGACCTTAATCCTATTGAACATCTATGAGAAGAGTTGGATCGTCGAGTGAGGTGCAGAAATTACTCCAAGGGGCTTTTTTTCAAGCACTTCAGTCAGAAAGGACGAACATACCTTACGAACGTGTATATAGAAGTTAGTGGACAATATGCCGGCTCCTTGTACAGCTGTTAGGAAGGGCAGAGGATATGCAACTAAATATTAATCAAATGTCTTATTTAACCCTGTTGCAAGTTCAGCAAAATAATCAACATCTTAAAAAAAATTATTTGTCCAAATACTTTTGATCGCTGCTGTACGTACCTACAGATATTATGTACATATATGATGCTCTTAACGATCTAATAGCTCAGTTGGGAGAGTACTACGCCGGAAACGTAGAGCTCGCAGGTTCGAGGCCTGCTTTGATGGTTGGTAGTAGATCACATTTTCTTTCATAATTTACCTTTGTGTCAAAATTTATTAAAAAAATGGTATTTCCACATAATAAAATAGAATCGCTAACAAAGATTCTTTAAAAATACTTGTCCCTTAATATTTATTTATTTTTTAATGATGATGAGTATGTGTGTAGATAAAGTGTTTTAAGACCTCTTATTATGTAACAGTTGCATAAACTACTATAATGACCGTAAGTAGACTTGTAGCTTCAATCATTTTTAGCCGGTAGACAATCGATATTTGCATCTAATATCGTAAAGTCGATTTTGCTAGTACCTACGTTTGAAGACATCGACAACGATGCAGATTGTTGTCGAAGATGCTTCGACAAATTAAACTCACGCAATCACACATGCATACTCAATGATCAAATACAAAATACCAATAAAAACATAACTTACCATTACAGGCGACGCCGCGTATACTCTCTTCCCGCTCCGTGCGTCGGTGGATATGCGTCATAACATGCTCCACCAGCTGGGTCTTCAGATCAAACTTCTTCTTACAAATATCACAGACATAGCTTTCTTTTTCAGTGGCTGTGTTAGTTGTTGTATGTGTTTTATTGTCCACATCAGCATTATGTTCAACATGCCTCGTCCCCTCGAGCAGCGCCTCGAGACTGTCGATGCGCTCGAGCCGCACCGCACAGTCCCTCAGCACGGGTTGTTCTCTGACGGCTAACGCTTCCCACTCCGCCTCCTCTTTCAGGCACTCTACTACTTCTTCTTTGACGTGCACTGCGAACAATGACACCGTTATCAACAGATTCCATACTTTTCATGGCACATGAGACTTTTGCAAGCTAGGGAATCGACATTCACATTGAAATTCGAGTTGACTTCCACTCATTCTCATTTTGTCAATGTAAAATTATAATGCTATAAAATTGTAAGACAGAAAAGTAAGGAATAGTGAATAAATGTCTCACCTTAAGGCCATGTCTATATAGCGAAATGGCCAAGCCACGTATTTTGGGTAATGTGTAGAGTTTGTAAAGTTTGGCCTTAGGGCGAGAGTCACTCATAGTATGGCTTCGACTTGGCATCATTTTACATGAAAATCTTTTTCGTGGGATTGTTGTTACTATAAAGTTAGAGGAATGTTCATAAAGCAGAGTAACTTTCAAGCAATACATATGTAAATGAATAAATATAACCCCGATTTGGAATATAAACCGGAAATGTCAGACTAAAGATAAGATTGAGTCGACCTGCTAGTAATGCAAATTATGATGAAGAGTAAGGAGGCCGATTTCCTAAAGACGGCTGGACCGATTTGAAACTTTATTTATTTTTGTTTGAAAGGGCACACTTTTTATATGGTACCACTGACATACGACCAGGATCTTCGAGGCACACTAATCGAGATCCGAGCTTTATTTCCGCTTACAGTTACTCTAGGACAGCATCTTTTATTGACGTGAATCTTCATTGAAGCCGCTATATTTCATTAAAGTTGCATTATTTTTTTTGTTCACATTACCGCCACTTATCATTCATGTCATGGCATTATTTTAGAGTCAACATTTTAACACATCTAAAAGCTTCAACCACACTACTAAATTAAGAAGAAATTTCCTTTAGTCCAATTTAACTGATTTGAACATGCTAGTTAATTTCGTTTACGATATTTGCTCTTGAGAGTACTTGGTTAGTAAATAATTAAATGAATAAGTTTTATGCAACAGTTGTATAAGGGAGGTCAATACTCGCAAGTGCCCTGGGTAGCATCGTAAAGTAGAAAAGGTGGTATAAGCCGATAAGCTCACTTACAAAACAATTTACCAATAAAAACGCCAAACTCACCATTATCGGCGACGTTTATCTCTTCCTGCTCCTTGCTATGGTGGATATGAATCATAACATGTTCCATCAGCTGGGTCTTCAGATCAAACCTCTTCTTACAAATATCACATACATAGCTTTCTTTTTCATTGCCAATATTAGAATTACTGTGTATTTCGTGTCCCACATCAGCTTTGTTTCCAACACGTCTCTTGTTCCGGCGCGTGTCGGTGCCGAGCGGCGCCTCGAGGTCGTCAATGCGCTCGAGCCGCACCACACAGTCCTTCAGTTTGGGCTGTGCTGTAACGGCTAACGCCTGAGTTGCTACAAATGCACATGAAATAGATTAACGGCTAGTAATTGAACTTAAGAAAATCTAATATTAAAAAGATATATATAAGCTAGATTAGTGTTCGATAAGACTCGAGCCCTTTTAGCCCGAATTTAAAGCCTCACGAGCTCTTTTTAGAGCTGGCTCGATGAAATGAGTTTCGAAGCGCTAGTGATTACAATAAGGCCTTAGTCTTAAAAAAGCCTATGGGTTTTTATTTTTATTTTAGCCTTTTAAGGGGCTTTAGGCCTTTTAAAAAAGGCTGTAGCCATTTTTTAGACCTAGGCGACGCTAAGGCTACTTACTTGTGTACGTTAACTTATACCACAAAATAGATAGGCACAGAAATCAACCACATGTATGTACTTACTCCACTTTTCATACCGGTGGACGGCGGTCGCTCTAGGGTTGTCAACTATGGCTTATGAACGAAAACATATCGTGGTACTGGCGCTCCTTTATAGTTAATTGATTTATTGTGGAGAATGAAACGGGAAGAATGAAAATATAAATTAATAATAACTACAATATTTTTATTTTTATGTCATTGTTATATTAGTATATTTCAAATTTATCACAGAAAATATTTTAAATACCGTAACCTCAAAAATAACGGGCCAAAGTGAAGCTCGTTGCTCCATTATAGCATAAAATAGTTCACAGACGCGCGTGTCAAGCGGATGGCACTCGCGCTCGTGTGAAAATTTCAACTGTCTAGCTATCACCGTTCTTGAGATACAGCCTGGTGACAGACGGACGGACGGACAGCGAAGTCTCAGTAATAGGGTCCCGTTTTTATCCTTTGGGTACGGAACCCTAAAAATTACATATACTTATTATGTAGGTACCTATTAGTATTCTCGAGTTACCTTCTATGTTAAATATTCATCTTCAAAAAAACCAGTTATGACTTCGCTTTTTTTTTAAATTGACAGTTGCTGTTTGCTGCATTGATGATAATACTTTCGAGCGGAATCCTCATTGGAATTTTTTTTTTTTTGATTTGATGGCATGAATTACAGTCAATTAATTTAATTTTACTGAAATAAACGATGCGATTAAATTCACCATAAATAAATTCAAAACGAGTCACTATCACATCACTTAGTCAGAGTACATTTTTTATTTATTTCTGCCGTCATGTTAGCATGTCAGACCGCCGACCAATCAGAGGTAGCTACTGTAGACTATTCACAGATAATGTAAAATATTGCGTTTGAATATTGTATCAATGAGCGGAAAAAACACAACATACAGAAAATAATTATTAAAATTGAAATTTACTAGGTCGATGCAGAGTCAGCCACCGGCTAAGCTTGCACCATATTGGAGCGGAGTTTTTTTTTTTCGAAATTTTCTCTTCGTCACGACCTAGCGAAATGTATTTTTTGCATTTTAAAACAAAAAATTCTAAAATCGGTTGAGAACTCGCTGAGATCTGCGCATTGTCACAAAGTCCATTCGAGTCGATCCATGGGAGCTTCGCTCGCTCCAACAAAACGCAATAAAACAAATAAAAATATGTTAAGTAATATCATTGAAATACGTGTTTATACACTTTTATAATTACAATTACTTATCTAGACTTCTCTTTAAAAATGCACTTAAAACATTAAAGTAAAAACTTAGTAACTCTTGAATAAACACTTCTTGGCCTATCATATAACTAACCAAGCATATACTTAATCAAGCTTTTAACTATGTACAAATTTTTTGCAATCGATCCTAATGCGTTTTTACCCGAAGGTTAAAATTGATAATAAATAAAGGAAAGTTGTCCGAGATAGTAAGGTAAAAATTAATGTGAATGCTACGTAACATCTTCGTCAAAATCAGTTGTCCTTTGCCTATTACAGAAATAATTAAACTTAAAAAAATAAACAGGCTCCCCCTTATGAAAAACGTATGTTAATGGCACTTTCTTGCCTGTTCCAAATACAAAAATTATATAATTGTTGAGAAAACATACTCACATCTTTTGTTTTATTAAAAGCACCCCACTAAAAGAGCACGGAGTTTATTAAATCTTTTTAATAAGCTCAAAAATATTTTAGCCTCCAAGCCTGTTGAAGTTCGGAGGCCAAAATATTTTTAAGTCTCATTATTTTTACAAGGTCTTTAAGGCAGTTTTAGCCCTTTAAACTTACAGCCTTTTAATAAGGTTACGAGCTCTGAGTCTAGGCTGGTGGCTTGGGGGCTAAATAATAATAATAATAATAATTTATTTATTTCAGGCTTCAAAGGCCCATAGATAAATACCTTACAATCTAACATACATATTAAATATTAAAATAATAAAAACATAAGTAACTAAACTAGGTCACATTTTTCAACAGCGACGTGTTACGCGTATTCGATGTGTCAGGTAGCCGTCCACGGAAACGCCGGAACATGACACCCTTCGGCCAGTACTCTTCCTTTGTGAAGGTCGCTAGTTGGTCCGTCGGAACTCTCAGCACGAAGGAATTAAAACTCACGTCGTGGCGAGACTCCAGTTTTACGACCCTCAGGATGACACCGGACTTCACCCTTACATATTCTGCAATATCTTCAGCCTTCGTAGTATAGTCCTCCTTGTCGTATCCGACAACGGCGACTCTTACACTCTCCGTTCGTGTGCGCGGATGTGACTTGCAAAGCCAAACTTGGTCTTGAATGTCCGGTCACACTGTGCGCAATAAAGTTGCCCTTGTGTGTCAAAAGTGTATATCGGGACAGTTCTCTGGCTCCATCGCCGCAGGACTTCGTAGTTTCTCGGAGTCCAGTTACTTTGCAAGAGTCATCTGCGCGTGAAGTGATTATAGTGGATAAGCAGGTGCGCTGGTGCAAACCCACTCTCTCGTTCCCAGCTTTCTGGCACCAGTGGATCGGATGACCGATACGACTAGTAAAAGCAGGGAATGCAGTGACTGGTCAAAATGCTCTTGTTTAGGCCTGCCTGTCACGGTAGAGTCCTTTAGTCGCCTCTTACGACACCCATAGGAAGACACGGGGTGGTGCTATTCGAACCCGGCACCACACCAGCCTTCGTAGTGTAATGTAGCCGGGACACATAAAGCAGCGTCGTAGGTAGAGCGGGACGCAGCAAATGTTTCGGTCCAGTCGGTGCGGTACCGCACTGATTTCGACAGGCTGGCTTCTTCTTCTTCTTTTCGACTCCCTTGGAGCCGGCATTGGCAGGTCCTTTTTTACGTGTTCCTTCAACCCCTGAGATGACGGCTGCCTGGATTTCGGAGCAGCTGGGCGCTTTGCAATTTCGGAGTAAACACGTCTCGGGGTCGACGTACTCACACGTGACGTGCTCGACCTCTCTGCTGGGGCAGGCGAGCGAGCGGCGGGGCGCGGGGTTGGCGGCGCTTGGTCAGCACCCAGCGACGCATGCGATTCCACGGCGTCAGCGTTAACACCGCCGATCACATTTTGCGCACCGTGACTATTTTAGAGGTGTCACTTGACCTACATTCAGATATAGCGTCACGTAATAACGCTACTTCGGAACGCAACTCAATTACGGTATTATTGGATACCTCTAACTTAGTCTGGACTTCGGTCAGACTCTTCTTCAGGATCATAACATCCTTCAGCGGCCTGGTGACATCGACGTGGTCGAATGTAACGGGTGGCAGCCGGTGCAGCTGCTTCGCTACGAACGAAGGCACGTCGCTCGAACGGGTCGCCTGGAATAGCGTGATGATGTCCCGAAGACTCTTCACGCCTCCATCCCTTCGGCGGGGTGGCATCTCGGCGGTCTTGCCGAGCGTCTCGTAGAGCAGCGCCTTGCCACTGCAAATGTCCGCCTCCTGGAAGCTTGACTTGCAGATCTGCGCGATGCTTTCCGCGTCCATCGTGCTGACGGCATTTTGTATAAATGCTAACAATTCGTTAACTATGACCTGTATAGTGACAAAATACGGGCAGCGATTAAAATCGCACGATTCGCGAATTGAGCAATTCGTACTGTGCACTGCAGCACGACCGTTTATGATCGCGCATTGCACTGCACTGAAGAGCTTTATAGGCTTTTAGCCCTCTTAGGCGTCAAAATATAGGCCAGCCTTAAATAAAAAAGCTAAAGGGCTCGAGTCCTTTGGAACAGCTAGATATATAAGTACAAAATAATAATTAAAAAAATTGTAAAGAATTTATTAAATTCTGTACCGTTATTCAAAACCTTACATTATAATGAGAGCAGCGCTCGTTTTCGTGCCGGAGGCGGTCAACCCTATATAAACACCCCTAAAATTAGGACCCTTCAATTTTACTGGCAACACCAGGCAGCCATGTTTTAAAAGTTTTACAGAGGTTTGAATTGCTCATTGGCGTCTTGATTTTCGCTTGGAGCGGTCACACCCAGGTGAGTTATATTTAAAATCGTAGTCACCTAAAATATATCTACATTTTACATTTCCTGGTACACTTATAAAGCTTTCCATAATTGTTGTTTTCTTAAAGATCCGAAATGGAAGAACACGAACGCAATAGCGAAGTACCCTCAATAAAACGGAAAGCTCAGACTGAAGATTCTGTTGAAATGGCAAAGCGAAAACGTTATGACGACGTTTTAAGTAATTTAGCACTACAGGTAACAAATATTCAAAATTTCCTGTCGAGTCGCTTTCCACAAACAGATAACCCGCCGCCGCCCCCAGTCGTAGGGGAAGATATAGAAATCCCCGGGGACGAAATGATTGAATTAAATGCAAGCGGTGAGCTTTTTTCTGACCCGGAATCCTCAAACCAGGAAGATTTAAACAGCAAAAATATTGCACAAACCCCGGAACTACCTTTTTCAATGGCGTTAGAAACAGTTACTAAGGAACCGCCCGTCCCAAAATCGGTCCCAAGCCATTTAACCTCGTTGAAACAGTTTCAGCGTTTTGAATCATCGGACTGGGCGGAAATTAGATATTCCGAAGTACAAAAGAATTATGTGTCTACCCCCGGTTTCGTAGAATTAGAGTCAAATGAGGAAATAAAACCATACGATACTTTTAACAACCTTAGCCACACAGAGAGGGGTTTCGCGGCAATTTCTTTGGGGTTGCTAAAACAATGCGATGCCATGGAGCAAGGCATTCGCAATTTTATGACATGGATATGCTCATCTGATACTGATATTGTAGGTACCGTTACAATTCAAAATAAGATAAACGAGATTTTCTTGGACGGAGATTACAAGAAAATCTCGGCTGATCTCTTACAAATGGCGTGCGGCCATCGTGCAGATTTGGTACAACAAAGGCGAGATAGTATTTTACGGTCGGTTAAAGATAAATTTACAAAAGAAGCACTCAGAAAAATACCGCCAACATGCGACAGTCTTTTTCAAACCGATTCGTTTTCGACAGCTTTAGAGAAAAAAGGCGGTGCAAGCAAGGTATTTTGGCCAATAAAAAGTGATGCTACTCGCTATAATAAAAAACCCGCACAGGGGGAACCCAACAATGATGCAAAATCCAGGTACTTATTTCCCACGCAGGGAAATCAACCGAATTTTCAAACGCCCGCACCGACGGCTTTGAATAATTATTACTACCCACACACGGCAACCGCGCAGGTTCCTTTTTACCCATCACCGTCAGTGCCTGTACCTACTGCGCAAGTAGGCTACGGTATGTACGAGCAACCATTTGTAAGACCGCCCGCGCAGGGTAATCATAATTTTCGCTCGCAGCGAGGCGCAAGGGGTCATAAACCAGGACCTTACACTAATCAAGCTTCATCTAGACAATCATACAATGACTCTAGGAGAAAGGGCCCTCGAGGAAGGAAAAAATTCTGACTCGAGTTTCCAAGCAGGTCAAATATCGAATTTTTTAAGCATATGGCAAGCGTATGGGGCAAGTCCGGTGCTATTAAAAATAATACAAGGTTATCGCATACCTTTTTGTACAAAACCAACACTTCAAATACCTTGTTTAACAAATCATGCACAAATAACGTTAACATCGGACGAAATGGATGTAGCAATAAATCAATTGATTCAAATGAAAGTCTTAGAATCAGTCCCGCTGACCCCCAGTTTCGTTTCACGTATGTTCCTGGTCATGAAGCCAGACGGCTCTTATCGTCCAATATTCAACTTAAAAAATCTAAATCAATTTGTATACGTGGGCCAGTTCAAATTAATAAATGTGCAAACTCTTCCAAATTTTATACAAGCATCAGACTGGATGGCCAAAATCGACCTATCAAACGCATACTTCCACCTCCCAATAGCGCGCGCCCACAGATGCTTCTTGAGGCTAATATACAAAGGGACCTTATGGCAAATGACCTGCTTACCATTCGGCCTGTCTTCAGCCCCGAAAGTCTTCGCAATGCTCAGCAACTGGGTAGCCCAACTATTGCGCGAGAGGAATGTGCGAGTCATAGTCTACTTAGACGATTACCTTCTAGTATCTCAGGACAAAAAGGAATTGGAAAACCATGTAAACCTAGCCCTAAACATATTAACCTCTCTCGGTTGGCACATAAACATGGCAAAATCAATTTTGACACCACAAAGAACTTTGCAGTTTTTGGGGATAATGTGGAACCCACACCTAAATCTAAAATGGTTACCATCAGAAAAATGTCTTACCCTCAAAAAGAAATTAGAATACTTACTGATAAAAAAGACAGCAAATCTAAAACAAATGCAAAGTCTAGTGGGAACTTTGAACTTTGCGAGCTTTTGCGTCACGAACGGACGCTTAAATCACCGAGCGTTACAACGGTTTTGCCAACACCTTCTAAAAACAGACCATTGCAATCAAGTCCCAATACCCTGCCATGCTCTACAAGAGCTCAAGTGGTGGTTGCAAAATCATATGTACGCATCTGTCATCCATCAATATCCTGTGTCACATCATCTGACGACGGACGCATCCGGCCAAGGCTGGGGTGCCCAGCTGAACAACCAATCGATACAAGGATTTTGGTCTCCTCAAGAAATGACACTGCATTCCAATGTAAAAGAAATGCTAGCAATTTACAAAGTACTTGCAATGCAGACACAACTTGCCCATACAACGGTGGCAGTGCAGTCGGACAACCGAACCGTTCTAGCATATCTCAAGAACCAAGGGGGAACGAAATCGCGACAACTATCGGATCTGACAGCAAAACTCTACAAAATACTAATAATGCGGGACATCTACCTCTCCTTGCATCACCTGCCAGGTCTTTACAACATAGAAGCAGACCATCTATCACGTCAAAAGAAGATGCCAGAGTGGCACCTACTCCCCCAGTTTACCCAAACGTTCTTTCAAAAATGGGGGACCCCTGTGATAGACCTGTTCGCCTCTCATCAGGCTCATGTTGTCCACCGTTATGTAAGCCTCAATGCAAGAGATTGGAACGCAGAGTTTCACGATGCCCTGAGCCAGACATGGAATTATCCTCTAGCATGGGTATTCCCACCCCCTTTCTTGATACCACGGGTACTAAACCATTTAAATCATGCAGCCGGCCGCTACCTAGTCGTAGTACCAAAATGGGAAAAAGCTTTTTGGCGTCCGGATCTCAAACGGCGAGCCATAGCGGCCCCTTTCACCATTCTGAATCTGGAGAAGGTCCTGATCGACACAGCGACAGGGTATCCCCCACCCAAAGTATTGAACATGACTATGGAAATCTGGAAATGTGGGGGTGGGATCCGGCATTAGAAAACTGGACTCCAGAGCAAAAAGAATTTCTAAAATCTAGCTGGCGAGAATCGACGATCAAAACATACAAACCCGCTTGGCGGCGTTGGTGCCAGTGGGCACAACATAACAGCGTCAATTTCAGAAACCCGAATAGCGCGGACCTGGCTAGATTTCTGACAGATCTTTGTCAAAAACACAATTTTTCGTACAGTACTATATCTCTTCATAAATCAGTGGTGTCGACCTTATGTGATCCTGACAAATCTAGACAGTTGAGTTCTCACCCGTTAATCCGTCATGTAATGAAATCTGTTTCCATCAAAAAACCAAGACACGAGAAAGCTCCCATCTGGGATATTGACAACCTATCAAATTGGCTGAATAAAAAGCCCATAAACACAACGAGCCTTTACGAATGCTCAAGAAGGACAGCCTGTTTACTACTGCTGTGCTCAGGTAGAAGAGTGCACGACTTGACCTTACTAACAACAGATGAAGAAAGCTGCATCATCGAAGAGGATTCAATCATATTATGGCCTCAATATGGCTCAAAAACTGACGGACCAGATTATAGACAAGGTTGGCGTTTGTTAAAAAATACTGAATCACAAGCCTTGGATCCAGTCTATTGGGTAAAATTGCTATTGGAATTATCAAAATTGAGAAGAGAAGAAAACTCCATTAATAATTTATTTATCAATATTTGTGGACAGCCCAAGCCAGCATCAAAAACCACGATAGCAAATTGGATTAAGTCTCTACTAAAAGAAGCTGGAATTGAAGCCAATCCGGGAAGCATCAGATCGGCAGTTGCATCAAAAAATTGGGTGTTAAATTGTCCTTTAGATGAGATTTTACAAAAAGGTAATTGGCGTTCTCATAACACTTTTACAAAATATTATAAAAGAGTTGTCAAGGAAAAACCAAATTCCTCAAATTCTGTAACTAGATTATTTTCTGTGTGTTGATTTCTTCATACTATTAAGTACTCCTTAAGATAAGATACAAATAGAATTGTATTTAATTTAGAAACTAGTACGATTATATACTAACTTACCTAATAAATAATCTAAATACAAAGATATAATATCTATTATTGTAATAAAAATGCAATAAAACACATTTTTCTTTCATAAACATGTTATTTTTATTCATATGAAACATAAACTTTTCATTCCTGGAAAATTCTCTAATAAGTATAATCTAGAATAGAGAATTTTCCATTATTTCATACCACATGAAATTTGTTCCTTTGATATCACATTGGCATCTATCTAGAACACCAGGCGATAACAAACAGGTCTCATTATAATGTAAGGTTTTGAATAACGGTACAGAATTTAATGACAGCGTTTTACCTACCAATAAAACGCTTATTAAATACTTACCTTATTCAAAACCTTACATACAAGCTCTGCCTGGTCTTTAACTTTCATGAAACATAGCTTGTGAGACGCAATGAGCAATTCAAACCTCTGTAAAACTTTTAAAACATGGCTGCCTGGTGTTGCCAGTAAAATTGAAGGGTCCTAATTTTAGGGGTGTTTATATAGGGTTGACCGCCTCCGGCACGAAAACGAGCGCTGCTCTCATTATAATGTAAGGTTTTGAATAAGGTAAGTATTTAATAAGCGTTTTATTGGTAGGTAAAACGCTGTCATTCTGGTATACCAGAAGACAAACTGACTGTATAAAAAACGAGATAAATTCAAGCTTGGTGAGAATAATATACTACTACACAAGAAAATTAAGTAAACGGTTATGCCTTTATAAATTTGATAGTTTTGCCTAAAACTTCTCTACAATATGAGCAATTTACCAAAGAGTGTGAAGGCTATGTCGCGTGGCTGCAGGCCCTCCGGCCCCAGCACGAGCTCATCCTTCACCTCGTGTCCAGCGTATAAAGAGGCGACATCAGCAGCACTATCTTCCCACTCCGCCTCCTCTTTCAGGCACTCTACAACTTCCTCCTTGACATGCACTGTGAACACAGACACCATCATTAACAGAATTCAGAGCTCCCATCTCCCAGACATTTGGAAACATTAACTTTTACAAAAGTTTTGTAATTATATTTTTTCCCGAATATATACATTATTTAGGTCCGGAATCTACATATTTTTGAGTGATATGCTTATTTGGATGTCATATTTAAAACCTTGATTTGCCTGTCAATTTCACAACTACTTCTTAATAAACCTTACTGATTCCTTGTAGACCAACATTGAATACATTTAGAATGTGAGGAAATGAGAAGATGATAACAACACAAATATGGTATAACAAGGCTTTGTGACTTGGTGCCTTCTCTTCCCGCACCTGCACCAACGTTCCAGTAGCTGAGGTATCTAAACCATGGTAAGCAGCACAAGACAAGTAACCATCACACCAATAACACGGTCATTGTTAGAGTAATCCTGTGTGGACCAACACATGACAAACATACTCTACTTTATCATTGCGAGAAATGCTTTTATAATTGAAATAAAGCAAGTGTGTTTAAGTTAACATTGAAAAGGTTTACTCGCTATACTGTAACCTCAACGCGGTTACTGAAAATCACTTTTAAAATCACACAAAATGTGGTATTATCGCACTTTAGATCTTCACAAGACAGCATTTTATATAGGATTCTACAAGGGAACCATTACAGTGCAAATCTACCACAGTTTCATGAATGAGAGTAAGAGTATTAGCATATATCTCACCTTGTTCGTTAAATATACACTCGGGCTCAACCTTTACGTCCATTGCATCCAATGAACTGCTGCATCTGTTTTGTTCCATCACTTTTCATAAAATCAATGAAACTTACGTATAATAAAACGTGACCCAGAAATAATAATAACAGAACATTAATGAATAAGACAGTAAACAGTCACCACTGGACATTTTGCCCAGCACACGCTGAGACTGAGACCCATTGCCTCATACTTCTAAGAAATCGTTTTTTATATTTACTGTTATTATGTTAGGTATACCATTCTTTCTGTTTTTTCCGTTTTTGTAAGTATAAATTATGTGCATGTAATTGTTAGTATAAGTTGTGGCAATAAAGAAATTTCTGATCTGATTCTGATTCTGAAATATATTTAATGAAGTAAAAAACATTAAATTATCATACTTAACTTAACCTTAAAATAAAAACGATTTTAGAGATATTGTACAGATGTCATTCATTCATTCGTTCACTTATTTTTTTAAAGTAGCAACACACTCAACACAACTTGGAAATTTTAGAATACGGATAAAATCTGACTAAATTTAGTGAGCTTGACGTTCTGGAATAGCACTTGTTAAATCTACCATCTAAAATATGATTAAAATTTAGATATTTTAATTTTAGTATATTTAGCCGATGTGCACGTAGAATCGCATCCATTGTTTGTGATCTTTGAGTATTTAATGACAGGAGATGTCATGGACGGGCGACCCCCTCCGGCAAAATAACTGGTCAACTGGTCAAGCACGTTATATAAAACTACTTGAAGTCGCTTCACCGCCATTTTGCATTGATCTGTGTCGCGTGACACTTCTCTCTAAAAATGGTGAATTGTGCAGATATTTTCTTTTTCGGCGGCCCGTCCAAAAGGACGGGCCGCGACAGAACCCAGCAGTGCAAAGGGTCCCTCGGGGCCCGCAAGCAAAGAGGAAAAAAAAAAAAAAAAAAAGATATTTTCTTGTAAAAGGCGATCTGACAGCTCAAATACGTAACAAGATCGCGTTTCCTATCACAGGTAAGTATTTTTAAGAAGTGTAAAATGTGTATTAAAGTACAATCTCCATTTAAAGAAAAAAACCGTTGCGATACGTAAACGACAGAAAAATGTAACCATAAAACGGTGGTACAGGGGCGAGGGATGTGACAAAGTCAAAACCGCGACTCAACATTTGAATGAATCATTCATTCATTCGATCACTGCAGTTCGTTTAATAGTTAGTGTATTATTAGATACTTGCGACCCTCCCGGCTTCGCACGGGTGCAGAACTGATAAATTATGAATGCATTATACATATTATAAACCTTTCACTTGAATCACTCTATCTATTAAGAAAAACTGCATCAAAATCCGTTGCGTAGTTCTAAAGATCTAAGCAAACATAGGGACAGACAGACAAACAGGCAGACAGCAAAAAGCGACTTTGTTCTATACTATGTAGTGATTGAATTTAATACGAAAATGAAAATAATTGTTTGCTAAAAGTATATCTAGGTAAAAGGAACATTTAATGCTGGGCTATGAGTATATGCGTTATACATATACTATTATTTATAGACTTTATTTCATATTCTTTCCATCTTCACTGCTGCCTCCTTATTTCCGTATTCTTCTTTTCTTTTATAGAATGAGAAATGAGGATATGCCGCAGAAGAACCAAGGTAACCGGCATAGCTCACAGGATTGCACGATTGAAGTGGCAATGAGCAAGCCATGTAGTCCGGAGAATCGATGGCCGTTAGGTCAGCAAAGTGCTAGAGTGGCGACCACGTATAGGAAAGCGCAGCGTAGCGAGCGTTGTGATGATTCTTGGGGAGGCCTATGTTCAGCAGTGGACGTCTGTGGCTGATAGATAGATGAATATATTTACTTAATTATAACTTTTTTTATTTTGTTTTATATGTGGCAATTCTAATTAAATTAATAACAATTTGTTTTATTGTTTTCTCTTTACTTATTATTTACTCATATCTTTAAATCACTTTATATGTGGTTTCATATAATCACCTTAATTTTTAGAGGGGCGTACGTTCTTTTCCTGAAGGTTATATTCACTCACCTCTAAACTACAAGCACGTTGGACTAAATATTCCATAGGGAATGACAGTTGTTTTCAGTGCCCATTCAAAGCATCCTGCGTGAACGTCTACTAAAATTTACATTTCAGGCAAACGGTTCTTTGATCTGTGACGATCTGTGAATCTCTAATATTAGATCCATGGACGCTCACACAACTTGCACATAGCTATCGGCTCCAAAATGGCGAAAATTAAGTGGTTTCATTTTAGCAACAACAATATGAAGTCGAGTGTACTTGTTTTAGAAGTCCGTGATTGTTTAAGCCCGAAACAACCGCGGGCGACAGTTTTATTTCACAGTTTAGTTATGCGAGAGTGATAAGTACACAATAAATATAGACAGATAATTATACATAGAAACAAATATATTTATTGGATAACATCTTCAATATACAGAATTTACAGTTTTCAAATTTCACAATAAATAGTACCTATAAGACAATTCAGTTCATTCATTAAAATGATTTGACTCATTCTTCATATGTGTCCCATCACTATGTTTCTCTTATGTATGCTGCACAGTTACGTGAAAACAGTATCTGTGTGCATGTCATTTTTGATGTGTTGAATTTTGCTGTAGTGTGCGTTTATCGCAACAGCAAAATTTGTGTCTGTTGAGTTATTCGTCTTTTGGTGGTGTGCTGTACGTGTTTACCTCACCCCCCGCTAAAATTGGCGAAAAAATTTGTTCGAAGAGTTTACGTTATGACATCTCTATGCTCTATGCTCTAAGTTTGTGGGTGGAGGGGTAATGTTGTATACTTGACCTTATGACAACCTAATTTAAGTAGTGTACAACTTACCTTATTTAGAAGAAAAACATGTGTCATGTCCATGGACCTAGCATGTACTATTAGTATACCTGGACTGCTCATTGCTTCGTTCGAACGGTCCAAGTGAGAAAGCGACCAAAGGTGCAGTTTGTCCCACTCTGCTAGGGTAACCAAATATTTAGCAATAAAGAGGGACTAATCATTACTCCGTTTTATTATAAGTCTAAAAATATGTGTTGGCTGGCACTGGCTACTTGTAAATAAATAAAGCTACTAAGCCAGCAAACACACTTTTGGCATCCGTTATTTTAACAGAACGCAGCAAACCCGTAATTGTTAATTTGATTTGACACATGACAAACCTCGTTAAGACTAGGTGACTTAATATTTTTCATATTTAAAAACAAAAACATATTCTGATACTTATGTTATTTTTTGAATATCCTCATTAAATGTGTTCATTTAATGAGGATATTCAAAAAAATAAGTGGTTATGTAGGTAAGCATAAATAAAAACTTTCTCAATTTATTCAATAAAGTGGATACAATACAAAGGGGAACAAAAATTATCGTAAAAAAAAAAATACATTCAGTCGATGTGTGGGTGGGCAGCACCGTCGTTGAATCCTAGCCATTTCACTAATGGCTTGATTCTTGAACCTGTAACGTGTGCCACGAATGCACATGCTAGTTGCACGTATGATCGCAACGCTTACCCGTGCTCTAAACCAGCCCAGCACGGTACTTAGAGATCGTTGTTCATTCAAGATTAGGTTGTGCAAGATAATAAAGTTGTTCATGGACAACTTCGTAATCGCGGACAGACATACATTATATGCGGGTCAACAGTGAGAATCTCTTTTTTGAAGGCGGATAAAACACTAAAACCGTCTCCTAAGTTCAAATAATACTTTTCTTAAAACCGCATCAAAATCGGTTCAGTCAAACGCGAGATAATCGCGGACAAATATACATACATACTTACAGGTTAAACTGAGAACCTCATGTTTTTGAACTCGTTGAAAAACGGGACGTAACAGCAAAACAAGCGAGTTGAAAACGTTCATAAAATTATCAACCTATACTTTCTGTACTCGTTATGAATGTTACAAAGCCGATAAAAATATTGTATTATACAACAATTTAAATGTTTATTTTGTTACTTATGTGAAAGTCAGCACCTGCTAAATATTTTCTGCTTTGCCTTACTTAAATGTTAACTGTAAATTCATTGTCACTCTATTAGTTTTCTGCTTTGAATAAGTCTATGCATTAAAGAAAAATTACCACCTTTTGTACGATTAAAGTAATTTTGCTTTTGTGCAATAAAGGTCAAATAAATAAAATAAGTCTAAAACACTCCAGTAACATCATTGTGTAATGTTGATTGTTGCTAGTATCGAAGACACTGATACTTAATTGTACATTTGTAAACGAATTTAAACCTTATTCAATAAATAAATAAATATTAAGGGACAATCATACACAAATCGACCTAGTCCCAAACTAAGCAAAGCTTGTACTATGGGTACTAGACGACGATATACATAATATATAAATACATATATAGATAACATCCATGACCCAAGAACAAATATTTGCACAAATATTTGCCCCGACCGGGATTCGAACCCAGGACCGCCGACTCAGTAGGCAGGTCAATTGCAACGGTTAAGGCGTGTGGGTGTATAGTTAACTGTATGCTCGTTTGTATATTACACCGATATTTGAAACTGAGGTCGTTTTGGCCGTAGGCGCTTCCACGCGATCTTTAAAAAAACCGGACGAGCGTACAAAGTTTATGTTCGCTAGAACTACATCTTTTGCTGCTCGCACTTACTTATATGACATAGGGTAAAATCTCGCGTCTACGAGTCACGCGTTGTTTAAAAGATACGGTGCCTATTCGCACATTCACTCATACGCTTACAAGAACGAACTCACGGGGGTATACAATGCTGGTTGGAAACCTAAACCACCCTTAGATAGCGGAGGATTATCGTAGTATATTGAAAACGACATTACTGCAATACATTTTTGCTCGTGTTGTTTTTATTACGAATAATATTTGTCGAAGTAAAACATAGATCGGAATTATCCGGTAATTTTGTAAAATCATTGTCACTCTATTTGTACTTTATCAAAATTCATATATACCATATCTTACCTGAAAAAATATACTACAGCTACCAAAAGATTTCCTTTTGCAACCTTTAATTCAGCACTTTCTTACCATGATGCAAATATAAGTATGTATTTTTTTAAATTACCAGAAAAGACATCACTAAGCACTGTCAAAAATGCTGACAATTTTCAATTATATTAATAAGATTTCAAATTTAAAGGTAATCCTGCCCTAAAATAAAAGTATTATTATATAATAACGGATTGTATAACGTTCATAATTTTTTCCGTTAGTTTCTTTGGTGACGCGTAAGAAAGTTTAGCGAATAAAATATTTAATTATTTGAAGTGAATAGTGTTAATTTAAAGAAAAATTTAAACTACTAATACCTACCATTTTATTTGAAAACTACTAATTATTACTATTTTTTGTGACTGGCAATATTAGAAAGGGACACACTACCTATGTGCGAGCTGTCTCTGTCTGATCGTAACCCATTCACCTGTAAAATATACTTTATGTATTTACACTAAGGTTTAATTTTGTGTGAACACTTATTCTGAGTTCGCACTCCTGTTGTCTTATTTAAAAGCTCCTTGGTCATGTCAATTTTAAATTTTTTGTATTTTTTTCTTTCGATCAAGAATCTTATATACCATAGACTACAATGTAACATTGTTTTACAATTATATTTGTGTCATTTGTGTTTTTATATTTTTACAATTATATTTATGTAAGTACTTACTTAGTTATAATAATAGTTTATTTCAAACGAATCATACAATTAAAATCAAATTAAAACTAAAGAACTAAAATCTAAAATAAAGTAAATTAAATTATGCTAAAATAAATCTACAAAACTGTGCCCCCGCGGCATAGTCCCGAAGACGCTGGCAGCATTTCCTCGCTGAATCGCAATGCTGATGCGTTGTGCGAGGAAGCTGCCATCTCTTCGGTCACCAGTGGACTCAATGAGCCTTATACTAATTTCATTTATTAGTTTGTGGGCACTGGGACCCCACGGACCTAATGTCTCGACCCCAAAAGGAACAAAATTATATTCGGGACCGAGACCCCTAATATTTATTAATTTTTAATTTTTCGGCCGCCTCTGCTGCCGCCCCCGCCCTGTCCGATGTTCCGTGGAGGTGGGACGGGGCCAGTGTGTCTACGCAGGTGGCGTCCCACACCAGCACCCGGCCCAATTTCCACGGAATCAACGACATTCCGTCGGGTCTCTTGCCATCGTCACGTGCGATGCCCGGTGTTAAAAAGTCTATATTTTTCTATTGTTGTCTGTGCTCCTTGCGTATATAAGAACCGAACCATAGACTAGCTTCCTCTTCTATTCCCATAAAGCCGCCTAAATGTTGTAAGTGTTTGTGTCCGTCCAATTTTAATCATTTTAATTAATTCAATCTAATAATGTAATCCAGTAATCCCTGACAATAATATATGTACTAGTGTTTAGTGAATAAACGCTGATATATTATCTTGACTGAAGACTTTGATTTGATTCGTGCTCTCGCCATATTCCACGTGCCCACCTGCGCTCTATAAATGCTAACAGGTTAGTGGTCCAGTGAGGCTTTGTGCATAACTCAGAAAGAGTATCGTTTAAAGAAAGCACAAATTGAGATAGCAAGAATATTTTCGTGTGGCACATTTATAACCTCAAAATTTCTTAAGTCTACCTCAATATGGCTGAGGCACAGTCAAACAATGGCGTTACTAGTACAATGACATTGACATCTATAGAAAAACTGCAAGGATTGGACAATTATCTATCGTGGAAGTTTGCCATGAGGATGGTTTTGACGTTGGAAGGTCTGTGGGCTTGCGTAGAAGGCACCGAAGACGACGCGAATAAAAACGCAAGGGCGCTCGCTCGTATTTGCCTGTCGCTTCAGTCCAGCCTGTTTCAGCTTGTGCGCGATTGCACTGGTGCGAAGGACGCGTGGGCGAAGCTCGCTGACACTTTCGAGAACAAAGGACTGTACAGGAAGGTATTGTTACTACGGCAATTACACCGCGTCGAGTATAACCACTATGCCAGTATGTCCGATTACATCGATGGTGTGATGAAGCTTGATGCCCAGCTATCCGATATAGGCAAGTCGATTGAAAATGGTGAGATTGCGGAAATTTTGCTCTCTGGATTGCCGGAGGAGTATAATACTCTAGTTTCTGGCCTTGAGACTGCCGGCTTAACTAATAGTTTAACGCTTGAAGTTGTGCGCACAAGATTATTACAGGAAGATCATCGACGAAACAATGTTCAATCGACGGATACTTTGGCTTGCATTGCAAACAAGAAGAGGAACTTCAAAATTACCTGCTCATATTGCAAGCGTGCTGGACATGTTGCACGGAGATGCTTTAAGAAGAAGCGTGAAGAAGGAACTACGAAACATCAAGATCACACTTTGTATGCTTCGGCCTACTCCGCATGCATCTCTGGAGAGTTCATCATCGACAGTGGCGCTACCAGCCACATGTGTATGAACCAGCAGTTGTTTACAGACTCAAAAAGACACAAAAGTGTAATTACTGTTGCAAATGGTGAGAAACTTAATAGTGAATTTGTTGGTAATATTTCCCTTCTTGATAAAGTATCATTAGAAAATGTATTGTATGTTCCAAAGTTATCTAGTAATTTGATGTCTGTCAATGAAATCACAGAAAAGGGCTATATTGTTACTTTTGACAAACACTCTTGTAAGATTTATGATAATAATACATGTAAAATCATGGGCAACTATGTCTTATCTGCTGATAAAAATAATGGGCTTTATAAATTTAAGTTGCAAGGGCAGCCCACTCCCGATGTAGGTCATTCGGTTTCCCTTCCCTTTATGCAGGGAACACAGAGTGCCAATGCTGCGGCCTGTTCACCTATGAGTGTGTGGCATAAGCGTCTTGGGCATTTACATCCAAATGGTATGTATCAACTGCGTGGTGGTGGTCAATGTGTTGGTGTCGTTTTTCAGAATGAAGACGATGTGCCAGGCAGCTGTGTCTCGTGCCTTACCGGGAAGATGTCTGTTGCATCGTTTCCTGGGGTTGGCAGCGGACGTGCTGCTCGTCCACTTGACCTGGTCCACAGCGATGTTTGTGGCCCGATGCAAGTGTGCAGCTGGAATGGAGCCCGCTACTTGCTGACTTTTACTGATTGCTGTACGAGGAAGACATTTGGATACCTCATGAAGTCTAAATCAGAAGTAAGTTCCCATTTTATTGCTTTTAAGAGTATGGTAGAGAAACAGACTGGTTTGCGTATCAAAATCTTACGAACCGACAATGGTACTGAGTATTGTAATAGTAATTTGTCCAATTTTCTTAAATGTCATGGGATTATTCACCAAACGTCTGTCCCTTACAGTCCTCAGCAGAATGGGACTGCGGAGAGACTGAACCGAACGATTCTTGAAAAAGCTAGGTCCATGTTACAGGAGTCTGGTTTGAGTGATCGTTACTGGGCTGAAGCTGTGATGACAGCAATTTACTTGAAAAATAGGTCGCCTAGTAGATCTTTGTCAAACAAGATACCCGAGTGCGAGTGGACTGGGCAGTCCAAAATTGACCTCAGTCACTTGCGTGTATTTGGCTGTATAGCATATTCACACGTTCCAGATCAGAAAAGGCGTAAACTTGACGCTAAAGCCAAACAATACATATTTGTAGGCTATGGTGAAACATGTAAAGGATATAGATTGATGGATCCCAATAATCCTCGGAAAGTAATTTATTCACGAAGTGTCGTGTTCCTAGAGGATAAATTCATGGGAAAGGACGTTGACATTAGGCAGGCTAAAGAGCATTTTATTATACATGACCAATTGAATTATACAAATTTTAATAAAGCGAATTTTAATGATGCGAATTTTAATAATACGAATTTTAATAATAATGATTTTAATGATACCGAGTTGAACACTGATACTCAATGCAGCAATACTAATGAAACCCCTGTAAATGTTTCAGATGCGGAAATGACGCCGTCTGCGTGGTCGCCGCTGTCTGGCTCCTATCACTCGCCTGATGAGATGGGTGGTGATGAGGACGACGTGAATCTGCACTCAGGCACCCTGTCCTCTCTGCCGTGCCCTTCATCTGATGAGATGGGTGGTGATGAGGATGACGTGAATCTGCACTCAGGCACCGTGTCCTCTCTGCCGTGCCCTTCATCTCGAGGAGGAGAGTCGATTACGCCGGTCGATGCCGACGCGTCGACGTCTCGCCCCATTAGGAGTACAAGAGGTATTTTCCCAGGGAAATAAGACGATTTTAAATTGTTATTAGCTGCTGAGAGTAGTGCTCATGATTCTCTCTATGAACCACAATCATATTATGACGAGGCTATCAGTTCTCCTGAAAAAGATGAGTGGGTCGTTGCAATGAAAAACGAGTATGACTCTATGGTTAAGAATAATGTTTGGGAACTGGTAGACCGTCCTTTTAGAGAGAATGTAGTAAAGAATAAATGGGTTTTTAAGAGGAAACATGATACGTCTGGTAATTTGTTAAGATATAAAGCGCGTCTAGTTGCCTGTGGCTATAGCCAAAAAGAAGGTAAAGATTTTTCAGACGTATATTCACCTGTCGTAAGATTTCAAACCCTAAGACTTTTGTTCAGCATTGCAAATCAGTTGGACTTAAGTATGGATCACGTAGATGTTACAACTGCTTTCCTAAATGGTGAACTAGATGAAGTGATCTATATGGAACAGCCAGCTGGTTTCAAATGTAATAATAATAAGGTATGTTTATTAAAGAAAAGTTTGTATGGCCTCAAACAGGCATCCCGTATGTGGAATATTAAAATTCATAATGTACTGTGTAAGGATGGCTATAAACAGAGTAACTGCGAGCCTTGTGTTTATGTAAAGAAAACTAAGGACGAATATATAATATTAGCTTTATATGTAGACGATTTTTATGTCTTTCATAATGGTTGTATAGATAAATTACTTGTATTGTTAAAACAGAATTTTGAAATTCGTCACTTAGGTATATTGAAGAATTGTCTTGGCATGAATGTAACTAAAACTAATAATATGACTATTCTTGATCAATCAGATTACATAAGGCGCATTTTAACTAAATTTAATATGAATGATTGTAAACCTGTAGCCACTCCGTTGCCAGTAAACTGCAAGCTGGATAAGTCTGATAAAAAATGTTTACAAGATGATGTTTATCAGTATAGACAGCTATTAGGGTCACTTATGTACCTATCCGTGTGCACCCGACCGGACATATCCTATGCATGCAGTCAGCTGAGTCAATATAGTACATGTTTCGACATAAGTCATTGGCGTATTGCTAAAAGAGTGCTTAGATATTTAGCTGGTACTTTGAATTATGGTCTTTGTTTTCAAAAGAGTAATAATTTAAATATTGTAGCTTACACTGATAGTGATTGGGCGAATGACTTATCGGATCGTAAGTCTTATACTGGTTATGTTATAAAAATTGGTGAAAATATCATCAATTGGGAGGCTAGAAAACAGCGATGTGTAGCTTTGTCTAGCACGGAAGCAGAGTATATAGCTATAAGTGATGTATGCAAGGACATCTGTTTTGTTAAGAATTTCTTGTCAGAAATAATTGACAAACACTTTGATGTCACTGTATTTAACGACAATCAAAGTGCTCAAAAGCTATTGTTGGCAAAAGAATACTCCCATAAGAGAACAAAACATATTGACTTGCGATACCATTTTGTAAAACAGCTGATACATGAAGGTAAAATTTGTGTTAAGTATTTGTCTACAGAAAATATGCTTGCTGATATATTAACTAAGCCTTTATGTATAGATAAGCATAACTGTTTTGTAAAGGGTCTAAAATTGAAATGTTTAGTGTCTTGAAATATAGTAATTTTTTTTAATGTTTTTAGTTGAACCTTTCGTTAACAGTAAATGCTGTATTATAGTATAGTACTTGTAGGAGCACATAAGGAGGAGTGTTAAAAAGTCTATATTTTTCTATTGTTGTCTGTGCTCCTTGCGTATATAAGAACCGAACCATAGACTAGCTTCCTCTTCTATTCCCATAAAGCCGCCTAAATGTTGTAAGTGTTTGTGTCCGTCCAATTTTAATCATTTTAATTAATTCAATCTAATAATGTAATCCAGTAATCCCTGACAATAATATATGTACTAGTGTTTAGTGAATAAACGCTGATATATTATCTTGACTGAAGACTTTGATTTGATTCGTGCTCTCGCCATATTCCACGTGCCCACCTGCGCTCTATAAATGCTAACACCCGGTGGTTCCAATATGGCCGGGCCGGCACGTTGACGGTGGCAAGCGAACGGCGGATTGTGTCATTGAGGGCGGCGTGTCTGGAGAAGCAGCCGGCGCTTTTCTGACAGGAAAGTCCGTGGTGTCCCGTGAATCGACTTCACTGCCGCAGGGGCACTTGTGTGGGGCACAAATCTGAACTCCAAGACGCAGGCAGGTGGCTATGCGGAAAGTGTCGGGTTCCAAAAAAGTTCCCGTATTGGTGGATGGATATGCCTGGAGCCAATGGCCTGCTTCTATGGCGCCTGCCGCTAAAAGTCTGGCTCGTTCTGGACCGCTGCTGTGGTTTAAAAGGGAATCATACGTTAATTTAGACATGATGTCATCCCAGGCCCTTTGCGATTTTAAATTTTGGGGGATATCCTTACCCGGGCAAGCAATTGACCATGCACAATAAAATACAATACAGTACAATTTGCTTTCGATTAATAATAATAATAATAAAGAATATCCTTAGGGAGTATTTCCTAAATAACGAGTGTGGGATTCATCGCGATGTAGTAGCAGTTGACAAAGGCCTCACCCCTCTCTCCTTAGGAAACGAGAACTGGCGCAGACCGAAGGTGCTTAGCACCGATGACCGCAGGGCTGTATGGAAGAGCAAGGAGCTACACGGGCGGTTCTACAAGGCCCTTACGGGGCCCGATGTAGATCTGCTCGCGTCGGTGAACTGGCTACGCTTCGGAGATCTCTTCGGGGAAACCGAAGGTTTTGTTTGTGCAATTGCGGACGAAGTAATGATGACGGACAATTACCGGAGATATATCCTGAAGGACGGTACGGTCGACATTTGTCGGGCATGCCGCCGTCCCGGCGAGTCACTCAGGCATATAATCTCCGGTTGTTCTCATCTTGCTAACGGCGAGTACTTGCACAGACATAACCAAGTAGCCAGGATCATTCACCAGCAACTTGCTCTTAGATACGGTCTTGTGGGGTCTGAGGTGCCGTACTCTAAGTACGCACCGATGCCAGTTCTTGAGAATGGTTGTGCCACGCTCTATTGGGATCGATCTATCATCACGGACAGGACTATTGTAGCCAATAAGCCTGATATCGTTTTGGTAGATCGATCCAAGCGCCAGGCAGTGCTCGTCGACATCACCATCCCCCATGACGAGAACCTCGTGAAGGCTAAGAAGGACAAACTCAGCAAGTACCTTGACTTGGCTCACGAGGTGACCGCCATGTGGGGTGTTGATTCGACGATCATTGTCTCGATAGGAGGTTCCTCTCTCTGCAGCCCTAACCACCGGTAGCCTGGGCCCTGCCCCGCTGCCAGCGGTACCCTAGGTTAGGTTTTTTATAATGTATTTATATTTTGTAATTACTTTTTATATAAATTTATTGTTAAAAACCTAGCCTAAGACGTAACATAAATAAAGGAATAATAATAAATCATTTATTTCAGACTATTCTCCATAAGATTGTTAGTGTCAGTACAAATAGGTAACTTATTCTAATGTTAGTATACAAAGTGAGACAAGACAAACAGACTAAATTAAATTTAAAAAATCCACGATTTATCCCACGATTGTGGTATGCAAATTCTGCCAGCGGCCAGCGGGCGAGCATAGGAGCATCGCCGCGCTCTGTAAACACGCTCAGAATGTTGTTGGGGCTACCGCGCAGTCGGCACATTAAGGACGCGCACCTCTTGCGCATTATCGCCGAGAAGCTGTCAATTTGCGCCTCTGCAAACATACCAGAGGCGCTACAGAAACGCGGCAACCCCATCAGCACCCTGAACGCGTTGTTATATTGAACGCGCAGGCCGTTGTATGCCTTCTGCGAAAAGTCTGTCCACAGGCTGCACGTGTAAAAAGACTGACAGTACGCTTTAAAAAGCGTGACCTTTACCTGTACAGTACATCGTGCAAACCTGCGGGCCAACATGTTGCATCGGACAGCCAACGACCTACGCTCTCGCTCAATATCGGCATCATCGCTCAGGTTGTCTGTGACCCAGTGACCCAGGTACTTAAACTTGGTGACGAAGTTTAACGGGACTCCGTGGAGAGTAACTGATGGTACGGTCGAGTACGTTTTTCTACCCGCCTTAAAAATCATCACCTCGCTCTTTTTAACATTGTACCTTAGTCCATGGGACACAGCATACGACTCACATATCTTTGTCAATCTTCTCATTGCGTCGATTGAGGGGCCGAGCAGCACCATGTCATCTGCATTGCTGAAATAGTTTTGGAGAAGACAGCCCACCCTGCCTCACCCCGCACTGCAGCTTATAATCATTCGAGATCGAGTCACCCCATCTTACACAATTATTTTGTTCACTGTACCAATACCTAAATAAACCTACAACTTCCCGAGGCACACTAGTTTCATTACGAAGCTTGTTCCATAATAAGTCATAGGAGACCAGGTCAAATGCCTTGGACAGATCCAAGAAAACACCATATACCATATTAATGATTTCAATTTTAATTTTTTGTATTTCTTCTTTTTCTTTCAGTTTCTTCAGATTTACGGCTCCCGCTCTTACACGATGGATAAACTTTTACAAATATTGGAAATGACAATATCCGCTGGTAAGTAATCATCTTCTTACAATATGAAGAGCATGGCGTCTTCGTAATGTCAACCGACTGTTATCGCCTAATTTTGCCTGGCACACAAAGAGCCTGATTTAGAGTTCTCACCGCCCTAGGCTAACCATGAATATGCGCCCCCCAGCCAGTCCTGTCCTTCCTTTTCATTAGCTTACAGGTGCAAGAAACTAATTAAATTACAAGTACAGAGCTTACGTATGCGCCCTAGGCTCTAGCCTTATTAGCCTGTGGGTAAATCAGGCCCTGCACACAATGAGCACAACCATTGCGGATATCTGACTTCGTATTATTGAAAATGCGGCCTGACGGTTATGCGGTTACAAATTCTTCCTTTCAGATTGTAAATATGTATTCATTCTAGAATAGAAACTTCTAGTTTGTAAATTCCTCGTCTCTTTGCAAAGGAAATATGCTGTTAGTGTCCAACAGTTGGAAAGTTACTGCTTTGTGCGCGTTAATACTTTGATCTCTAATAATAAGCTCCCATGGAAAATTTATTTAGTCAGTCGGTTGTTAACCTCACTTGATAAGCTTTAGGGTGAATCAGGGGAGTCAGGGACATCTTAACCCTGATTTAATTTGACATTTGCCTGTTTTTTGAAATTTTTAGATAGAAATGAGTTGGAAGCAGCAGAAAAGTACCTTGACGATGCAGCAGTCACAAACTTCACGACATTTATGAAGATGCTGTCAGATGTGCTGGCACAGGGCGGCAACAGCCAGGTGGCGCGCATGGCGGCCGGTATGCAGCTCAAGAACCACCTCACATCCGAAGATGTCACACTGAAACAGCAATACCAACAGAGGTGGCTTGCTCTGCCCGAGGAAACCAGGCTTTATATTAAGAAAAATGTAAGTTCATCATTGACTTTAAATGCACAATGCAGTTATAATGTTGTTTTTGTTCTGTCTGTGTTTTCTAAACACAGACAGCAAGAGTCATATTGTTGTCTTACAACAAGACAAATTGGTTGAATTAATGTAGCGATTCACATGTTCTCGTCATGTGTACGCCATCATGTAGATATATATCGCCATCGTAAGACTCACATCATCATTATCATCATCAGGTTCCCAACACATTAGCATCATATTTCGCCAGCTAATACTAAAATCATCACTTAATAACTATAATACAATACAAATGCCTAATAGAAGTAACAGTATGAATGTTTACGAAAGCAAGTAAAAATATTCTAATAACTAAGCATCCTACCTTTTTAAAATAGCAAATTACTATTCACAAAATTTTCCAACGGAAGAATTGAGCTTTATTCATACTGCATAAGGATCAAAGTTATGGGCGTGGGCGTGTCTGTGGGCGTGGCCAGAGTGTCCAGAGTTTTCAGCGAGTCCAGCGCGTCTATTCGTCTAGCGCGTCTATTTGTATAGGGCGTCTATTTGTATAGAGCGTCTATTTGTCTAGGGCGTCTATTCGTCTAGGGCGTCTATCCGTCTAGCGGGTCTAGCGTGTCGGGGGATATTGGTATAAATAGGGACGGATTTTATAGAGTTCATTCATTTCTTACTTGCGACTTCGACTGGGTAACATTATTGTCTGGCACTAAGGTATTAAATTTAATTTTAAGGGGAATTTCTGTTGGAATTTAGATTGTTTTTCGGGATTATAATTATTCATTGAAATTTATTGGGATTTTGTTGTTTGAAAGCTATTAAGCTTAATTACATGCCAGAAATAGTGTTTTGGTACATGGTTGCCAGATGAAAGATATTTAACCTTGCGGCTGTTAAACGAATATCTTTCAGACTCTTTTAGTTTTATCCGGGATAGGCAACCCGGACACTAGCCATTTACAAGTGCAGTGCTGTGCCTACAGATCTAGAGTAATCTATCTGATGAATTCAAGGACCACGAAGTTGGACATGTGGGGTTTCCACACTTGTTGAAATCAGATGGACCTCTAGGTTTGGTCTCATATACGTATATATTTATATATTTGCAATATCTACACATATTAGGGCGGGCTACTCTGCGTTTCCGGTGTTTTATCCACGCAAGGGGGGGCCCACTTACACTGATTTTAGTCCAACCTCGGGTTAATCTCCCGAATTTATAGTTTAGCTTACCTAGGTTCCATACACGTTTAAATGTAAATATGAGGTTTAGGCCTCTAGAGTTTTTGTACTAGCTAGGGAACAGGGTTTAGTGATAGGTACACTTTAATAGGGATGTTAGGATGGGGTTCTTTATTTTCCGAGCAATCGGCCATTCATCATTGACTAACATAACATTTATTCAAATTATTTTAATCTTGTCTGGTATAATAACTACAAACAGCTGATTTCTTGCTTACTTTAGTGTCTATGACTCGGGGTGTCAGTAGTGAAAATAAAATCTTGTAACAGTTTATAAAGAATGGGAATAGAGCAATCTGATGTTTAAAACCATTAATTTTACATCGAGATTTGTAGAAACATTTAGTTAAATTTATTTTTATCGATTATGATGTAAGATTTGGTAAAGTAATGTACTTATAACAGACATCGATAGTGTTAAGATGGCAACACTGAAGATAAATCAAATCAGCTGAGAAATGACATTAGCCCTCTTCAATGAACAGAAATAAATTTAAATTTTGTTATAAATTTTGATAAGGAAATTCCATGGTAGATTGTTGTGTAGTATGTCTAGAAATGGAAAACAAATCATTCCTATTGCTGGATTTGGAGTCTGGAGTGTAGACTGCTAAGAATGGCCTAGGACTTTTAAGCAACAAAAATGAAAGTTGTTTGACCTAGTTTATACATTTCAGATCTCAGAACTTAATTAATTAATATCACAAGGGTTGAGAGTAAATTCCCTTATCAGAATGAGTCAAGTTCGCGAGTTGAAAGAGACTTCGAATTGATAACAATGAGTTATTATGTTTCAAGGTTGAATGACATGTTTTTTGAGTATAGTTAAACGAAAACCCAAGTTAGACAAATCTATTGTTGTAATGAATGAAGTGAGAATTCAATTTAGTTCACGAGTGAAGAAAATTCGTGTTGTTTAATAACAAATATAGATAGTAAAGATTCATAGATTCTAGATAGATCCGGGAGAGATCTTTACCCTAAAAGAGCCCGAAGGCCATTAAAAGATCAAATCTGGCAATCATACGGCATCCAGAGAACATGGGTTTGGTGATATTTAAAATAACACACCAAACAGATTTAACAGAAATTAGTTTTATTTTTCTGAGGAACGATTTTCCCTCAATATGTACACATGAAGTAACCATGTTTTTTACCCGATTGCCCATGTCATTAGACATGATGGTAGCCGCCGTTATTTTAAATAAAACTAATTGTTTTTGGGATAATTAGATGAAAGCAATACTGGTATACCACAGTCAAATGATAATATTTGGTATGCGGTCGAAGGATTTCAATAATACTCAGAATTCTATTCACCAAACAATTACCTCTTGTTTAGATCCAGAATCTACTTTAGAAATATCATACTAAAACTTACTAAAAGTATGAATTCCCTACCTTTATTCCATATCAAATTATCAGAATAAAATTATTTAATTTAGTCGAACATGAAAACTTAAGATTCATTAAATTTGTAATAAAACTTTATATTTTCAGTAACTTCAATCTACTTATAAATTGGTTATGAAGTGTAGTTTCATAAAGTACAAAATTACTTGTCTACTAAACATTCTTGGAACAGACATGCAATTCCAAGAAAACAGTCTAAATTGGCTTTCATCTTAGAATTCTAATAATATTTGGTTTTGATTCATATATTTATCTTTATTGTTACATAGAGTAATCTAATATATCCATAACTTACTTGTGGACTGAATGAGTTTTTATTTCATATAGAAATAATATAAATAATATTTAATAAGAGTAGAATATCCCATACTGAATCATACTATAGGAATTAGGGATAGTTTTGAGGGCTAGACTACATAGGAAGGAATAAGGTTATATTTTAAGGATAAATAACATTAAATTAAGTTAGAAATTTAATTTAGTACAAAGAACCAAGGTAGCAGTAGGATAGGAGAAGCTTGCATTAAATAAGTAAGAGAATACACATTTATTTGGTAATACATGGTAGCATAGCACAGTATATGGGTACGGAAGCACTTGGCGACACATCACGGTTAGATTTCTCTTAAAAGAGCTTGAGTTACTACTTCAACGTGGGTTCCTGTCATCTAGACGTTCACAACGGTTAAACCGATCACTTTTTTGGCCATTAGTTATAAGAAATGTTCAGCTCAACTGTATAAAGATCCTTTCATATCTAGGTTTGGTTAGTTGTAGGTTCTGGAAGGCTAGGTAGTCGTTGAAGGGTTTCCTTAGGGCTTCGTTGTAGGAGTGGAGTTTAGTGAGGAGGGTGAAGCAGACGAAGGACCTGTACCTTTAGTTAGGGCTTAGCATACATTACGATTGGTGGTCCCGTGACTCAGGATAACTCTAGAGTTAAAGTACGTTAGCTAGTAGGTATTACAATTTGGTGCTCGTTCCCAGGATGTATTTATTTAGCAGATAGGTTTATAGCTGTTACAATTAGTGCCGTTGACCGAGGATTTGTTCAATTGCTGTTCATCGTGTGGTTCCATGTCTTGTTGTCTCCTTGCGTTTGTAGTTCGACAATTGTCTTTCATTTTGTTATTTTGCCATGGAATTTTAGTGGAGTCGCTACTGGCGGTTTTATTGAAGGGATCTTTAAACATTTGAGCTTTGAATTATGAGACCCTCAAGGGTACAATTGTTGGCGTGAGAGCGGAAAGGAGAATTTAGCCGTGATGGGTGTTGTGCACGTCGTCATGAAACATATTTTGTTGCATATTTATACACAAATTATAGTGAATAGAGTAGTTTCTTGATATAACACACGATATCCTTCTTATTTCACATAGTAATAGTACCTGAAACAAAAAACTTATATTAGAACAACGTGATTTTGTTTTCAATAGATATGATACATAATAATTAATTGACAGTTGACGTTTTGACAGTTCATTCAGGTATGGGATTATTTGAGATACAATTAAAATCGTTACGTTTGTGTTAACACTTCACAAAGCTAATTTTAATATTGATTAATAATTAAATAGGTGGTTTATTTAAGTTCTAGATAATCATTTATGTTACATAAAATAATAATATCAAGTAATTATATACTTACTTTAGTTTCAATCAGATACGTAGGCAACTTTACTCAATATGTTCGTATTATTAATATAATATAAGATTTAGATATTTAGGGATACATTTAATATTATTTATGCATTATTTACATAATTGGGAAAAATAATAATAGGTAATTCATTTTTTAAATTAAAAGCATAAGCCAGGCTGAGTGAACAAAACGCCTGCGAGCAGGTTTGATTTGACAGTTGACAAGTGACAGGGTGTTATCTAGTATCATTTAGCAGTAATTAATATGATATCGAGATGGAATGATTATTTAAATAATTTTAATTTTAGTTTAGTTATAAAGTCGGAATATCGTAGGAAATTAGTTAAGTAAGGTAGAATAGAGATGTCATTGTTCTTGACTACAGAAAATATGAGTTTGTGAAGATTTATTTTTACATCAGTTATTAGTTCAAGTTGTGTTGAAAATTAATTATGAAACTAAAGTCAAGTCATGAGAGTATTAAGGATTTATTATTTGGGGGGGCGAGGGTTTATTTATAGACTTTAGTTCAGTGTAGGAAATGTTTCACAATGAGATCTGATAAATATGATCCTAGCTACAATGTTAACCTTTGTATAAAGGCTTCTAACTACAATATTAAGTTATTAATCTTTTAGCTTATTATAAGGCTTATTAGAAACATTAAATGTAATCTTTATAAGGGAAAATAGGAGTGTTAGTGATTACATAACTCGGGGGGCGATCTCCTTTGAATTTTCTTTTAACACATAATGAAACAAATGAAATGAAAGTAATTTTATTAAATAATTTTGGTACATTTATGGCTTATAGATTATCATTATAATGACTTACATATATGTTCACATGTAGTATAAGAATATAACCACAGAATCAGAAGGGAAAGGAAAGCAGTTTAACTTTAATTTTTTTGAGCGAAGTAAATATGTCTGTATTGTTACCATCAAATTTTATTAAGGTATTCAGTTCCATTAAGTGGTCCTATATATTTAAGTAAATAAATATACATCTTCAGTCAAGTTTTATTATGCATTAGTCATGATACTCAGGTTTTATTTTAGATTTATAATAGATTTTGTGTGGAGGTTGCCGTTGAAATCCAAAAATCTGGAACATAAAAAAAAAAAAATATTATTGAATCAAGTTAGATTAAATGTTATTTGTTAATAAACAAAGGTACAGCTATTATACAGTACATCTACATACTTTACTTTGAAATATAAACATTTATAACAGTAGTTCAGGAAAATAAATTTAGTTCATAAATAAGCTGCTTGTCTTCAAATGAAATGAAAATTGTAATCAGGTGATGGAAACAGACTTGAGAAAATGATAGGATGAAGACAAGAAGAGAATTAGCAGTAATAACCGGAAGAAATAAATTAAACTTATATCCAAACAAGAACTGTTTTTGAGCGAAGTCATTTCCATGAAAATTTGCATGAAGATATTTTTAAACAACTAAGTTCTTTTTTTAAGTTGAAACAATAGTACAGTAAGATAAATGAAATAACCTTGTAAAGAAGTTCCAATAAGTTGCAGCAGCAGAAGTAGAGAGTTCATGCCATCCTTCATAACTTTTGCAACAATCAAGATTAATTTGTACTGAAGAAGTTGTCAAGATTTACGAGTAGAGTCTGGAAATAGAACACAGAAGATATTAGAATCAAGAAAAGAGCAAAAATTGACGTACAGAAGATTCAAGACTTATTTTATAAACAAACGCAGTTAAAACTCTTGTTAACTTACATTCTGTTAGTCTGTTTCAGGTGGCGCAGAGTTCGACTTCATTGCTTGTTTAATTATCCGTAATTGCATGAATTTTGAGATATAACTTATAACCGTTGCGCGAAGGTTAACGTAACTGTTTTTATTCTGTAACAAAAACAAATTTTGATTGTAAACATACAACACGAATTTTCTTTACTCAATATTTTAGTCAGATCATAGTAACAAGCGTAGAAAATAGTTACCTTATTATCATAGAACCATTTTATCACAGTTTTCTTCATAACAATTCATTTTCTTGTTCATTATTCATCAGTTAGTAATTTAATTTCCAGTGCGTAGAATACATTAAGGTTATGAATTTTTTTTTTTTTTTGACATTTGACATGTCATAAGACAGTGTTGCCAGGTTAAAGGGATACGATGACATAAATAGCAGACTATCATTAAGGTGTAGATTCACTTACCTAGTTCGTAAGATTTACGTAGCATATATAAAGAATAGTTAAATATATATTTACCTATATGTTATTTAATTAGACAACGTACAAGTATTTCCGTAATTTATTTATCAAAATCTAATATTCAATAGGGATATTAAGATAAGATCGATTAAGGTATCGATTACAGTCGATTTGTTTTAAAAGGCAATAGTGATGTCATAGTATAAGTCGTACCGCAGTATAAGTATTGTAAGTTAAGGTTCGAATATGGTTGTACGCAAATTTCACTAGAGGTCGTTAGTAGTATATTTCATCGAATGATTTGCGTAATGGTTCGATTCCATTAATACGTATTCTGAGGTTCTTTAATAAGTCGAAATTTGATAAGTTACATGGATGATTACGTAATGGTTCGATTCCATTAATACGTATTTTGAGTTTCTTTAATAAATTGAAATTCGATAATTTTCAAAAGGGTAGTTAGAGGTAAATTGAACTGAATGGATAAAGTAATTACGAGGTTTATTAAAGTATATAAAAAAAAAAAAAAAACGAAATGTGTGAAGTGGATAGACGATTTTATTATTTGTATTAGAGAAAGTCTTTATTTTGATTTTAATGAAAGAAGTAAAGGGGAACTTGGGATATTTTAGAAAGATAAAGTAGTATGGATTTTGAATACATAATGGGTGATGTTCTTCTGACTAAGTCGATGCGGAAAAACGAATGTAGGAGCCTGTAGTGCGATGTATGAGAGGATGAATGAGTGGACTTTTTGAGTTGAATGTTGTTTGTATGTATTCAAGCTAAGTTCGAAAGTATTCGGATCCGAAAACGGGGGGTCTACTATCTTTAGAGGTACGAACGGGAGTATTTTCTAAAGACATCAATTGGGTTGCACATACTTAGAAGTTAGGCTTAGTAAATCGAAGGTTCGATTTAAGACCGATGTGCGGTAGTTTGTGCGAAACAATACTCTACAGTGCCTACGGGCTAACCTTCATCGAGCACGAGCAGGAACGTGCAGGTTTCACACACACCCATGTCAATGATTAGATTGGCCAACTGTATATTTTTAAACAAAAGGAATTGTGGATTGTTTTTTTTCGTAAAGGCAGGATGAAACTAAATTGGTATATTTGTATGAACCTGGTATAATAATATTACTTAGCATAATTTTGAAATGAAACATTATTTCACAATTCGACAAGTAAGTCTATAGTTTTACAAGAAAAAAAAAAAAAAACACGATTGTATGACTATAGAGCTGAAATTGGCTTGTTTATTCTTGATGTGATACACGCACCGAGAAAGGGGAGTAGCATGTGATTTTGGAGAAGAATTTGAAATCGGAATCAGTTATTGAATTGAAGTAAGGATGAATATTCAGTATCTATACCAAAGATCTTGCTATGTTGTCTGAGGAGAGTTTTGTCAATTCATCGAAGGATTCGTACAATGTGAATTCGCAAATGAGGCTGAGCAATGGGCAGGTCAAGTTTGAGGTGTTTAGGCAAAACCGAGCTAATAGGGCTTGTTTGACTCACAACCAAACACTTCTTACGATGTGGTCGAGATTTGGAGAAATATATTCACGATTCAATGATATTATTCTATGTTTTGAATTCTGATTTAATACACAAGTGGCTTTCCAAGTATTGGTTTAAATACACACACATTTAAGGGTTCGAATACTGACGGATTTAGAATATCCAACATTATCACAAAATGTTATTTGCTTAACGAATAATTTGTCTTATATATAATTTTTTTTAGTTCGTTTTGCATTTTAGTAGGGGGATGCGAAGTTCTACGTTATTTGACAATGTCAATCCACTTCAAACTTTCGCAGGGGGGCGGTTGTAGCGATTCACATGTTCTCGTCATGTGTACGCCATCATGTAGATATATATCGCCATCGTAAGACTCACATCATCATTATCATCATCAGGTTCCCAACACATTAGCATCATATTTCGCCAGCTAATACTAAAATCATCACTTAATAACTATAATACAATACAAATGCCTAATAGAAGTAACAGTATGAATGTTTACGAAAGCAAGTAAAAATATTCTAATAACTAAGCATCCTACCTTTTTAAAATAGCAAATTACTATTCACAAAATTTTCCAACGGAAGAATTGAGCTTTATTCATACTGCATAAGGATCAAAGTTATGGGCGTGGGCGTGTCTGTGGGCGTGGCCAGAGTGTCCAGAGTTTTCAGCGAGTCCAGCGCGTCTATTCGTCTAGCGCGTCTATTTGTATAGGGCGTCTATTTGTATAGAGCGTCTATTTGTCTAGGGCGTCTATTCGTCTAGGGCGTCTATCCGTCTAGCGGGTCTAGCGTGTCGGGGGATATTGGTATAAATAGGGACGGATTTTATAGAGTTCATTCATTTCTTACTTGCGACTTCGACTGGGTAACATTATTGTCTGGCACTAAGGTATTAAATTTAATTTTAAGGGGAATTTCTGTTGGAATTTAGATTGTTTTTCGGGATTATAATTATTCATTGAAATTTATTGGGATTTTGTTGTTTGAAAGCTATTAAGCTTAATTACATGCCAGAAATAGTGTTTTGGTACATGGTTGCCAGATGAAAGATATTTAACCTTGCGGCTGTTAAACGAATATCTTTCAGACTCTTTTAGTTTTATCCGGGATAGGCAACCCGGACACTAGCCATTTACAAGTGCAGTGCTGTGCCTACAGATCTAGAGTAATCTATCTGATGAATTCAAGGACCACGAAGTTGGACATGTGGGGTTTCCACACTTGTTGAAATCAGATGGACCTCTAGGTTTGGTCTCATATACGTATATATTTATATATTTGCAATATCTACACATATTAGGGCGGGCTACTCTGCGTTTCCGGTGTTTTATCCACGCAAGGGGGGGCCCACTTACACTGATTTTAGTCCAACCTCGGGTTAATCTCCCGAATTTATAGTTTAGCTTACCTAGGTTCCATACACGTTTAAATGTAAATATGAGGTTTAGGCCTCTAGAGTTTTTGTACTAGCTAGGGAACAGGGTTTAGTGATAGGTACACTTTAATAGGGATGTTAGGATGGGGTTCTTTATTTTCCGAGCAATCGGCCATTCATCATTGACTAACATAACATTTATTCAAATTATTTTAATCTTGTCTGGTATAATAAATACAAACAGCTGATTTCTTGCTTACTTTAGTGTCTATGACTCGGGGTGTCAGTAGTGAAAATAAAATCTTGTAACAGTTTATAAAGAATGGGAATAGAGCAATCTGATGTTTAAAACCATTAATTTTACATCGAGATTTGTAGAAACATTTAGTTAAATTTATTTTTATCGATTATGATGTAAGATTTGGTAAAGTAATGTACTTATAACAGACATCGATAGTGTTAAGATGGCAACACTGAAGATAAATCAAATCAGCTGAGAAATGACATTAGCCCTCTTCAATGAACAGAAATAAATTTAAATTTTGTTATAAATTTTGATAAGGAAATTCCATGGTAGATTGTTGTGTAGTATGTCTAGAAATGGAAAACAAATCATTCCTATTGCTGGATTTGGAGTCTGGAGTGTAGACTGCTAAGAATGGCCTAGGACTTTTAAGCAACAAAAATGAAAGTTGTTTGACCTAGTTTATACATTTCAGATCTCAGAACTTAATTAATTAATATCACAAGGGTTGAGAGTAAATTCCCTTATCAGAATGAGTCAAGTTCGCGAGTTGAAAGAGACTTCGAATTGATAACAATGAGTTATTATGTTTCAAGGTTGAATGACATGTTTTTTGAGTATAGTTAAACGAAAACCCAAGTTAGACAAATCTATTGTTGTAATGAATGAAGTGAGAATTCAATTTAGTTCACGAGTGAAGAAAATTCGTGTTGTTTAATAACAAATATAGATAGTAAAGATTCATAGATTCTAGATAGATCCGGGAGAGATCTTTACCCTAAAAGAGCCCGAAGGCCATTAAAAGATCAAATCTGGCAATCATACGGCATCCAGAGAACATGGGTTTGGTGATATTTAAAATAACACACCAAACAGATTTAACAGAAATTAGTTTTATTTTTCTGAGGAACGATTTTCCCTCAATATGTACACATGAAGTAACCATGTTTTTTACCCGATTGCCCATGTCATTAGACATGATGGTAGCCGCCGTTATTTTAAATAAAACTAATTGTTTTTGGGATAATTAGATGAAAGCAATACTGGTATACCACAGTCAAATGATAATATTTGGTATGCGGTCGAAGGATTTCAATAATACTCAGAATTCTATTCACCAAACAATTACCTCTTGTTTAGATCCAGAATCTACTTTAGAAATATCATACTAAAACTTACTAAAAGTATGAATTCCCTACCTTTATTCCATATCAAATTATCAGAATAAAATTATTTAATTTAGTCGAACATGAAAACTTAAGATTCATTAAATTTGTAATAAAACTTTATATTTTCAGTAACTTCAATCTACTTATAAATTGGTTATGAAGTGTAGTTTCATAAAGTACAAAATTACTTGTCTACTAAACATTCTTGGAACAGACATGCAATTCCAAGAAAACAGTCTAAATTGGCTTTCATCTTAGAATTCTAATAATATTTGGTTTTGATTCATATATTTATCTTTATTGTTACATAGAGTAATCTAATATATCCATAACTTACTTGTGGACTGAATGAGTTTTTATTTCATATAGAAATAATATAAATAATATTTAATAAGAGTAGAATATCCCATACTGAATCATACTATAGGAATTAGGGATAGTTTTGAGGGCTAGACTACATAGGAAGGAATAAGGTTATATTTTAAGGATAAATAACATTAAATTAAGTTAGAAATTTAATTTAGTACAAAGAACCAAGGTAGCAGTAGGATAGGAGAAGCTTGCATTAAATAAGTAAGAGAATACACATTTATTTGGTAATACATGGTAGCATAGCACAGTATATGGGTACGGAAGCACTTGGCGACACATCACGGTTAGATTTCTCTTAAAAGAGCTTGAGTTACTACTTCAACGTGGGTTCCTGTCATCTAGACGTTCACAACGGTTAAACCGATCACTTTTTTGGCCATTAGTTATAAGAAATGTTCAGCTCAACTGTATAAAGATCCTTTCATATCTAGGTTTGGTTAGTTGTAGGTTCTGGAAGGCTAGGTAGTCGTTGAAGGGTTTCCTTAGGGCTTCGTTGTAGGAGTGGAGTTTAGTGAGGAGGGTGAAGCAGACGAAGGACCTGTACCTTTAGTTAGGGCTTAGCATACATTACGATTGGTGGTCCCGTGACTCAGGATAACTCTAGAGTTAAAGTACGTTAGCTAGTAGGTATTACAATTTGGTGCTCGTTCCCAGGATGTATTTATTTAGCAGATAGGTTTATAGCTGTTACATTAACATGTTAATTGTGGCGCGTGGCCACGTGGAGCAATGGACTGTAGAGATTATTTCTTCTTAGTGGGTTGATTGACGGATAGGGATTCAGTGAAAATGCTTCTTGCTTGACTGATGAGGCTGCAGGCGAGGCGGGGTTCGGAGTTTCTTCTAGTTTTTTCTTCTTGGTGAGGGCTCGATCGAAAGTGAATGTATGGGGAGCCGCGCCCACCTTTATACCGGCGGCCGGTCCCTGCCTCTCTCACTCCGTACCCCACCCCCCTTGGGCCAATCTTTATTATTTTACCTCAATTACAAAACTTACGTACTACTCTTATGTCTAATTACATTACTTACATCTAATTACTTAATTTCTAATAAGAATCATGCATGTGCGGCTGCGGGGAGCGAATTGGCGGCCGATTTTCGCGAACGGCATATTTCCCTGCCTCGCCCCCCGCGACCCGCAGTGAGGGGCCGCGTCCCGCGCTCCCCTCCCGTACCTGATCACGCGATGCTTCGCGCATGCGCAGTGAGCACCACGTGGCTTTGTTTACCTTTTTCATTACCTCTATTTACCGGGTTTATTTACCTTAATTTATTATTTATTTACTATATACTTATCCTACAATATCACATTTATCTATTTCTACATCTTATATAACTATAGGTAAGAAAGTAGGCGGGACGAAAAATTAAGTATATTATAAAAAACACTTAAGAAACTAATAGGAAATTATCTTATAGCTAAGTTTATACAAATGCAATTACTTTATTATGATTCCGTCGTGAACATTAATAAAGTAAAAAAAAAAAGATATTAAGGGACAATCTTACACTGCTTACACAAACAGACCAAGTCCAAAACTAAGCAGAGCATATATATATATACTAGCTGTTGCCCGCGACTTCGTCCGCGTGGAACCTTTATCTTGAAAATTTTACATCTTTATTATTTTCAGATCTAAGTAATGTTGAAATTGCTAAACGTGCTTTTTTTTGAAATTGTATACGAAATAGTAACGAACCCTTCGTACGCGAGTCCGATTCGCTCTTGGCCTTTTGATGAGTCAGTCAGTCAGGACACTTGCATTTATATATATAGATTAGCGGATTTCCCCATACAAACTTTGCACCCCTTTTTAACCCCCTTAGGGGTGAAATTTACTAAAACGCTGAAAGTACTTTTTGTGTTTTTGAATAAGTAATCTTTCTACAAAGTTTCAAGTCTCTAGCTCAAAAAAAAAAGTTTCCCCCATACAAACTTTGCACCCCTTTTGAACACCCTTTAGGGATTGAATTTTTCAAAATCGCTTCTTATCTCTATCACACGTTATAAAAGTAACCTACTGTGCAAAAATCAACTCTCTAACATTAGTAGTTTCGGCTGTGCGTTGATGAGTCAGTCAGGACTTGTTCTTTTATATATATAGATTAGCGGATTTCCCCATACAAACTTTGCACCCCTTTTTAACCCCCTTAGAGGTGAAATTTTCCAAAACGCTGAAATTATATATAATTGAAATTATATAATTAAAAGTTTCAAGTCTCTAGTTCAATAAAAAAAGTTTCTCCCATATATAAATGAATGTTCATAGTTTTTACATATATTTGCTGCAAGTGTGCGTCGGTACATCGATGTGCGCTGTTTACTTAAGTTTATGTTTTATGTACAGCAACTATTTGTGAGTTCCTGTAATTGGCTCTGTATTTCTATTTAAGTTTCTATGTTTAGTGTATTAGCTGTTGGTTCTCCTAAAATAAATAAATAAATAAATAAATAAATATACCTTGCACCCCTTTTTAACCCCCTTAGGGGTGAAATATACTAAAACGCTGAAAGTACTTTTGTGTTTTTGAATAAGTAACCTTTCTACAAAGTTTCAAGTCTCTAGCTCAAAAAAAAAAGTTTCCCCCATACAAACTTTGCACCCCTATTTAACCCCCTTAGGGATTGAATTTTTCAAAATCGCTTCTTATCTCTAGCCCACGTTATAAAAGTAACCTACTGTGCAAAAATCAACTCTCTAACATTAGTAGTTTCGGCTGTGCGTTGATGAGTCAGTCAGGACTTCTTCTTTTATATATATAGATAAATACATGTAAAGATAACATCCATGAACCGGGAACAAATATTTGAGTTCATCACACAATTATTTGCCCCGGCCAGGATTCAAACCCAGGACCAGGAGCGCAGGCTCAGTAGACAGGTGCACTACAAACTGCACTTCGTTGGTGATGGTACAGGCACCATGCATATTCATAACATGACTCAATGTCTTTTACAACAACCATCAACTATCAATGTATATGTAAACTAGAAATATTTCTATTTAGATTTAACCTTTTGAGCGCCACAGTCGGCTGTGGCCATCAACAAAAAATCGTGCCCCTGACGCCACGTCGGCCACAGCCGTCCAAATTTCAATGATCAAAAACTTTGTAATTCTAACCGCTACAAGTATTTTTCAATCCCTGTTGATTTTGGGGCACATTTTTTTTTTACTCTGGTGTCAGTGGCACGGTAAATTGCTAGACCGCTTGGCGGTCAATAGGTTAAACTTGAGTTCTCAGGTTTGTATTGACTTTATAGCTCTTAGCATGTCCTACATTTATGTAATATTGTACTGGTATTTCTAGATTTTAGCAGCAACAGGCACTGAAGACAATAATTCAGCAGCACAGTGTGTCGCATATGTCGCATTGGCGGAGCTCCCTGTGGGCCAGGGGGATGAACTCATTCCTAGCTTGGTAGAAGGTAAGAATTTATCTAATATTAATCAAACCGGTGAAATGTTTAAAATCATTTTTTTTAAATTATTAATTAAACATAATAATCAAACTTCTAAGCCAACGCAATCAAAAGATACAGCCTTTTATGTTGCAAATTTTTGACACGCAAGGGAATCAAAACCTACAGGGTATTTCCCGTGAACTCAGAATCTTGAAATTTCATACGAAGCAACGTCTTGTAGCACAGATAAAGGAAAATTTGCAAGATTTGTACGGAACCCTCGTGCCGCGAGTCCGACTCGCAATGGGCCGGTTTTTTTTTAATAATTTTTATTATTTTATAGGTCGACCTTCTGAGCGAACGTCAAGGTTTTATGCGAGAGGCGCTCTACAGTATCTGGCACCAGCTGAGCGCGCTGAGATCGTCCCTCACTTCTTGCCCTTCATAAACCTGAACATCAAACACGAAGATTGGCGGTTCAGGGAAGCCGCGCTGATGGCTTTCGACACAATATTAATAGACGGCAATGAAGATATTCTCAAACCCCTCGTAGAAATAGCCATGCCGACATTGATCGAGGTCATGTATGACTCGAGTGTGGCCGTACGGGATACGGCGGCCTGGATTTCGGGTACGATTTGCAAAATCGTACCCGAGGCAATTATAAATGAAACATATCTCAATCCACTGCTGGAGAGCCTCGTTAACGGCTTGAAGGCGGAGCCTCGCGTTGCGGCCAGCGTGTGCTGGGCCTTCCACAGCCTAGCCGAGGCTGCCTACGAGGCCGCTGACTGCGGCGACTCCAACCAGCCGAAAACTTACTGTATGTCAAATTACTTCGACTTCATTATTCAACGACTGCTGGAGACCACAGATCGTCAAGACGCCGCGCAACACAGCTTA